>CM077576.1:42321539-43521539 GCA_039657325.1 Stephania cephalantha
CGGTGACGGGAGAAGGAGGAGGTGACGGTGACGGGATAAGAGGAGGCGATGGGAGGAGGCGATTGGAGGAGGTGACGGTGATGGGAAAAGGAGGAGGGAGAAGGAGGAGGTGACAGGAGGAGGTGACGATGACGGAGAGGGACGAGGTGACGGTGACGGGTGATCGATTGGGAGAAAGCGTGGAGAAGGTGACGGGAGGAGGTGACGGTGAAGGTGAAAGTGAAGTGGAGGTTTATGATTTAAATTTTTGTTAAAAAATATTTTGTTTAACTTGTTATTAATTATATGATTTTTCGTTAGTTTTGGTTTTTGTTTAGGTTAGGTTAGTTAGTTTAGGTTTAACTCAATTTTAGGTTTTGGATTGGATGAGGGAATTTGTGTTGAAGTGTTAATTAATGAGTTACTAAATGTTTTTGTTAAACTTGATGTTAAAAATTTATTTGTTATTTACTGTTTTTTTGAGAAAATATTTTGTTTTTTTGAACTTTGTTGTTAAGGTGTGTGTTTGGTTAGTTTTGTTTTGTTTTGTTGTTAGTTTAGTTAGTTTAGGAACTTTAATTTGTTTAGTTTAGTTTACGTTGTTAGGTTAGTTTAGTTTAGTTTGTTAGTTTAGTGTAGTAGTTTGGTTAGTTTAGTTTAGGTTGTGTTGTTAGTTTAGTTAGTTTAATTAGTTTAGTTTAGGTTGTTAGTTTAGTTAGTTTAGTTAGTTTAGTTTAGGTAGTTAAATTAGTTTAGTTTAGGTTGGTAGTTTTGTTAGTTTAGTTAGTTTAGTTTAGGTAGTTTGGTTAGTTTAGTTTAGGTTGTTAGTTTAGTTAGTTTAATTTAGGTAGTTATGTTAGTTTAGTTTAGGTTAGCAGTTTAGTTAGTTTAGTTTAGGTTGTTAGTTTAGTTAGTTTAGTTTAAGTTGTTAGTTTAGTTAGTTTAGTTTATGTTGTTAGTTTAGTTAATTTAGTTTAGGTTGTTAGTTTAGTTTAGTTTAGGTTGTTAGTTTAGTTTAGGTAGTTAGTTTAGTTATTTTAGGAATTTTAATTTGTTTAAAGGTTTTTTTAAACTTTTTTTGTGAAAATATTAATTTGTGTTACTTTTTATCATATGTATTGTGTATAGTTTAGGATCTTGTTTTGTTTTGTTTAGTTTAGGATTTGGTTTAATTTTGGATGTTGTTTTAAGTGTTAATTTAGGATGAATGTTATTGTTAAACTTTGTTTGAACCTATTTATATTTGTTAAACAGTTTTTTTGTTCAACCTTATTATTTTGTTAAACTTTGATGTTAAACTGTGTTATTGTTCTCATTTGCCTTCAATAAACACACAAGTCGAACATATTTTATTGATCTTGAGTTATTGTAGTCCATTTAAATAAAATAACTAACTATATTTTTTATCGCATGATTATTAAATTGAAGACAAAAAGAGGAGGAAAATAGTAAGTTTACAAATTTAATATTTCCATAATTATTTATTTGGTTTTGTTATAATTTTCATGATATGTAGTGACATATGTTTTTTTTTTAAAAAAAATGGTTGATATGTTTATTGCATGGTATGTGTGCTTAAAACATTAAGTAACTCAAACACAGATGAATGAGTATGCTCTGTAGTTGCGTTGTTATGGCGATCTTCTACATCAGAAAGTTCAATTGTGTTTTAACTCCTGTTAGTAATCAACTTTTTCACTTGATATATTTGTCATCCTGTGTGTAATCATTTTACATCAATGTCCAATAAATTATGTAGGTCATGGAACATATGAACATCCAATTTCTATTCTATGCGTACGGTGAAATTGTAAATGGTTTAAATGGTATCGCATACAACACACCCCCATCAGCAGTGTTAATGGTTAAGTTTGTGACGAGTAGCCGTCAATTGATGGATGACGTGTGTAACGCGTTCAATATCTCATCTACGAAGACTCTAGTTATGATGACTTATCGCCACGTGACAATCCTCCCCGGAGGTTCGCATTATTTCGTCCATGTGTTGTCGCATGATGCGACACACTTCGACTTGATGTGGGCGACAGTGGTCAATTTACCATTAACTTCAACGGTAGATATCTATTTAACATTTGAGCCGATCGACTCGTTTCGAAATCCTACGGTTCATTCGCAAGTCCGTGATGAAAATGTCGGCACATTAGACGTAAGATTGATGATGGAAATCTCGTTGCAGTATGCAATCACCACAAAGTGATGTCGCGCAAGATGGATTTGTTAGTCTATTACATGATGACATTAATGCCTCTAGTGACGATGAAGTTAACGAGGACAACAATAATGGAACAGATGAGGACATACGTCCCAACGAGGATGCTGCAACAGCTGTCGATTGGGAGAACGTCAATGTTTTTACGGATGACCCAAGGTATGAACCTCCAGGTGCGGAAAACGTGCAAGATGACGAGCAGTTTCCTATCGATGAAGATAATTTCTTGGAGGAAGCAAATGATGATGAAGTTCACCAACCATTGCCGGTGTATAATGAAATCGATTGGGAGTTGGCTAACTCCACTGTGACCAACCATTCTCATCAACAGACTGGGGGGACATGTCTAATTTTGATTTGAAAATATGGATGTACTTTGACAACAAAAAAGACTTACAACATGCCGTCAAAGTGTGGCATATTAATAGACATTGTCAATACCATGTGATGGAATCGACTACAACTACGCGGCGATTAAGTGCGAAGTGCGCAAGACGGGTGTATGTGGTGTCTTCGTGCTTGTTTGCGAAAGAAAACACAATTATGGGAGATCACACAATTAGACGTCCCGCACAACTGTATAAATCCCGATGTAGAACGCGGTCATGCCCAACTTGACGTCAACATGCTTGCGCGAGAGATCCAAAGCGTCGTCCAAAGCGATCAAGCAATAACTATCAAGGCATTAATACAAATAATTAAGGAAAAATACGGACACGAAGTAAACTACAAGCAAATGTGGGATGCCAAAAGGAAGACAATTGCATGTGCATTTGGAGATTGGGATGAGTCATACGCTTTATTACCAAGATGGTTGGCGGCTTTGAAGAATAAGAGTCCCAGATAAGAATCGAATGGTTACATAGACAATAGGTCTGCGATGAGATAAGAATTGGGTCTCCCCAATTTCGTCGTGTGTTTTTTGCATTTGAAGCATCGATACAAGCTTTCAAGTTTTGCGGTGCATCTCGCGGATTGACGCGACTTTCTTATATAGAAAATATAGTGGTAAGCTAATGATTGTCATCTCTGTTGATGGTAATGAACACATACTATCTCGTTTTACATTTGCCGTTGCGAAACCGAATCTACCGATTCGTGGGGATGATTTTTGAGGATGTTGCGCAAATAAGTCACAGATAGAGATGGAGTTTGCCTTATTTCTAATCGTCACCCTGGCATTTTGGAGGTGGTTAACACCCCGACCAACGGTTTTTGTCCCCCAAAAGGATACCACCGTTATTGCCTGCGACACTTGTTTAGTAATTTCAACACCCAATTCAAAAATGACCCCTTGAAAAAACTCATCTCTCGAGAGCGAAGCTCAACATTAAGAACGAAAATTTAATGCACGCATGGAGCGTTTTGCATACTTATCATCACGAACTCCTCAATGTCTCGCAATATTTCAATGTCATCCCCAAAGAACTATGGACTCAATCGCATGACGGAGGCATGCGGTACGGATGAATGAATTCTAATGGTGTTGGTATGTATGAAATGCAAGTTATGTTTTACACTCAATTATATAGTTATCGTTGAAGTAATATTACTTACACGAATTTTATCGTCACTTGTAGAGTGTTTTAATTATCTTGAAAGGGGGCTCTATTCTTGCCAATAACAATGATGACTCAGATGATTTACTACATATTGGTGAGATACCACGATCGGCGTAAACATGAAATCGATGAAAGCAATCTCTAACGGCTATCCTACACAAAATATGTCATGGATAAACTCACACATTATGAACAATCTGCAAGGAAGCATCAAGTCACTTTGATCAATCGTGACATTGGTGAGTTTGAAGTGCTGACTGGAGATCGCATGCATAAAGGCAACAACACCCAAGTCGTCATCCTAGAGGACCGGGTGTGCACTTGCAATAAATGGAAATCGTTTGGTTTCCCTTGCTCACACGTGTTAGCTGCATGTGCCTTTATTCGATTGAGCTACGCGCAATTCATTGAGTCATACTATATGATAGATGTGTACGCGCAATGTTACTCCTATAATTTCAAAGCCATCCCAGATGAGAAATATTGGCCGACTTTAAGGACGAAGATAATTATACCCGACCCAAGGTGCAGACGTGGCCGAGGGAGACCAAAGGGAACGCGAAGACGAAATGAGATGGATCTTCCTAATGTCTCGAGGCCCTTGCGATGTGGCATGTCATCAAGAAGGACATAGAAGAACAACATGTCCTAATAAAGACTGTGAACGAATCCCTACTAAGAAGAACCGGTGTGGTATTTGTCGTTCAGAGGAACATAACAAAAAAATTTGTCCAAGTAAAGCTCAACCTTCCAATGAAAACCGATAGCCAATTTTGTATATTGTTTGTCATGGCTTAAGTTGGTAATTTGATTATATTGAAATGTTTGAGTATTCGTTATTGTTTGAACATATATGAAAGAGTTATTGTGAGTTTCCGAACAACACGATTAATTTTTTTACAATCAATCATTTGTAGTTGTACAACAATGGATCCAGGTCCATCAGATCCTTCACTTTTGCATCTCCAATCTATGTACAGATCTTCGCGAACCTGGAGGGGTGAGGTACACTTTTTTACATGTATACGGCAAATGTTCTTGCATAAACGTATAATATATATCGATTAATACATTATCAATTATAAGGTGTACGAAACATTGCGCGTGCGTCGAAGACGTGGTGTCGTTGATCGAACGGTGCAATATCATTCGAGGATGATCTCATATCTTCGTTCCAATGGGTTCTATGTTCCCGCGTAGCATTTTTCAGCCTTGATTGGGTTTTGATTACTGCATTCGTAGAGAGATGGCGCCCTGAGACACATACATTTCACATGCAATGTGGGGAGTGCACAATTACACTCCAGGACGTGCAGGTACAGCTCGGCTTACCTATCAAATATATGCCCGTGACAGGAACGACCGATACAGACTATGCTGATGTGTGTGAGAGGCTACTTGGTCGAACTCCCCGTTGGAGATGACATTATTGGTTATAAACTTGAAGTCGAATGACTTGAACGTAACGTACCAGCTATTAATGATGACAACGATGAGGAATTGGTGCAACATTATGTTCGATTGTACATACGCAACTTATCGGTGGTTGTATATTCGCCGACAAGTCAAACCGATTTGTACTTTTGATGTTTCTACCATTACTTGAGGATTTCCAAATAGTTGGACAAGTATAGTTGGGGAGTGCATGTTTGACTTATTTGTACGGAGAGTTGTGTCGCGGATCTCGCGCAGATGCACATGAGGTTGCGGGCGCTTCAATTCTTGTACGATTAGGGCATGAGACATATTTCCATTCATAGCACCACGGCGCACAGGTGTTTCTAGAGTTTGACCGCAAACAGTGGATGGATAACACATGCTTATGGACGTTCCATTGGGACACTGAGTAATACAAATATTATTTCATAATTTCTATAACATTTACTCCATTTTAATTTTCTATAATTTATTGTTTTGTATACAGATGACTCGATGCGTTTTCGGTTACATAGAGTACGACACACGTCTTATCAGCTTACCGTGATGCACTCGACTCGCATAATGGGGATAATGTAGTATGACAACCTTATGCTGAAGTCATCAGGTCTCTTCCCGAATACTATACTGACGGTCATGGTAGTTGGCTTTAGACGTGTCCCCTAATTTGTTTCCACATAGTCGAGTGGCATTGACCAGAAATGGTTATGAGACAATTCGGAATGATACAAGTGGTGCTACCAAACTGTGCTTACGACACCCGACTGCACCGCATCGAATTGCGTGGACGCAATCAAGAAAATTGGGTGACTTTTCACGCAACCTTTATACAAATGTGGGAAAATCGTGGCCACAGCATAGTCACAGCGGCACAAGATGAATGGCACGATCACCAAGACTACACGACGTGGTATCGATCAGTCACTAGACGAATCATTGGACACGACGGGACTTTACGTGACTATTCGGTAAAATTGAAACTCTTATTTTCTCTCGAACAGCTAATATCTTAAATTGCGTGCTTTGAACTCATGTTTTTATATCAGTGTAACTTGGTGCATCGACTAAGGCGAGTGTTATTGAGGATGGGTATGAGCAAGGTCTTGCTGCGCTTGATGAAAGGATTAAGATTTTAGATGAAGATGAAAGGCAAAGGTCTACTCTATGGAATGATGAAATTGATGTCGAATATGACATAAATGAGGAGAATGAAAAGGAAGATAAAGAAGATGATCAGGGTGAATCAAATAGAGAGGTGAGAAGAAGAAGAACACGAATAAAGACTGTAGGGAAAGCACCAGACGTCCTCGTCCACCACGTCAATCTCGTCGGGAGGCCGAGATTGCTACAGAGTAGCGAGACGTTCTCCTCCAAGACACGTTCATCTCGTCCGAGACCGAGTAGAAACAGAGGCGTTGGCGAGAGTAGCCAACGCTCATCCCCACCACGTCATTCTTCTCATGGGTACATTCCTACATCGTCCCCAATGCAACCAGAACCTCAAATGTTTGTACCAAGGCTGCCGATCAGGAATCTTCCTCCTTACTATTTTGATCCTTATGCACTCGAGCCATCGTCTTCATATGTGGACCATGGAATGCTTAGACATCAAATATATCCGTCATTGCCTCAATACATGCCGAGTTCATATACTCCACCATGTTATAATTACAATATGTCATATAGTGGAGATGGCTCATTCATGAACCTGTTAAGCATGTCGCCGCCTCATGTTCCTTTCGCCCAACCGCATACAGGAAGCCAATATTTTAGGATGGTTCAACCTCCTATTTTTGGGAGCATTATTACCAGAGGTGAGTCGAGTGAAGCACCAGAGGAAGAACATCAATCGACTCGATGACATTCAATGCAAGATCGACAACCTCAACAACCTCAACGGATGTACAAACACAACGTCCAACTAGACATAGAGTACGTCCGGTTTGCATCACGCGAGCAACATTGTCAACGTAACCGTCGTAATAGACCTATATGATGAGTTTTCTTAATGTCGTGGTGATTTCTTTTTTTCAGCTTATATCTTGGGTGAACGAAGTTGATGTATACAACCTTCTCATGGAATGAACTTATTTCTCAACAGATCATTGTTGTTATAATTTTAAGCTCTCGACAAAGAAATAATGTGGTTTTGGCCTATAATTATTTTAATCTTCGTATCTCTTTTTATCATCACGAGATATAAGTAAGACAAGAGTTTAAAGGATGAGTTGCATGGTTACTATGGGTTGCACGGATTATCCGCCTTGAGAAACGTGTCTGTCGTTTGCATTAATTATCCACCGCGAGTTACATGCATGACGTTTGGATGGTTTGCATAGACTACATCAGGTTGCATGGGTTGTCTACCTCGAAATATGTGCTTCACATTCGCATGGTTTGCATGGATTGCACGAGGTTGCATGAGTTGTCCACACCTCGAAATATGTGTGTGACGTTTGAATAGTTTGCACGAAGATGCATGGCTCGCCCACCTCGACATACGTGTGTGGCGTTTCCATGTGTTGTTAACTATGAGATACGTGTGTGACGTTTGCATTGGCTTTACCACCTCGAGACATGCGCGTTACGTTTGCATGGGTCACCCACCTCGATAGACGTGCCTGACATTTGCATGAATTCACCACCTCAACATACATGCGTGACGTTTGCATAAGTTGTCCACGTCGATATGCGTGCGTGTTGTTTACATGGGTTGTCTACCTCGAGATACTCGAGTGACGCGGGTTTTCCATCTCGATATGCACGTGTCGTTCATAGAGTGAAGAATTTTGTATAGATAGCTGCTTTTCAAAAGGAGTCATTCATAGAGTTTAGAATTTTGTATAGATAGCTCATTTTCAAAAGGAGCTATCCATACAAGTGTCTTCCACCTCACCAACCATGCATGCCACCTCATCATAAATAACGTTTTTTCAAAAGGAGTTATATATTAGTTTTGGAATTTAAAAGTAAACCCCACTATTTGGTGAATTAAAAACTAAAGCCACCTTGTTTTTTGAAAAACACCTCCATCTAGGCAGCTCATTGATACCCATTTTGATAGCGATGTGTACGCGCGCGTACTTCCGGGCGTGTCACGCGTGCACTGCGAAGCTCGTCGCGCGCGATTCGGGAGTGTGTACCGTGCGGCCGCGTGCAGCTTTGAGTGCAACGCACTCGCGTGTTTGGTGGTGACTTGCATCCAATTTGTTCGTGACATACGTCAGTGTTGAATCCTAATGCATGCCCGTGTCGAACCCCGATGTGCACCCATATTTATGTCAAATATCGATCAATACATATTATATTATATATAGGATATATATAATGTTACCTTATATATTATTTATATGTATAATGTATATATATATACATTATACATAAATAATAAAAAAATTAATTTGTTGGTTCGAAAACATGAGAACGGATACCAAATTCAAGAAAACTATTAGGATTTTTTCACGATTCTTTTTTCGAGGTTTTCACGCACCGAGTTACGCTCAAATTTGATGAAATAATTTGGAGGACGAAACTTGACGCGAGTGATGATGAGCGCACATTTCGAGGACTTAAAGGAGGTGTTTGACTGACTATTAGCGTAGTTGTGTTGTAAGTAAAACCAGTAAGAAACCATGCATGAATTCATGTTTTATTCTTGATTTAAATTCCAATACTGCATATTCTATTCTGTGAATGAATGTCGTGGGCTAAGCCCGTCGAGTTCCCCTCTGTGGTGAGTCGGAAACGGTGAAAGCCTACCTCACCGAGCAGAACTGCGCTACTCATTACGAGTTGAAAATGAACCGAGGACTATTAAGTAAGGTGTGAAAGCTCTCATGACGAGTCGAAAACGTCCAAGGATCTACCTAGTGAGTAGTGTGGGTCCGCAGTCTTAACTTATTTCCATATAGTTGATGTTTTCCTTTCTTATTTATTTCCCTTATAGACTTAAGTTATTATTGTTGATTTCTTATGAATAGATCATGGGATCTTCTAGATTTTACTCACTTTGGAATTTGTTACTATTTAGTAACAAGTTGCAAAACCTACAACAAGCCGCTAGGAGGTGCTAAGCGACTACCTCCTATGACTCCTTGATTGCTTCTCTTGTAGGTGTATGGTATATATCATATTTAATTTTGTAGGTTTGGGAAACTTAAGGGACACACCTAATATATGTATCACTTTTGATGCATGATATCTATGTATATTTTGCCAGGTTTCCACCCCTTATTATATACTTTTGATTAATGAAAACATAATATATTTGCTTCTCATTGTTAATTAAGACTTAAGTACTTATGATTGCTTCATTTTATTAAGTCACTCAATTCAATCATAAATGCTAAGCCAATTACTAGCAAGACTTAAAACTTTCCTTTAAAAAGTCGAATAATTGGTTAAACATCAGAAAACGTGTAAGTAATAGAAATATGGACCATCATCGAGATGCGTGCGATGACATGACGATTTTGATGACGTGTCCGGGCAAAGTGGTAGTGCCCGATTTGTATCGGGATTCGGGGTAGTCACAGAGTCACTCTTAGGGCATCTCCAATCTAGCGCCAAAATGGATTGGAGTTTGGCACACCCCTTGCACAAGAATATGTTTTTTTTAAAAAAAATAAAAAACTTTTTGGCCTTGTTTGGTATAAGGTCGAGATATCTCTAAGGAGATAACTCACGGGGAGTTGGGAACTAATCTTGTTTGGTTGCCCAACTTGCCTGCAAGTTATCTCCCAACTTACACCCTAAAGTGAGATATATTTCTCCACCACCCCCCAAGGAGTTATCTCTCAAGAGTTGTGAACACAAATTACTCCTCATTAATGACCCTTTTATTACCCATCTCTCTCCTGTTTGAAGGTTATTTATGTCAATTCATATTTTTTATTGTTTAAAAATTTGAAACTTCCCCGTAAGTTCAAAATTGAATCAAACATGAAAATATTAGCTCCAAGGAGATAACTCCGAACTAACAGTAAGTTAGCAAAAACAAACCAAACGAGGCCTTTGTTAGTTGTGGGCCCACTTAAACCAATATAAAAATGTTAAAAAATAAACTTCCCTCAATAAAGTAGTTTGGTGTAAATCTTGGTGTTTCAAGGTTGAAAATGGGAATAGTACTTTTTGTACTTTTTAAACTAAACTAGTTTAAAAGTTACACCAGAATAATGCAATGCATTGGACATTTCTTTTTAGACCCTATTTGATTACAAAGAAAATGTTTAATAGGAAAAGAATATTTTCTTAATAATGTTTTTCCCAACAAATGTCCAAAATAAAATTTTCCCATTTGTATTTGAATGGATGTATAAGAATTTTTTCTCTCAAAACTCACTAATAACAAGTTTTTGAAATAAACATGAAAACTTTCCTTATAAACTAAATATATTAGTTTTCATATTTAAAATATAAATTATATGTGTCTTAATTTGAAAACTCGCATTTTCTCAATAGAAAACTCAATTGCCCACCATAATAAGTGAAAAAATATATGAATCTTAATATGAAAAATTGACAATTATAAAAAATGTTATGTGAAATTTTTTGGCTATCATGTAAATATCATTTTCTCACGAAATTTATCATTTTTCTTGAAACATTTTCTTTTTCGTTTAATCAAATAGAGCCTTAGAGAATTATTAACGATTGATGCCCACCATTTGCTATAATATAAATTGATAAAATATGTCCAAAAAAGCTTCAATACCAAGCCAAAACTTTATGAGGGCCACTATGGGCACCCCACCAATTCATGAAGGCACCCTCTTGTTGAGGGCACAAAGTAATTACCAAGGGCACCCAAAATTGAGGCCCGGAATCCCCAAAATACCCCTCATTCAAAATAGAGGCACCCTACCACCCCACCACCGTGCTCTTGAACCCACTATTTTTGCTCGATCCATTGCAAGCAACCTACAAACCCCGAATCTGTCTTCGTTCATCTCCGTCTCTCTCCTCTGTCGTAGGCGGTTGTTGTTGTGTCGTTCGAGTTTGGAGGCTCACCGATTTGTTGGATTTTGTCTCCACATTAGGGCTCGGGTTTAGGTTTTCGTTCTCGCACTCAAGTCGTGAAATCGATCGATTGAAGGTACGTTGATAGTCTAATTAAGTTGCATTTGGTAGAGTATTTGTTATGTTTGTGTAGCGGTGCATTCAATGGTTCGTTCATTGCAAACTCGTGGTTCTCGGCCACACATGCTAGAAATAATTTGTATAGTCTCGGCCAAGCATGGCCGAGACATAGGGGAAGTGTTTGGGAACTCGTGGTTCTCGGCCAGACATGCAAGAATAGTTTATACAGTCTCGGCAAAGAATGGCCGAGACTAATTGTGTTATCTCGGTCAAACGTCACCGAAATTCTAATTGTGTTATTGTTTTAGGTAGCGTAACGCTGTGATTGCTCTCGGTCACCACATCACGAGAGTAATTCGAAGTGTATAGTTCATGTCATGTCGGTGATGTACAATCGAGAAGGTAATAGTTTTCTCGGTTGTCCATTACCAAGACTTATGATGTTATCTCGGTCACACGTCACCGATATTCTAATTGTTTTCTCAAACCCGTTTGTCGAGACTATAGAAATGGAAGATATTGTTCTTATTTTTTGAATTGTACTTATGTTTACTGCTCCAGACGCTTACATGTTGTAGTCTTATCGGTATGGCTCGTTCGAAAACCCCAGGTGACTAGGAAGGAGGTTGGTGTTGAGGTGTCGAGGGGTAACCGTGGCGAGGCGAGGCGGCAGGAGACCCCCAACTACATCTTATCGGAAAGAGAAAGAGAAGGTGGATGTGAAGGAAAATGGTAAGATTGCTGGAAATCGTGCAAAGAATTTACAATTGCACGATGAGGGTTCCAACATTGACACGCGGCGACAAAAAATCTTGTAGATGCCCGAGGCAAAGATGAGGCTCATGCATCAGAGTCTAGTAGTAGTGACTCATCAGCACCGGCAGACACCACAAGTACTGATCGTAATGTGGGTGGGAGTACTAATGGTGGAGTTGGCCATAATGAAGGAGAGTCACAGGGGCATTTGGAAATGTGTGCTCATTTCCCGGTGGTCCTTTAGATGGATCATTGTTGAAAAGCTTTAAAAATCATGTCGCATTAGCGATTTGGAGCAATGAGGTATATAAAGTTTCATTAAATGGAGTACTTAAAAACTTAGGGTTTTCACTAAGCTGGTGAAATGTTTTTTGTTGCAGGATCGTCCGATACTCAAGTGTATCAATCACGGTGCTCGAGACCCAAGAATGGGACTTACGATCGTGCCACCCCGACACCGAGGGTCTTCGAGAGGATTATTCGGCGCTCTAGTTGAATACACGATGGCTGCTCATACCGCAAGGCTAACAAGGAGGTTATATATGCCTTTGTGGAGCGGTGGCAAATGGAGACGAATACATTTCACTTACCATTCGGTGAAATGTCGATCTCCTTGGAGGATGTGAGCATTCTCCCCGAAGATTCTGTGATGGGCAAAGTGGTGGCAGTTGAGAACTTTGCGAGGTACACCGAGGAATCTCGCTCGGATGCGATTAAGCTTTGGTGTCCAAACTACTTGGGGTTAGCATTGAAGATGATGAGGATGAAGTGAACATCGCAAGGGGCTCACAATGCGAAAATGTTGGTTGAAGAGTCGATGGTGCCCCAGTGGGAACACAACTTATCCTCCCGTAGAATGCACAAACTCAGGCGACTTGTTGTACCTACTTTCTTGCACCCTTTTTGCGGATAAGAGTGGATCTCGGGTATATATTGCGTTGTTGAAGCTTCTAGAAGATTTGGACGACGTGAGAAAGTATGCATGTAGGTGTGCCGCATTAGCTTACTTGTACCAACACTGGGGGTCCGCCACCGTAGTACTAGTTTCTCGTAGATTACCGGCTACCTCACATTACTTGAGGTTTATTATTAAATCGACTTACATTGTTTTCTGAATAATTAGTATTAATTTTCGCATTTTCCCACTAACTAACGTTGTATGTATTTGCAGGGGATGGGTGTACGGCCATTTCAAACTTGGGCTCGCTACACCCAATGCAAAATACATGGACTACGTGCAACCTCGTGTCTGCAGATGGATTCAAAAGCACGAGACCGTGATGAATATTGACAAGGTTGGGTCCATTAGGAGAACGTTGGACAAAGTTGCGCCTAAGTGAGGTGAGATACTTAGCCAATCTTGTTGGTAAATGTTGCATTTAGTTTATGGTTACTAATTATGGTTGTTTATGTTTGATTAGGACACTTGGGACCCTTATGTTAATTACAGGGATAATGGAGTTGTGCACGCGATGGCCTTCTATAATGGCACACTGAAGTACATGGATGTGGTGGAGCCCTACCATCCGGAGAGGATTCTGAGACTGTTTGGCCACGTGCAATCTATACCATATCCTCCGTACCGCCAATTGGAAGCACATCGAGGCCCATCTGCACTCAAATACTCGGTCAAGTATGGGTTCCAACAAGACAATTGGGAACGTTGGCGCAACCATTTGTTGGCCCCCGAAGTTCGCGGTGACAAGGCAGAGTTCGAGTTTTTGGCTACACCGGACTACCTACCTTGGTTCCTCAAAGTGTCTCACCCAGTGATCACCAACCCGAGCTACTTTGATGAAGACATGGTTGCCACAACCATCGCTGACAATGAGCTATTGGAGGTATTGAATGTGTTATAAGTATTATGTAGAAGTATTTGCCAATTCTTGAAAACCCGATATGTATTACATTAACGGATTTAATTTTCTTTTCATCAGCGTAATAGGTGTGCGTTGGACGCGGCATTAAGATGGATGGATTCACCGCCGGAGTTGTGTACGTTAGAGTCTGCGAGGAAAATGGCGAGTGACGACGTCAATTTCCTTTCGGGGAGGAGTTTCGGTCCTACCACCACCACTACCACTCCCACCACCGCAACCGGCACAACCGACACATCAACCCCTACCCAAGCAGGCCCTAGGCAATCCCAGCACGATAGCACTTCTACACATTCCACCCCGCCTAATGCTCCACCCGCAACGGTCGATGCTCGCCCTCCAAAGAGAATGCATGGCAAGGAATACCAAAGAAAGAATTTGAAGAAGCCAAAGCAATGAAGGAACTAGTATTGGATTCAGCTGCATTAACTGTTTTAGTTATTCTTGGATGATGGAACTTTTCATGTTTTTGTTTTTGTTGGATTGAGGAACTTGTGGAATGTTGTGTTTTTCATGTTTATATTGTTGAATGGTGGATTATGGAACTTGTTGTTTTTTCATTTAATATTTGACTGTTTCGAAAGTTTTGGTGCTATTGTTGGTATTGAGTTATGTTTTCATTAATTCTCGTTTACATACATGTTCATTTTTTTATCAGGAAAAGTGTCTCGGTTCTTCAGAGCCGAAACCATGATGAAATTATCTAACCGCACAACCGACACACTCCAATACCTCTCAGACATGTCCCTCCGAGAGCTTCCAATGAGCCTCGTTGACTTCTAACCGAGAGTTACGTAGACCCCGAATTTAGGTAATGTCTCGGTTAGATGCGAACGAAAATATCCATCACAGATCGGTTGTGGTCTAACGAAAATAATGCCACAATATCGGTTCCAGCATACCGTGAGGATACTTAATTGCGTGAATTATAATATTCTTGGTATGTGGTTACCGACACCATGGTGAAATTCTCGGCTCTTTCATGACGTGACCAAGTAGACTCAGAAAGGTATCGACCATAACTCACCGCAAGTAGGCTAATGAAGTCGAAAGTGTCTCGGTCATTCATGAAGGAAACTAAACGTTTAGTTTCGGTTTCGTGGAACCGAGAATGGTCCAGTTGGGTCATGCATGGGTCAACGAGTCGTTTCTGTAAAGTGACAGATTACATAGCGAAACACTTCTCTCGGTATTGTCATACAAAGATGTTACGATAGTTTTCGGTTGGTAAATGCCGAAACTTATACGTGGGTGACAGACGGGCTTTGCCGAGAGGTAATTTTTGCACAATTAGAAACCATAATATATCAATAAAACCATTTTACATTGTCAGAGTAAAAAACATTTACAACAATTACCTTTGATACATGTTTAACACTACGGAGAATCTAAATCTACCACGGAAAGCGTGCCTTCTTCAGAAGTTACAACTGGCACGATTTCTCGAATTACGAATCCATCACGCCAACCTTTAGCGCACTCCTTAACATACATTTCCCACGATGGATATAATGATGGCAGCGGTGCATTGACAATCGACTTCACCTGTCAAATTCAAAGTAGAACAAAAAATATATTATCATATGATCAGAAGGTGAAAAAAAACAATTCACTAAAATTGTACAAACTTACCCTAGCCCAATGAATATTCCTTTCATTAATCATGGCAATGATAAGTCGACTATGAAACGATGACGGTGGAACACTACGTAGATGAATAAATGTCGAGCAACTACCATGCGAGAGGTTTACTAGAATGACATTAAAGGCCGTTGATATTAACAATCTCATGTCTGGAAGTGTCAACCATTCTTCGAAAGAGACACCAACATGATTATCTGACAATGCACAGCTAGTCTTGACTTTCTCGTAACTCGTTCCAAGCACTTCCTCCAAAGGTTTTCATACCCGATTATCTCATCAAACATCCTTCTACGTACTATCTTCCAACCATCGACATCGGGAAGTCCTGAGGCATAGGAGGCAACACACCGATATCCACAATTACCATCGCCTAGTACATCAATAGTGCTCTCAACATATGGCAACCAATCTGGTTCTATGCAATGAGAATAACCAATCTTGGGTCCGTCGACATGTACGACGTATTTTAGGCCTCGCTTTAATTTTCTTTTTTCTCGAACTAGAAGCCTCTTCTGTCGATAGTACGTACTCAAATCCGCTAGGCAATCTTGTCGTCGAAGTATCGTCTTCATCGTGTTTCCTCTTTGATCATATATTCTTTCCTCTATTCAACAAACTTCCAATTGAAGACCCCGATGTCCTTCCCTTTATCTTTATTTTTGTAAGTGGCATAACTCCTGGTGTAGATGAAGGTCGACTAATCTCCCTAAGCTGCTGAATAATCCTGATGCGATCGTCATCATCAGTACAAGCATGAAACTTTTGCAACACTCTTTCAATCTCATCGTTCACATTGTACCCAGACCGATCCACATGATTCTCTGGTATCATACTCGACTTTCGCCAGTACACATGAATGTCCTCCAGAGGGATGGGTGAACCAACAAATTTATGAAAGTTTAGCTCGTGTGCACAAGGAAGACCATGCGTGGTACGTATCTCACAACCACAACGTGTAGAGTCGTGTCCAACATCCTCTCCACGTTCCAATTCGTCTCTAATTAACCTAAGCGCCTTTTGAGAGACATAACCAAACAATCGGCGATAAAACCCATCAAAATATTCATGTTGCACCACATTCATACCGAGCTCAAATGAGGCCTTGATGTTGTTATGTTGGATCCTAAGAAGACCATCAACCACTCTCCACAAAGTCTCAAATTTGTCCATTGTTGCCAAGATGTAGCTTCAGAGTGGAATGGGCGGACTCAACCCTCTCGTGTCGTTGTTTCCCCAAAGTGCTAAATCGATTTGTCCATGCCTGTACAAATTTCTCCTTGTAGATCTTCACCTATGTGTTATCCAAGTAATCAAGCAAGACCTTCACATGACCGAACTCACAATGCAAGTCATTCATCCTAAGTTCTAATAAGGCCTCAGACTTAGCATACAACACACTCGTCCACCTATCCATGAAACGAGCGAATCCTTCGTTATCCCCAAACATCTTCTTAGTCTTGGCCAATACTACTTTGTTGATGTGCCAATAGCAAAGAAGGTGAGACGATGATGAAAATACTTCATCAATGGGACTAATAAGGCCCAACTCGATATGTAACAAACACGTCGGGTAGGCCACCCATCCAATATGGATCTCAAGTTCTCAAGTGCCCAAACATAATTTGCATGAGTCTCCGATGATATGAAAGCAAACCCAACGGAGAACGTCAAATGCGTTGAAGTGATGCCAACAATCTCCAATAACGTCATTCGATACATATTTGTTTTGTAAGTGCAATCCATCAAAATTACCGATGAGAAACATCTTAGCAACTTGATTGAATCAGGATGCGACCAAAATAAATCAGTGACGATATTCGTATCGGGGATGCTTCCTATGCCACGACATCCACTCATTCTTCTCCAATATGTGCAATAGTTGTTGCATTTGAGTCCTCCCACCCGCATCCTCAATTCGGAGTTTTTGTCGTGCATTATATATTGTCCGCATTGTCGATACGTTTTTAACATCTCTTTGCTTCAACGTATTGAGGATATCTCTTGTCTTCACATTACCCTTAGTCATCTGCACCACAACCACCTGCTCACCCTTATCCAATCTTCCTACAAATGAGTGGTCGTCCAAGTTTTTGGCGGGGTCGTGATTGTGCCTCCCACATATGACAGTGACGTACCACAAAGAATCAACATTTTCCTAAATGTTAATAAGGAAAGGGCATCCACATTTCTTTGTACCAGTTTGAGTCCTCCCCGTTTCCTCTTCTTCTTCAGTTCTTGGTTTCAAAGCAATTTTTGCCGCTTTACCCTTCCCTACTCTTTGTGACATTCTCATATATGTACCGGACCTCTCACACGCAAGTTTGACCCTTCCCCTGCGCTTAATCCCTCCGACATCAGAGTGCTTCGTTACTAACACAAATTTGTTCTCACGACCAATCATTTGAATTCTCTATATGGGAATGACCTACAAGGAGTAAACGCATCCTTGTAGTCAGGAAATAAAGTTGAAACCGGCATTACCTGCAATACATACATTGTAACATTACGACTCAACCAAAATGCACAATAAATTCACAAAAAACCCAAAAAACCAATTTTTCGATTGTACAGGTCCGAGACTATAAGCAAAGTTTCGTTCATTGACAACCGAGACCTACGAAACAGATCTCGGTCGTTTTATACCGAGACTATGATTTTGTTTCGGTCACATCATGACCGTGAACTACAAATAAGTTTCGGTGGATGTCGACCGAGACTTATCAATAAGTCTCGGTCCCGCGAGGCCGAAACAATCGCGCCCGTGAAAAAATCGACTGAAAATATGAGAAACCGAAAAAAAAAACACAATAAATTTCAACAAATACCTCCTCTTGCACTATTGCAGTACATTCGTCCATTTTATAGTGGAAACAAGTTCGGAATGGTCGAATTTACCAAACATTACATTGACGAACCAAATCGTCAATTTCACTGTTTTGATCAAAAAAACAATTCGTTCGAAGCTTCATATGGTTGTAAAACAGTGTTACCTCGCTATCGGATCATGTGAAGACGCAAGAATTGATACACGCCCGGCAAACAAAATTGTGGCTTTAAGTTTCACTTGGGAGCCAATGTAGTGGGGTGCCCCAAAATTGGTTTGAAAATGGATTGTGAGGTTAGAGTGAGTTTATATGAAGGGGCAATAGAGTCATTTACATCAAAGTGTAATTTAGAGGGGAGAATGACAAAAAATGGGTGCCTTCATAAATTGGTGGGGTGCACATAGCTCATAAATTGGTGGGGGTGCACATAGCGTCCCTCAACTTTATTGATGTTTGGATCATATCAGGCATTGCTTCACCAAAAGTTGAAGGCACTTTTTCATTACATTTTATTTTCAAATGAAGGTAGGAAGGGGATATAGGTCCTTCACTTTAAGAAATGACAAGATGACTAATTATAACTATCCATGTATACACCAAAAATTACGTCTCAAACAACTACAATTATTTACATAGCCTGTTGTTAAGAAAAAAAGTAAGCTAAAACTCAATAAATACATGGCATGTAAGATGGCACCACTCGATACCTGCCTTTTCTCCGAAAAAAATATAATAAAACAAAAAGGAAATAACATTAAAATAAATAAATGAATTATTTGTCGATCAAACTCAAGTGATTAGTTCAAGATTGAAGGCTAAACAAATTCTTGAGCTTTTGTCGGTATTGTTTCTCCTTCACGCAATGGAGTTAGGTTTGAGTTTATGTCGGCTGCTGCCTGACCATCAATGTCTTTGTTAAACTTGTCTTCACCTTTTAGAAAGATCCCTGACCAAAAAAGAAAAAAAAAAAAAAAAAAAAAGATATTCAGGATCAGATTCGTGGCAAGAAAAAAAGAGAAGGTTGCGCCATTTCCTTGAATATAACGCAAAGAATAGTGTACTCTTAGCAATCATGCAAGTTTCATGCAAGAGCCACAATCTCGAAACGTTCATGTGTATTCCTTGTCTAAGGAAGCAATAGATATTAACTCACCAACAAACCATATAGCAGAAGCTAGAAAAAGAATGGACGTAAGGATAAGAGACGTCACTCTCCAGTTGTCAAGGTGATCCTGCAGAAGGTTTGGGAAAGCATCAACATTAAAATGATATTGAAAAAGGGTTTGCAACGAGTGCCAATCAACAAAGACCATACTTATGTTTCGAACTGTACATAGAAAAACTAGAAAGTAATCCTTTAAACTTTATCAAATAGCAATTGCCTAATCATGTTTGGATTTTAAAAGGCTAACAGAGTTGATATACTATAATAGACATGGATACGTATGAGCAATGCATGAAATTAACATGCGTCCAACAACAACAGTTCAAAGAAAAGAAGAATCCATTAATTATATGTTGTGGATAGTGGTAACTAAGTGGGAAAAATCAAAGAACATAATTCCGCATCAAAGACTAGAAAAATCCATCATAATCAGAAGTCACATTTGATGCATCAAACTATTTCATTTTCACAATTTAATATCCAAAACTATTACGTGTCAGAGAAACAGCAAAAAGCAAAAGCAATGCACGCTACTAAGTGCCAAGTATGAAAGACATGAAGAAAATGAACATTCAATAGTTCGAACATTTCGATCCGCAAAAGCAATGTAGCAACTAGCTAGACATTCGGAGCCATCAGTTGGTTAATCATCTACCTGAACTTTTTCCAGAGTCTCCAAACCTTGTACATTTTGCTATTAACTTGCATTACTGACTATCAAGCTTCATATGACGTGTAAAAATGACAATATACATAACTTCATATGAGTAGAAAATATATATCATCTGATTTTACACCAACAGTCCCCGCACTTGCAGTTTCAAAGCGGGAACGCAGCATCTAACAGATAAAAATACGAATGTACATGGAAAATAAAAATAAAAGAAAGCAATGAATTTCTAAAGATAACCCCGTCGAAAGAAGTACATTAGAAGAGCATTTTAGATTGCAAAGCTACAAATGCAAACACAAACAAGAGCCTCATCAATCTATTGCAGAGGGATCAATTGAAAATCAGAGATGAAATAAACTTTCACCATTATCATTTTTTTTTTTTGAAGCCAACTTTCACTGTTATCAATAAAGTTCATAAAGACAAGAAACAGATCAAGACCTAAAAAATAAAAGACAAGAAACAGAAACAATGTAAACGAACCTGAATCACACCAACAATAGGAGAAGAAGGGACATCACCAAAGATGTGGATTGACACAGTAGATAATGCCATAGATAGTGCTCTCAAACTAGGTTCAATACAACGAAGACACACAAAGTTCACAGGACCCTGCGAAGGAATAATTTAAATGGTAAGACCTCATGATTATTGGCGTGTTAACCCAATAAACCATATAAGAAATAGACAGTCAAAAACAGAACAAGTTTTTTTAGAATCGAAGAACAAGAACAAACGAGTAATAGCAGCTGCCGCATTCGCACATGAAATAATTAACTTTCAAGATGAATAAATATGCTTAATTCCAATTAAATATACCTGTGTTGCAAATACAAATAGTTCACCAACCGCAAATAGAGCTATGAAGCCATACAAATTCCTTGACCAAAATGCAGCAAAGCAAAAAATAGCCCCCAGAAGAGTTGCTCCAGAAAGAAGCTGCAGAAAAGTCAAACTGCAATTCAAAGATATATATAAACAAACACAAGGTGGGAATATAAACAAAATTAAAGATAGAGGTTCCTTGGTGATAAAATTGGAGTATTGAGAATCATGACTATGTAGCCCCTAGAAGCCCATCTTCAACAACTTAGTTGTTAATTTATTCTACGAGGCTAAGAACTTTTTAGTTAGATCTTGTTGAAAAGATTGCTCGCAGTTCTACAATGCCACAGAAAGATACCATTCAGAAACTTAAGTTCAATTTAACTACTAACTGTAATATTTTAGGAGAATAACTGTGGATTTCACAGCTCAAGTATCCGTCCTCAAAGATATGGAAAAAGCTAACAACATGGAAAGTATATACTTCTCATGAATATTTGCTTTTGAAGTTCAGAACATGAAGAAACAAGTACAATGGCGGGCTATAAAACCATCAAAAGAGATACAAGTCCATAAAATGTCAATTTGACAAGCACAGGCTCTCATGCAGTCATACATGAGCACTATACACACATACAAAGAAATCATGAAAAGAGTCCTGAAAGTTTTCATATAGGTGCTAATGAAAAAGTATGTCTATCACACGCCATAGAGATTGTTACTATTGTAATAGAATGAGCAATTGAATTAGCGTGCTTATATTGAAAATGAGAAATTGTCCCTCTATGATAGCAAAGCAGACTTCTGACAGGAATGTAAACAAGCGTAGGAAGTCAATCAACAAATTGAAAATAATCAAACTTTACATGGTTTAAAGAAGTTGAATTACAAGTTCACTTTATAATGGATGTACCTTAAAAGCATTGGAGAGTGTGGGATTCATCTTATCAAGAACTAAGCCTCCAGCTATTGTTCCTAAAATACCGCATATAACAGTCATTCCTCCAAACACCATATCTGCATTTTTCTACAATAAAACCCAAGTTCAGTAATAAAAAAATCACGATCAACAAGGAAAAGATCAATAACCGATAAAATAATAATAATGTGATGTAAACTTGGTATTATGACTAGGAACAGAAAGCAAGATGAGAGAGGTAAAGAACAGCAACATTGAGCAACATCTCCCCTCTCCTAAATTCCTAATAGAGCCCAAATATATAATGACTGACATTTTAGATCACAACTTGATGCACATGACTGTTGATATTGTACTTTATTGGATGGCCTAGTAGGAGGAAAGGTTATATTGGATCTTGCTTCCATCCGATAGTGACTCATTCAAATTTTACAAGACGCTATGGTATGGGCTGCGTTATTTTATCTCTGTTGAAAGAGGATAAAAAAAATGGAACAAGTCTAAAAAGGAAGGGTCCCTCACTCCATTGCTTAATTTCTGTAATCTCAAAGATTCCAACTCCATACTATTTGAAACACTAATACTAGGTTGTGCCACGTATGGATCAAAGTTTCATAAAAAAAAAACTCAGTATGACTTCAATTTTCTCGTCATTGATAGCCTCAATCCCAAATTAGTTGGGGTCGACTAAACGGATCAAACTCTTCTATTGTGCTCGATTTAGTGCAATCATTTTCCACACCCAAGCGGCGATGTGAAGGAACTAGCTTCTTTACCCACACCCGTCCTATGTGTGGGAATCCATGCTCATTTTTCTTCACACTCAAGCGGCGATGTGAAGAAGTTGATACATACTTTAAAAATGAACGAGAGCAAATCAGGAAACTCCATAATACTACAAACTCTATAAGTTAGTCTAAAGATGTACCTATCAAACAAAAAATGCAATTGAAAATGAAAAAATTCTAGTAATTAGGACAAAAAGGAAATTATGCTTGCCAATCTCCCATGCAAATTAACCAAGAATGAGGATTGGTGTTAAATAAACTCTTAATTACTGCCAATTAAATAAAGAAAAAAAACCTTCACTAGCAATGTAAAGCGCAGAAAATCAATTAGAAAACATAACAGAAAGTTTAGCTACAAGGATATCACTTGATAAGACAGCAAAGCAAAATGAATTGTACTATACAAAGAGGCATGCCACAGTCAAATAGAAAGAATGCCCCAAACTCCCAAGGTTTAGGACTCTACAACCACATTATCGTGCATTCACGAGACGGAAAATTATGATAGTAGTTCCTCCAAGGTTTAAGACTTTAGTTTATGCAAATGAACCATCCCAGTAGAAAATATACCATAAGTCATTGGCTCTAATATTGCTTTATCATGATATTGGAGGAGTTCATTACTCAAACAGGACATTATTCCAGTATAAATATGCGCAGTGTGCAAGAAGACGCTTACCATATGATAAATACCATAACCTGCCTTTGGTCCCCAATATGAATAAGCCCCTATGACAAAGTTGTATGCTACATAACCTGAAGAGAAGTACTAAATCAACAAGCAAAGACATTTGCAATCTCAAAACTTATATACAGTGACAAATATTTCTAGTTTCTACTGTAGGATCTAACTTTCGTGCTAAATTACCCCATACAAATCATTTGATGCCTTTACATCATTCATCACATAGAATATGCTAGACAAGTAATAACAAGCATGACATATAAGATGGCATTGGCATACCTACATTGTTTCTAAGGAAGCGCCACCTAGGCACCGCCTTAGGCGTTTAGGGGTGCCTATCGCCTAGTCCTTAATTAGGCAGACAGTTAGCTTGAAAATATTTTATAAAACTTTTCACGAAGGTCTCTGTAATTTTCAAAACTTTTTATTATTTTATTATTTATTTTTTTGAAAATATTTTTATTTCAAAATGTGTGGAAAAGTGGGAGGTGAAAATATGTTGATGAGAATGTTTAAGTGAAAAAATATTCCCCTCCCTCACTGTTGAAGGGTCTCTAAATAAATTAAATTATTTTTCAGGGAAGTCTAAGTAAATATTTTTGTCCGCCTAGGCACCACTGCCTAGCCGCCTAGACTAGGTAGGGCTAAACCGACTAACACCGCCTTGCTGCCTTGAAAACATTGCATACCTAGTACGTTAGTGATGAAAACCTTCTCACGCAGAAGCGCTCTCAGATCCTTCCAAAACCTAGTAAACTGATTCAAAGGCTTCACTTTATCCTTTGGCCTGTAAGAAATAGTAAGCCCATGGAGTAAAAAAATGAAATTAGCTCAAATGAAATTAGGCCTACATGTAGTAATCTACCTATTCCTCTTAAATTTGCATAGTCACTAAACGCTGGAAGCTTGTAATATTTTAGAAGGTACTCTTCTTTGGCCGAATATACGCACATCATCAAAAAGATGTCCTTTGCTTGTTTCTTATTAACATAGAATAAAAAGAAATGCCTTTTTCCCAAATGGGATGTTTATAACTCTAGCCAGCAAGGATTTTTTGAAGAGACATAAGGCTGCAAATTTTCAGAGTGAATGGATGCTCAAAAGAAATAGAGCGTAGAAACTGTCTTTGTTTCTTATTATGATGAATTCCAGATAAAACAAGTAATATAAGATAGTTATGCAACATGCACATGTTATATCCCAAGGGAATTACTCAAATCAACAATAAATATGTGCTTGAATATGAAATATCATCATAATACCTCTAAAAATATAAAATGCATCAACATCTTTACTTAGATAATGACTAAGCCCTAAGCCTAATCCTTAATATTTGATTTCATTATGCACAAAAATTGTCCCAACAGGAAGAGCTATTTTCCTTCATGAATAAATTTATAATGGATCAATCAGCTTTCCTTTCTTCTAAAAAAAAAATATTAGCAATGCAAAAGAAAGAAAAGTCAAACAAGCAAGAACGACAAAGGACCACCACTTCCACTACTGACTAATTTGTAATCACAACCCACTTACAAACTAAAATAGCAAGAATACCTCAAAACTAGTCATTATAAGACAACCTCTTCAAAGATCATTTATATCCCTTCCAGTAATGCATCCTAATTGAAAATTAAAGAAACCTTACCCAGGTAACTTTCCAACAAAGTCTCTTTTTTGGTAACTAGACGGCCAGATAAGCATTTAATTTATTAAAAATACTTATTCTCAGCCATATCAACAAGAAAAATATAACAATAGTGTTGGAAGCCAAGCAGCTTCTCAATCATCCAACCACAAAAGAAAATAATAGAAAGAAAAAAGAAAAATTGTCGAACAGATATTAAATGAGATAACCTGATGGAGTTCTTACAAAGGTGTTTTGTCTAAGGAAGAATCATTGTTTTTCTCATTTCCAGCCAGTATACCGACTTTTTTACCTGCAATCAGCGCCTCTAAAAATTTGAATTGCCACCGAATAAATAAATCATTTAGAACAAGAAATACATGCATAGAAAAAAAAAAGGAGGTAGTGCCTTCAAACAACCTATGATACAAAATGAAAAGCGGAAATTAGTTAAAATGTTTGGTGCGTGTGTGTGCACTAGAGAGAGAGAGAGAGAGCAGGAGGTTTCAAATGACACTCTTGATGGAAAAACTTTGCAATTTAGATGTTACGTTCTCTTAAAATTGGTATAAACTTAGGGTTAGCGTATTTCTCAAAAACGAGTAACCAAGTGAACAATATAATTTTTCATAAGGAACTGTTTTTGTATCAGTGAAAGGTTGTACAACTTACAAAAAAGTAAAACCATTAGAAACTGAAAGAAGAAGACAAAATAACATGCTTCCTTCTTGCAACATATTAAAAACCTTACTATGCCATTATCTTACAATAGTTCTCCAATTTCTATCCCATTCCTCCATGGAAAGTCCCAAGTAAAATCACATAATCTTTCAAAGCATCAAGGTTTTTGTTAAAGAATATTCAAATGATTTCCATGATTATAAAGTTAGACTGCTATTTTGCCACTATTGTTCCACTCCTTATGGTGATACTCCGACGCAATTATTTTAACCTACTTTCTAATTTTTCATAACTTGAGATTCATTAATTACGAGTAATTTAAAGTTCTTTAAATATCAAGAGAATCCTGATCATAGCACGCACCAAGTTCATTTCCTACCATGGATAAGGAGTTCAAAATGAAAGAAAATCATGAAAACTATTTTGAATAACATCATTAAGTTACGAAGTCCAAAACGATCCCACATGAAATACCTTCCACTTTGGAACCAAGCCGCTCTTCCGATGGTGAAGCCTTCTCTAATTCAGCAGGAGTAAAACCTGCATTGATAAATGTTGGATGAGCATTGACAATGCTAAAAGAACTTCGGTAGTATAAATATCTATAAAACCGATCGAGGTCAACCTTTCAAATTCAAAGGTTTTATTACGAAGCCCAAAATGACAAATGGAAGCATCAAAACGGCCTCCACAAAAAATGCAACACGCCAGCCAAGATGGACACCAACCTATCAATTAAGAAAAGTGAACTAAAATTAAATGTGGAACGAAAATAAAAAACATAAATGGAAATGCATGTAAAGAATAATGACTTCAAGCAAGAAAAGTCTGACCTGACTACTAATAATGGTGAAAATTGCAGCGTCTACATGTTCAAAGCATAGAAATTAATCCTTTACTAATTACTACTAATCTCCAATCCACGTCAATTAACAGATGTCATATTGATATGAAGGTGTCTTCCTTGATAGACCGATAGCATTAAGGAAACATTTAACTACATTTTAACCCTTCTAGGCATAGATGGTGCAGCACTAGAAGACACATCACATTACAATTTAGCACCGTCTAATTGCAAAATGAGCAGACTTACGTACATGAGAACTAAGATAACCTCCAATGCAACCATGGATTGGGGTGGCAATGGATGCCAACAAGAATGGATAAACATCGAACCCAAAAAGAAGGTTCTCCAGTTCAAATGTGGGTTGTGAAAGTGTTGCTGATGTGGCAAGAATAAAAGCGAGAGGATGTCTACCCCAATGTCTACTTCTAGACATTGGGGTACACATTTTCCCACACGATACGTCATATTTCAAGTTATAGAAACAAACACAAAGCCAAAGAAAAGTTCCAATCCACATTGTGCATTGGAGACAAATTTTGAAATTGAATTTCTATCTAGTGAAAAAGGGTGCTATATAGGACAAATATTCTCCCCACATTGATGAGGTAGCACCAATCCGTGGTCCCAATCCACATTTACTGCAGGAGATGCTCTAAGCACCATCTAACTACACATCAGGATATAATGGGGCAAAAGAAGATATTGACTTGACAAGCCGTGTCCTTGATGCTTGTGATAAAGCCATAGCTAGGCCAGCAACCCGAATACAAGAGCACAATGCATCGCAAAGGCGCAAACTTCAAGAAGATGATAGGTTGTGAGTTTTGTTTGCACCAAATAGTCATACCAAAGCAAAGATCCTACTTAAGAGTAGGGTCAATAACAAGACACTACACTTAATCTTCCGCTTGATATTTCTACATTACTACGAACGCTTGCTAAGATATTGAATCACAACTAATTTCCCTTTCAATCAAAACTTGTTCCCCTTCGTCCTTCCCTTATAACAATAGCATGAAGCCTTTTACTTGGCAATAATTAAATTTGAAGCAACGTCACTAACCAAAGAGAAACTAAAATCCGAATCACCATGACA
Organism: Stephania cephalantha; assembly: GCA_039657325.1. Taxonomy (NCBI): domain Eukaryota; kingdom Viridiplantae; phylum Streptophyta; class Magnoliopsida; order Ranunculales; family Menispermaceae; genus Stephania; species Stephania cephalantha. The sequence goes on from CM077576.1 coordinate 42,349,231, forward strand.
TATAGAAACGCTTATAGCATTGTAAGTCGATTCAATTTAGACATCCTTATAAATGATACATTCTCCTGTCCCAACTTTTAGTAGCTTTTAGCAGTTAACAGGCAGCAAGACATGGCAAAGTGCCTTTATTATAATCTCAATGTTGTATCGGATTAGCTTTCCAATATTTTTGCATTTTACCAATCACTCAATACAAACCAATTCTACTACTATGAATATTAGCCTAATGGTGGAGAGTAAAATCTCACAACTTTAAGTTCTCAATCTTAATATTTGATGGGACGGAATAGTTTAGGCCAATTTAGGATAGTTCGGATAGAAAATGAGTGTTGGGAAGCCCAATGTTGAAGAGCACAAGTGAAGACCATAACAAAGATTCATTAGCTTTATATGCTTCTATCAAGCATTTTTTTTTTTTTTTTTTCATTTTTCCGTTTTACATACGTACTGCTCTCAGGCACATAACTTTGAACTTGGGCTTTTCGTAATTGATTAACAGTATAGAAAGGCTATCAAGCAATCCAGGGCGGAGGTAAAGCGCAAGGGAAGTTCTAACACAATTTTCGGTTTTTAGTTTGTGGCGAGGCTAGGGTTTACTGAAAGATTTATAAAACTAGGGGTGCAATAGAACTGAGAACTGAAGCTTTACAATTTTGTGCAGGAAGTATATCACACTTTTATGTGTGTCAATCTTCTAAATGAAATGAAACACTTCTTTCCTGCTATTAATCTTCAAAATTGAATCATACAAAGGTGAAACACCTGCTGCACTTCAAAAAAGAAGCTTATATGTAGAAAATAAATCACAAATACAATGACCAACAAAGCAGAAACTATCTTTTACAAACATAACTAAAATATTCCATCACTTAAGGAGATGAACTTACCAACCCACCATAGACATAGCCAAGAGCGATCCCAGTAGGTATGCACATGTAAAAGATCCCTAGCCAGGCTGCTTTCTGATGTCATTGACAACATTTAGATTTTAATGCAAATGAAGGAAATTTAGCATCCTAAGTAGCCAATTTAAAACAAAATAATTTGCTCATAGCATACTGTAAACTTCAGTACGTGCAAATGAAAAGATAAGAAAGAGTATAAACAGTATATGCCTCTTTAATGTGCCTTGACAAAATAAGGATCTTACTAGTAGTTATTGATACATCTCTTTAAAGTCAAAGTCTTGCATAAATTGATATATCTATAAAAGTCTTACCTAAATTCCCTACATCGAATTACACTTCCCCGAATTACTTCCGTATTTTAAGAGACTGAGGTCATAGGCGAGTCGAGTTTTTCATTGTTGCCTACATCAAATTAGACTTCCCCAAATGACCTCTGAATTTTAAGCGACTGAAAGCATAGGCAAAGTTCAATTTTCAATCCTAGCTCCTTAAGAAACCTCTAACAGTCAGGATAATGTGCTTATGAACTTTACTGTCATATGGGATGTATCACATTTTTAGAGACAAGAAAGTTACTATGGTAACCACAGCTATTACATATAATTGAACTTCATCCAGCTAAACAATATCCAACCAAAAAAAAAAAAAAAGAAAAACCCTTAGACAATAGCCTTTTCCCAACTACACAGATTCAGCTACATGAAACTGCATTTTCCATTCCACTCTTTTTAAGTATTTGAGCCATTTGGAAAAACGTTTCTACTCAAAACTAAGCCATTTCTTAACTCTCTACATTTCTTAATACTTTGCAAAAATGAATTGGAAAGTGTCGAACAGCTTCATTTTCTTTGAAAGGGTTATGGTAGAACTATGGTTACACTATGAGATCACCAATATGTCGTCCAAATGTTCAAAATCAATTCGATAACTCTACACCAAAGCACATAGCATGAAATCAAAAATTCAAAATAAAGACCAAATATTGTACAAGAAATTAGTTGAAATAATCCACATACAGCTAAGCAAGTCAATACATAGAAACGCACCAGTGTAGCTTTTGCATTTATGTAAACAGAGTTAAAATCAAAGGATCTACATCACCTTTTCTATCTTTTGAGACTTATTCTCGATACTAAGGCAGGCCCATGACTTTGTAACAGTCACAGTAAACATGAAACTTGGACAGTAAAATTAAGCTAAAGCAAATGTCTAAGTGTAATTTAAAAATTTAGAAAAAGGCTAAATGGACGAAGTTGGTGTCAAAGTACTTAAACTTACAAACTAAAGTAGCACCAAATTAGGAAAAGATTCATAAGCCGTTACAGAAATCAGTACTTTGATTGAGAACCTATAATGGGTGTGTGCTACCGTATACTCCAATTAAATATTTCATATAAATGTCCCAGTTCTAAAATATGAACCTTCTCAAAGTAGTGAATCCTTCCACCAGTACTCCAACATTCCTTTCGAAGATTTCACTAATCAAGCTATCAGCTTAATAATCTTCTATTTAATAAAACAAATATCCAATGCCAATTTTCCAACCATTGAACCAGCAAAACTTAAAGGTATAGCTTTCCTCAATCCACACCATCATACTCTAAAACCTTCATCAATACCAGCCCAAACCTCAATTTCTAAAACCCACAGCCAGGCGTCAGCATAGAAAGCACAAAATCTTAGTCTTCATTCTTTTCATATTTTTCATAATAATGAAAAACAGTAATCATGCACATATGTTCCCCAATGTATTAGCATTACAAGATTTTCATTACCCTAATTAAAGTGGAAATATTGCTCTTGGCTCTTGAATTAGTGTCGTCATAGAGCACTCTCCACTCTTTCTAGAGCTTTAACTTGTTGAATGTAACATCCTTTGCTCAAAGTTTTTCTGATGATGAAAATGTTCAAGTGCTCCCAAAGTATTTTAAGGGTCGTGTTAATGTCCAAGGATTATAAGAATTTTATTTTATGTCAATTTGAAAGTCCAAGTGAAATTAGGACATCATCTTCTAATTTGGTTAAATTATTCTTTCTAATGTTTTGTGCACATCATCGATTTTTATTAGTTATCTATATTTAGAGATTTTCAGATGTTTAGGAATCTAATATCGGAAAGCCCATAAATATGGCATGAGATAGTAATTCCATTGTCTTTCATTGAATAGAGTTTTTAGGCCTCCCATTACTTCCCTACTCCATATTTAAACCATTCCAAAATACATACATGTACATAGTTCCATCCCTAGGACCTTCTAAATCATTCCAGTAAGTTCTCTAAAAAGTTTATCAAGTTGAGGTAGGAAAAGTAATTAAAATAAACTCTTCCTCGACAAAAAGACTCTTGTAACCAAAAAAAAAAAAAAGAGACGATTTCATCTGCTAGATTTTGCCTTACCCATCTTTTGGCTTTCTTCTGTCTAGCAAGCTATTCATTGTCATCAATTCCTAGGTTTTTTCATCCACTTGTAATCTTAAGAGCATGACGAATCAGCTTTATTTTTGTGAATTGATGAATTAACCTAGCACTGCTTCTATAATGTTTGCATAGTTAGCCGAGCTAAATCGAAAACCAGGTATAAAACCCCATGAAATAAATCGAAAAAAAAAAAAAAAAAAAAAAAAATTTCTCTTTTCTGAATTTAAAAAAAAAAAAAAAAAACGTAATCAATAGATTGTTTCAACTTCATGCAGGGTTTCTGATGTGAACCGAGACAACTTGAGAGGAAAGAGGGGGTTGCCTCGTGTGTTTATTGATGATCAGATGAAAAAGATTACACCGCAGAGAGCCTAGAACACCTAATTGAGAAAGAGTGACTCACTCCTCTCCCCAGACCGAGAAGGTCTTTCCCCACATTACACAATTAGTCAAAAAGTACCCCGTGTGAACAACCTCACCTCTTATACGTCCTACTCTACCCACTAAAGGCTCTCTTGCGCTAGACAACGTGTGGCGTATGCCAAGACCCTTCTAGACTCTCCTATGGGACCACCTAACTAATTTTGTCCAGCTCCTCCTTGTGCTGATCCTGTGCCTCTCAGGTGCTTCCTCTGGTACACTCTCATTGTGGACTTGGAATTGGGCTTGGTTCCCAACTCTAGGGCCTTTGGGTTGCTATCAATACTCCCCTCCCCCCCCGGAACTATCACCTTGTCCTCAGGTGGAAGGCGAGAAAAGACTTCTTGTTGTGCTTAACTAATTCCCAAGAAGCATCGGATGGTGCCAGCGAAGTCCATTTGATGAGAACTTCGGGCCCAGCCACTTAACTGCGATACGACAATATATTCTCTGGTTCCACCATAGTCACCACCGAGTCTGGCGACAAGGGAGGAAGATCCACACTCACCTGTGTTCCACCCACAGCTCGTTTCAATTGTGAGACATGAAAAACTGGATGGAGATTGGAAAAGGCTGGCAATTCCAATTTATACGCCACTGCCCCCACTCTACTAAGAATCTTGTAGGGGCCAAAAAACTTCAGACTAAGCTTGGAATATGAACTTCGAGATAGGGATAGCTGTCGATACGGGCGTAACTTGAGAAGTACTAAATCTCCCACCTCAAACGAAATGTCTCGTCGTTTAAGGTTCGCGGATTGTTTCATCCGGTTCGAGCTGTTAACAGCTGATCATGCAGTTCTGTCGGCACTTGATCCCTGGCTTGCAACATCAGTTCGACATCGGACAGTGAAGAAACTGAGGAAGTACCATGTCGAATCAAAGGGGGAGGCTCTCTACCGTAGACCACTTTAAAAGGAGAACAATTCAGAGATACTCAGCCCAATGAAGCCAATCGGACCACTCCTTGGGTCGTTGGAAGATAAAACAGCGGAGGTAAGTCTCAACACATCGGTTGACAACCTCGGTTTGGCCATCACTTTGAGGGTGATACGCGGTGTTGCGATTGAGTTGAGCGTGTTGTAAACGGAATAACTCACACCAAAAATGGCTGAGGAAAACCTTATCTCGGTCCGAAACAATGCTCCGAGGGAACCCATGTAGCTTCACGACACCTTTAATGAAAATTTATGCCACAGTTCTTGCTGAAAATGGGTGTTTGAGAGGAAGTGACTAAATTTATTGGGTCGGTCGACCACCACCAATATAGCATTAAACCCTCGTGAAGTAGGAAGGCCTTCCACAAAATCCATAGAGATATCCTCCCAAATAGCGATTGGAAATGGGTAAGGGTGAAGGAGACCTCCGGGAGCCTCGAGTCATATTTGCTACGTTGACATACCTCACAAGCCGAGACAAATGCTTTGATGTCTTGCTTCATTCCATGCCAATATAACTCAGCCGTGATGCATTTACAGGTCTTCAAAAAGCCCCCATGTCCCCCAACTGGGCTTGAATGAAACTCCATTAGAATAATGCTTCGAGGAGGAAGACGAAGATATCATAACGTGACCCTTGTAGCGTAATCGACCTTGGAAAACAAATCCAATGCTCTCTGTTGTAGGATCGAGCGATGACGGCACGAAGGATGGGACCGAGGAAGGGATCATCTTCAACCTCTTTGGCAAGCACCGAATTGTCAACAAAAGACAATACCGAAATAGAATGCATTTCAACTGTTGAGGGATATCTAGATAGTGCATCCGCCACTACATTCGAGTGTCCTGACCGGTAGTGAATGTCAAAATGAAAACCCAACAACTTGATCAACCAATGTTGATATTCGAGAGCTATCTCACGCTGTTCCGACAAGAATTTGAGACTTTTTTTGTCAGTTCTCACCAAGAAACGTCGCCCGAGTAGGTAGTGCCTCCATTTTTGCACGGCTAACACAATCGCCATCAACTCACGTTCATAGGCTGATTTGTTGCGAGCCCTAAGGGATAATGCTTGGCTATAAAATGCAATAGGCCGCTCCAACTGTGATAGGACAACACCCACCTCGACACCTGAAGCGTCGATTTCCACCACAAAGGTCTCCTCAAAATTAGGAAGGGCGAGAGTTGGGACCTCCTTCATGGCTTGTTTGAGTTTCGAAAAGGCAAAAGAAGCTTCATCATTCCATTCAAAAGCATCCTTGCATAGCAGTCGGGTCAGTGGAGCTGCAATCTTCCCATAATCGGGCACAAAGCGACGATAGTATCCGGTTAGCCCCAAAAAACCACGTAACTCCTTAGGAGATGTCGGAAGTGACCAGACATCCATTGCTTTCACCTTCTCCTCATCAGCCGTGACTCCTTGGCTAGAGATAATGTGACCTAAATAGTCCAATCGTGACCTAGCAAAACAACATTTTTTTAAGTTGATAGACAAAGAGTTAGACTGAAGGACAGAGAGGACCTGCGATAGATGGTTACAGTGGTCACTCATGGTCTTGCTATATACCAAAATGTCGTCGAAGAAGACCAAAACTGATTTTCGTAAGAGCCCTTTGAAAATTGAATTCATCAATGATTGGAAGGTGGCAGGAGCATTTGACAGTCCGAATGGCATGACTAAAAATTCGTAATGTCCCTCATGTGTGCGAAAAGCTGTTTTGTGAATATCCTCGGCTTTGACCTTGATTTGATGATAGCCCGAGCCCAAATCCAGCTTGGAGAAAACTACCGCCCCGTGGAGTTCATCGAGAAGCTCGTCAATGTTGGGGATGGGAAATCGATCAGGTATCGTATTTTTATTTAAAGCCTGATAATCCACGCAAAACCTCCAGCTACCGTCTTTTTTCTTCACTAGGAGAACCGAACTAGAGAAAGGGCTATTACTTGGTTGAATGATCCCGGATGCAAGCATTTCGGAAACCATCTTCTCGATTTCAGCTTTCTGAACATGTGGATAATGGTATGGCCTCACATGGACAGGATTCGAGCCCTCCCTTAGTGTAATAGAATGATCACAAGAACGAGGTGGCGGTAAACTGGAAGGGGGATTGAACAAACTAGTGAAGGAGTCCAGAATAGACTGAATGCAAGGCTCAACTGCCATCCACTCCACTGGTGATACCAAAACCAACACATTGCAACATTCGACTAAGAAGCAACCCAGAACATCGTCGATCGATCGTTGGACTGCCTTGCATGACACCGTTGCTCGATGGAGAGTCGGATCACCACTGGCTTACCCTCCACATCAAAGTACATCGTGAGATTCGGCCAATCAATGGTGGTTACCCCCAGGGATTTCAACCAAGTCATCCCCAAAATCATATCCGTGTTCCTCATGCCAATAGGATAGAAATCCACTGCCATTGATAAACCCTGAAATGACAATTCGACGTTTCTGCACACCCCGGAACCTAAGAGTCGGCCACCACCCCCAACATAAACCCCATATTCCGCCATCAAGGAGACAGGAAGGGAAAGGGACTCAACCAACGCGGGTGCAATAAAGTTATGGGAAGCTCCACAATCTATTAAAACTACCACGTCTCGCCTTAAGAACTCTTCGTACCTTAATCATGCGAGGGTCAGGGACTCCCTCCAAAGCATACGGTGCACTCCCCTTGTTCCCCAGGGCTCTCAGGAGGGGACTCACTGAACTCGTCGCTAGTGTCATCGTTCACCAACATCACGTTCAACACCTTGGGTCTACAACGATGTGAGGCATGCCATTTCTCATCGCAGCGATAACAAAGCCCCAACTTTCGTCGAGCCTGCGCCTCTGTCACGGTCAGTCGCTTGAACTTAGGAGGGGGCACATTGGGCGTGACTGCTGTCGACGAGATGGGGCTTGAAGAACCAGAAGAGGTGGGACTGGACTTTGCAGTAAAGCTCACAGATGAGTTGGGGTTATGTTGGGATGATTGTGGGCTCTTGGTGGACCCAGAGATCGTGTGCGAGACCCATGTGGGTGGGCGGCTTTCTGATTATTGGGCTGGCCCAAATTGGAGGCATTATTAGGCCCAACTGAGGACACCACTCCAAGTCCATCTCCTTCACTGAACTTCTTCTCTATCTGTTATGCCCGTTCCACCACCGCATGCAACGTCATCTGTGGATCCACAAGCATCTCCAGGCGGATGCAATCCTTAAGGCCGTTAATGAACACCACGATTTTGAACGGCTCTGGTAACCCCTTCGTGTGCAGCGATAAGAGTTTGAACCTCTTTCGATACTCGACGACTGTTGTTTCTTGCTTAATGGCGAAGAACTGTTGATGGAGATATAAGGGGTTAGCCTCCGTAAACCTTCTACACAGCTGGGCACACAGCTCCGTCCAACTGTCGAAGGGCTTCTCCAATTCCTCCGTCTGCAACCAGATCTGAGCAGCTCCAACTAAACAAATCCGGGCGGCTCGGAGCTTTGACACCTTCGTCATCTCATGTAAGGCGAAGTAATGTTCGACTTGGTCAACCAACCCAGTAGCTCGTCCCCATCACATGTTGGCATCTTTATTTTCCTTACATCTGGGCCAGATCTGTATGGAACTCCTCTCCTATCCAATCTTCCCTCCATCACAGTTGCACCCCTGGATCAGGTGGATCTGACTCCTTGGCACCACTCGTCTCTCTGATCTGGTGAGATTCGCCCCAACTGGACATCTTCTGGTGGAGCAGCACCTCCATCTTCTGGGACAAGGCTTGAAATTGTGATTCCATGGTGGATCGCTGTGCATCGACAGCAGATCTGAGTTCTCCCATAAAGACCTCTGTCTTCTTCATTTCTGCCTCCAACACATCGACCCGAGAGTCCACCTTGGGCGCCATAACTGAAATGCTCTGATACCAATGATGTGAACCGAGAAAACTCGAGAGGAAAGAGGGGGTCGCCTCGTGTGTTTATTGATGATCAGATGAAAAAGATTACACGGCAGAGAGCCCAGAACACCTAATTGAGAAAGAGTGACTCACTCATTTCCCCAAGACCAGAAGGTCTTTCCCCACATTACACAATTAGTCAAAAAGTACCCCATAAGTGAACAACCTCACCTCTTATACGTCCTACTCTACCCACTAAAGGCTCTCTTGCGCTAGACAACGTGTGGCGTATGCCAAGACCTTTCTAGACTCTCCTATAAGACCACCTAACTAATTATGTCCAGCTCCTCCTTGTGCTGATCCTGTGCTTCTCAGGTGCTTCCTCTGGTACACTTTCATTGTGGACTTGGAATTGGGCTTGGTTCCCAACTCTTGGGTCTTTGGGTTGTTATCAGTTTCATTCATAAGCAACACTGCCATACAACTATTTGATCAAAATGACTAGTAAATGAGCCTTGAATATGAATGAAGAAGACATTAAGAAGCATCCAATTCGAGGAAAAAAGATTAAAAAACTCCAATGGCTGCAGTAGGAGCATCAAATGGAGATATTAACATCAAATGAAAGCAAGAAAATATCATATAATTATCACATTCTCAAAGGGTTTAGGGTTTTAAGAGTTATTTTAAAGAAAAAAAAACCTGAGAAACTGGCGCATTATCATCAATAAATGGAGCTGCAAGACTTATGAATGAAGCCTCACCAACACCGACAAACCTAAGAAGAGCGGTAACATTAGTCTTGGATAAGAAACCTGAAAATACTCGTCATCCAGTAAGACTCCTCTTTTATAAAACAGATGCAAATTTGCTCACATGCGAAAAACGACTATCATCCAAAAATTTAGTGAGCCCCCGCAACCAATAACAGCCAAGGTCCAGACTGATAAGCCAACGCCAATAAGCCGAAAAGGGTTGTAACTGCCAAACAATTTTTTACATCATGATTCATCAACCAAAAAAAAAGGGTATCATAAACATTTACCACTGCAATCCTGCCAAATAAAACACAACAAAATCAAAAACCAACTCGAATTGTTCGCCCAACCAAGAGGTACAAGCCCAAGTATCTTTTCTAGATATGATTTGTGTTTTTTTTCTCTTTAAAATTGAAGCCATTCCTTACATGTCTAATAGTTACATATCAACTGTATATATTAACTGATCCCTCAAGCCAACAAGGAAGTTATAATATACGTTTCATAATCTTCACATTACACAATTGCATAATTTACAATGCATCGAGGTTGATTGATGCCCATTAACATTTACCACTTGCGGAAAAAAAAAATGCCTTTGGCAATTGGCATCAATATCATGGCATACTAATTTTTACATTGGAATGGTCTTGATAAGATATTTCCCGATTCGCTAAATTTTATTTTTTTTTAGAAGTCTTATTTAGAAAGAATCTAATTTTTCCTATATTGGTTAAAAAAAGCAGGTTTTCCTTTTTAAGAACCAACTTTTTAAGGTACTCGTGCCCAATACAATATGTATATATATATGTGTGATCTCGTCTAATTGTAGCCAGTGGCAGAGCAAAAAAATCAAGTATAAGGTGAAGTTATTTGAGGAATACTTAACAATCCAGTTGTAACTAAAAAAAAATAAAATGTTTTTAAAATAAGAGTTTTCTGATATAGCAATTTCAATACTTTCTCAATTATTTCATTTTATAAAAATAAAAAACCTATGCTTTCTAATTAATATGTTATATAAAAAGCTATGAACTGCACGATTTCATTGGACTATAGCAGGATCAAAAGCATGAAAGATCCATATGCAGCATTACTACCAACGACTAAGTGATTAAGTTAATTACTTAATAGTGGCTTTGATAAATGATAAAAGACACAAGTATAATAACAAAGATATATCGCATATGTGAATAATGCTAACCAATAATTAGGCACACTGCGAAAGATTAAGCAATATGAAATACGCAACACGAGTGCCTTTCCGTCAAGGAAAATGTTGTTGTAACCCAAGAAAGACATGCACTTGTGCACGTCCTTTGGTTTTTGCCACGATGCGTGCGCACGTATCCCGATGCGCATCGAAGAGATGTGCACGAGTTTGTGTTGTTTGTGCGTGTCTTTCCTGGGTTACAATAATAAAGTCCTTCCATCAATTTCTTAGATATTCCGGCTCACAAAATGGTTTCAACTAATTTAGTCATGACCTACTTTATGAGTCAAATAATTCAAACATGAGAAAAGAAATTTCGATGTTGTTAAATTAACTGGACCAAAACAAAATAAAATGAACAGCCATTTGATGCAGCAGTGTAGAGGTATCATATAAAAAAGGAAAAAAAGTTGATGAGCAACAAAGTAAGAAATTGTCCAAAACCAAGTACTCTATGTAAGAAATGGCAAATCATGATTTATGGAAATAACACATGCAATTTTAAGTTTTACCTCTTAGCAAATGATGCAAATATTGGGGAAGCCACCAAAAGTCCAACCATAAAAGCAGAAGATAGAACGCCATCTTCAAAATTGCTCAAATTAAAATGACCCCTGGATGCCATCCTTAGTAATAAGTACAGGACCAAAAAGCTGCTCAAATGAAATCTAACAAGAAACTTCAAGGCAGGAAACGAATGAATACCAACACTAAGATTTCTGCATTGCACATTCAATACAGGCAATAGCATGAAGACAATATGAATCTTTTTTTTTTCTTTTATAATTTTTCTCTTAAGGCAAAGCAGCTTCCAAAATTAATACAACACCACAACACTTAACCTTGGTATAGTTAAAGAGAAAATAGTAGTTGGATGGTAAACTTGCAATTGGATTGAATAATTATTACGGATAATAACACGCTACTGGTACACATTAGAGGACCAGATCATGTCACTAAAGATAATAGTTGTAAGAATGATGCATTAAGCAATCCCTTTGATATCACCAGACACAACAATGAATGGAAGCCGCATCATCAAGATTACAACCAGCGTGGGCACCACAGAATACCCTTTTCTATGTCTAGTTTTATGGTTGGACTAAAAAAGCTAGATTTTCTTCAAGAACCAGCATGGGCAGCACATTGATATGTGCAACGCTGTTAACCACTTAATCGGAAGATAGTAAAAAGCAATGTTTTTGGAGGCAATAGGAGAACGAGCTCAAAGGCCTTGTTTGGTATGTGGGTGCGGGAGTTGAGAACCAATCTTGTTTGGTTGTCCAACTCCCTGTGAGATATCTCCTAACTTACAGGGGAGGGGGTGAGTTATCTCCCCCTCCCCCCCCCCCATAGGGAGATATCTCCCAGGAGTTCAATGGACAAAAATATCCCTCACAAATCATCTTTTTCCCAAGTCCCTCACAAATCATCTTTTTTAAAATATGTTAGAAGGGCATTTATGTCAATTCCTACATTTTACTGTTTTTAAAAATTTGCAACTTCCCTGCAAGTTTAAAGTTTAACCAAACATGAAATATGAACTTACACTTTGTGAGTTAACTCCATGGAGTTATCTCCACTTGCACCTTGTAAGTTAGCAAAAACGAACCAAACGAGGCCGAGACCCTAGTAAACAGCAAATCTAAACTAAAAGCTATGTGCAACTCTGCCAATTGATGGGCAAATGACAGAACCAGCATGGGCACCACCAAAAGTCCACCACATACTTGACATTGACATAGCTTTTAGTTTAAATTTGCTATTTACTATCTTTCGATTCATGTCTATTACAATATTTTCTTTGATTGATGGGCATGTCAAAGTTAGGTGCAAGAACATCTTTTCAAGGACGTAATCTATTTATTATTTTTGCTTACATTTATTCAGTAGCTTGTATTTGTGTAACAGTTGTTTTTCTTTCAGTCATCTCATTGGTTGTGCTTCATTTTTTCATACTTGGTGCTTTAAAATAAAAATCCTCGATACATTAGCAACCAATCAGATGGTTTATCATTTCAGTTAATACAATTTTGTTCCATTGAACCAAGATTAATTGCAATGAAGAAGAACCGGCGAAAAAGGTTCCGCTTTTAACAAAAAAGCTAAAATAGAAGGGCCCATCAATCCAATGAAGTCTGTATGCATTTCAAATACTTCCTCTTTCCAAATAAGCATCAAAGTTAACATCGTAGGTATAAAAATAAAAGCTATCAAGAAACATAAACAAGCAAATAAGGATCAAATCCATCTTACTGAATTCCGCTACCAGGGGTGCATTTACCATCGGCTGTACACTTTCCACGACTACCATTAACGCCATTAGTCGCAATCGCTCCTCGATCAATATAATTTATCAAGTTAATCACGCAAAAAATCACCAGTAGCCTGCAAAAACAGAATCCGCGGAAGCTATTACGAACCGACACCAATCCAAAATTAGCAAACCTACATAGCATATCAAAAACAACTTGAATCCTCTTTAATAACAAAACGTAAACACACATAAACACAATAAAATTACTTAGCAGAGACAACATCTAGCAAAACATCCAAACTTTCTCACATTCACCAAACTAAACTAAATAACACCTAGAGTACCAAAATCATCACACATTTCACAAAAATTGAACCAAAATCATAGAAATTCAAACTCAAGCTAACGATAAGCTCTTCGGAGTGAACCGCGAAGGTTTCGAATTCGGCCTTCTTTCAGGTAACTTCACAGAGAGAATTGAATCGAGAAAACCATCCAAAAGTGACAAGCACCGAAATGGTGACTCATTGCACAAACATCTACTCTACAAGGTTAAAAAGATGAACTTTTGCCGAATCAACACTTCACAGAATCAGAGAACCAAAACAATTGCACCATTGAAAAGAGCAAACCTCGACAACATCAATTTCAATCCAAACTCGACCAAACCGCAACAAAACGACCTAGAATCCGTACCTCTTCGGCGTGAACCAGGAAGGTTTGGAGTCGGAAGTTCCTTCGTCCGGCGACCTAGCCGAATCGTCATGAACTGTAATGGCAACAGCATCGTCCCTACCAATCTTCAGCGCTTCCGATTGCTTCGAGAGGTCGTTCTGGATCGCCATTGTTGATCGCTCGAAAAGCTTCCACACTCTCTCTCTCTCTCTCTCTCTCTCTCTCTCTTTTTTTTTTTTTGTTGGCGCCTCAGCGTATTTGCTGTAACGATTTTCTCTACTTTCGTCTTTATCTTATGCATACAGTTTGTGCAATCATACGCGCTGGTATTGCCCACGTGTCTAATAGGAGAGAAATAAGGGAATTTTAGAATTTAAAGTACGGTGGATGCAATTTGAATTATGAAGCGATTAACACGTAGTAATGTAGGTTTGGCTTAAGTGGTGCGAGTCATAAACATGTTAACACATTTATACACGGTTAATAAAAGAATTATTAACATGTCAACCTGCTTAACTCGTTTATAACTCGCTTAACACGACTAAAGAATAATGTATAAATAATAAATATGGTATAATAAATAGATTGATACAAAATTCACTCATTTGAATGCATGTTAATAGCATGATTTATTTATTTTATTTATAGACATCTTTTATCATATTTTATTTTATATTTGAGAGGAAATATTCATTTTACTTTTAATATATTATTTATGTTTTAGATTTTATTAATAATCATTTATTAAGAAAAAATAAAACTTTTCACCAAAGTAAAATTTAGATATTTTTTTTAGATGATTCTTATAATTTTGTTTATGTTATTATTACGAGTCATTTTTCCTTTATTAGTAAGAGTAATAAAGACTTCAATGAAAAAGTAAAGTAAAACTAACGACTATATACAACCACACTATATTTTATTGGCTATTTTAGTATGTTTGTTCGAATTTAATCATTTAGATATATTTTAAAAAGTAGTAACCAAATTATAAAAGTTTAAATAAAATAAAATTTTTAAATACAATATTTAATAAATGGGTGACACGAATACACAACATGTTTAACACGACTCACTTTTAGACACGAAAACGATTAACACGATTAATAAACATGTCATGTAATGAGTTTGCATTATATGGGTCATGACCTGTTTATGACATAACACGTTTACGACTCACCGACACGAATTGCCACCCCTAATTTAAAGGTAATGATTTATGATTAGGTTTTAGGGTTTAAGAATTAGGGCTTAGGATTTAGGATTTAAGACTTAGGATTAGAGTTTAATCTTTTTATGGCTTGTTTGGTTGGAGTGTTGGCTTAGCTATTTTTGTAGATTATAGCATTGTAAATACTCAAAAACTTATTTATTTAGAATTTAAGGGTTAAGGTTTATGATTAGATTTTAGGATTTAAGATTTAGGGTTTAGGGCTTGGAATTTAAGATTTAGGCGTTTAATCTTTAATTTATTGCCCGTTTGGTTGGGTTGTTAGCTTAGCTAAGCATGGGTTTAGTTGTCTGTTGTTTGGTTGAGTTTATAAATACCACGTGGACATACCTAATGGTCTGTTCGCTTCGCATGACTATTCATTATAGTCCATGGATTAGGTTAAAGTTGGTGTTTATGTCGCACGATTCGCTAAGGAGGAGGATTGTTTAATCAGTCCCTATCCAAATTAATTTAAGTCACCTCTTCCCCTATCGCTACTAATCTATTGTATTGGGGATTGTCATATTACCTTTTTACCTTTTTACCCCTAATCAATTTCGTTGTGACTCCCTCACCATCTTTCGAACCCAAGCCTTAGATTTGGAGCTTCATCTTTCCAGTCTCTATCTATCGATCTAACTATCTATCTCTCATATCATTCCATCTCCCTAATCATCGCTCAGTCTCGTGGAAATTCTTGATTTTCTAGGTTGTTTCTATATTTTCGAACGAGAATCGATCACTTGGAGATTCTTTTTATTCTTACATCTGGTATCTTAAGGTTTATCTTTTGAAATTCTTTGTTCCTTATCACAAGTGGGGATTAGATGGATTGTTTGCTTGGTTATTTTGAATACCCAATTTGGTTTCTTGGTGTTTTTAGTGATTACATAGGGGAATTTTTATGGAAAAGTGAGTTTTTAACTCATTTTGCTTAATGGGTATCTTCTATTTGTGGTTATTGATGGCTCGATCTCTAAATGTGGACTTGTTGTGATTTGTGGGCTTTGAAATGATGTTTTTACGGGTGAAATGTTGGTTATGCTTGATCGACGGGTTTTGGTTGTTTTGACCTTTTTTGCTTAGGTTGATCGAACTAGAAGATATCGGTTTTGAGAGGAAGCAGGGGGCAATATGGTAAATTTATTTGTCTTTTACTTGCTCAATCCAATGCATTATCCCCCAAAGCGATCAACTCGTGTGAATTGGGATAAGAGTGTTAACATGTGTTAAACCAGGACTCTCAATCTTGTCGTCGCTAATCCACACGCCAAGGCATTCGCGCACACCTCATGCGAACACGCCATAAGCACCTCAACTTATGCTTACGTCTTTACATGAGAGAAGAGTTATGGGTTTCCGTTTGAAAAGTCGAAATTGTCTCTCACATGGACATATCAAAGCTCCTCAAATTATGAATAAGGGACATTAAAGTAATTTAATTCATTAAAGCCTTTCTTTAATAAATTCAACTCAAGTCATAAATATACACCAACCTACCTTCTCGTATGTACAACCTCAACCAAACAAGTCATTAGGGTTTAGAGTTCTTATACAATTAACTTTATCTTATTTTTCTGGCAACCTATGGACAATATTAGTCCTTAGAGATCTTGTTAGGTCTAATAAGCATAATTTTATTTTCCTTTTTAAAACGCTTGCTATGAAGGCAATGATTCTAGAAATAAAAGTAATTTTAAATTATGAAAAATGTTTCTATGTAAATAAAATAGGTCATGGGGGTGGGATAATGACGCTAGGGCGTGTTAAGGATCACTGCTTGTTTCTAGGTTATTCAAATATATTGACCTAATGATCAACACTTCAAGCCTAACAGGGTGGCGATTAACAGGTTACTATGGCTTCCCTGACCAAGATCAAAGGAGACTATCGTGAAAGTTTCACTACCGCGTCAGTTTCATTATATGTGGTGCATCATCGGTGACTTCAATGACCTTCTCACTCCAAACGACAAAAAAAGATGGAACACCACACCCTAAACAACACTTTCAAGGGCTCAAAGAGGCTCTTACAGATTGCAAACTTACAGAACTTGACCTTAAGGGTCATAAATATACATGGGAGAAAAGTAGAGACATTCTTCATTTCCTAGAAGATAAACTAGATAGAACATTCGTGAATGAGACATGGGCTCAACTTTTTCCAGCAACGAAAGTGTCCAACATGTGCATTTCAACATTAGACCACAACCCACTACTACTCCAATGTATCAAGAAACAAAAATGAACCTCCATATATATATTCAAGTTCGAAAATGCATGTCTAAGAGAAAACACTTGAAGAAAGTAGTTAGGGATGTTTGAGAGTTGATGGGAAGTTTATCTCTGCAAATAAAATTGGAGAACTGTGCAAAAGCTCTAGACATATGGGGAAGTTCAATCACCTACGAGTTCAACGACAGAATCAAACATAGCAAAGAGAGAATATCCGATCTGATCCAATCACATGAATTGCATATAAATGAAGAACAGAAAATAGAGAGACAAAAGCTGGATGAGATCTTACTTTAGGAAGAGACCTATTGAAAGTAAATGGCCTAGTCTTATTTGCTCAAAGATGGAGATGCCAACATCAAATACTTTCATTTGTCATTTAGCCAAAGGAAAAAGAAGAATTTCATAACACATTTGTATAATGATGCGGAAAACAAAACAGATGATCAGAAGGAGATGATGAAGATTGTATCTACTTACTTCAACAATCTATTCTCCCATCGGATATGGATCCCTTAGACATCTTAGAAGCAATCCAGCCTAGAGTTTCACCAGAGATGAACCAGCAAATCAACATGGCATTCACAATGGAGGAGTTCACAACGGCCCTCTCATAAATGCAACTAGAAAAGGCACCATGACCTGAAGGGTTCAATCTGACATTCTATCATAAATTATAGGATCTCCTATGCCCAGAAGTTTTCCATAATTGTACTAACTGGCATTCTAGGCTTAGTTTCCCTACAGGACTGAATGACACTACAATTGTTCTCATCCCTATGAATGATTGCCCAGGTTCCATTAAGGATTTCAGACCCATCACCCTTTGCAATGTCATCTACAAATTGATGGCTAAAGTAGTACGTAGTTAGTAGAATCATATATCATCTATCTTCTCTCATATCAGAAACTCAATCAACCTTCATCCCAAGAAAATTGATAGTAGACAGTGTCTTGGTGGCTTTTAAGTCCCTACATAGTATGAAATGTAATACAAAAAGGAAGTTTAGAATAAAGCCTATGATAAAGTTGATTGGACCTTCCTGAGAGGCATTTTACTCAAACTTGGCTTTGAAGAGTAATTAGTGAATATGGTGATGTTCCTGGTCAGTTCAGTATCATTCCATGTTGATCTAAATGGAGAGTAGATGGAGCATATCTCTCCTAAACAACTCAACTTAATAGAGACTGATTCTGAGAAATAAATTTAAAAAGGGTAAATTAGAATTAAAATGAGACTTGTTGTTTGTTGTGAATGTGTATTGAATTATCCCCCTTTCACCCATGGGTGGACGGGTGCCCACCTCAGCACCAAAACCAATGACCATTTCAATCCCACCACTCGGACCCTTATATTGGGCGACGGGGGACCCGTGGGACCCCCATAAAATAAATTTAAAAAGGGTAAATTAGAATTAAAATGAGACTTTTAGTTTGATGTAAATGTGTCTTGAATTGTCTAGATTCGCAAGGTGGTTCATAAAGGACCCTGAGCGCGTAAAGATTGAGATTAGGATTCGCGGCGAGTCGATGTAACTTGGGAGCTTACTCAATTATGAAATATAGCTTGATATTAGTTATGTTAGGTCCCACGTTTTAAATTAGAGACTAGGGAAATGGGTTGCATTGTGTTATTGACTTGACTCTAATTATCTATGGAATATATGTATGTCGTTCCTAACTTAAGAATGGTTATTGCCATCAAGGGCCTAACTATTCATGTATGGAAGTGTCGCAAGGACGGGCTACCGATCCACCACTTGGATTGCACTTCGATAAACGACACGTAAGTAGTCACAAGGGAATGAATCGGCGCTACCTTCTCATGGAACCTTGTGACCGGTCACTTAAAGAATGAATCGGGTTTACTTTCTCCTGGAACTTAAATGATTTTAAGGCACATATCGATGATTGTTTTGGATGAACTTATTATTGTTTTGATGGGACTAATTAGAGGGCACATTGGCCATTGTGTTCACTAAGTGGTCTTTATCACCTTGAGGGTAGGGGAATTGGTCACTGGAATCTTGTCGATAACTAGCATTGAATGGAACTTCAACTTTATTTATTACTATCTCTTATGATATATCCCTTGCGAATCCCTTTGCATGATGATTTTGGTTTACATATGCTTTATGATTCTTGTTCCATGCTACTACTTAGTGCTTCCTTACTTGATTTCGACTTCATGCTAGCTTTTGCATGTTTATTAAGTATTACTTGCGTATTTGATGGTTAAGTGAGTTTTTAATTTTTTTAGCTTTGTTGTCCTATTTAGGCACCCCACTTACATTTAAGGCCAATCCACTTCGGCGGTAGATAGAGGCAATGAAAAGGCGATTACTTGAAGTCTTTTCTATTTTTTGATGCAAGCCTTGTAAAGCTACTATCTACTTATTTTGGTTTTGAAATTATTGAACTCAGGTTGTATTAAAGCAGTTCTCACGAGTAGATTGAACTTTACTTTCTTTTAGTTTTGTGACGGCCCTAGACCCCACAAGCTGGGCCCTGCTCGCTCTCAAACTATGTGGACCCCCGGTCAACTCCCGTAGAGTCAATGCAAACCTAGTTAGTCTCTAACCAAATTATTCAATCATTAGTTGCTTATTAGATTTTTTATTTAATTTAACAAGTCTTAATGTTTAAGCAATGAAATTTAAAATATTTAAAACAACTTAAATAAATAATCAATAGTCGGGACATGCCTAGATGTGGAAATCCAGCAAAACTAAATCTCATGTATATATCTAGTGACAAGCAATGTGAAGAAGTTTCATATACATGTATCAAACGTCTCACAACCCAAAATGAACCCTAAGGTAACAAAAAACATAAGTATATATCATATGTACAGTCCAAAATATCAAAAATAAACTTATTGTAGTAACAGAGAGGAGCTGACTCTGAGGGAAGCTCAGAGGAAGTCACCGATCACAGGCTCCTTGCCCCTACTACTAAAGGGACCTGCAATTGTCACAAAAAAACAAAAACAATTCTAGTGAGTAAATCCAGAAGAAGTTCAACAGTAATTCATATTAAACAATATATGGGTCCATAAATCATGTTGGAAAGAAAAAAAAGTGCTGAGAAAGAACAATAAAACGCATGACAAATAGACTATAATGATCAACAGTAGGGACCAAGTGACCCGGAAGCAAAAGATAGGGAGTAAGTGATCCTGACACTCTACACGTGGGCTCAAAGCCACTTAAAATGTGTAAGTTTCTAACACTGGTGCGGCAGGTCAAAGTCGCTTCGACCGCACCGAATCCATTCAGTATTGTTGGCTTAATTGAGCCGCATTCCCATAAAATTCTAAAAGGAGCCAAAGACTTAACCGAATGCTCAACCACAATTAAACTCGAATACTTGAGTGGAGCCACGACACATGGCGGATGCTCACTTAGAGGATTCAAACCTATTGGGAAGCCACGAAAGCTAGTCGACTGCTCAATCCCCGAGTGGAAACGACTAGACCTGATCAATTAAACCTTAGGTCACTCGGTAGGGGAATAAAAGTCCAATAATAGCCATCATTTCATCAAATATAGCAAGGAAATGAAAAAAATAATAATAATGAATTTCTTACTAGTTTACTTACCTCAATACGCAAAATACCAAGCAAAATCGCGGCTCCCACATGCTTTAAAATATGTATCCGATACCCGACACTAGTCTTATAGGCTCTTGGTATCAATTTAAAATGAATTAGGTGTGTTTGAGCCTATTTGATATAAGTTAGATTTTCAATTCCTAAAATAACTCAAAATAGGGAAGTTATAACATTGGCTTTTTCGAGGAGAATCTCGGTGTGAAAATCCTCGAAAAACCTCCAAACTCACGTTTCTATAATTTTCTCACTTTTCTTAATTTTTCAAATTTTCCCTATTTTTCTTGAATTTTCCTAAATGTTATGTTACTTTTCATTTTTTTTATCAATTAAAATATATAATTTATATATTTATATTTTTTGAATAAATTTGGGGGGTTTGGGCCGTGAACTGGGTCCGGGTTGGAAACAAAAGAGAGAAGGGAGAGAAGACCTTTTTTTTTTCTTTTCTTCAAAATCAACAACCATACCTTTTTTTTTTTAAATCAACTAAGATCAACTTCAACTAAAAATCAACTCTATGAAATCAAAACTACCAACCATGAATTACTCAAATCTCTCGTATATTTAATCCATAAACATTAGAAATACGTGAAATTATGGGTTACTTACTTGGCTTAATTAAGATCTCCAAATGAAATTGGTATTTCTCCTTTAACAACGCCTTTAGCATCCCCTAACCTGATTAGGGTAATACTCGGTCTGAAACCTTAATTAAGCCCAGATTACCCTTACCATACTTTACTAGAGCCAATAGCTTTACCACCTACACCTGATAAACATTATTGTATATCAATTATCGAAATAAAACAAATCATATACGCAATGAAAATTTTAATTTTTTTCGATAACCAAAATAAGATATACAATATTAAACACGAACCAGAATAAACTTTGGTTATATAATCACCCATCCCATGTGATATTACAAAACTATAATTCAATACAAATATATAAGACCAGAAAAAGTCATTACATCGAAGAGAAGTTCAAGACTCCTATAACTTCTTCATCCCATAGTCGTAGCACTCGTCGGATCTGCCTGTAATGTTAATTGGGGTGAGCGGTCCAACTTGCTTAGTAAGTAGGGATTCACATTAATCATCAACATTCCATATAATATTCAAGGATATCATGCAATAACAACATGCATCAATGATATCTAATGAGAGTATGGAAATCATATAAATCAATATATAACAGATGCAAAGCAAATGTCTTTGGACTATTACACTGTGATCCCCATTTTATTTATAAAACTAGGGTCGATTACCCACCTACGCCATTAATACGAGTGCTAAACGAACACACCGCGCATACGTGATGTTTAGCCAATCGATTGATGCCCAATGGTTCTATCATAAACCCTCTAGTGAATATATAACCCACACAACCTATAAACTGAGTAGGAGTTACGTATAGACCGAAAGATCAACCCTAAGTACAATACAACCTGGTTTCAGCCCTGAGGAGTTACATTCGTGGATCACATTAGACACCGCTTTCTGTTCATTAGAAAAATCATCGTAGTGTACATAATCCCCCATTTCAATCCAATAACTACATGAGCTATATATACTAAATTGCCAGGTAATAATGATAAATAAGCGAATTCGTACTTACCTCGGTCTAAATCTCTATTTCTCAAACTCCCTAACTTTCCGGTCATCTCACTTTTCCTCGGTGTTCCTCAACCTATCACCGATCATTTAGGACCAATAAAGGTTCATTATACTATGTTTAGAACTCATAGACCAGTCCCTAAGTCCCCCGTAAATTATTCATAAAACACAGCGCATTTGCTGGTTTCAGGGGTCTGGTAGCGTGCTACCTGACATGGATAGCGCGCTATCCATAAGTCAATCATCTTCCCCAGTATGTGTAGCGCTCTATGGCCAGTGCCTAGCGCGCTATGCGCACCAGACCTGCAACAGCAGCACCATTCTGCTCATCCAAATCGATCCAAAACACTTACAAATCATCCCAAACAGTCACAAATTCATCAATTATACTCTCAATCAATCCGAGAGGACCTCTAATGAGGTTATAAACCCATTCAAATCAACAACAACCTCAATTCAACAAATTTTGATCATCACCATGAATTCAAACTTTAACAAACTCAAAAACCAAACTTACCAAAGTGATGATCAATAGCTTCTAGTCCATTTAAGCTCCTCAACTTCGTTGAATTCGACTTCCGGAACGATCTCCCTTCGATTCGAATTGAAACCGAACCTCCCGAACCCTCGATTGATCGAAATGAATTGGATAAGAATGAATTTTTGTTTTTATATATGGATTTTTCTCGAGATACGTGTCTCGCTATCTTGAGACCGATCGCGTGGTTGATGCGTTAAAGTGACAAATTTTGACACATCAAGCACTTACGCTTCGTTCGAGACGATCCAATAATCCATATATTTCTAATATTATTTTATTTTCCAATATATATATATATATATATATATATATATATATATATATATATATATTTATATATTCAAAAACATATAAATATGTATCGTGTATTATTCACCAATAAACTCACCGGACATGCCTACAAGTGTCCTTGAGCGTGCACACTCGTACCACGACTCCTTCGTCACACTTGGTGTCCCGGTAAACTATAGTTTATTAGGTCTTTTCTGCTTTATAGACTTGTGTATAATTTCCTTATTATACAACAACCTATATATAAATTGATTTAACAATTCAAACAAACACCATACATCATGCAAATGCTTGAACACACTATTCGAGGTACGCCGAACTTAACCACGAGCCTAACTTTGGGTTAATTAGGATTTGGATTAGTACTAATCACCAGCTTAAGGTAACGGGTCGTTACAACGCCACCTTTACTTAAATAAAACTTACGCTACATTTCTCTCATTTATACTCTCTCACACACTCACTTTGGGACACACATACTCCAAATGTGTGGTTTTTATTAATCCCAAACTTGTGGTTCCTACTAAGCCACATCAATTATTTTTTTTGGGACTTAAATACATTTAATTAGAACAACAACATTAACTTCAATTATTTTAGTAATCGAGATACTCCTACCATTTAGCTTAGATATTTAAATTAATAAATTTCGTTAGAACCTAAATTATATCGATCTCGTCGACCTACCCAACTCCGTGCACACATATCGAGGACTACGCTCACTTGTTAATTCGATAACAACGTCAATATAGTTATGCATGTACACATTGATAAATATAAAATATTCAAGGCATCATACACGAGTAAAATTATTGAATTATTACCTCAGTGTCGATGCCTGACTTCTGACCGAGTCGCCATTTAGGATTAGCCGCCACGTCACGGTCCTATTAGGCAAATGACTAGGATTAGATTTATTATGATCATTACAGTCTTCCCAACTAATAAGAACTTTTTCCTTAAAATTAAAATATCTAAAATGAAATTACTTACCGAAATCAAAAGAGAAATGGGAAACTCTCGTGCATATAAGACTCTCGCTCCCACGTCAATTCCTCATCTTTGTGATGCTGCCACTTGACGAGAACTAACGAAATGCCCTTGTTCCTCAAATTCTGTACCTTGCACTCCAAAATCTGCATAGGCTACTCTTCGTGAGTAATATCTTTGGCTAGGTCAATCTGAGTCAGGTCTACTATCGATCTGTCTTCCTCTCTCGACCTGTCCAATCTCAGCATCGATATATGGAACACTAGATGAATGCCTGCTAACTACAGTAGTAACTCAATCTTATATGCAACCTTGCCACTTTCTATATGATTTTGAAAGGACCTATAAACCTCGGCGCGAGCTTTCCTTTGATTCCAAACTGTTTGACCCTTCAGTGGTGAGACTTTTAGATAGAAATAGTTTCCCACTTTGTACTCTAATCCATTTTGATACTTGTTAGCATATTTCTTCTGTTTCTCTTGAGCTCTTAAAAAATACTGACATATCAATCGTATATTTTCTGTGTGATCTACCACAATCTCTGGACCAACTCCCACTATATCCTCAAGCTCTACCCAACATGCTAATAATTTATATGGCATGCCGTAGAGTGCCTCAAACGATGTCATCCCAATGTTAGCCTGGTAACTATTATTGTAGGTAAACTCATACAAAGGTAGATACTCCTCACACAACCCGCTGTACTCCAACACATAAGCTCTGAGCATGTCCTCTAACACCTGAATCAGTCTCTCTGATTGTCTATCAGTTTGCAGGTGGAACGACGTACTATGATGTAACCTCATGCCAAACTATGCTTGCATGCTCCTCCACAATATGGATGTGAGCTGCGATCCTCTTTCTGACACAATAGATAATGGTACCCCGTGAAGTCTGACAATCTCTCTCATATAAATAACGCTCAATTGCTCGAACTCATGTTTGGTAGATAACGGTAAGAAGTATGCAAATTTGGTCAGTTTGTCCACAATCACCCACATACTATCATGTTTGCGCGGAGATCAAGGTAAATGACTGACTAGATCCATGGCAACATGCTCCCATTTCCACTTAGGAATGGGAAGTGATTGTAACAGTCCTCCAGGCCTCCAATGCTCAACCTCTACTTGCTGGCAAGTCCTGCAACTCCTAATGTAATCCCCTATGTCTGCCTTCATCCCCGACCATCAAAATATACGTTTCATATCCTGATACATCTTGGTCCTGCTCGGATGAACGATAAAACGTGAGCGGTGAGCCTCTTGAAGTATCTCTGTATGTAACTCATCCAATGATGGAATCCGCGGTCATCCCCTATATCTCAAGCATGAGTCTATTGATTGAATCCATTCTGGATGATCTGGACTCTCTATCAACTCATGAAATCTCTGGAACTGCTCATCGGTCTGCTGACCCTCTAAAACCCTCTGAATAGAAACAAGATGAGTCCTCATATGTCCACAAATGTGTGCCTCTATAGTAGACGAAATATCAACTAAACTCATCATATATGCAGCCTTAAGGAGTGCAAACTCATGTGTCGTATGACAAATAACAACCTCTGCATCTAATCTCTTACGACTCAAAGGGTCCGCCATTACATTTGCCTTCTCGGGGTGGTATTCTAAGGAACATTCGTAATCCTTAAGGAACTCTAGCCACCTGCATTGTCTCATATTCAGGTCCTTCTGCGTAAAGAGTTATTTTAAACTCTTATGATTAGTGAATAAAGTAAATCTTTCGCCATACAGGTAGTGCCACCAAATCTTTAGAGCAAATGCCACTGCCACTAACTCTAAGTCATGCACCGGGTAGTTCTTCTACTGAATCTTCGGTTGTTGAGACGCATAAGCATTTACACTATCCCCCTCCATTAAAACATGCCCTAATCCAACCACTGACGCATCGGTATTCACAACCATTCTATTTCCTGCCTCTGGTAGTACTAACACTAGAGCTGTCGTCAATCTCTGTTTTAATGCCATGAAAGCCTGATCACATTTCTCGTTCCACTCAAACCTGACATCCTTTTGAGTCAACCTCGTCATCAGTGTCGCGTTCTTAGAGAAATTGCGCATGAATATCCGGTAATACCCTGCTAGACCTAGAAAGCTGTGAATATCTATCACTGACTACGGGGTATGCCAATCTATTACTGTTTGGACCTTCGAAGGATCCACTGATACTCCACTACCTCCGACTACATACCTCAAAAATCTAACATTAGACAATCAGAACTCACATTTGCTAAACTTAGCATAAAGTCGGTGCTCTCTCTGTGTCTGTAATGAGTAGATCAAAATATCATCTATAAATAAAATCATGAAACAGTCCAAGTATTGTCTTAACACGTGGTGCATCAAGTCCATAAACATCGCTGGCGCGTTCATCAGCCTAAACGACATGAATGCAAACTCGTAATGACCATAACATGTACTGAAGGTAGTCTTCTCTGTCCTTATCCATGATCCTGAGCTGGTGGTACCCTGACTTCAAGTCAATCTTCAAAAACTATACAACACCCTCAACTGATCAAACAAGTCATCTATACGAGGAAGTGGATACTTGTTCTTGATCGTGACTCGGTTCAACTGCCAGTGATCGATGCAAAGTCTTAAACTCCCATATTTCTTCTTCACAAATAGTGCTGAAGCGCCCCATATATACATGCTAGGATGAATAAGTCCTAAATTCATCAAATCCTCAAGTTAGGTCCTCAGCTCCTCTAACTCCATTGGTGCCATTCTATATGGAGATATCGAAATCGACTTCGTTCCAGGGCTAGGTTAATAATAAAGTTAATCTCATTCCGTGGTGGTAATCTAGGTAAATACTCGGGGAATACATCTGAGAACTTGCACACAATGGGCACCTCCTCAATAATTGCCATTGATTTCTCTGATGTACTCAGAATACTGGCGAATGTCTCCATCACCTGGCTCGTGGCCACTCTACCTCTGGTACTATGAAGTTGTGTCGAATCACCACGAAAATTGAACTCTGAATGCTCAGGAATCTGGAATGTGATTGTCTTACTGAAGCAATACAACTGAGCGTGATATGCAACCAGCCAGTCCATCCTCGATAATGCGTCAAACTCTAAAAACTCTAGTACTCTGAGGTTTATAGGCATCTTGTGTTCCTCTATCTCGACTGTACAACCCTCACAGACCATATTAGGGTAAATCTTATCCTTGACAATCGTGCTGATGATTAAGTAGGTGTTAAGTGTGGCGACGCCGCGCCCTGAGTTCACATGGGGTGTCATCATGTCGTGTACTCATCACTTGGTGGGCCCAACTACACGTGTTCGACACCTGCTCGTCCATCTCATATCTCCATATTCGTGTCCACTTGTGTATTATTAGTTTAAATAATCAGTTATTTGTATTTTCTTTAAGTTATTTACTTAAGTCTTTCAATTCCTTAAGTTCAACTATTTATAGCTTATTCAAGTCCTAGTCGTGCTAGTGGTTAGTGTTTTGCAAAATAACAGTTAATCACACTTAACTATAAATAAGTGGAAATCTTAATTAGAGTAAGTAAAGCATAAATTTCATCATAATATATAACATCATTCTTATGAGTATGTCCTACTGTGGAAAACCCGAAAAAGTACTCTGTATATATGCGACAATACCATAAGAGTATATATATATAAGTACAATGTCAATCCAGTCTCCCAAATACCCAAAATAAAACAAAATATCAAAATAAACATGTACGAGTAGGTTCTCGACAACGAGCAAGCGGATGTAGTCGCTTAGGATTCCCTTGCCCCTACAAGTACTAGGACACACGCACTCGACATCATAAAAGACAGACGACGAATCCAGTGAGTAAAATTCCAAGGAACTCATCTGAGCATTCATATGATAAAGTAAAGAAAATCCATTAAATACTGTTAAATAGACATGCGAAATGTAAAAAATAGGCAACTATAATTGGCTCATCGCATGAAGAAGTAACACATAGGCTACACAAAGTGTGTGCTCGTTCCAGATGGACTAGATTGTACTTCGGGTCTCAGGATCCCTTTGTTGGGTGACCCTAATACTCTTTCACTGGGTCCCATCAAGGTACTGGTTAAATCCGCTGAGTCACCAACACGTGCACCTGAAGCAAGCTCGGGTTGCCATTCACCGAGGGTCAGGCAACACGTGCTACAATATTCTAATGCATCATGGACATACAACGAGGAATCCGGGGGAGTAAACTTAACCCACGTCCAGATAACAGATAGAGTAATGAAAGTAAGCATAACTGATAAATGTGGAAGTCAAAACAAAATAAATACTCAGAGTTTTTCAATTAGGTTTACAAACCTCAAACACGTTCTCCGACTTCCTCGAACTCCCAAATTTGACCCGCCTAGCTCCCGGGTACAAGAGTTATTGTCCCATAACTCCCTAAAGTTCAATTTATGTGTTAAATTGGTTACAAGTGTTTAAGTATATATTAAGTTGAAAATCACCTAAAACAGTCATTAAATTAAGTTTTCATCTGTCATTAGCGCTAGGGGTATATTGCGCTAGGGAGTTTGTCTGGTGCGCTAATGTTCTTCATTTTAAAGAACAGTTGAACACCTAGACTGGATAGCACGCCATCCATGTTGGGTGACATAATTCTCAACTCGAGAATTCTGTCCCTAACACCCCAATTAGCTATCCTAGCCTTGTCAACACACTCTCCACTCAAGGGAGACTCAAAAACACCATTAACAATAATAGAAACGACAATAATTTAATCATAATTACCAAATTCATGCATTCACTAGTTTTTCCCGATTTCACCAAAAACCCAATTTCCATCAAAATCAATTTACAAATCTTAGTTGCAGTGTTAATTAGACTTGTAAATCATCAAGGATTCATAAAAAACAGTTATCTAGTCCTCAAACTTGAATTGACACCAAAACATATCAAATTAAGTTCATTTTCATGTGTAGGAGGTAAAGAAAATGATTACCATGAGTTTGACCTTAATTTGAACTCTTAGATCTCCAATTCCATTTGAATTCACTAGCGATTCTCTCATGCATTTCAGATTTGCATGAAGTTGTGTTAGTGGAGATGAGAAAATATCGCTCACTTTTTTTATATGTTATGTTATGATCAATTGTGTTCAGTATCTCGAGGTCGATCTAATGGTCCTCTATTGTGTTGTCCAGCTCTCTAGTGACACCTCTTGCTTAGTTTCTTCAATCTAGGATCATCTCCATGTTCATCCATGGCTTAAAATATTTCCTTTAAACTATATGAACTTTAGATTTAACCATTTAGATAGTTAACTTAGACATACAATTGATTATGATTGGTATACTTACACTCTTTAATTAACAAATTTGTGGTCTCACAAACCCTCAGCTACCTGGTACCCGGTGCCTTGCGTATCGGTATGCATCCCGGGGAGCATCATAGCCTATTGTTCTGATTAGATTGACTTAGTTTATGGTTATATAACTTGTTTTAATTGATCAACTAGTCATCTTAACGTGAATTAGTCGTGTTTTCTAGTGTTTATAGAGTTCGCCTACCCGATACCCGCATTGACAAGCATTACGAAGCAAATACTCCTCACAAAATCTGGCACAATATAATAATACAGCACAAACATGCAATGTATTAACGAATAAACTCATAAATATGCACCACAAATAAGCAATCAATAGACAAATAGCTAGTATACCTAGGTCAACATGTGTCCTAGCCTATTCGCGACATCCAAATGGATCGAGTTGGCGTCCTAATCTAAAATTACGAGATAAATAACGGTGTTAATAAAACAGGCAGTTACAATTCTTCCCAACTAGGAAAAATTCTATCGCAAATTTAGGTTAAACTACACGCCGTACTATGAAATAGCTAAGGGTATTGCTCTCGCATAGTCGACTCGAGCTCCCAGGTGAGTCCATTTGTCCTGTGATGCTACCAACGAACTAGAACCTTAGAGAACTCCCTGCTCCTAAGAACCTGAGCCCTATGGTCAAGGATCGGTATCGACCGCTCTTCGTAAGTCGCGTCAAGCTGAACCTCAATATGTCTCAAGTCAACCATCGGTCTTGCCCTTGACCTAGACAGTCTCAACATAAAGATGCGAGATGTGGGATGAACCCCAGGTAACTCAGCAGGTAACTCTAAACGACATGCAATGATGCTAACTCGTGCTGTGATTCTGAACGGCAAAATAAGTCTCGGTGCCAGTTTCCCCTTAAACCCAAATCTCCGCTAACCCTTCCAAGGGAAAACCTTCAGGTAAACTATGTCACCCTCATCGTAGCTCAAGCCCTCATGATACTTATCGACATATTTATTATGTCTGTCCTGTGCTGCTCGAAGTATTTGTCGAATCTATCTAATCTTCTATGTGTGATCAACAACTATCTCTGGCCCAACGGTAACTGTATCCTCTGGCTCTGCCCAACACATAAGTGATCTATAGGGCCTCCCATACAGTGCCTCAAATGGAGGCATCCCGATACTTGCCTGATAGTTGTTGATGTATGCAAACTCATACAGTGGCAGGTAGTCTTCCCACGAACCACCGAACTGTAAGATACAAGCCCTGAGCATGTCCTCTAAAATCTGTATCAATCTCTCCGAATGGCCTTCTATTTGAGGATGGTAAGCAGTACTAAACTGCAACCTGGTGCCAAACTACTCTTCCATAACCTCCCAGAATCTCGAAGTTAACCTGGGTTCTCTGTCCGATACAATAGAGACTGTCACCCCATGCAATCTAATAATCTCCTGCTCGAGTAATATGCTTAGCTATGGGAACGTGTATCTCATCGAAATAGGAATGAAGTGTGCCGATTTTGTCAGCCTGTCGATCACAACTCAAATGGCACCGTGTCGCCTTGATGTCTGTTGTGTCCACTGACAAAATCCATAGTGATGTGCATTTCCACTATGGAATGGGCAGCAACTGTAGTAGTTAATCGGGTCTCATTTGCTCAGCCTTCACCTGCTGGCAGATGTGACAACTCTTGACATATGCTCCCATATTAGCCTTCATCCTTGGCCACCAGAACAATTGCCTCAAGTCATGAAACATCTTGGTCCGATAAGGATAAACTGTGTAGTGGGACCTATGTGCATCCTCAATAATCTCGTCACGTAGCTCTTGATCTGCAGGTATCCACAGCCTCCCTCGGTGTCTCAAACACTAATCCGTCGATTCTGCCCAATCAATACACTCCAGATCTCGAACCAGACCACTGAACCACTCATAGAGCCCATCACCCCTCTGACACTCGGCAACCCACTCAATCGATCCAGTCGAAAATTTCATTTGACAATAAATGTGCAGCTCAAACGTAGTAAATACCTATGTCATGCACATAATTGAGGCCGCCTGTAATAAGCCATACTTGTGTGTCATACGTCGCAAAAATGTCTGATTGTCAATCTCGCTCCTGCTTAATGCATCAGCTACGACGTTCACTTTCCCAGGGTGATACTCAATAGCGAAGTCGTAGTCCTTCAGCAGCTCAAACCAACTCCTTTGACGCATGTTCAGATCTCTCTGAGTGAAGATATAGCGCAAACTCTAGTGATCTGTGTACAAGATGAACCTCTCTCCGTAGAGATAATGTCTTCAGGCCTTCAGTACGAAGACGACCGCTGCAAGCTACAAGTCGTGCACTGGATAATTTCCCTCGCGGGGTCTTAACCATCTGGAAAGATAAGCAACTGGTCTACCCTACCCTCCTGCATCAATACACATTCAAGACCAATGTTTGATCTATGTAAATCGACAAATTCATGCCCGGCTCTGGCAATGTCAACACTTGTGTAGAAGTCAATCTCATCTTTAACTCTCATAAAGCCTACTCACACTCCTCTGACCAATCAAATCTAACATCTTTCTTGGTCAGTCTCGTCATCGGTGCTATAATCGATGAAAAGTCATGTACGAATCATCGGTAGTATCCTGCCAATCCCAGAAAACTCTGAATATTAACAACAGACTCAGGCGTCCTCTAGTCAATGATAGCCCTAATCTTATATAAATCCACAGAGATACCTTGATTATTGATAACATGTCCCAGAAATCTCAATGCACTCAACCAAAAGTCACACTTGCTGAATTTGGCGTACAATCTATACTCTCTTAGTGTTGTCAAAACTACCCTGAGGTGTCTCTCATGCTCCTCACGAGTCATCTTTGTAGATCAAGATATCGTCGATGAAAACTTTGACAAATTTGTAGAAATATGATCTCAAGACCACTATGTATCGGATCCATGAAGATCGGCTGGGGCGTTAGTAAGCTCGAATGACATGATTGTGAACTCAAACAACTCGTATCTCGTGCTTGAAGGTGGTCTTCTTGACGTCCTCTTTTCGAATCCTCAACCGATGATAACTTTGAGCGAAGATCAATCTTCGAGAAGAACCTGGCGCTTTGCTAATTGGTTGAACAAATCGTGTAGTATAGGGAGCGGGTAACGGTTCCTAATTGTCACTTGATTCACTTCATATAGTAGTGCTCATGCACATCCTCATTGAACTATCATTCTTCTTTAAAAACAACACTAGAGCTCCCCGAGGTGACATACTAGGTGGATGACCTGGCAATCGGCTGAGTCCTTGGTATTAGCTCGATGATAAAATCAATCGCTTGTGATAGTGACAATCCTAGTAGATCATCTGGGAATACGTCGATGAAATCTCTAACTACCGGAACATCCTCAATCCTGACCTCGGTCCTAACCTCTGGCTCAACTATCGATGCGAATGCCTCCATCTCCTGTGTCGTAGCTAGTCAGCTCCTAGTGAGAGGTAATTCTATCGCGGATCCAACCAGCGAGAACTCTGGTATCCCAAGAATGTGAAACTCAACTCTCTTACTAGAATAGTATATCCGTGCATGATTAGGCGATAACCAATCCATCCCTAAAAGAGCATCAAACTCTAGGTACTCTAACACTCGGAGATAGGCTCGTAACTTATGTCATTCAACCTCTATCATCACGTCTCCACATATCCGGTTAGGGTATATCTTGTCCCCAGTGGTCGTACTGAGAACAAGGTGTGTGTCTAGTGTTTGAGCAACTAACCTTAACTCTCCAACAACCCGTCCAGCAATAAATGATAAAGTACTACCAAAATCAAACATAGTATACATATGTCTACCATGGATATGTAATGTACCCTTGACGAGTTGTCTGGTCGCTCCGTCGTCCGGCTGTGCTGTTGCATGGGTCCTCTATCTGGCATGATCTGGCTCTCGTCGTGGTGACGATGGTGCTCTACAGTCTGCCCTCAAATGTCTTCTCCGACCACAACTATGACATCTACGCCTCTCTTACCTATCAGCTTATTCGTCTCCATATCTCTGACCTTGACCCCGGTCTCTCTGACCCTTGTCATGTCCTCCCTGATCTCTAGCCTGACGGTATTATTGTGGCTGTTGCCTACGCTGCTCAGTCTCTGCTTTGGTTTCATAGCGCGAACATGCTGCCTATCCTCATACTAAAACTGACTGCCCCAGTGGTCATCCCTGTGGTCCCTATCTCGTATATTGTCCCTCTGACCCCTTTATGAATGATCCCTCCGTCTCTTCGGCCTCCGGTCCGATCCAGAACTTTGTCCCATCTGTACCTCAGTCCCGGTAATACGCCTACCCTCCCTCTGCATCAGAAATGTCTCATGTGCTAACGTTTTGTCGTATATCTCCTACAGAGTAGAAGCCAAGATGACACCACTGCCGCAACAATCCTCTCAACCACACCTCGAGTGAAGTAATAGATTTGTAATCATTCTACCCCCGCCACATCAATCGAGAACTGTAACAAGTACCGGTAACTCTCCATGTACTGCATCAGTGAGCGGTTGCCTGTCATTGAGGCTAAAAACTCATATCTTAATCTCAACCTCACCTCCATGAGAATATACTGATCATAAAATAACTTTCTAAACTCTGCCCATATCGTCCACTCTGGGTGTGTGACCTGATACGTGGTCCACCAGACTGCTGCATGTCCTCTTAAACATGATCCAGATATATGTGCCTGCACCCCCTCGTCGTTCCTCATCAGCTTATGAAACCACGTATAGGAAACTATATATTTCTCTACCGCCTAAGGGTCACCAGCTCCACGGAAAACCTGGCTGAAACTTCATAAACTCTCTTAAAAGCTTTTCATCTGGGGCCAAAACAAACCCTGGTGTAGCAACAATAGTAGTGGTAGTCAACTACTTTGTAGTCGTAGGTTGGGCCATAGGAGTCGGAGTCTCCAATGGAATGGCAACTGGTGTAGCTCCCTTTGCCCGTGTCTCCGCAGCTGCTCCATCAATCGGTGTCTGTGGGACAACCGGGGCGACGACTGTCCCTGCAGGTGTAGTGGCCACCACTGGGTCTCAGGATGTTGTAGCCATAACTGTAGCGAGTCTTGTAAGTGCGGCGGCCTGATCCCGTAAAAGTCGTAGTACCTTGGCCATTTGAGTCTCCTTCGCCGCAAGTCGATCCTCCACACTTGTTGTGATTGGGGATCCCTGGCTGCATCGCTAATCTATCCAATTTTTCTTGAGGCGTAATCGACTGTCCGTCCATGATCTACATCGAGAAGTGTGCGTCAGATCAGCCTCGGTATAGATACGTATATATCATATATATAATGAAAATATAACACGTATATAAACCCTAGCTCTACCCGCCATACATCACTTCCCAAATAAGGTTATAAGGTAATATCATCGGGTTTCCATATCTAAGGGTTTATTTATTAGTTTTATGCTCTTTCATTTAAATTTTCCCAAGTTCCTAGAACTCAGCTCTAATACCAACTGTGGCGGCCCCGCCCCCCAAGCTCGCCTCGGGGTGTCGTCGTGTCGTGTACTCATAGCCTAGTATGCCTAGCTATACGTGTCTGACACCTGCCTGCCCATCTTATGTCTTAATATTTATGTCCACTTGAGTGTTATTATTTTAGTTAATCGGTTATTTGTATTTTCCATAAGTTATTTACTTAAGTTTTTCAATTCCTTTAAGTTCAGCTGTTTGTAGCTTATTCAAGTTCTAACCATGTTAATGGTTAGTGTTTTACAAGTTAACAGTTAATCACACTTAACTATAAATCAGCGTAAGTCTTAATTGGAGTAAGTAAAGCATAAAGTTCATAATAATATATAACATCATTCATATGAGCATGTCCTAATGTGGAAAACCCGAAAAAATACTCTGTATATAGGCGATAGTACCATAAGACAATATATATATACATATGCAGTGTCACTCTAGTCTCCCAAATACCTAAAATAACACAAAATATCAAAATAAACACGTACGAGTAGGTCCTCGACAGCGGGCAATCAGATGTAGTCGCCTAGGATT
Organism: Stephania cephalantha; assembly: GCA_039657325.1. Taxonomy (NCBI): domain Eukaryota; kingdom Viridiplantae; phylum Streptophyta; class Magnoliopsida; order Ranunculales; family Menispermaceae; genus Stephania; species Stephania cephalantha. Next base: position 42,384,534 of record CM077576.1, read on the forward strand.
CCCTTGCCCCTACTAGTACTAGGATCAGCACTCGACATCACAAAAGAGAAATGACGAGTCCAGTGAATAAAATCCCAAGGAACTACTCTAAACATTCATATGGTAAAGTAAATGAAATCTAATAAATATCGTTAAATAAACATGCGGAATGTAAAAGACAGACAACTATAATTGGCTCATCGCATGAATAAGTAACAAATAAGCTAAGCAAAATGTGTGCTCGTTCGAGATGAACTAGATCGGGTCTCAGGATGCCTTCATTGGGTGCCCCCAATACTCTTTAACCGGGTCCCCTCGCGGTGCTGGCCAAACCCGCTGAGTCATCAACACATGCATCAGAAGCAAGCTCGGGTTGCCATTAACTGAGGGCCAGGTCATACGTGCTACAAGTTAACGTATCATGAACATACAACGAGGAATATGAGGGAGTAAACTCAACCGGCATCCAGATAACAGAATGGAGTAATGAAAATAAGCATAACGGATAGATATGGAAGTCAAAAGATAATAAATACTTAGAGTTTTTCAATGTGGTTTTACAAACCTCAAACACGCTCTCCGACTTCCCCGAACTCCCAAATTCGACCCGCCTAGCTTCCTGGTACACGAGCTATTGTCCCCTTACTCCTTAAAGTCCCATTTATGCGTTTAAATTGGTTACAAGTGTTTAATTATGTATTAAGTTGAAAATTACCTAAAACAGTCCTTAAATTAAGTTTTCATATGTCATTAGCGAGCTAGAGGGTCTGTCTATTGCGCTATGAGGAATAGTTGAGGACTCAGACGGGATAGCGCGCTAGTCAGTCTGGATAGCACCCTATCAGAAGCGGGGTGACAGAAATTCTCAACTCGAGAATTTTGTCCCTAACACCCCAATTGGCTATCTTAGCCTTGTCAACACACTCTCCACTCGAGGGGACTCCAAAACACCAAAGACAACAACAAAAAAACAATAATTCAATAATAATTATCAAATTCATGCATTCAGTAATTTTTCCCAATTTCACCAAAAACCCAATTTCCATCAAAATCAGTTTACAAATCTTAATTGAAGTGTTAATTAGATTTGTATATCATCAAGGATTCATAAAAAATAGTGATCTAGTCCTCAAGATCAGAATTAACACCAAGCATACCAAATTGAGCTCATTTTCATGTGTAGGAGGTGAAGAAGATGATTACCTTGAGCTTAATCCTTCAATTAGAACTCTTAGATCTCCTCCATTTGAATTCAGTAGCAAATTCTCTCCAGCATTTCATATTTGCATGAATTTATGTTAGTGGAGACGAGAAAATCCACTCACTTGATATTTATATGTTACGTTATGATCAATTATGTACGTATCTCGAGGTTAATCTAATGGCCCTCTATTGTGATATCCAGCTATCCATTGACACAAATCAATAACACCTCTTGCTTAGTTTCTTCAATCTAGGATCATCTCCATGTTCATCCATAGCTTAGAATATTTTCTTTAAACTATAGAAACTTTAGATTTAACCATTTAGATAGTTAACTTAGGCATACAATTGATTATGGTTGGTATAGTTAGATTTCTTTATTAAAAAATTCGTGGTCTCACCAACCCTCGACTACCCCGCTACTCGGTGTCTCGCGTCTTGGCATGCATCATGAGGCGCGCCATAGCCCATTGTTCCGATTAGATTAACTTAGTTTATGGTTATATTACCCGTTTTAATTGATCAACTAGTCATTTTAACGTGAATTAGTCATGTTTTCTAGTGTTTCCATAGTTCGCCTTCCCAATACCCGCGTAGACACGCTTTATGAAACGAATACCTGTCACACAATCTCGCATGATATAACAATACAACACAAACATGCGATGTATTAATGAATAAACTCATAAATATGCACTGAAAATAAGCAATCGATAGATAAATAGTTAGTGTTTCTAGGTCAACATGTGTCCTAGCCTATTCGCGGCGTCCACGTAGATCTGAGCTGGCGTCCTAATCCGAAATTACGAGATAAATAACATCGTTAATAAAACGGGTCGTTACATTAAGCCTAACGGGTCTCAACTATAACTCATCTACCATCCGTCCAGAAATAGACACGGTCAAACCAAAATCAATCAAAGTATGCATCAATGACGACAAATATAAATCATACCCTTTATAAGATGTCGCGTCGCCCGCGTGGTCCGCTTTGAGCTACTATGTGTGCATTCTCTCGGGGTCGGCTATTTCTTTGTGAGCTTTGCTGCACACCAACGAGTTGCGGATAATTGGCCTTAATATGCCCGTTCGATTTGCGCTCAAAACATAGTCTCGGTCCCTGCTGCCAGATTGTCTGCTCTGCCACTGGCCTAACCTCTGGCCCTACTGCCACTATCTCTACCCCCTGTCCTCCGTTTTTAACTCTGACTAATCGGTGTCTCTGCTGGTCGCAGGGAGTCATTCTCGGAGCGCGTGATAAGACAAGCATCTCTAGTCAAGTTGCGTTCGTAAGCCTTATCTAGGTTACTCGGCTCATTTGTAACAACTATGCCCCCGATGATAGGAAACAACCCCTCAAAAAATAAGTGGACCTCATCCCTGTCAGTGTAGGCCACTCCATCAACAAATGGCAACAGCTGTTGGAATCTCCCCATATACTGAATCACGGACTCTCTCAGCCTTTATCAGATATGCATAAATTCTAACCTTTTGACGATCATCACTGAGGGTGGAAAGAACTTCTGGTTGAACAATCTCTTGAAGTCCTTCCATGTCTGCGACTCTCCTTAGGTGGCTGCCAAGTTAGTCCACCAAGTGTCTGCGTCCCCTGAAAAAGAAAAAGCTGCCAACCTCGGCTTCTTGCTATCGTTTGACCTTAGAAGTCTCTGGATCTTCTCGTGACTCTTAATGAATTTCTCTACCTCCAACACATCGAAATCCCCATCGAACTTTTTGGTTTATACCTCTCATACTCCCTAGTCAATCTGGCCTTAGAAGTCAAATCAAAGCCAATATCTCTCTCAGTTAGTGTCGTAGCTGCTGGCGTTGTTGTCTCAGGTAGCGCGGGGACTACGACAATAACTGGTGTTGCATGTACTGTAGATCGCGACGCAGACGCTTGAGGTGTGGGTGCACTCGCATCCTATGTGGAAGCCACTGTAAGTGACGAGGGCAATGGCAACTGTCCCCTGAGAAGAGTTAAAATCTTATTCAGACGTCTATCCTTGTGAAGTAACCCTCTGTGTCGAGGCCTAAAAGTCTGTTGGATCAATAGGGCCTAAACCTGTAGCTCCACTTTGATCACCGGTGTCCCGCTGATCGGCCGTCACAGTCTACAAAGTCAAATAGCAAGCTTCAATCGGTTTTTTTAGCTATCGGTAATAGTATATAATACATATTAGACAATTAACATGTGTAATTAAACTTAATTTCCCCAACTCTCCTCACTTCCCAACTAATACTCTAAGTCAAGATCATAGGATTTCCACTCTAAGTTCAGCTGTGTCCTAACTTTAAATTTGCATTTTAGTCGAGTTGTGGATTACATAGAGTTAAGGTATAAACCTACTTTTTGATACCAACTGTGATGGCTCAAGACCCTACAAACTATGCCCCGCCCTGTCTAAACCTACGTGGACCCCCGGTCAACTCCTGTAGAGTCAACACAAACTTAGTAAGCCTTTAACCAAATTATTCAATTATTAGTTGCTTATTAGGTTTGTTATTTAATTTAACGAGTCTTAATGTTTACGCAATGGAATTTAAAAATATTTAAAGCAACTTAAATAAGTAATCAGCAGTCGGGACATGCTTAAATATGGAAATCTGCCAAAAGTAGATCTCATGTATATATCTGGTGACAAACAGTGTGAAAAAGTATCATATACATGTATCAAACGTTACAACCCGAAATGAACCACAAGGTAACAAAAAACATAAGTATATATATCATATGTACAGTCCAAAATATTAAAAATAATCTACTATAGTAACGGAGAGGAACTGACACTGAGGGAAGCTCAGAGGAAGTCACCGATCACAGGCTCCTTGCCCCTACTACTAGTGGGACCTGCAATTGTCACAAAAAACGGAGACAATTCTAGTGAGTAAATCTAGAATAAGTTCAACGGTAATTCATATTAAACAATAAACGAGTCTATAAATCATGCTAGAAAGAAATAAAGTGTTAAGAAAAATGCATGATAGATAGACTATGATCAATGATAGGGACTGAGTGACCTGAAGAAAATGATAGGGAGTAAGTGGTCCTGACACTCTACACGTAGGCTCAAAGCCACTTAAAACATATAAGTGTCTAACACTGGTGCGACAGGTAAAAGCCGCTTCGACCACACCTAATCTATTCGGCACTTTTCGGCTTACTTGTGCCGTAGTCGAGAAAATTCCAAAGGGAGCCACGGTCTTAACCGGATGCTCAACCACAATGGAATATCGAGAGGAGCCACTACATATGACGGATGCTCACTCGGAGGATTCGGACTGTCGGGAAGCCATAAGAGCTAGTCGGTTGCTCAACCTATGAGTAGACACGACTAGACCTAACCACTTAGACCCTAGGTCACTCGGTAAGGGAAGAAGAGTCCAATAATATCCATCGTTTCATCAAATATAGCAAGGAAATGAAAAAGAATTAATATTGAATTTCTTACTATTTTACTTACCTCAATATGCAAAATACCAAGCAAAATCATGGCTCCCACACGCCTCAAAATATGTACCCGATACCCGACACTAATCTCCTAGGCTTCTAGTATCAATTTAAAATGAATTAAGTGTGTTTGAACCTATTTGATATAATTTAGAATTCAATTTCCAATATAATTCAAAATATAGAAGTTATAGCGTTGACACGTTTTTCGAGGAGAATCTCATTGTGAAAATCCCTAAAAAATCTCCAAACTAACGTTTCTATCATTTTTCATTTTTTTTTAATTTCCCAAAATTTTCCTTATCTTTCTTAAATTTTCTTGAGTTTTATGTTATTTTTCATTATTTGTATTAATTGAAATATATAATTTATCTATAAATCTACCAAATCTTTAATCCATAAACATTAAAATTACATGAAATTATGGGTTACTTACTTGGCTTAAGAATCTTCAAATGAAATTGGTTTTTCTCCTTCAATAACACCACCTATACACCTCTACTTAAATAAAACTTAATCTCTATCTCTCTCTTTTATACTCTCTCACACACTCACTTAGGGACACACACAAACTCTAAATGTGTGGTTTTTATTAATCTCAAACTTGTGGTTTTTACTAAGCCACATCAATTATTCTTTTTTTGAGACTTAAATACATTTAATTAGAACTACAACATTAACTTCAATTATTTTAGAAATGAAGATATTCCCACCATTTAACTTAGATATTTAAATTAATAAATTTCGTTAGAACCTAAATTCCATCGATCTCGTCGACCTACCCAACCCTGTGCACACATCTCGAGGATTATGCTCACTCGTTAATTCGACAATAACGTCAATAAAGTTGTGCGTGCACACATGGATAAATATAAAATATTCAAGGCATCACACACAAGTAAAATTATTGAATTATTACCTCGGTGTCGACGCCCGAGTTCCGACGGAGTCGCCACGTAGGGTTAGCTGCCACGTCACGATCCTATTAGGCAAATGGCTAGGATTAGATTTATTAGGGTCGTTACAAGTTTGAACTACTTGGTAGTATTTGAACGACTTTATTTCTATTAAGAATTTGAGAACCCACTTTTAGTTATTGGTATGTCATATGGGACTTATTTTACTTTATTCCGCACATTCGGTCCATATGTACTTGGTGTTCTATTCTGCAGGTTGTTTTAGGCGCGTCTGACCATTTACTTGGGTCTGGTTCAGGTATTAAGCCAAGATGGCGGTCTAGGCCCATGCGACCAACCTCTAGCTAAAGGGGTCATCACGTTCATGGAGTCATAGGTTTTTCTCTAAAGGAGGAAAGGGAGTGTTGCTCAAATCCATAGCTTAGGCTCTTTCTACCTATTCTATGGGGCACCTTTCTCATCCATTTATCTCTACGTGATTCACACCAAAAAATGATGAACACTTTTTGATGGGGCACAAAGAAATAAAAAAATGGAGTGAATTGGATGAGCTGGTCCAGATTGTATGAGAGGAAAGAAGATGGAGGAATGGGTTTCAAAACTCTTCATTGCTTTAACTTGGTACCACTTGCAAAACAAAGGCGGCGAATTTCACCAACATATAAGCTTTAATCTCAAGAATTTCCAAAGCTGAATATTTTCCAAGAAGTAACTTCATGCAAGCCAAAGTGGGTCATAACCCTAGTTACACTTGGAGAGGGATCGTCGCATCTAGAATTGTTTTGGAAAAAGGTCGTCGTTGGAGAGTTGGAAGTTTTGACAGGATCAGCGTTGTGAACTAATCCATGGTTGCGTGATCATCAGAAGTTCAAGGTAAATATCGGCTTAACAGAGGGCCTGGAGGAGTTGAAAGTGGCGGATCTAATGATACATTTGAGGAGAGAATGGAATATAGAACTCATAGATGACATCGTCCATAAGAGGGACGCCAAGTTGATTAAGAAATACCTTGAGTATGGAAAGTGTTGACAAGTTAATTTGGCACTTCTCTAAAATGGAATTTACCAAGTCCGTTCAAGGTACCAAGTTGCTGTAGAAACCTGTTCAAACATCAAATGCCACAAATCAGAAGGGGAGCGGTCTCGATTGTGGAATCTTTGTATGTCACCGAAGATTAAACATTTCATATGAAGACTCACCAGGGGATGTTTACATCTCAAAACGAGACTGGCGGATCGAGGGATGGAAATTGGTAAGACCTGCATTTACTGTAGGCAAGGAGATGAGGATTCCACTTGTATGTTTCTTTAACTTGTGAAATTCAACCCACACAGATGAAATTCCCAAAGTTCGTGCAATTCTGTGGGGTTTGTGTGAATTCAGGAAGAATCTCCTCTGGAATAAGAAAGATCAACTACTCATTCGAGTGATTGCATGTAGTCTCGACTGGTTTAATTCCTGGAAGTTTGTTCGCTTCAAGGAAGTTGATCCCCCAGTTCGTCATCCTCAGCATGCAACAGCGAGATGGGAAGCCCCTCCACCAAGGTGGCTCAAGTGTAATGTTCATCAAATTGGCGTCGGAGCTATAATTCATGATGCCGAAGGCACATTCCTGTCCGGATTCACTAAAACCCTCTTAGGAAGCCCCCACTTCACCAAAGTCGAGACCACAACTCTCAGGGAAGCTCTATTGTAGGTGTAAAGCTTAAGGTTTTTGAATGTTATCTTCGAATTATATGCTTCATACACAGTAAAAGGAGTGTCTAATTAGAATTCAAGGTAGTTGTCCCCCTTTTGCATAATTCTTCCTTTTGTGCGTAGTTCTCCATATTTTAATTAGGTTAATTTCGTGCTTCAATAAGTGATTAGTATTTTTTCAAATTTACTCGCTGAAATGTTTAATATATTGGCTTACCCTATTGGGTTAGGAAGGAATGAATGTGCCTATATAAGCTTTTAAAAAATATATATAAATCAAAGGTTTGACATTTTAACCAAATTGGCCTAACTTTTAGAGTCAACTTCTTAATTAGTTTTGACAATTTTGAAGTAACTTGTGTAGGCTTACGAGGGAATGTGACCTCTCGACTTCATAAATCTCCAAAAGAAACTATCCCAGTAATACCATACTTAATAAATCATTTTCCTTCAGAAAACTTTGATATTATGAGGAGAATAGACCTTAGTTTTTTTATCCATCTATTCATTTTTTTTTTATCAGTATTCTGATAAACTATATTTAATCCAAAAAAAAAAAAAAAAAAAACCACTGCAACTACATGTTGAAACTACATTTCAACTATGGAGCTTAAACCAAACTTAACTACAAGGAAAAACAGTTCTAAGCACATATGGCATCATTCATGCCTTGTAATAAAACATTACCACATTGAGTTCTGGCACAAAAGATTTCCAATCAATTAGCCAAAAAGAGGTTTATAAGAAAACAAACAATGGAGACTGGAGAGGAGACAGTACAGTGGAAGTAAAGATGTACAAAAAGAGGTCCATAACATAAGATTATAGCTGCACAGGAGGGCAGAGCAAAACCAGCTACCACGAACAGGACCAGAATCTCAAAACTTAGTCAGTAAACTTAGTCAGTGCGTTTCCCTCCCAAATCGACCAAACACGGGGGATTAAAGCCAGTAGCTCCTAAGTTATATACAAAATGCACAGCCCTTCCAGTCATATAACCGTTGAGAGCACAAAAGTCGTGCAAAATTACGTTTCACCTGCACATATGTAAGACTTGCTCTCTCAGCAAAAGAACATCGAACTGCTCACACTATCTTTCAGAGTCGGCAGCTCAGGCACTGGGACAGCTCCAGGATTAGACATCCCACCATGACTTGAAGAAGTTTCCGATGCGTCTTCAAACTTCACAAAATGTCCCATTTGAGATGCAGCCAAGTGAGCATATCGAATAGGTGCAACTGCAGAACAAAAGGAAGAAACAGCGTGAATCATTAAAGAAAGTATTAAAGAAACTTCAAGGTTGGCCATGCATTTTCTCTTCAAATTTCCCTGTTTTCAACTGCAATAATCAATCCAAAAAATATTGAAATAGCAGTTTCACTGATGTAGCGGAGAGTAAACTGTCTTAAGCTTCATCATCGAAGGACAGAGATCAATGATATTTACAACATAATCAGGTGTTCAGGTACTCAAAAAAAACTCTCACAAAAAAGAAAAATAGCTTGATAGGTTATCGAAGGATAATGAAAACTACTTATAACCACATGACTTCGAATCGGCTACTTATTAAAGAATGAAATTCAGGAAGAGAGCTACAGCCACAATATTGATTTTAGAATTCCATAACCTAATTATAATAAAACTGAAAAAATTGCTTGTGGGTGCCATCCAAATTGAAAATAGTGAAAATGAACTTGTATAAACTTTTGGAAAATTGATTTCAAAAAGCTATATATTCAGAGAGAACCAAGTACTGATAAATTTATTACTCGAAATCAATATTCCATTCGACACAATCAAAATAGTAGTTCTCTTTCGTATTTAAAAAAAAGAATTGTAATCTGAATCACAAAAGTATAATTAATAAACAACAAACAAGACATGAATTACTTACCAACTGAAATAGCAGTAGTGCTCCGCTGGTACCTGTAAATCAAAATAAATATTGAGGAATCGTTGATATACACTACTTTGAAAGAACACGTTGCAGATGGCATTTTCTTAGGTCGGATATACATACACATAGGATAGTGAGTGCACAAGTTCCTGAAGATCATCAGCTGAAAAGCCAATTTCATCATAAAGAACATGGTAATGAGTAGGCCTAGTCGTTCCCTGTCAAAAAAGTAGATCCATGCGGACAACCAATTACATCACTTCCAATGCAGAAAGGCTTCATATTTATGTGACAGTTTATCACTATCTGACACAAATAACTCAACCGCATATAACCTTTTCGAGGTCAAGCAACTCAAGCCATATGTAGAATTTGATCAGCAACCATCCAAAAGTAAGAAATTAATCCTCTAAAACCACCACTTGCTGGTATTAAAAGCGTGTTAACTAATTTTTCAAGGACAGGTCTGGCACATGATCTTCATCTTAATACGCTAAAAGGAAACTAAGCTGGCCCAACTTTGATATAGTCAATACCCTCAAATGATCAGTAACAATTAACAAATCAACTTGGAGATTCAATAGAAAAGTCAACAATGAATATCAACCAAAAAAAAAGAAGTAAAGAAAGGATATCCCGAGTAGCCAACCCAAAAGTCGAAAAGCTGCAAGGTAATGCTAACTTTCACTTTCAACAAAAGCAAAAATCGAAATACATCTGCTAAAACTGCATCATTGCTGCGCCAAAAAAAAAAAAAAAAAAAAAAAAAAAAAAAAAAAAAAAAGTAGAAGTTACGAGTATCATAAGTATACGCATTATTACTTCTTTCTCAGCTCGCAAGACATTGCTTCAATATATGAAGGCTTTGAATATGTCTGAAATGATAGTGAAAGGCCTTATGATTGCCTTCCAGAAATTAATAACTTATATAGGGACCTTATATTGGACTTCGCGGAACTCTTTGATATACTTGAAGAAAAGAAAACTAACAAATAAGCTTTATTAGGTTGACCAAAAAAAAAAAACCTTTCAGAAAAAACAAAATTAAGAACCATTTCTATAAATCCTCATAAAACAAGAGGATATTAGGCGTATTAATGTCAAATTATAAAATAATAAATACTCTCAAGTAATCATCACCCAAAAACAAAAACTCTCAAGTACTAGGAGAAGTCATTGACCAAAGCCAAGGCTTTGACACAATAAAAAAGAAGATGAAGAGAATCAGATACGGATAGTGCTCAGACCTGATATATTGATTCAAGCAATGCAACAGCACCCGGATTATAGATAAAAAATAAAAAGAACATATGAATCACTTGACCAATTCTCTCTAGCTGTAACAAAGGGCACGAGATGATCCAGAAAAGAAGATCTGAGTAGACTAAGAAGAAAATAAGAACATATTTTAACCTGAAAGGACGTCTCTCCTACACAAAGCTCTCAACATCCATCCATCCCCCTCAATACAACAGTCTACTATTGAGAAACCAAACATTTTGATAATTATACTTAGTTCACTTGAATCATAACAAATTAAAATTTTAAAACTCACTAGTCATGCCCAATAACCCTGAACTGTTGAAAGCCAAATCAACAAGTCAAGTAAATGGGAATTCAACTAGGAGGGAAATGAGTTTAAACTAGTTATAACAACTTGCTTGAAATACTAACATATCACAATTTTTGTATTTATTCAAAGAATTTTTTTTATTTCCTATTAAATATAAGTATTGAGTTTAATATAGTTACATAAAAGCATAGAAAGGGTATGTAGAATATAGCTAGGATGGCTCTAAGTAGTCCCAAAATATTTTGTAAAACAAGTTTAATAACTTTGCCTTCTCAACTACTTCCACGCAGGAAAGTAAATTGTTGAATGCCACAATGTCACAGGAGCCAGAATTCACAATCACAGTTTATACAAAAATAATAGAAGTAGTGCATAAGAACACTCACTATCATCCCGGCATGCGAGCAAATGTAGAAATCATTGTTTCGTGGATGACAAACTTTGGTATCAATAACAGTACCTGCAAGCATGAAAAGAATTGAGTTTGCAGCTAAAGCTAACCAACATTCTTTCTGATGGAGAATTTGTAAAAAGCTAACCAGGTGGGACATTATTAGGAGACCCAGACATGAAGAATTTTGTATGATGATTCTTTTGTGCAATAATCAAAGTAAACTTGGGTGACCATTTCTCATCAAGGAACTTGCAGGCCTGTAACAGTTGTTCCCCAAAACAAGAATCAAATAATCGAGATATGGGAAAAAAAGAGTGGAACTAAAGATAATTGGTTTCACCAAGCTAACCTCAATAATTTGATTAAGCTCAATGTTCAAGACTTGATTGAATTGTGACTCACTGACACCATCCCTGAGTAAAAACCGTTGGTGATTAGAAGTGTTGCACAACAATATGTCATAATGCAAAGATATTAAAAAAAATAGTTAAAAAGTCTAAAACAGAAATATAAAGCATGCCTGAAAATGATTATATGCTCAGGCTTCCTCTTCCCTGAACTTGCATAGAAATCCAACAAAAGCTCTCTGATATAAACAAAGTCACATTTACCCACATTAGTAAACTTCAAAAACGAACAATGTTGGCAGTATGATTTAGCTCAAAAGAAAAAAGTTCCAGGCATGAGTTGGCAGACTCTATGAAAGGCATGCAGGGTAGAAATAAAGTACTTTTATCAATTAGTGCGGTGTGGAACAATAGAAGTAGAAACTAACAAGTTAGGGAGGCTCCATTGTAACAAAGAAAAACTCGTACCTAACTAAGCCTTCATCCCTATCTTCAACTGGTTTAAATAGAGAGGCTATCATTTCAGACCTTGCTGGTTGTGTCTTCACTGAAGCTCTATAACTAGAAATCAATGGCCATTGCCTGGAGCTGACTACCTAATGATTAGCAAACAAAAGCAGCAGCATGACACATGTAAGCAGGCGATTTTTCATTCCATACAAAGTTAGACTCATGCTGTGAAAGAAGATATAATAAATCAAAAATATAAACCTAAAAATAATACAGCATTAAAAAATCAAATTTAACCAAATAAGAATACTACCGCTGCAATGGAGGGCGTATCAGAATGGCCAGGAGAACCATGTGAAACATCCATCCCAAGAATGATTGTGGGGATCTTGGAAACAAGAGGAATCGAAGGAACGTGCTCAACAGACAACAAAGAATTCAAGCCACCCAACTGGCAAGGATTTGAAGACAGACGAATCACATCAAAAACAAGGTACTCTTAAGCATCTAATCGCAAACCAAAAGTTTGTAAAGAAGCTCACTTTTGCATTGATCTTCAGCAGAACATTTGCATAGTATGCCATATTGGGTTTCCTATTTGGTCCAATACATTGAGACGGAATACCAACCTCAGCAAGGGCTTTCTTCTTCCATGGGCCTTGATTGTCAATAAACCATACCCATTACCCAAGTTATAGTACAAATAACAGAAAAGAAAACTGCACATTAAATGAGGCGAAGTCCTAACCATATATGGTACATGTTTTTCTCTCTGGCATTAGACAAAGAAGAAACTGAGGTGGCTCGCGAATTTTGCCCATCATTTGCTCAAACATCTGCTCCACTCTAACAGAAGGCGGTGCCCGTCTGGTCTGAGGGTTTTCATGAAATATGTCCAGTGGTTGATTCATAAACTGCAAAGTTAATTAAAATTTATGAGTGAAATAGAAGAAAATTGATAAGAGAAGAACAAATGTGGTACACAGCACATAACTCACAATTCCCAGCTGCTCTCCACACTTAACAAGGTCTCGGACAAGGCTATTTATATCCCAAGGGGTAGAGAAATTTGCTATGGCCCAACACTCTATCTTTGTAGGTCGCACAAATTTCTGCACAAGTAAACACTTTTTTTTAGCGCAAGAGACCACAAAAATGGTCTAGAAAGCTCACCATCTATTGCACTTAATCGAGCACAATGGAAAAGTTTGATCCATGTAGCTGACGCCAATTAATTTGGGACTGAGGCTATGTTGTTGTTGTTGTTGTTGTTGTTGTTGCAAGAGACCACATAAAGAAAATGTAAAAATTTTAAATGAGGGCAAAGATATAAACACCACCTTAAACCTAAAGTCCCATCTCCCATTTTGAGGTTTCAAGTCTTCTCCATTTCCAAGCTTCAACTTCATAGTAGCAATATCATGACACATACAACGAAAAAGAGTACGATCAAGGGAACATAGCAAAAAACAATATGAGGGTACATTATTTTAAAATATAGGCTATATCCAAAAAGAAAAAAACGTCAAGATGCAGTAGAATAGGAATATCTTGCATGGAAACAACAGCAACAACAATAAATACACAGACAACTTACCATTGGAGTTGCTAAAACTCGAGCATCTATTTGAGTAAAGTTAGAATTAATTGAAACACCGCATGCCTTCAGCATTGGATCACGATCATACATGCTTGTTTTCAAAACCTGCACAAATGATCGATTCAAATTATACAAACCAAGGAGAAGTAATGAACATACCTTTTTGAGAACCAAAGGTCACAACATTTTAAAAACCTACATCTGATAAAACTGCCATTCTCTCTTGAGGCTTCTGCCTTGATTTTTCAACGAGAGAAGACCTTTGGAAAGTGGATAATGCCTTAGTGTAGCGTTGTAGGGAAATGAGCGAACAAAGCTGGAAAATGAAATAAAAACATCATTGTACGCGGTGTCTGATACACAAAAAGCTGTAAGATTAATTTAAAAGAAAACCAACAGCAGTTACCTCAACCGGGATGTAAGTAGGCCGCTTGGCTTTTCCAACATTGATGCAGGGCAGTTCAGCTGAATACCGTAACTCTGTTCCTTTACGATTAACAAAATATTCATAAACTGTAATCTCTTCAACATCTGCATCACCTCTCTGCTTTAATGTAAATCTACAAAATAAAGCATGAAAATTAGAAAAATATATACAACATGCAAACAGCTGGGCAACTCATGCACGCCAAGGAAAAAACAACGAAAATGATAAAGTAGTGAAAAGCTTACAACTGCTGGTTGCAGGGTAGTTCACTTAATCCTGTGATTTTATACTCCGCATTAGAAGGAATTGCTTTGATCCGGAGATTTTTAAGGGTCCTTTTTGCCTTTGACCAATGCAAGCAAGAACCTTATTTAGAAAGGAGAGTTTCCAATAACCTAAAATCAGAATCTGAAAAGGGAAACTACCTTAGCCCAGTCAATAGAATATGGGTCCTTCACATTTTGATTAGCAACAAGAAATTCCAACAAAGGGCCAGGCTGGACTATCATAGTAGTGGACACATCTGCAAGTAACCATACAAAAATGATCAAGAACCAGACACCACTCTCCAAACCTGTGTGTCGTCAAAAGGTTTTTAGTACTCACCAATATTGAGAGATAAACCACCTTGAGTAGCTCGAAAACTACTATGGAAACCTTTGCACCCCAGAACGCCACCTCCAAGGTCAGTAAAGTTGCGAGGGTTGTTGTGGAAAAAGGATTGTCGAACAAGGAGGCAACCCCTGAACAAGTGGCGATTTAGTAAATCAAAACACATGAGTGTAGTAAAGGAGGAAGCAACATTAAAATACAACTCACTTTTCTGCTGCATGCTGTCTCAAGACAATATCTAATACTCTCAGAGCTTCTTGAGAGTCCTCCGATTCACGACCTCGGAGGGCATTGGCAATAGAATTCATTGGAATTTTTGCTGCAAAGCTAATCTCTACTTTGAAGGATTTCGACCGATATGGACGCCTCAATCTCTTGCGGTCAACCTCATTTGGGCTATTATTTCCATCAGGACTGCCATTACCAGCAGCCCTACACACAAAGAACTTGGCAAATTAAATTCTACAAAGATGTAAGTGCTTCAAGATTATTCAACACTTAAAGAGTAGAACATCTTGAAAACAGAAACATATAAAATAAAAAGTTTACCTATTTGATGATGCCTCCTCCAACACAACCATAAATTCGTGCTTGTTTTGAGGCAAGGCCCCAACAGTGAACAGGCTCTTCTCCCCATCATAAGCAAAGTGCTTGCCATCAAGTTCGCTGCTGTACGTCTCATGCACTCTATCTAAGACCCTTCTTCCGATACCCTTGCCGTCGACAGGACGTCCGTCCTCATAAAACAGCGCCACCTGTTCCAAATAAATGCGAAACAGAATAGCATGAATGATCAGCTACAACTGACTTCAACCATACTTCAAATGCATGAAAAAACGTGAAAGAAAGCCACACACATACACTGTAATGGAAAAAGTAACCATCTGTATTCGCGACTTTCACTGCAAAATGATTAGTAAGCAACTGTATGGGTTGGCCTCTTCGTGCAAGGCCTTTCCTCGCCATTAGTTCCCGTTTCGGCTTCGCGACCTGGTTTTCAACATCAGGGACTTGTTCCTTATCTTCATGCAACGGAACAACATTGGGAGGAATAGGTGGTGGCGGAGGCAACGCCGCCTCCGCACCATTAGCCCCGGGAGAATCCATCTACCAGAACAATAAGCTGCAAGCACACAAACAACACTAACAATAACCACCATAAGAACACAAACCCTAAAACCCTAAACCCTAAACCATATATATAAAAAGGTAAAAACTTGTACAAATCCAATTACGGAAAACTGTCACTCACAAGTAGCTTTGCAACAACTAAAACATGGCAAATTGAACATAACTACAAAACCCAGATCACAACAGAGAAATGCAGTTCACATTTCATTGTTACTCGGTAGAACAAGCATAACCACAAAACAACTAAGCATGCAAGAGAAGAGCAGAACAAAAACTTCTAAACCAAACAAAATACACAACATTAACTTAATAGATCAAGTGAAGAACACCAACAAATGCACATGAAAGCCAAACCAGCATGAAAATGTGAGCAGATACAACAAATCAAAACCCAGAAACTAAAAACCAAAAACCCCCCACAAAAATGTCAGCACTAGAAGCTCTAATCAGGTCAACAAACTTCAAAACCAGCACAAAATGAAGCAAAAATCACAGAACAAAACCTAACAAAGGCGACCTTCACTAAAATCACCAAAATCACTTGCATTAACCCAAAGAACACTCAGAATTCAAAATCAAACCACCAATCGTCCCCAAACAGCGATTAGAAGCAATTCATGCACAGAAATCGGTCAAACTGAGCACAAACACGGCGAAATCAACAACTGCGACATGGAATTTCAGTGAGAACACAAGAGGCTTACGGTGAAGAGAAATTGCTATGAAAACCCTAGAAGAGAAACCTCTCTCGCTCTAGTGCTCAAACAGAGTTCAACAAATGTTGAGCGTAGAGAGGGAGAGAAATGGAGTTGTACAGAGAGAGTATCTGTGACGGACAGTGCGTCATTGTTTAAGTCATTTCTCACACCTGTTGGTGCACTTAGTTTGTACTTTGTATACGCACAAATGACACGCGACAGTTTGGAGGACGTTGAAGTTTAGTGAGTATGCGTGTCGAGGAAAGTCGGACGGACTCGGACTAGGGTGTGTCGTTGTTTTCTTTCTTTTGTGATTACAGTAGCAGGGTTTTTTTTTGGTTCAATTTACACGAACATATATTAATTATGATATATGATATGAAGTAACGCCAATGGAAGGTCTGCCGTCAATTGAGCGTGAACTGACGTTATAAGTTTGAAGTCGAACTTCTTTTCTCACCTAAGAAAAACGGCTTGTTGAAGAGACACACACAATGCCTGTTTTTCGGTTGTTTTACAATTTATTTCACAAAATAGGGAGGTTTTTTTTTTATAACGAAAGTAGGCAATAACGCCTTCTCAAAAGGCGTTATTGGGGTGGATGTGGGTTCATGGTGCTGACTTGGCGATGACGTGGCGGCGTTTTGTACGAGATAAATTTTGAGAAGGCGCTATCCGTACATGTGTGGCCGCCGCGTAACCGCCACATCGGCGCCACCTCACATAGTTCAATAACGCCTTTTGAAAAGGTGTTATTAGCCAAAGTTGCGTTTGTGAGGTGGCGGCGAGGTGGCGGTTACGTTACGCGGCCACATGTACATGATAGCGCTACTTCTCAAAAGGCGCTATTTGTACAAAACGCCGCCACGTCACCGCCACGTCCGCGCCGACCCAATAAACAAAACTAGCCCACGTCACCACCACGTCATCGCCACCTCACCGCCACGTCGGAATCGGACTCGATTTGTCCGCCGACACCGCATGAGTCGCTGGACCGCGCAAGCGTCGTAGTCGTGATCGAGCGATCTCGACAATTACAACCAAATGAGTTTAGATTTTTTATAAAAAAGAAACAAATTTTGAATATATATATATATATATATATATATATATATATATATACATTGGTTTCAACCTTCAAATTTCTTTTCTAACCTAAATAATCGAACCTAACTAAACTAACTAACTAACTAACTAACTAACTAAACTAAACTAACTAACCTTAACTAAGGGAACCAAACCAAACTAAACTAAATAACTAACTAACCTCAACTAAACTAAATAAGTAACTAACTAACTTAACTTAACTAACTAACATTAACTACCACTAACCAAACTAAACTACCTAACAAAGTAAACTAACTAACCTTTAACTAACCAAACTAAACCAAAATAACTAACCATAAGTAACCTTACCAAACTAAACTAACTAACTTAACTAACTAACTAACCAAGTAACTAAACTAAACTAAACTAACTAACCTTAACTAACCTAACCAAACCAAACTAAACTAAATAAGTAAGTAACCTTAACTAAACTAACTAACTAACTAACCTTTAACTAACCAAACTAAACCAAAATAACTAACCATAAGTAACCTTACCAAACTAAACTAACTAACTTAACTAACTAACTAACCAAGTAACTAAACTAAACTAAACTAACTAACCTTAACTAACATAACCAAACCAAACTAAACTAAATAAGTAAGTAACCTTAACTAAACTAACTAACTAACCAACTAACTAACTAACTAACTAACTAACTAACTAACTAACTAACTAAAGTAAACTGAAATAACTAACATTAACTAACCATAAGTATTCTTAAATAAACTGGAGTAAACTAACCTTAACTAACCAAACCAAACCAAACTAAACTAAGTAACTAACTAACCTCAAGTAAACTAACTAACTTTGTGCATGACATTGTGGTGTTTTTTGTGTCGTAGTTCGATGAAGACCGTGACGATTCTCACACAAACAACAAAAAATAGACTAACTTAATTGCAAACTAAACATACTAACTAAATGAAACTAACCAAACTAAACTAAGTAACCTTAACTAACCTAACTAACCTTAACTAACCTAACCACGTAAACAATAAAAACTAAGTAAACTAAAATAACTAACTTAACTAACAAAATAAACAACCAAAAAACGATCCACGTAAACTACGAAACGAAACTAAACATACATCCAAGTAGCTCGAGAGTTACTTGTTAACAACCTAACCACACCTAGTTCTATGCGAACTAACGACTAACCTAACCTAACCTAAGTATGTAAATTAAATTAACTAAACTACACTAACGAACATACCCTAACTCAACTACACTAAAGTAAACTAACCTAAACACCTAAACTAAACTAACTTAAGTAACTAAGATAATTAACCAAACCAAACGAAACTAATAAACCTTAACTAACTAAGCTAACCACTTAAGTTAAATTAAACAAAGAACCTAAACTAACTTAACAAACTAAACTAACTATTGAAGAGTAATCACATATACGACATTTTAATAATATAGAAAACATGAGAAATAAGTTTATTGAATGAGAAGGTTGTATACTACTTCGTTCACCCAAATCGATGGTATTCACTCACCACTTGAAGAAAAGTCATCATGCACTAACCTCGGTGATGCAAACACCTATTTGTCTAATGTGTTTGTACATCCGGTTAGGTTGTTGAACTATTGAATCTTAAGATTCATGCGTTTCTAAGATAATTGCTCCCAAAATTGGAGGTGGAACCATCCCAAAATATTGGCTCCTGTATGGGGTTGGGGAAAAGGAATATGAGGTCAAACGTTCAAAAGAGGGATCTCCACCATATGGCATATTGTAAGTATGAGGAGTAGGAGTATATGGACTAGGCATGTCTTGAACGGTGATGGATACATTTGAGGATGAGGCATTCCATGGTCCACATATGAAGACGACGGCCCAGTGTATGGATCAAAATAGTAGGAGGAAGATTCACGCTAACATTTGAGGTTCTTTGGGGTGGCGACGATCGTTGGCTAAGTTAAATTAAACGTCTTGGAGGAAAGAAATCTCGATAAGTAGATGGACGTACGAGACGCTTAAATCTCCAATCGTCTTCTTCTCACCTCTATGTTTGGTTCGGCTTTGATCGTCTTCTTCATCGTCCCGTTCATTATCTATTAATGTCTTGCTCGAAATTCCGTCATGCGAAATAGTAGATCTTCGCCTTTCGTCTTCGTCTAAAATTTGAATTCATTCATCAAGCGCGACATTTTAATCCTCGAAAACACTATCGATCGATGCACCAGTTAATATACAAATATAAGAGGTCGAGCATAATATAAAATATTAAATGTTAGGAAAATAAAGAGTTAGAATATTACCGAAGTCACGTTGTGTCCATATGAATCTCCTAGTGACCGAGCGATACCACGTCATGTAGTCTTGGTGATCGTGGCCTTCATTAAGTGTCGTTGTGGCAATTGTGTCCCCACGATTCTCTCACATGTGTATATAGCTTGCATGGAAGGTCACTACATGATGATGTCCACGCACCATGACGTTAATCACAATTAGGTGGCACCAGAAAAGTCATGTGAAACAAATAAGGGGACACGTCGAGAGCCAACTCTATTCTAAGGAAGAGACCCCATGAGTTCCGCATAAGGTTGTCGGACCACATCATCCTCATGCCTCTGCGAGTGTACTTACCAATTATTCATCATCCGTAAATTACCCAAAGTTCTTTAGGGATGGCATTGACATATTGCGGGCATTGTGGCGCCTTAGGGGGACAACATTTTTGAAGTGTGTCTTGAATTACTAAGCAAGTGTCGCAAGCAATAACGGTGGTACCCTTTCGGGGGACAAAAGCCGTTGATTGGGATGTTGACACAAATTCAATATGTGACCATTTCCATCAATAGATAACGCAATCATGAGCTTCCCACAATGCGACCTTCCGGTACTTATTTCATCATCATGCCATTGTACTGTGTGACCACTCGATTCTTGTCCCCGGACTCTTACTCCTCACATGCACCAACCATCTTGGTAATTGAGCGTACGACTCATCACAATCTCCAAAAACCCATTCAATTGCTTTCCTCTTGGCATCCCACATTAGCTTGTAGTTGACTTCGTGTCCATATTTTTCTTTATTATTTCTATTAATGTTTTGATCGTGACACCTTGATCGGTTTCGACGACGCTTTGGATCTCTCGCGCCATCATGTTGGCGTCAAGTTGGGCATGACCGCGTTCTACGTTGGGATTAATACACGTGTGCGGTACGTCTAACTGTGTTATCTCCCATAATAGTGTTTTCTTTCTAAAACATGCGCGAAAGACGCCATACATACACCCGTGTTGTGGAAATGCGCACTTAATCGCCCACGAGTTGTAGTCGATTCCATCACATGGTATTGACAATGTCTATTAACATGTCACACTTTAACGGCATGTTGTAAATCGTTTTTTTGTCAAAACACATCCCTATCTCCAAATCGAAGTTAGGGATGTCCCCCCAAGTTTGCTTACGGGAATGTTGGGTCGCAGTTGAATTAGCCACCTCCCAATCGATTTCGTTATATCCCGGTATTGGTTGGTGAACTTCATCGTCACTAGCTTCCTCCAACATAATCTCTTCATCGATAGAAAATTGCTCATCATCTTCGACATTCTCCGCACGCGGAGGATCATATCTTGGATCATCACAAACGTTAACGTCATCCCAAACCGCAATCGATGGAACTTCTTCGTTGTGATGCGTTTCCTCATCGGTTTCGTTATTTTCGTCGTCGTTATCGTCATCGTCGGTATAGGCATTATTATCTTCATGTAATGGAGCAACGAACCCCTCTTTACGACCTCATCCGGTGGGGATTGCATGTGCGATCATGTCCATGTCTAGTAAGTGCGTAAATGGCGTGCGTGCTACGTTTGTCAAGAACTTGCGAATGAATCGTATGATTTTGATTTGAGTCGGCCCACTCAAATGTTAAATATATATCAATCGTCGTTGCGGTCTTTGGTAATTTGTCCACCGTATCCCACATCATGTCGAAGTGTGTCGCATCATTCAACAACACAGAACGTAATAATGTGAGCCTCCCGGGAGAGGCATCATGTGGCGATAAGTCATATGAACTATAGTATTCGCCGTACATTCGGGGAACGCGTTACAAACGTCATCAATCATTTCACGGGCACTAGACCCAAGCTTCACCCACAACACTACTAATGGGGGTGAGTTGTACAGCGATGCCATCGACCCCATTAACAATGGATCCGTGCATAGAATAGAATAGGGATGTTTCTTTGTGACATGCCCTACATAATGTTTTGAAATTGGATGTAAAGATGTTACGGATGTTTCATAAACAAAATACCTATGTCCCTATATATATCATGCAAACCATAACCTAACCTAAATAAATTTTTATGAAAATACTAAATTAATGAACTTACTTTTTTTCCACCGCTTTTCCTCTTCAACAAAATATTCCTGCAATAACATTGTATTTTCGTTAGTTTAGAACACAAAGAGTATAATAAATCGGCTATAACAAAACTAAACATAGCATATAAAAGTAAACCTTAACCCAAATAACGAGTCATAACTTTGACCTAACCTAAGTCAACTAACAAACCTAACCTACTAACAAATAGTTACCTCAAATTGCCAAACGACAAAAGTTCATAAACTAATCACGAGTTAACTAACCCAAATAATAAATGAAAACTAAACTCAAATAACTTAACTAACTAAGTTAGCCTAATCTAACATAAAATAACCAATTACCCAGCAGGAACATAACAAAGATGATATATTTAGGATAGAGTTTGACTATATGTCCTCAATAATGTTTTGAAAACGTAGATAGAAAATAAGACAATTTTCTTTATATATATATATGCTCGATTAACATTAACCCATGAATTCTACAAACCTAATTAAGGAGCGTACCAAGCTAAAATTGCCCAACAAATGGACCTTAATTACACTAATCACAATTAACTAACCCAAGTAAGTAGCAAACATGTACCCAAATAATAATTGAAAACTAACCTCAAGTAAGTTAATTAACTCACGTAACCTGATCTCAAATAAATTACCCAAAGTGTGTGAACCAATCGTAACCTAAAATAACCTAATAAAACATAAACATATCCAAAAAAAACAAAAACACAAAAGTGTGGATGTGTTCATGAAACTTATGTGGATCGCAACGAATTCAAAGTCTAAATGAGCTTAGTCTACTATATATATGGATTCAAAAATTTAGGGGCTTTCCTTAACATAAAATATAACATATATGTTTGTGGAGTTTTGTGTATTGGATGTAGGTGCATCATGGGGGGAATCATGCGTTGAATCAGGGATGCACATGATTGGCCGTGTTAAAAGCTGGCGACTCTCTATTACTTTCGAGGTCATATAGTAATTCTAGCTAAACATTAGCACGCATGCGATTAGGTGTAATTGCGATTCAATATTGATTTGCGAATTAACAACACCTATGTCCCTATATATTAACAATGTAAACAACCTAAAATATACTAACCTAAACAAATTTGGCAAACATATCTTGCAACATTGTGATAACTAAACAAACTACATTAACTAAACTAACTTACCAAAATTAACCTAAATACCTCAACTACCTAAACTAAACTAACCAAACTAATACATAAACTTAAACTAACTTAAACAAACTAACTAATCAAACTAACTAACCTTAAGACCAAAAATAACGCAACTTAATTGACTTAACAAACTAAACAAACTAACTAAACTAAATTAACCAAACTAAACTAACTAACCTTAACAAACATAAATACATATAATAAACTAAACTAAACTAAACAAACTTAACTAACTAAACAAACTTAACTAACTAAACTAACCACCAATACCTAAACTAAACTTCTAACCTAAACTAACTAAACTAACTTAAACAAACTTAATTAACAACATCATACCTCCTCCTTCGGTAAATTAACTAAACTAACTTAAACAAACTAAATTAACTAAACTTAATTAACTAAACTTATTTAACTAAACTCACTTCAACAAACTAACTAAACTAAACTTAACTAACTAAAACAAACTAAGTAAACTACACTTAACTAACTTAAACAAACATAATTACCTCCTCCTTCCACTCCACTTTTAGGATTCTCTGTGTATATGGCGCCCTCAGCTCCTCCTCCCTCACATTGCGCCGCCGAGATCCTCCTCCGCCGCTGCTTGGTGCCGTTCTTCCTCCACGCACCACTGCCACGCTTGCCTCCACGTACCACTGCCGCTGCTGCTGCTGAGAGCCGCCGCTCCTTGCTCCGGTGACCCCGCCGCACCTCCTCTCCTCCGTCTCCGCCGCGCGTATGCACCGCCGCCACTCAAAAATCGCAGTACAGTCGCGTCCTTCTTCCTCCCTCCTCGGTGTCTCTCTCCCTCGGTGTCTCTCTCCACGGATCGCTCCCACCCTCCCCTCCTTAAATAGCCGCCCCCCCCCAAAACCCGTGACCTACCACCCCTACCCCTACCCCTACCCTCACGGAAAGCGAAACCGACGCAGAGAATCTCTGCGTCGGTTTGGAATACGATGGGGTGCGAGATAGCGCCTTCTCAAAGGCGCTATCTGCGCCCATTGTCACGGGTTTTCCGGTCCACGTGGATCCACGTGGGCCGAGAAAACCCTTCTTCGTCCACGTGGACAACGATAGCGCCTTCGCGGCGGCGCTATATCGATGTACATGTCTCGGTCACGTCCACGGACATGCCGACGTGGACAAGTACATTGATAGCGCCTTTCCACGCGAAGGCGCTATCCGATCCACGTGGACGGGGAAACCATATGTTGTCCACGTGGACAGCACGATGCGCGCTTCGCGAGAAGGCGCTATCGCGTACATGTCCACGCGTCGGTCCACGTGGACATGTCGACGTGGACATGTACACGATAGCGCCTTACGAAGGCGCTATCGTTGTCTCCACAAAAAAAAAATTTTGGCCACGTCATATGCCACGTAGATGACGCCTTCCCACAAGGCGTTATTGCCTACTCTCCCGGAATAAAAAAATGTTCACCCATAATTTCCTCATTAAAACTAAATACATGTGTACTTTGGTGAATTCTTCCACAATGCCCTCTTCTAAGGTTCTTTGATAAAATTACAAAATTACCCTTTCTTTCCCGCACACGCCTTACTTCGCACACAAATTACAACCTTCCTCCCCAAGAACCTGCCTTCAAAGCCATCGTCAACACCCTTTGTTTGGCCCATGATGGTGCAGGTTTTTGTTCATTTGATCTCATCTCCAATGCAACAAGTTTGCAACAATAGGGTAAAAATTGACACCATAAGATGAATAGACATCCAACCACAAAAAAGCAATATAAGATAAATATTCTCCCCACATTGATGAGTTGACACTAAATCGATTCAATGCATGTTTTTGATAAAAACGTTTCTTATGCAATGTGAGCTCACCAATAACGTCACCAACTTTATCTCGCTCCTCTCCTCTTTTCATGCAAATGGCCGAAATGGAGGTTAAGTTTTCGAGAAGAGGGAATAATATGAGTCAACAAAAAGATACATCCGAGACCACGCGTTAATTTAAGGTTCGCGCTATATGACGGCCTTAGAACCCACAAACTGGGCCTCGTCCGACCTAAACCTACGTGGACCCTCAGTCAACTCCCACAAAGTCAACGCAGGCTTAGTCAGCCTCTTATCCGAGTTATTAAATCATTAGTTGCTTATTTGATTTGTTATTTAATTTAACAAGTCTTAATGTTTACGCAACGAAATTCAAAATATTTAAAGCAACTTAAATAGATAAATGGTAGTCGGGACATGCCTAGGTATGGAAATCCTGCAAAAGTAGATCTCATGTAAATATATGGTGATAAACAGTGTGAATAAGTGTCATATACATGTATCAAACGTCTTAAAACTCAAAATAAACCTCAAAGTAACCAACAACATATATATATATATATATATATATATCATATGTACAATCCAAAATATCGAAATAAACCTATTGTAGTAACAAAGATCAGCTAACTCGAGGGAAGCTCAGAGGAAGTCACCGATCACAGGCTATTTGCCTCTGCTACTAGAGGGACCTGCAATTGTCACCAAAAGCGGAGACAATCCCAGTGAGTAAATCCAGAAAAGTTCAACAATAACTTAAATTAAACAATAAACAAGTCCATAAACCATGCTTTGGAAAGAAATAAAGTATTGAGGAAGAATCAATAAAATGAATGATAGATTTACAGGACTACAAGTGGTCAACGGAAGGCACCAAGTGACCTAGAAGCAAAGGTTAGGGAGTAAGTGGTCCAGACACTCTACACCTAGGCTCAAAGCCACTTACAACATGTGAGTATCTAACACTGGTGTGGCGGGTCAAAGCTGCATCAACCGCACCTAATCCGTTCGGCACTGTCGGCTCGCTTGAGCCGCAGCTTGAGAAAACATTCCAAAGGAGCCACAGACTTAACTGGATGCTCAACCACAATGGAACTCGAATACCTGAGAGGAGCCACGACACATGGCGGATGCTTACTCAGAGGATTCAGACTCGTCGGGAAGCCACGAGAGCTAGTCAGCTGCTCAATCCGCGAGTGGACACAACTGGACCATACCACTTAGACCCTAGGTCATTTGGTAGGGAAATATATGCCGATAATAGCAATAACTCCATCGAATATAACAAGGAAATGAAAAGAATTAATATTGAATTTCTTACTGGTTTACTTACCCCAATACGCAAAATAACAAGCAAAATCGCGGCTTCCACATGCCTCGAAATATGTGCCCGATACATGACACTAGTCTCCTAAGCTCCAGGTATCGATTTAAAATGAATTAGGTGTGTTTGAGCCTATTTGATGTTCTTTAGATTTTTAAATCTCAAAATAATTCAAAACAAGGAAGTTATAGCGTTGCCATGCTTTTCGAAGAGAATCTCACTGTAAAAATCCCCGAAAAATATCCAAACTCACTTTTCTATAATTTTTCTCACTCTTCTTATTTTTCCAAAATTTTCCATATTTTTCTTGAATTTTTCTGATTTTTATCATTTTCTATTATTTTTATAAATTAAAATGTAATATATATATATATATATATATTTTATTTGGGGGGCTTTTGGGCCCTCCTGAACTAGGTCCGGGCAGAACCGAACCCGGTTCAGCCATGTTGGATTGGGCCTGACCAGTGCCAGGCCCAATCTAAAGACCGCATGCATGCATTTCGCGTGCGTGCGTCTTCCCCCTTACCCCCCAAAATCACCAGTTTGTGATTTTGGTGAAATCGATTTTTTTTTCTTTTCTTTGCTTCCATTATTTCTTTTTTTTTCTTCTCCTCCTTAAAAAATCAATAACCATAATTTTTACTTTACTTTTTTTTTGTAAATCAACCCAACTAAGATCAACTCTACTAAAACCAAATTACTAACAATGAATTAATCAAATACATCATGTATGATACTCATAAGCATAAAATTAAAATAACGTAAGTGTTAACTTACTTGACTTGATCAAGATGATCTCCACATAGCAAATAATTTTTTTCTTCTTCTTCATCACCACCTCTGCACCACCTCTAACAAATAAAACCATTACCCTTCATCTCTCTCTCTTTTTATACTATCATTAGGTGGGTGAACCACCACCACACAATTTTTTTATTTAATTTTTATTAAATTTGTCATTATCTCTCCATAAACCATAAGAAGTTGACACCTCATAATTCTAATTTATTTTTAAAAAATTCTAATTTGTGAAATGATTAAAATGTCCCTTATGACTTAACTTAGGCATTTCAATTAAATAAGTTCCATTAAACCAACTTTAATCAATATCGTTGACCTGCCAAAATACTCGTGTACGCGCACATCTTGATGACTACGCTCACTCGTTAATTCGACAACAACATCAATAAAGTTGCGTGTACACGCAGATAAAACATAAAATATTCAAGGCATCACACACAAATAAAGTTATTGAATTATTACCTCGGTGTCGACTTCCGAGTTCTGACCGAGTCGTCACGTAGGATTAGCAGCCACGTCATGGTCCTATTAGACAATTGACTAGGATTAGATTTATTAGGGTCGTTACACACTATGTGCAGACACCCCATGTATTTTCAATTCTATGTGTAATGCCTAATATGCCCTCCTACACAACCCAACAACAAAAACCTTTTTTTGGGCACCCATCCCTTTTTGCTTGTAGAAGAACGAACTCCAACCGATTCCGTTATCTTCGTCGGTAATCGGACATGACGTTCTTCGGTCAAATAATGCATGCATACAAGATTTGTATCTACTTATTTTTCAGATTTTGTAGGTTTTAAGGCATGAGTTTTTAGTGTGTGCCGGTGGATTGACAATGGTGGTTTGATTCGTTATTTATCTTTGATGAGTAGTTTTGGCGCGAATCGTGTATGTTTTAGTGTACAATGGATGATCAAGACGCAAGTGGTGCTGAATCGAGATAGTGAAAGGTGAGTTTTGAACATTCTAAGGGGTTAGAGTTTCAAATCATCGAGTATAAAAAACAACACGATTATTTCAACTACACAATACCGAGACTTGTTCAAAAGTCTCGAAGAATGGCAACCAGAGACTAAAATTATAGTCTCGGTTGCTCTTGACTGAAACATGATGCAGTCGTGTTGGTCGACATTAACCGAGACATATGGAAGAGTCTCGTTCAATATGTACATAAACTATTCATTACGTTTCAGACTTGTACTACCGAAACTTATTTATTTGAAGTATTTTTGAATTCTGATTCTGAATTCTTACGATGTTCAACATTTTTTGCAGGAAGTACCATCTACAAGTGTACTATCGCCAAGTGTGTCATCAACAAGTGTACCATTGGCAAGTGCCTTCAAAGTCTTCTCTAATTTTTTCTCACTCGGGAAGTACCGTTTCAAACTAGATCTGAGGCTATCGCTTGGGTTCAAGTTACAGGTCGTGCTAAGAAGTTTGTCTTGGTTACAAAAAAGTCGATCTTTGAAGGGAATGGTCGTAAGGAAAGGGTCGCAATTGCGTATGAGATATTCGGAAATATAGAGGTGATTCTCAAAGAGTTGGGATTGTTAAAGCTGAATTACTTGCGAAAATACTAACAAATGTGACAAACGAAGAGGAAAAGGATGACAACACAAGACCCAACCCCGGTAAAAAAAAATGTTAGTGCCTTTTTTCTTATCGAGATCAAGAAATCTCCCGACTCATTTTGGTATGTGAGAGTGGTATGTGGCAAGCACAACCATAACACTACGAATACTTGGAAGGTCACTCATTCATAGGAAGATTGACTCCAGATGAGGCTACTATTTTGGGTCAGATGAGTAAAGGTAATTTTAAGCCACGTCAGATCTCGAATACTTTGAGGCAAAGGGATTCAAACAATGCTTCAACGTTGCAGACAATACACAATGCACAACAAAGAAATCGGACAATACACAATGTACGCCGGTGGGAGAAGTCAAATGCAACAACTCTTACACTTATTGGAGAACTATTTGTATTTGTCATGGCATAGGAGGGACCCCGAAACGAATATAGTGACAAACTTATTTTGGGCACATCCGGACTCCATCAACTTGTTGAGGTGTTTCCCGTTCGTTATTCTCATGGATTGCACATATAAGATGAATAGGTACTAGATGGCGTTATTGGAGATTGTTTGGGTGAATTTGACATACATTACATTATTGGTTGGATTTTGTTTCATATCATCTAAGACTAGGGCCAACTACACTTGGGCATTGAACATTTTGAGATGTTTATTAGACGGTTGGTCTACACCTAATGTTTTTGTCATTGATAGAGAATTGGACCTTATCAATACAATCGAAGATGTTTTTACATAATCTTCTCACCTTCTTTGCACGTGACACATCGAAAAATGGTGTTGACCAACGCTAAAAAGATGTTTGGATGAAACGAAGGCTTCAAACTCTTCAGTGATAGGTGGAATGCTTTTGATGTATGCTAAGATGGAAGCATCATTCGAGCTTAGGTGGTGTACCATGCATGATGAGTACGCAGATGTTAAAGGTTTGCTCACTTATTTGGAGAAACTCGGTTGTGGGATTACAAGGAAAAATTTATATGTGCATGGACCGATTCAGTGTTTCATTTTAGAGAAACCACGATGTAGAGGCTTGAGTCTACGCATTCCACTCTCAAACAATATATCAGCACTTATACTGCGACCTTTGAGTCTTTTGGGGTGTAATTCATGGAATGCTTGACATACAACATAACAATATCAAAACGTCATTTGAGGTTAGTCTGAATGTTGTCCAACATGGATATATCGATGACTTGTATCGCCGTTTGTGGGGTTATGTCTCTCAGAAAACGTTTAAGTTGATTCATGATGAGGTTACACGTGTAGATGATGTAGGGACATACCCAATCTTATGTGGTTGTGCACTGCATACCAATCGTGGTCTTTCATTTGCACACGAGCTTAATTTATATATTTTGGCCGAATCACCTATACCACTTTAAGACATTCATGTGTTCTGGCAGAAGTTGAGTATGATACCCGAGAAATCTTTTAAACGGACTGGCTATAACTTCAATAACAAGATTCAGATAGTTGTGGCTAAGTTTAAATCAGGCATTGATGAGGATGCACATCTTAGGGTTATTCAACAACTATGAGAGATTAGTTGTCCTTCATCGATAGTAGGGTTGCACCAAAGGAAAAGGTTAGAACAAGAGGGAGACCGACACTTGATAATGCTTGTAGTCTTATTCTAGGGAGCAAGAAAAGGAAAAAAGGAAAGAAAGAAAGCAAAGACTCACAAAAGAGGAAAGGCGAGGAAGATGAGACATCTACAATGAGATATCATAGTGGCTTTGAGTTTGTACTTACGAGTGAGGAGGTGACCAAGGTGCACGAAAGATGGGAAATGAAGTTCAACATAAAGTACATCGAACACGGGGGCATCTATGGGAAAATCTGAAATTGGATTCATTCATACTATTCAGCCGGATTGGGTTCCACACGTTGAATGTACTGTCAATGTGGATAGAGATGGTCATTGGGACTTCCGTTGTGTTGCCGCCGATTTTGGATTCTCGGATGTAGACGATTGGAGGAGGGTGCGAGAAGGTATAATTAAGGAATTAGAAGATCACAATGAATTTCGGAGGGATTTGCTTGGAAGTTATTACATAACAGTTAGACGAGCCGTGGAATTTCGTGAAGGTATGGATATGGGTTCCGACAAGTGGATGACCCTTCCAAAAATATGTCTTTTAATTGCAACGACATTTAACGTTGTGTTAGTGAACGTGTAAAACGGTAGTTGCATATCATTTCTTCCTCTACGTGGTGTCCTTCCACCTACGAAGGATCGGGTAGTCATTGGCGTTATAAATGTAAACGACACTCATTGGATTAGGGTAAGTTTCTAATAGATTGTGTCAAATTTGGGTTACTCATTCCTTATTCTTTTTTAACTTGCAATGTGTTGGGTTACTTATTCATTATTAACAATACTCTTTGTTGTACTTCGAATTGACATGTCATATTCAAGCCTAATGCACTTGGTTCCCTCTCAGTATTTATTGTGTGGAGGACCTTCACGGATGTTGATGCTCAAGAGTGGGTATTGGTATTGACATCTAACCATGAGTTTTGGTTCAATCTTCTCAGCTAGGCATGCCCACAGTGATAGACTTAGCGGAACCTTAACATAGTAACGCTTTATTGTACTTGTTGGGAAATCCTTTTTGTTATAATTATTTCATATTATTTTTTGTTATCTCCCCTTAGTTGTAGCAACTTCATGTTATTTTTGTCAACTCCATGAAGTTGTAACAACTTATCATTTTTTGGATGCTATTGGTTTTGGTCTCAAACTTTCTTCTAACTTCGTTGTGTATGAAGTGCAAACACTGCTACAATTGTATTTTACAACAACAACATTAGATTCATCTCGGTTTGTAGTTTTGTATCCAAGTGGAAAGTCCCCACAACACGTGGATGTTGAATAACTTGTAAATATAGTGTCTCGGCCAAGTTGGTCCGATAGCAAGTGTTAAGTCTCGGACTAACGAAATCGAGACTTACTTAAACGTCTCGTCCATGCATAACCTTAAGTGTTTGAATAGTAACGTTGCCATGTTGACGACACCCCTTATCGGGGAATAATCGTGGTGCGTTAATCGAAACAATGGGGTGCCCAGATCATCTCGATATCCAACAGTAGTAACAAGGGACCATATCACGAGGTGTGGCTATCGAGAGTTGTACTAGACCAACTATATACACGACTGAGACCAATAACAAATGAACTATATGGCAAACATAGTGACTAGTGACCGAAAGTGTGTATGAATTTCATTCGTGCACACCACAATTTCAGTATATTGCTCGGTTGTACATCTCCGAGATTATGATTTCATATAATACTTTCACCCTATTCGTTATTACGTAACCGAGACAATGTGCATGAAACTCGGAATTGCATGACTAAGAATCAATGTTGAGTCTCGAACCTGCCTGATCGACACTCTATATGGCCAAGGATCTTAGACATAACACAAACAAATTTCAACAAATTGAAACAACAAACACATCCATAGCACAATTCCACTCTGAAATTCCAACTACATGAGACAACAACAAATTCCGCTCCAAATTTGCAACACCTAAACCAACAACTTCCACGCCAAATTCCCAACACATTGAACCAACAATCAAACAAATCAATTAATCTAATTAATCCCAACACAAATTGTATAAAGAACCATCCCTAACATATTGAATTTTAAAAAAATGTACTAAACCATTCAAACAAGTTCACTAAACCATTCAACAAAATCTTGCCTTTTTTCTATCTTTGTCCCTAATGTATGTGCATTGTGACTTGGGTGGCTGAGACTGTCAGACCCCACCTAATTAGGGCACCCGACTGGCCTAAATTACTTTAATTCCTTGATAATCTAGCAGCCTTAACCTCTTCATCAATAAATAATTAAAATTAAGATATTGTAATCATCAATTATAAAACTTTATCAACCACAAAGGATTCTAAAGTGAATCTTAAACCTCAAAGTTCCTAAACATTAATTATATAATCCTCAAAGTTCATTTAGATTAACTACATTATCCTCAAAATTTCGTAATTTTTTTTCGATAGCACCTTCTTTATTTTTAAGCCTACACCGAGAATTTCGACCTTCAAAAATCTTCAACAAAACCTGCTCAGCTTTAGTGGAAATGCTGAAGGACTCATATGTGACGGCCCCAATTTCCCACAAACTGGGCCCCGCCCGGCCTAAGCCCACGTGAACCCCCGAGCCAGTCGCGCAAGGTCAACGCAGACCTAGTCAGCCTTCCAATCCAACATTATAAGTAAATTCAAACTTTTAAGTTGAGTTATTAGTATTTTTCAAGTTTTACAAATTAGTGGAAGCAATTAATACATTAAATAACTCAACAATAATTGTAAAAGAGTTGGACAACCTAATTGTGGAACCCTGCATAAGTATATCATCATCAGAGGAGAGTAAATACAAGATATACATGCTCAAATTCTCTCAAAAACTCGACTCCCAGTGTTTTAAAACAAGTATATCTAATAGTACAAAAGAATCACCTAGTTATGGAGCCTTCCCCTTGCTGGACCGTGGATCTGCACTCAGTCAAACACAAGAATGACGAGCCCAGGTAAGTAAAAGCCAATAGGATCTAAACAGTAATTCAAAATAAATGAAGCAATCTAAAAGTCATGCGGATAGAAAGAAAACTGTATGGAATGCATGATAATAAGACTGGAAATAAAGGCAATGAAAGGAGAGTGTCGTGGGAAACAAAAGAGAGAAGCCAAGTGGTCACAAATCCATCGAGTTGCGACTATACTGCCACAAGCTCGACTTCCTAGAATCGCGACAACGCCAACAGATTCCAAATTGTCGTGAATGTAGGGTATCAACGGCGCCTCGAATACCTCACCTCCCGTCCACGACCCAAATCTAGTAACCCGAGGTATGGTTCCGGTTGCGAATCGGTCGCCATACCCCGAAAATTACCTTCCTGACTCACTTAGCCCTCGGACACTCATAAGTGATTCCAATGAAGGGCCACAATACAACATCAATAAAATATAAGCTCAAATGAAATATTGTTAATTTCCTAGCTGGTTTTACTTACCTCGAGAAATCGCGAATCGTCCTCAAAACGTCCCGCTCACGCCTCGATATGCGCACCCGACACCCGACTATAGTCTCCTAAGTGATTGGTGTCCATTTATACCATTTAAGTTACTTAAGTCATTCAAAATCAATATGTTCGCGATTAAATCCACAAAATTCCATAATAAAGGCCACGAAATCACTCGATGCCAACACCAAAATATGGTTTAGGACCTCACCATGGCCTACGCCTCTCGTCTTCTTCGCGAGCAACCCATCGCGTCGACGAAGCTAGTCACGACCCAATGTCCACTGTTGTTGTGTCTCGTCGGGGATTAATCGGTTCGGCAACGCGCCACTGCGCCGTTGCTCCACGCCATTCTCCCGCGTCGTCGTCATTGCCGCCATTTGCTGCTGCTGCGCACCGCGCCATGTACCGCCGCTTCATGCCGCGCACCATGCCGCTGCTGCCGATTGGCGCGTGCACGCCTTTGGAGCCGTACCACCGTCCGGCCATCCGCGCCAAAGTTCGAGGCTCGCTCGCCACCGCCATCTTTGCTCGTTTGCGATCTCCCTTCGATGGCCCGTCGCCGCGAGCCGCCGTCCACGCCGCAGTCCGCGCGCGGAGTCCTCCGCTGTCGCCGGACAGCTCTCAGAGCCGCCGCCGCTGCTCGTTGTCGTCCCCACGCGCCGCGCCACCTCACGCGGCCTCCGCGTCGCCGCGAACCGTCATCCGCGCCGATGGTCCGCCGTCGCTGGTTCGCCGCTCGCCGAGTCACCGCTCCGCTCGCCGGGTGTCCTCTCTCTCGCGGGCGTTGCTCCCCTATCTCTCTCTCTCCGTCGCCTCTCTCTCTCTCTCACTCTTATCCGATCTCTCTCTTTCTCTCTTTCTCTCTCATCCGATCTCACTCACCCTCTCTCTCTTTCTCACTCTCTCTCTTATCCGTTTAAATGCAATTTCTTTTTCTAATTATCTACTCGATTTTTGTGTCCGAAATAAACCCCGAAAAATACCTCATTTTCACCAAAAATTGACGAAAATATCATTGTACTCCGAGACACGGGTACACCGCGTCTAAAGCTTAACTTGACCATATTTCGTGTCGATTTCGATCCGGATCACGGTGAGTGGGTCCCACATACGACCCTAAAATGGCACGTGACACGAGTAAGATTTTTAGGGCGTTACAGTCTTCCCAACTAAATTAGAATTTCGTCCTCGAAATTGAAGCAATTCACCCTTTTTTTGTGAAGGGCGAGGCCATACTCCCCGCCCTAGCCTGCCATACCCTCCGAGACGGTCTTTTTTTTTTTGTGAAGCCCAGGCCATACTCGGGCTCCTCCGAGACGAGTTGGGCTCATCCGAGACCTCCAACGCAGTGTGGGTGCACCTATGCGACCTCCCACACCATCTATGTCATTCCCCTAATATATGCCAGTGCAACATCCTTGAAACATATATTGGGAACAATATTTCGCTTTTCTTAACTAGAACACGCGTCCAGGGGGTTTAACTACGCATCCTAGCCCACCGTCTCTAACACACACATCCTCAGTATATCCGCGAGAATGTGAATCAGTCTTTTTGACTGTCCGTCAATCTCTCTAGTCTAGTGGGTTTCAAACCCAACTCATCGACCAAACGACCGAAAATAAAACTTCAAGTTACGGGTAGCAGTCGGATCTGGTCGACAATAGCATGAACCTGCTCTTGGCTCTGCTGTGGGTGCCCTCTGCCTAATCGTAGACACGTACTTGCGAAGTGACCTAGCTGTCCAAACTCCCAACAAGTACGCTGAGATCTCGATCCAGATGGAACACTCTGTCCCCGTCCATACCTCTTCCTCTGACCACTGTCTCGCCCCTGCCACTGCCACTGTCACGGCCCAAATCTCTAACCCCGTTTTAATTCCTTAATCAGGATCACCGACCTCGACGTGTGACCTACACTGTGATACGTACACCGACCGAGGCACGTGGCCGAGGTATATCGTATTTTTGTATTTATGTGTGTGCCTAGTGTTATGTATTGTGTAGACTTACTAAGTCGATTTGTACAGTTGTAGGTGTCGAGACGAGAGCGGGGACACGCCTTGATATGCGTGTCGACGCATGTACCGGGTAGTTGACGGGAACCGAATATTAGGTCTGGGGAAACAACACACAAATTGAATAAAAATATGTCAAGTAACTCATATGAAATAGATATCGGGTGACTAACGACGCGATGATCCGCGAGATCACTTCCGGACGCAAACGGCGTCGAAACGCCCGAAAACACAGACAAGTGTCTTAGTGGTGTCACAACAGTCTCACTTATACAAATACAACAACACACACTTGTCTTACAATACATTACATTTGTCTAATGCCCACACCACGTGTCCACCAAACACTCCCACCTAGATACCACACACACAACACACCACACATGCAAACACAACCGATTTCGATCTGGCCGAGAGAGAGGAAGAAGAAGAGGAGAGGAGGAGGAGAAGAAGGAACGCGCCGGGAAGGAGGAGAGGAGGTGGAGACGAGATCACAATCGCGGTGAGTCGTGTGTCGTTTGTTGTTGCCGCCACGGCCATGGCCGTGAGTGGGGTTCGGCCACGGAGGCCGAACCCCACGGCCGAACACGCCGACGGGGTCAGGGTGGAGAGCAACCCCAACCCCATCACCGGATTTAAAAACAAACAAAAAAAAAAAAAAAAAAACAAAAAATTTCCTTCCTTCCGATCGACCGTTCGACGGGGAGGAGGTGCACACGCGCGCGTGCACCCCTTATCTTGTCGGGCGGCCCAGAACGGGCCAGCTCGCCCATGGGCCGAGCCCGGCTGGTTCGTCCAGCGGTCGGGTCCGACCCGTTTGGGTCGACCCGACCCAAACAAAGAAAAAAAAAAAAGAAGAGAAAAGTGGAAGAAAAATGAAAGAAAATTTGGAAAATTCTGAAAAAAATTGGGAAAAATTGAGAAAATTATATTTCAATAAAATAAAGTTGATTGAACCAATTTGAATACACAATAAACTCACTATACTTGCACTAATGAGACACCAAACTCAGAACCTAGAAAAGGGTACTGGGAGAGCGAAGACAAGATTTGAGTTACGGGAGGCCAAGAAAGCTAGACTTTACTTTGTTGTTGTGAGTATACCCATTGACAATTTTACTTGGCATTTCATTCATATTAATTATTATCCTTGCATAGTCCTTTTGACTATTTGCCTTTGTACTCTTATATCATGTGTTCTTTGTGTCTATGCTCATTTGATGAGTCTAGTTTGCATGATATCCATTCATTTGATTTAATTCATTGATTCCATTCCATGCTATGTCTATTCTTGTTGTTTTAAATGTGAATTGAATGATAAATAGCATGCTATTAGGCTAGTGAATATCTTATAAATGTTGAAGAGACTTGTATTCCTTATTTGTTTAGGTGTGTAGATGTGCCTATGCCTCGACAATCCATACTTGGTATTTCTTGAAATTTAAAAAGTAGTTTTTGCATTTAGGTCCCGTACTCGATCGAGGTGTGCGCGAATCACGGGGTTAGAGTCCCCTGGGGATGTCGGCACATGTTACTTGACATTGTATGACACTCGGGGGTTGAGTCCCCGAGGTGGTCTACACACCGGGTTGAGTCCCCGGTAACACTCGGGGTTAGAGTCCCTCGTGCTATATGATTATTGACCGGGGTTAGAGTCCCCGGTAACACTTGGGTTGTAGTCCCTTGTGCTATATGATTATCGGGTCGGGGTGACACGTTTCACCGCCGACCGACCTAAATCACTACTACTTAGCCTAAAGGTCGCATCACTTGTTTAACTCGGTATTTACTCGCATATGGTTTATTATTCAGCTTTTCCAATTTATATGCTTTTAAATACCATTTGAATATTTGGAAATGCAAATTAAACTTGTCATCTGGGATTACCGTTTTATTCTTGTACTCACCGTCCTTTTTATGACGGCTAAAGGCAGAGTCGTCTACCAAAGCAGCCGGCAAATAAAAGATTGGCGATTATCCCCGAGCTCGCGCGTCATCACCGCATCAATTGTAGGTCTTCTTTTGATATTTTGATTGTATATGTTATATACGTCTTTCGATACTATTTGGGGTGGTATATCGGGTCGAGCGTTAGTTCCCCACTTGACTTAGACTATTTTGTTGTTTCACTACATTTTGAGGACTTTATATATGTGATGTCATTTCCTGGTTTTCCACACTTAGGGTTTTATAAATGGCTTCCGCATAAGTTACTAATTGCTTCCGCATAATCAATAAGACTTCCGCTAATTAATTAATTTAATAAAAGGTTTTAATTAACTTTAAATTTTTATAAACCGGTAGACTAGTGTATTACTTATCATGAACACTAGAAAAGTGGTGTCTAGGTTGTAAAGGTCGACTAATACGTAGTTAAGTCCTCGCGTGATATGATTAGGGCTTAATTACGGATTAGGCGGCAGTGCCCTATATTAGGAGAGGGGCCGTCACACACAGCTTGGTATCAAAGCTTAGGTTCAAGCGAACCTAGGGGAAAGTCTAATGGCTTAAGACATTGTGATACCAACGTCACAGTTGGTATCAGAGACTAGGTGCTAGAACCTTAGGGATAAATAAGAAAAACACGAACTCGTATAAAACACAAACCTTAAGTGGAAACCAGATGATCCTTGCCTAGGAACTATTTTGTTGGGAATTGAGTGAATGTGAGACGGGGATTTCTTATATATACGTGTTAGTTTCTATATGTATATATATGCGTTATGCCACGTAGTAGCTGATTCGCGTTCGCTATCCACTTGAAGACACCAATGGGGGATTCGCGCGAGGCCGGAGACACCGAGCTAGCGGCAATCGCCTCCACCATTTCAATTGACAATTTTTAGATGATGTCCGACCGCACGACCGCTCCTGAGCGACGGCGATCACCAAGTTCATCGCCTACATGTCTGGCAAGACATATGACCGCACTGGTTTCAATCGCCCCCGTCACCACAGCCTACTACTACAAAGACCCCGACCACGAGACTCAAGACTACGAGAGTTCTAGCTTTGCATCCAAAGCTGGAGAGATGGAGACTCGGTAGCGCGTTGTACACTATAAAGTAGAGAGTCGTGGGACCCGACTCAGAGGAAATACCGCTTATTCGAGACTTTCCGATGTTTTCCCATATGATTTACCCGGATTACCGCCACCACGAGAGGTGACTTCATCATCGACCTAGTACGGTTCCAGACCGATCGCGATACCGTCGCACCGCATGGCTCCTAGGAGTTGGAGGAGTTGAGGACTCGGCCGTAAGGATTTGGGGGAGAATGAATTCATCACACCTTCGATGTCACCGCGGGGAGCGCCGCCTGTTTGTGAAGAAGGGATGGTAGTCCGAGACTATGCATCGACTACGTGCAATTGAACAAAGTGACGGCGCGAGAGCAGATGGTTGAGTTCTTGAAGGACTACGACTTTTCCTGAGTACACCCAGAAAAGTGAACGTAGTCGCAGATGCGCCGAGTAGGAGACCGAGTAGAGATGTCGATGTAGTCGATGTCACATGATGCATGAGTATGGATTACTCGAGGCGTGGCCAAGCATGTGATGTCGACGAGATTCCTACCGATACTTAGTGTGATGATTTGCGCACAAATGAGACTACGACCGTGTCTACACAAATGAAAGTGTCGAGGTCGAGGACCGACCGATTGTACTCGAGATTCAAATGACCTAGCGCAGAGTGCGAGTGTACAGATTGGGCGAGACGACGATCGTGTCCGAGATACGGGCAGTGTCATGGATACCGTAGGAGGTGCCGGAGTCCGAGAGATGAGATCCTTCAGGAGTTGCACCGTTCCAGACTTACCGTACATCCAGGCAGGACTAAGATGTACCACGACATGAGGAGACATTCCCGGTGGTCTGGGATGAAGGCAGACGTGTCTAGATTCATCAGGAACTGTGGTATCTATCAGCAAGTGAAGTCCGAGCATCGCAGACTCGGGGGATTACTACAGCCGCTTTCCCATTCCTCGATGGAAGTGGGAAGACATCTCTATGAATTTTGTCAGATGATTGCGAGACCGCGAGAGACATGATTCAATCTGGGTTATAGTTGACAGATCGACGAAGTTCTGCTCATTTATCGCTGGGCATCGCATTACACGTTCGATCAGCTGAGCGTACTATTCGAGAGAGATTATCAGGCTGCACGGGGTACCATTAACGATCACGTCGATCGAGATGCTACGTATACGTCCCAGGATGTGGCTGAGTATGCAAGAGCAAGACGGTGACGCACCTACAAGCTTTCAAGACGGCTTTCCACCCTCGTACCGACGGCAGATCGAGAGATTGATTTAGTCCTCGAGACATGTTGCATGGCATGTGTGTTGGAGTTTGGCGGATCTTGGGCGAGAGTACCTACCGTTGCGCAGAGTTCGCTTATAACAACAAGCTTGTCGCTAGCATTGAGATGGCGCATTTGAGGCTTTGTATGGCGACCGTGTCGCCGCCATCGTGTTGGGGCCGAGCTGTAGGACCGGAGATAAATGGGCTCGAAATTGTTGTCGACCACACTAAAAAAAGGTCAAACCGATCCGTCAAAGACTCAGAGGAGCACATGAGAGACAGAAGAGATATGCAGATAAGTATCACAGTGATCTCGCGTATTCCGAGGGAGCCTTTGTCTATTTAAATGTTTCCTCTCGGAAGGGTCTTAAGAGTTTTGGGGTGAAAGGCAAGTTTGCACCGAGGTACATCGATCCTTTCATGATTAAGAAACGAGTCAGGTAGAACCGTAACTTAAACTTAATTTCGAGGACGAAATTCTCATTTTGTTGGGAATATTTGTCACGGCCCAAATCTCTAACCCCGTTTTAATTCCTTAATCAGGATCACCGACCCTTGACGTGTGACCTACATTGTGATACGTACACCGACCGAGGCACGTGGCCGAGGTATATCGTATTTTTGTATTTATGTGTGTGCCTAGTGTTATGTATTGTGTAGACTTACTAAGTCGATTTGTACAGTTGTAGGTGTCGAGACGAGAGCGGGGACACGCCTTGATATGCGTGTCGACGCATGTACTGGGTAGTTGACGGGAACCGAATATTAGGTCGGGGAAATGAAAACACACAAATTGAATAAAAATATGTCAAGTAACTCATATGAAATAGATATCATGACTAACGACGCGATGATCCGCGGAGATCACTTGCTCGGACGCGAAATCGGGCGTCGAAACGCCCGAAAACACAGACAAGTGTCTTAGTGGTGTCACAAATTGAGTCTCACTTATACAAATACAACAACACACACTTGTCTTACAATACATTACATTTGTCTAATGCCCACACCACGTGTCCACCAAACACTCCCACCTAGATACCACACACACACACACACACACCACACATGCAAACACAACCGATTTCGATCCGTCGAGAGAGAGAAGAAGAGAGAGGAGAGAGAGGAGGAGAGGAGGTGGAGACGAGATCACGCCGCGTGAGTTGTGTCGTTTGTTGTTGCCGCCGGCCATGGCCGTGAGTGGGGTTCGGCCATGGAGGCCGAACCCCATGGCCCCCACGGCCGAACACGCGACGGGTCGGGGTGGAGAGCAACCCCAACCCCATCACCGGATTTAAAAACAAACAAAAAAAAAAAAACAACAAAATTTCTTCCTTCCGATCGATCGACTGTTCGATCGGGAGGAAGGAGGTGCACGCGCGCGCACCACTGCACTTCCCTTACTGGCCGGGCCTGAACGGCCAGCTCGGCCCATGGGCCGGCCCCGAATTCTTGTCCAGCCGGGTCTGTCTCCGACCCGTTTGGGTCGACCCGACCCAAATAAAAAAAAAAAAGAAAAAGAAGAGAAAAGGGAAGAAAAATGACAGAAAATTTGGAAAACATTCTGGAAAAAAAATTGGGATAAATTGAGAAAATTATATTTCAATAAAATAAAGTTGATTGAACCAATTTGAATACACAATAAACTCACTATACTTGCACTAATGAGACACCAAACTCAGGAACCTAGGAAAAGGGTACGGGGGAGCGAAGACAAGATTTGAGTTACGGAGGCCAAGATAAAGCTAGGACTTTACTTTGTTGTTGTGAGTATACCCATTGACAATTTTACTTGACATTTCATTCATATTAATTATTATCCTTGCATAGTCCTTTTGACTATTTGCCTTTGTACTCTTATATCATGTGTTCTTTGTGTCTATGCTCATTTGATGAGTCTAGTTTGCATGATATCCATTCATTTGATTTAATTCATTGATTCCATTCCATGCTATGTCTATTCTTGTTGTTTTAAATGTGAATTGAATGATAAATAGCATGCTATTAGGCTAGTGAATATCTTATAAATGTTGAAGATGACTTGTATTCCTTATTTGTTTAGGTGTGTAGATGTGCCTATGCCTTGATAACCCATACTTGGTATTTCTTGAAATTTAAAAAGTAGTTTTTGCATTTAGGTCCCGTACTCGATCGAGGTGTGCGCGAATCACGGGTTTAGAGTCCCCGGGGATGTCGGCACATGTTACTTGACATTGTATGACACTGGGTTAGAGTCCCCGAGGTGGTCTACACACCGGGGTTAGAGTCCCCGGTAACACTCAAGCTGGGTTAGAGTCCTCAGTGTTATATGATTATTGACCGGGTTAGAGTCCCCGGTAACACTTGGGTTAGAGTCCTCTTGTGCTATATGATTATTGGGTCCTGGGTGACACGTTTCATTGCCGACCGGACCTAAATCACTACTACTTAGCCTAGTGTCAGTATCACTTGTTTAACTCTGGTATTTACTCGCATATGGTTTATTATTCAGTTTTCCAATTTATATGCTTTTAAATACCATTTGAATATTTGGAAATGCAAATTAAACTTGTCATCGGGGATTACTGTTTTATTCTTGTACTCACCGTCCTTTTTATGACGGCGGGTGCAGAGCCGTCTACCAAAGAAGTAGCCGGCAAATAAAAGATTGGCGATTATCCCTGAGCCCGCGACGCGTCACTGCATCAATTGTAGGTTTTCTTTTGATATTTTGATTGTATATGTTATATACGTCTTTCATATACTATTTGGGGTGGTATATTGGGTTGAGCGTTAGTTCCCCCGACTTGACTTAGACTATTTTGTTGTTTCACTACATTTTGAGGACTTTATATATGTGATGTCATTTCCTGTCCTCCTCGATACGTTGTCGCTGAGAATCTGATGGTGCCGACAGTTGTGGTGTGATGATATAACTCTGTACTGGAGTAGATGGTAATGGGGCAATACGCGCTACAGAAGGTGGAGATGTAACAAACCCCACACTTTGAGCTCGCTCTCTCGACCTCTATTGTCTAGGTCTCTTCCTCCTCCCGTTACCTCTGGGTCTGACATCCGACTGTGCTAGTGGTGGAGCTATATCTACAGTACATGTGTGCGTGCTCAGAAAAGTCTCACTGGCCAAACTCCTCTCATATGCCTCCCGCAACGTTCCTAAAGCTGTGACCACCATCATAGAAATGATCTCACCCAACAGGCCATTCATGAAGTAGTAGGCCCGGTCAGCGTCTTCAGTTATGCCTCCGGCAAAGTCCATCAACCGCAAATATCGGCCCATATACTGCATCACTGTCTCGTTAGCCGCCTGTCGGATGTTCTGAAACCCGGTCCTCTTCATGTTCCTGACCGCGTGAGGGAAATACTTTTGATTGAACCTCTCCTTGAATTCAGTCCAGTCCTTGGGTTTCCCCTTCCTAGCCACCATGCTACGCCGCCACACATCAGCCTCTCCGAACAACGAAGTTGATGAGATGCTCGACCTCATATGCTCTGGTGTGGCCAAGACGTCATGAATCTTCTCGTGACTCCTCATAAACTTCTCTGCTGCTCCGAGATCCGTACCACTGTGAAACTTTTTCGAGTGATGTCGCTGAAACTCGCGAGACTGCCTCGTCTTAGCCATCACTCGTGTGCTCCCATCAGTGGGCGTGTTTGGTGTATCATCCGCCAGTGTATCAGGAGTAGATGTTACTCTCTCAGCCTGAACCTGTTCTCCCTCAAGTCTGGTCGGCGCTGTAGGAGTAGTAACAGCGCCCTGTACTGTCAGCGCACTCCCGCCCTGAGTACCTGGTGTTGCTGCTGCAGATGTAGAAGACGATGTTGTAGCTTGTGCTCTCAAAAGTCGAGAATCCCTTGAAGTTGTTGGCCATGTGAGGTGACTAGCTGGGACATCGCATCTGACCTCTCTTGAACGTCACCCTGACCGGTATCACTGATCTCGGGCTGATCGCAATGCTATCGCAATATGAATGCGATTCTCGATTCAGGACATAGCTATCGATAGTAGTATAATACAATACATCAAATAGCTCATATAGTCCAAATTTTAATTTCCCCAACTCTTCTCACTTCCCAACTAGGACTCTAAGTCAGGATCATAGGGTTCCACTCTAAGTTCCAATCGTGTCCTAACTATATTTTTAATTTGTGTTTTATATTGGTTGTAGGTTAATCAAGAGCTATAAGTAAAAACTTAGTCTTTAATACCAATTGTGACGACCCCGGTTTCCCACAAACTGGGCCCCGCCCGGCCTAAGCCCACGTGGACCCCCGAGCCAGTCTCGCAAGGTCAACGCAGACCTAGTCAGCCTTCCAATCCATCATCTTAAGTAAATTCAAACTTTTAAGTTGAGTTATTAGTATTTTTCAAGTTTTACAAATTAGCGGAAGCAATTAATACATTAAATAACTCAACAATTTCAAAGATAGATATCAAAGCAATGAACAACAATATTCAAAAGAGTAAAATGAAATAACTGTACAATTTCCTAGCTGGTTTACTTACATTCTCCGCGAGCAATCCATCGCGTCGTCGAGCTTCGTCGAAGTCACGCCTC
Source organism: Stephania cephalantha (assembly GCA_039657325.1). Lineage (NCBI taxonomy): Eukaryota > Viridiplantae > Streptophyta > Magnoliopsida > Ranunculales > Menispermaceae > Stephania > Stephania cephalantha. The sequence goes on from CM077576.1 coordinate 42,429,013, forward strand.
ATTGTCCATCTCGTCGGGGATCGATCGGTCCGGCAACGCGCCACCGCGCCGTTGCTCCACGCCGTTCACCGCGTCGTTGCCGCTGCCTTGCTTGCATTCGCTGCCGCCGCGCGCCGCTTGCCGCTGCCGTTACCGCTGTCGCCATTGTCCGCGCCGCCATTTGGTGAGCTCCTTCGCTCGCGCTTGCCCGTTGTTGCGCCGCGCGCCGTCTTCTTGGTACGCGCCACCGTGTCGGAGCCCGCCAGCTGGAGCCACTCACCGTCGCCGCCATCATCGCGCCATCGCTCCTAGCCGCCGCCACTCGTACGCGAGCTCTCCTTCGCGTCGATCTCCTCGTTGCTGCACCGGCAGCTGTGGTCCGCACCCCGTCGCTACGAGCCGCTGCCGGTGTGCTGGAGCTCCGTCGCGCTGCTCCTCTCTCTCTCCGTCGTCGCTCTCTCATCTTCTCTCTCTCTCACTTATCCGTTTAAATGCAATTTTTTTTCTAATTTTCTACTCGATTTTTGTGTCCGAAATAATCCTCGAAAAATACCCCATTTTGCCAAAAATTGACGAAAATACCATTGTACTCCGAGACACGGGTACACCGCGTTTAAACCTTAACTTGACCTTATTTCGTATCGATTTCGATCCGGATCATGACGAGTGGGTCCCACATACGACCCTAAAATGGCACGTGGCACGAGTAAGATTTTTAGGGCCGTTACATCACAATTCACCAATATTGCATTAACTGAATGTATATTCATTCTAACCTAATTTAAAGGATCAAAAACCTTAAATTAACATTACCTTCGCTTCACAATTATCTCAATTAGTCTCAAAACCGTTCCAACCATTCCAAAGGAGATCCTAACTATATACGAACCCAAAAACCCATTTATACAATATATTATATTCAAAACAACACATGCATAGTGAGAAAAGAATGAATCAAATCACTTAGAATTTGACAACTTTTCCTTTCCTTTATCGTCGCTCGCACCTATCATTACCCAATTATAAAAATTTGATAATGTCAGATAAATAAATATCACACTATCCAGTACACCTGTAATAATCAAATGCATTGTATTCCAAGAATTTAAACGAACAATAATACCCCAAAGAATCATAAATATACAAAGTGTGCAATCTATCCATTTATGTTGACCTACCACAATCAGAAGATGTCTTTCTAAAAGTGGTGGGTAAACAATAATAAAGATTCATGAGTTTCCTCGGAAAGCCACGACCTTGACTCTCCATGGAGTATGATCCTGGCCAACATCACAAAAACAACCCATCCTAAACAAGTGTTTATAACGATCAGTGACTCCAGTCTCAGAGCACCACGGTGTTCATTTTACCACGCATATAGCTAATGAACACAATGAGATCCTAAAAGGCCTCATTCCTCTCGTGTCCATGAATGCATAATCAATAAATGTACATCAATAAACCGTGCATGCAATATATTCGAGAAATACTCATACAATGTAAAGGTTACCATGAGATTTACTTAACCTTACAAACAACCAATTTCGAGCTTAATTTTTGGGGTTCCCGGAGTGTCGGATCACCTTGAAAATGCTTCCAATAGCTTCCCTATATACCCAATTATACTACGGGTCAAGTTTCAAGTGAAACCATATCACGAAACCCAATGAAAACTGCGGTCAAAGTAAGCTTGAGAACAATTTCCAAATATATTAATTTATATAACTATTTCAATTAGCTTTCAACTAGCCAATTTAGGGTAACTTTTTAACCTTGAAAACCTCAATATTTGTCATGATGACCTAAAAGGAACTTGTAGTACTCATGTCCCACTTTCCATAGACTTCAAGAACACTCAAATCGGTTCACCAACGGAAAAGTTATGAATTTTTCCATATGCCATGTCAACTAGGTGAACTTTATTTATTTTGAACCAAAAAACTTCTCAAAATCAACATTTTCGCAATTAAATCCTTAAAACTCGACAACAAACAACACGATACCACTTGATACCAACATCAAAGTATTTCCACAGCGTGTGGAGTCAAATAGGACCAAAACTAATAATCAATTCATCCAGAAACCCAATGTCAATCAATATCAACTATAAAAACATATCTAAAATAGTTATCAATTGAATCGCATTAGTTCAATTGAAATCAAATGAATCGTTTGACTTAATGTTTGATTAATTTTTTATATATATTTATATACAAACCTTCAAATGCTTATCAGTAGCTTAATTTCTTTTTATTTATTAATTCTCGAAATCCCTATTTTAATGTGTATTGATTTACGATGCTCATTTTTTATCCGATTTTTCACCAAATTGAACTATACTCTCGAAAAAACAGTCCATATTCATAAAACGTCCATAACACTAATTTTGGTCACACCAACCCCAAAAATCTTAAATTTGTTCATGACATACTAAAATCTTCCGGACCAACCCTCTTGCCATACTGAACCAAACGTGCACCAACTTGGACCTAATCTCAACTTCGACCTCCATCAACACGAAACTCAAAAATAATGTCTTGCACCAACTTTGCTAACATTTCACACTTTCTCCAATCCTGACTAACACGCAAACCGAGGCAAAATCCCCACTTCGGCTCGTTAAGTCCATTTAAATGTACAAATTCAGATTTTAAAACTTAAATACAATTATTTTTTGTGAAATTCAAAACGAATGTTCACATCAATATTTTGACTATCTTGGAACCTATATCGACATGTAATCTCGAGAGAAAACCCTACAAATATCGAATTTACTCGATTAACTTGAATTTCACAAAATAACATAATCTATAGTTCATAGCACTAGGCATACATCACACAAAAATAAAATTAATTTGAAAATCTCAATTTCACCAGTCTTTAGCTCTCGACTGGCAGCCTAAACCATAATTAAGCTCCGTTAATCCCTGATTAACCGTAATTATCGATTGAAAATTTTTGGGATTTGACAATCTTCCCAACTAATAAGAATTTAGTCATCGAAATTAAAATTGAACCAAATTTACATGGACTAAAAGAGATCTGAAAAATGCTCTCTCATATACATCTTTCGTTTCCATGTTAACTTCAAATCATTGTGAAACTGCTATTTACCCAAAACAAGTGAAATTTCTTTATTTCAAAGCTTTTGGACCTTCCTATCCACAATCAATATAGTTGCTTTTCATATGAAACATCATCTTACAAATCGAACTAATTTCATTCTGTTATGTGATGCAAATCAGTTCAATCCGCTTGAGCATAAACACGTGAAATACGTCATAAACTTCGAGTAACTGAGGTGGTAATGCAAGTCTATACGCAACCTTCCAAATCTGTTTCACTATCTCAAAAGGTCCTATGAATCAAGGAGAGAGCTTTCCTTTCAATCCAAACGTGTAATGGCGTTTGCGAGGGGAAACTTTCAAATAAACTCAAACTCCTTCACTATATTCCACAACTCGGTGATAGAGATTATAATAAATTTTATGTCTTTCTCGAGATGCTTTTAATCTTATATGAATATGTTGAACAACATCAGTGTGATCTCGAACCATCTGTGGCCCCAACTCCGCCAAATCATCCGGTTTAGTCCAACCAGCAGGAGAAGAACAAGACATCCCATATAAAACCTCAACTGAAGCCACCTTAATACTCGATTAACAATTTTTATTGCAAGATAACTCATATATTCTTCCCATGAACCTCCGAATCCCAGTACACAAGTCTTGAGCTTGTCTTCCAACACTTGGATCAACCTTTCAGTCTGACCATCCACTCGTGGATGAAATGTAGTACTGAAATAAAACTGAGTGCCGAACAATTCTTGTATGCCCTGCCACAACCCCGATGTATGCCGAGCATCACGACAAAAAACTATCATCAATGACACTCCCAACGATCAAACCACCTTTCGCCCACATAACAAGGTCAACTGTATAAGGGTATCAGAAAGTGACATAGGAAGAAATTGAGCAGACTTCGTTCGTCCATCAACAATAATCCATACTGCATCATGTTTTCTTTGTGAAGTAGGCGGATGAGTAACAAAATCCATCGTAATATACCTCTAGGTTTCGACTATCGACCTTAACCTGTTTGCGAATCTCACATCTCCTCACATAATAAACCACATTAGCTTTCATCCTTGGCCACCAATACAATCTCTCCACATCATGATACATTTTAGTCCTGCCAAAATGAATGTTATATCTAAACTGATGATATTCTCTTAATATCTTATCCCAAATCTTAGCCACCGATGGAATCCAAAATCTACCTATAAACCTCAAACTCTTATATGCAGACTCAACTCAATCTGGATTATTGCCATCAAACGCAAACTTCTTGAACTTCATATACTCCACATCAACTTGCTGAAGCTTTCGATAATGTCATCACGATGAACTTTTCTAGCAAACCATACTCATAAGTCAATCACTTCTTCCATTCCCAAAATGCATTATTTCATACTTTTGATCATATGAACTCAACATTTTTCTGAGTTAATATAGTGATTGGCACAACTATATTAGAAAAATATTTCACAAATCTATAGCAATAGCCAGCCAAACCTATTAATTTCATCTTAAACAACCAAAACTCAAACAACTGAGATTTCCTCTAGTTTAATCTCAAGTCTAACCTCAATACTAATGGTTCCAATAAGAATTTGCGTTTCTTCGTTAGTGGCTATCCAAGCCCTAGTCAGAGGCAACTCAGATGATATTCCAGTGCAAGTAAACACTATACAACCCAAAATATAAAAGAATATTGTCTTATAGAAACAATCCATGTGCATGGTAAGTTGTTAGCCAATCCATTTCTAACAACACATCAAATCCTATAAACTCCAACACACATAAACCACCTGCCATCTCGTATCCAGAGATCTCAATAAAACATTTCTCACATACAAAGTTGAGAACACATCTTATCCCCAATTATTATGTTGAGGACAATATGAATAGGAACTCATAACTGAGTTAACCCTAACTCAATTATCGTACAAGTAGATATAAACGAAATCATTGATCCGAAATCAATTAAAACATTTATAGGTCGACCACAAAATTAAATAATACATTTAATAAGATTTCGATTTGCATTTGAATTCGGTTTAGTCACCACCTGAACACATTCCTTAATCTGTTGTTGAGACTTTGACACACTAGAGGACGCTCCCAAAAGTTGTGGACATGCACTTCTGTAATGCCCTTTATTCCCACATTCAAAACAAGTAACTGTGCTCAAAATAGTCCATCTTCATAAAACGTCCATAACACTGATTTTGGTCACACCGAAACCCAAAAAACCTTAACTTTGTCCATGACATACTAAAATCTTCTGGACCAATCCTCTTGCCAGAATTAACCAAACGTGCACCAATTTGGACCTAATCTCAACTTCGACCTCTGTCAACCGATACGAAACTTGAAAATAGTTTCTTGCACTAACTTCGTTCTCATTTCACACTACCTTTGATCCTGATTTGCACGCAAATCAAGGGAAAATCCCCACGTCGGCTCGTTAAGTCCATTTAAATGTACAAATTCAGATTTAAAAACTTAAATACAATTATTTTTCACAAAATTCAAAACAAATGTTCACGTCAATATTTTGACTATCTTGGAATCCTTCTCAACACATATCTCAAGCTAAAACCCTGCAAATATCAAATTTACCCTGCTTAACTTGAGTTTCACAAAATAACATAGTCTATAGTACACAACACTATGCACATATCACACGAAAATAAATTAATTAAAAATCTCAATTTCACCGGTCTTCAACTCTCGACTCGCGGGCTAAACCATAATTAGGCTCCATTAATCCCTGATTAGCCATAATTATCGATTTAAAAATTTTGGGATTTGACAGAGAAGAACTAGGCATGGCAGTACTGTCATGCTTGGAATCCATAGTAGGTGCGGTTGGTGCCTTAGTGGTGGTGGTGGTACTAGTGCCAAAAACCCTACTCGTCAGATAGTCCACGACATCATTCGCCATTTTCTTCGCCGCCTCCATCTTGGCCATTCCCGCCGGCAAGTGTTGCCATGCCAACGCGGTGTCCAATGCTCGGGGATTATGTTGTTCAAAACCAAACCCAAACTGTCAATAAACACATAATGACTGGGACAAGAGCAAAACTTAAAGTTAAATGCTATCGTTTTAACTCCAACAACTCATGGTCCGCTAAAATATCGCTCTCCACTGTTAGTCCCTTGGTTATTAATGATAAGATGCGAAACTTGAAGGAACCATGGCATATATTCTAGTGTTGCCATGAAGTCGAACCTCGCCTTCTTGCCTCAGTCTTCACGAGCGAGTGAATGGGAACGCCACTTTTCCTAATTCTCGGGTACGACCCCATACTTAATCGAGTATTTCAATGTAGTGCAGCCTTGGTTTGCTTCGAGAGGGCAGTATGGAGATGGCGGTATCCCTTGAACATGGCCAAGCTGTCAAAGGATCCTCTCCGGATAGTATGGCTCCACCACATCCATGCACTTCAGCGTACCAGAGAAGAAGGTGATGAGTAGAATAACGTTGTCGGTCCTGACATCAGCATATGGATCCCAAGTCACCTAAACCAATGAAGTCAACAACACCATTAAAACATAATCGTGATAAATTAGAATACCAAAATGAAATAAATCAAAACACACATCTCATTAGGCCGCAACTTATCAAGGGTCTTACAAATGGAACTGAGCTTGTCCACATTCGCTACCGTCTCATGCTTTTGTATCCATATCGAGATCGGTGGTTGCAAGTGGTCAATGTATTTTGCATTAAATGATGCGAGCTGGATAGGGAAGTGCTTATATACCCATCCCCTAAATAAGAATGAAAAAACGTAAATAGAGTTAATTAAGTAGTGGGAATACAATTGCAAAACCAAATCAAAACATAAAAAAATCATAAGAACTACAAAATATGTACCTCAAGCAAAGTTAGGTACCCTGCAATCTGTGACACCTCTGCCCTAGTGGCTAACCTGATGTGATGATAGAGGTAAGCTAGGCCGACAACACCGCATGCGTAAGTCCCGACCTCATCCAAGTTATCTAAAACCTTCAGTAATGTAATTGAAACTCGTGACCCACTCTTATCAATGAATAGAGTGCACGCGAGCAAATACAATAAGTACACCCGTGTAGTGCATTGCATTCTAGGGTACATGCGAGAACTGGAAGTACTGGTACATATGAGAACTGGAAGTACTAGTGGACTTGGGTGGGCAAAAACAACTATTCAGCCAAGCTAATCGCACCGTTAGACCCCTCGTGTAGCTAACCTCTTCCTCTGCCTCCTTAATACTATCCCCAAACAAGTTGGAAGCAATTTTGATAGCCTCCATGCGAGACTCGTCTGTGTATCGGCTGAAATTCTTGACCGCCTTCACCTTGCCAACTATGGGGACGTTCAGAAGAATGCAAACATCCTTAAGCGTAATAGACATTTCACCAAAGGATAAGTGAAATATATTAGTCTCTTGCTGCCACTGTGCTCCACAAATGCTAAGATCACCTCCTCATTTCAGGGTGGCAAGCCTACAAATCCCACTCAGCTATTTGGGCCCCATGGTTTATGCACTAAAGCAACGGGCGACGCTGCAACAAAAAATAAGTCATTAGTAAATACATTATCATATGAATAACGATAATTGATTGGAAAATCAAATGAAAGTTAACACCGAGAACATACATCACCATCACATATTAATGCTGCAACATGATCCTTAAAGCTCTTCAATAGAGACCGGTCAATGAGACCACCAAGAAATGGAGCAGATGGGTCATGCTCGAGCTCCACAGCATTTCGACTTCCACCACCACTCCGACCATCACCATCAGGATGTAGTGGTTTCTGCCCTGCTACTACTCCTGCTCCTAACGGGAACATGAGATGCCTCGTCCTCCACATCATTTCCAGAAAATGGGCGTGCACGTACACCCAAAATCTGAGTAGCATGTTACTTCTCCTTCCGATAAGATGCAATATGTGCCATCCTCTTGCCACGGTCAGCGGAGGTGGAAGGACTAGTAGACGCCGCCGCCACCTCAGACCGACGTTCTGCCCTTGTCGGCTCACTATCGACTTCCTGCCTTAAAACTGCTGATTTCCCTTTAGCCCTATTTGATTAGAAAATGAATCTTAAGCACATTTGATTGATATTCAAATAAAAAATTAAAAAATACAATGTTTCGATCAAGCAAGTTCGAGAACAAAGGAAACGTCTCGGTATCGCCGAGTCGTATGCCAAAAGTCTCAGTGTGAAGCTACCGGGACGTATTTCATTCTCTCGGATTGTATGCTCTGAGACCAGACCAATATACATTAAATTAGAAAGTCTCGGTATTGCACCGAGACCATATCAGGTGGTCTCGGTGTCAACGAACCGATACCTAACTAGGTGGTCTCGGTTCTAATTCATCCGTGACATCCTCTTTAGTTTTGGTAATACATTACTGATACTATCGAGCATGTCACGGCCTTGTGTGGCCAACAAATGCAAGTTTCCAACAAAACCCATTTATTTCCATATTTTCATTGCATACAACAACGAAAAAAATTCAAATGAACGTAAAAATCAACTAAAACATATACATACCTTAATTTGCCTCTCTGTTACATGCAATCCCCAAATCCGAACTCGTCCCATAAACCCTACAATGCTGAGCACTTCCACTACCCAAATAAACAGCTACACAACTTGCCAAATGCACAAATCGAATAAATCAGTGATAAAGAAATTTGAAAATGAGAAGATTGAGAGTCTAAATCAAAATGAAACACTAGAAAAATACAAGGTTTTCGAAACTCTTTTGATGGAAACCATTGGGGTGCTCAACGATTGGATACATGGGTATTTTCATCAAATTTTGGGGTGCCCTTACAAAGTTTCTAGGTGCCTTTGTAACTGGGTTGCCCTGAGTGATGACTGGGGTGCACATAGCACGACCCTATATTAAATCATGAGTTTGAAGGAAGCATTGAATGGGCCTTTTGTTTCTTTTTTCTTTTTAAGCCAGTTGCTCTATAAGTCTATATAAATGGATCACGTCTATATAAATGATTTTGGAGGGAATAATATGAGTCAATAAAAGTATGTGTTATAATAAAAAAGAAAAAGAGAAAATAAAAGTACGTGTTAGTTTTTCAATTGGGTGGCCCTAATGGTTTGATATGGAGTTTGTGGTGGTGGTTTGAGTCCTAACGGGGCAAAAGCTGATTTCTTTCTTATAAAAAAAAATTTCACATTGGGCCTCTCGTACATACGGGGCAAGCCTATGAATCTCCGTCAGTACCAATATTGTTCTCAACTTAACCACCTTCAACTTATAAGTGTAGGGTTTTAACTCAAAAGGCTTCAGTACTAGTAAGGGGGATATTGAAATGTAAACATGATAAAATATATCAGATAAAGAATTACCTGCGGAAGCCTTTAGTCTTTTAAAACCATCAAGATCTTATCGCCCTCATAAGCCTTAGAACTTTCATGTGATGGTACCTCCCTTAATCTAGGGCACCGCCCGGCCTAATCCCTTCATTTAAGCCCTAATCTTAGCCACTTAGGACTTAACAACGTATTAGTCAGCCTTTTTTCTCATTCAACTCGTTATACGTGCTCAAGATAGGTATTATTCATTTCTCGTTAGTTGTGATTTTTAGAGTTAATTAAAACTTTTACAATATTTTAATATTATTAGCGGAAAACTTAATAAAAAAACCTACTTGTGGAAACCAAGAGCGGCCCCAAATCTAAGGTCGCCTTACTACCGCAACGTCGTATCCCATGTCACCTAGCCTCGCCACGTCATGGCTCGCTTATCCTTGATGCCTCGCGACTCAACGAGTTGCTTACCCTTTTCCAGCTAACCCTAGTTATGCTAACTAATCTTTACATAAGTATTAATAGTTTAATTAGCCAGTTACTCGATTTATCAAGTTATATTATAATTTTACAGCAGAAATTTGTAAATGAGTAACTTATGCAATATTTAAAAACTTTAAGTAGTGGAAAACTCGGCAAAAGATACCATGTATATATTAAGGCGAGATAAGTATAACAAAAGTTCCATATACATGTATCAGTGTTCTACAGTCCCCAAAACCCAACAAAAATAAATAAATATATACATACTGTAGTCACACACGAGTTGGCTCCACTATCCCCGAGGTCAGCCTAGTACATCCTTGCCCTTGTTCATAGAAGGATCTGCACTCAGTCACCCAACAAATACAGTGACGAGTCCAGTGAGTAAAATCCTAAGAGAAGTCCACACAATATTCATGAAATGAAAATGATAAACTACGAGACATGCGAATATAACTCCTGGCAACAATACGTTATATTCCCATGAATATAGGCAACATACGACAAGCAAAAGCAATAACGTGAAATAAATAAGCAACATGTACCAATTAAATAAGCTTGGAAATGAAGCAATAATCAGTAAACATCCGGCTAATCACGAGAACACCCTGACCTACACCAGCTAGTAATCAATAAATCAAATAGGAACCACGTATATACTTACAGGCTTACAGTGACTAAACCTAAACTTCAGTTACCGGATGAACCCCTCCAGACGCTATTTTAAGTCAAGGGAACACTCTAAATCCCTATCGACAATCGTAGATATATTCTACTGCTATCGACACGAGTACTAAACCCAAGTAACTTGTGTAAGCGATTTAGCCCTAACCAATATATACGCAAACCGAATAGGTGAAAACTCATGTGTGCCCACCAGCAGTCACACATGAAATACGATATAGATAAAACCAAAATCATGAATTCTGTAAAACATTCTCATTGGGTTTACGCACCTCAATCAGCGCTCCGACTTCCTCAAACTCCCGAATACGACCCGACTAGTTCCCGATAACCGATATCCCTAAGTTCGGTGTCTTATCAATTCAAATATAATGGGTTTAATATTAATTTAGTGTCTATTAACTCTTAAAACCAATATTTATTTCAAAACTTAAAAATTATTAAATAATCTTTTATTAGGTTAATTCCTTCAAAAAAGTTAAAAATAGTAAATCTAAGAATCGGTGTGTCAAAAGTGGTTTTCAACTAGCTACGTTATGAAAACACATTTTTATCGAATTTTTGGTGACGAGTTAACGCACTAATAGGGCTTATTAGCGTGCTAATTGCGAAACTATATTCGAGTTTCTGCCCAGAATCATTAGCGCGCTAATTGCCCTCTGTGACAAAATCTTCAACTCGAAAATTATGTCCCTAAGCCCCCAATTAGCTAACTAAACCCCATTTAACACCCTCTCCATATCAAATTGACCCAAAACAACAATTAGAACAACTTTAAAACAACAATTCAATCAATTTCCTCAAATCTCATAAATTTACTAGTTTTCCCCATTTCATCAAAATACTAATTCAATCAAAATCAGTGATAAATCCTTATATAAAATGATCATTTAACATATAATTCATCACAATATCACCAAAAACCAGGGATCTAACCCTTAAATTCAATTTTTCATCAAAACTCTAAAAAAATGAGTTCATTAGATAGAGAAGATGATGAAGAAGATGATTACCTAGGTTTGATCCACCAATTTGATGTTTTCCAGCTCTAATTCCAGCTCTCCAACAATCTCTTTCTTCTCTCCAGGAGCTTCAATTGATTTTGTTTATTTGCATGGTTTGATCAAACTTGCTTATATATATATATATTAAGGTGAGAGTGTTTCCTAGCCCTTGATCTTCATGGATTTACGTATCTCGATGACTATCTAATGGTCCACCTCTTGCCATGTATCCCACTAACCCCCACTAACTCAACCTCAAGTGACACCATTTTAGTACTCACATGGCTCTTAGATATGCTGTTGTATATCTCAAGAATAGTCCTATGTTTTCTATTTAATTTACTAAAACTATAGGCCTTGATTCATTGAATTTATTCACCTTAGCTTAGACTCACATAATATTTATGGTTAATGTTTTTAGTCACCAAAAATTATCAACTTGTGGTTCCACTAACCCTTGACTACCTGGCACTCAGTACCCCGCGTCTCAGCACGCATTTTGAGGCACGCCATAGCCTATGGTTTTAATTTGAATTAACTTAGCATATGGTCACATTATCCATTTAATTGATTTACTATTCATCTTATATGTGAATTGGTTGAGTTTCCTAGTGTACCCATAGTTCGCCTACTCGACACCCGCGTCAACATGCCTTTCGAGGCGAACACCCGTCGCACAACCTTGCCTAATATCAACATACACACATGCAGTGCAATATAGTAATAATAAATTTAAACACCACATTTACACAACCACCATTCCACAAATAACGTATTTCCTTGGTTCTCGTGTTTGAGCCAACCGAGTTGTCCACGTAATGCTCAAATTACACCCGTTAATCCGCGAGATTAACGCTAATCCTAATATATTTAATTTGGGTCGTTACACAACGCCCACATGTATATAAACAATGGAACGATGATGACAGTGTAATAAACATGTGTCTGGTTAGGGAACTATCGCTAAACCCAAATATATACAACCTAAGAGTACTTAAAAAACATAAAGTAATTCATACAAAAAAATATGAAGACCTATAAAATTTGAAGTAGCAACGCGTAAACAGCTCAAAGCTAGTCAGCGATCTTCTCTTTGCCTGGCCTGCTACTCGATGGATCTGCACCCACCGTCATAAAAAGGACGAAGAGTACAATAACGTAGAAAGTAACACTAAAAACATTTATCCACATTTTCAAACACAACAAGAATACATAGAAAGACATATGTATACCACACAACAATATAGAAAACATGACATGGTGCACAACATCACAGCTAAATCAAGTGATATCAACATAAATATTCTCAAAGAACTAAATCCAATCAATCGTATATCCAACACATTAGCCCAAATATTACCCTTTTGATCATATAGACATCAGGTAATAACTTATTAAGTGATGCATGTGGGTATTATCATTATTGGTTGTGAAACATGACATATCGACCTTATGTAATAGGTCAGCACACATAGCAATTCCAGTTATTACCTAATTGGTTGCTGCTTAATCATTTCATCAACTTCATATAGTAGGTATGTGTCACATACTAGTCGAAATACGGACATCCATGGGTCTCATACCCCGTGTGCCGCGTACACCCAAATCAAACCATGAAACCGAAATATATGTTCTAATTTAACAACAATCCTACAATGAGATAATGCACACAAATCATAGCACTAAGAATACAACAAGTGTAGCAACACAAACAACTATAAATACGAAGTAATAACAAGGAATGAAATGATGAGAAATATCTCAATTACTTTACTTACAAATCATACAAATTTCCTAGCTTAATCGGCCTCCCGACACCCCAAAACACGTCCCCGAACTCCCGAAACCCTCCTCTCTGTTCCTGAGGTTAATTAGGATGCTTTAGGACCTGTACAAGATATTAGAGTTGGTTTAAATGGTTGTACATTCCAATTTTTAAAATCAGCCCATTAATAATTTGGTTATGTCAAAATCTACTTTAATAAAATAAGGACAGTTTTGGTATAACAACTTGTGAGTTGATTTCAACTACCAAAATATTAAAATTATGTATTATAGCTCAAGAGAAGTTTTTAGAGCTATGTCTTAGCTTTTCAGAATTATAAGGTTTTTGCAATTTTGATAAGAATTGAAGGAGACATGAAAATTCTACCACAATGACTCAAAACAGTTTTAGTTTTCGATCAACAACTTTGAAAAACTCATTTCTCTTAAATCATAGCTTAAAAACTCATGATTTGTTTAACTAAAGCCTACAAACATATCCTAGAACATCATACTAAAAGATGAGCTTAATCCAATAAGAAATTAGGGAGTTATGCTCAAAACAACATTATATTTACCAAACTGTAAACCCAAAAACTTCAGATTCCTCACCAAAGTTGAATAGGATTTTTAGACATGAAAACATTTGAATTTGAAACTATTTCAGGTACAAAAGTCGTTCCATTTGAGTTAGCTTTCAAATATCACTAAAATGAATCAATTTTGTTTTAAAATGAAGAATTTCCGATTAAATTACAGAGACTAGTTCATAATATAACATGCATAATTTCCAATTTTGTCTTCCTTCAAAAATTCATAACTTAATGAAAAAATTCAAATCCATAACTTCTTTGTAGTAGAATTAGTGGAATTTCACAAGGAACCCAAATACGCAATTAGATTTTTAAAACAAAGTCATTTGCCTATTGTAATTGCTGAAAAACCATACCTGAATCAAAACCTACAATTTTTGTTTGAATTGCACAAATTAAAGGTGTAAACTAACATAACTAGTTATAAATCCTTCTAATCTTTTATCTCCACCTTCAAATCCATTAGAATTTCCTCACAACCTAGTGATCTCCTTTTCCAAATCTTTCTCACCTCTTTTGATTTCAAATGCAAGTTATTTGCATGTAATCTCATTCATTCCTTTATATATATAGATGAGGTGAAATTTAAACCATTGATCTCTATGTATACATCCATCTCTAGATAAATATCATGACTTAAAATGTATTCTACAACCCATTATCCATCCACTAACTCACTTCTACTAACACCAACCTTAACTCTATTTTTCTAGTGATGGTATTCACACGTATCTCGAGGAATATCAGTGGCGATTATTTATTTTTCTAACTTAGGTTACATTAATATCAATTCAACTATAGCCACATCAAATTAGCTATTTAAGCCACACTAACTTAAATTAAGACTTATCACATCACTTTCTACCCCGATCTCATGCTTGGCACTCATCTCGATATGTGTCTCTGCTCGCACGTCGAATTAACAAACTATTCAAAAAAATAAAACATCCGGATATAGTGTACACACATACATTGCACTAGGCATCCATCACTCAAAAGTAATATATTTCTCGATTCTTACGCCAAGTATTGTGATTGTGTGCCCACTCTCGGGCTACGTCACAGGTCGGTGACCCTTAATTACAGACCAAATCCATTTTAAAAAATTTGGGCTATTACATTTCAACACACGAATGATGGCTACAAGATGCTCTATTTATAATCTTGTGGGAGAACCTTTAAGCTTCCAACATTAACATCAATTTTCATCAAATTGACAACCTAAAAGGAACTCAAGAGACTCTAGGTAATTAATAGGTTACGTAAGTTAAGATATAAGTTTGAGACATATAATGGTCATACATTCTCCCACTTGTCTCATACTTTATTTCAATATGCGGGTCACATATAGCTTAATGGTTCTTCCACTTGACCCACATAACCAAACATCACATAACTTCTATATCAGCGCGCATATATGTTTGGTATCATTAATCATTATAAAATAAATTAGCAATGAGAGTCATAGCGGTTATATATCAAAATAGAATGTATTCCCTTCCATGTACTACGAGCATTACGAATTCATTTTAAATGATTCATGAAACATGATGTCCGTGTCAAAGACTAAACTCACTTACTATTATCATTAGCATAAGTGTGCACATTAATTAGTATAATTAGCACAACAAATGAGATCGATCTCATAAAGTAAACATAAACCAATACACAATCGAATCCAAAATTAAAATCATTTAAGAATTACAACCTAGGCACATTATGTCGACATGTTCTTAAAATAAATTTAGTGTAATCTTTTCATTAAGGGATTTGTAACCATTATATCTGTGCTAATATGTTTTTATTGACAATTTTTACTTTTGAACTTTTTCCTTAACTGCAAAGTATTTTATCTCCATGTGTTTAACATCAATTTAATATTGATCATAACTACGAGAAAATATAACTGCAGAATTATCATAATAAATCTTCAAAGGGTTATAAATTGAGTTAATAATACAGCAGACCCTAAAGTGAAGTTTTTTAAATATAATCATTGATTTGTAGCTATAAACTACAAACTCAACTTTCATAGTAAAAGTACCCATAATTGTTTGCTTAACATTCTTTAGAGATTTTTCCACTAGAGAAAAGAAAAACATACAAAAAAATAGACATTGTAGCGTCAAGATACTGATCAAAGTCTGTGTCTAAATAACCATTTAGAGTTACCAGACTTTCAATAAGTGAGCATGTAATCTTTTGTCTATTATAAAAATCGTAAAACCTTTTTTTAGCTCACTAATGATCTATACAAGGGTTACTTTGGTAACATCCTAACACGCCAAGAACAAAACTGAAATTCAGTATGATATATCATTCATTTTAGAGTTATATAAGAGAAACTCTTTGATCTCATGGAGCATACCAAGTTCACTTGTTGTTAAAGCAAAACATCATTAATGCTTAAACTAAAATATGAACTTGCTCCCACTGACCTTCAAATATATCATCGATTGATATATTTTTCGTAAGTTTGAAGGATGATATGGTATCATTAACTTAATATACCATTGAGAGGAAGCTTGTTTTAACTCAAATATTGACTTTATAGAATAGGTGTTCATTTCCTTCTACTATAAATTCCTTTAGATTCATATAGACTTATTCATCTAAACTCCCACTCAAAAAATAATGTTTACATTCATTTGGTGTAATTCTAAATCAAATAAGTGACAAATGTCATTATGATTCTGAAAGAGTCCTTGCATGTATAAGAGAAAATGTCTTCGTATAATTAATTTATTCATTATGAATAAAATCTTTAGTTGTAATTCTAGCTTTATATTGTTTGATATTGCCTTTAGAATCACGATTAGTCTTTAAAATCGAGTTACATCACAGATTTAAAATTTTGAGGCAATTCAATGAGATTTTAGACATATTTTAAGTCATTTTTAACTCATCTTTCATGACATCAATCTAGTTCATAAACTCATCATTTTGATCGTTTCATTATAAGAAACTGGATTTTTAATATGTCTTTATATCATAATTAGACTCATATAAGTATATCATAAAAATATCAAGTATAACATGTTTCACACTATGAGGTTTTTGAAATACTAATTCTCATGAATTATTAATATTTACTTTATGAGAAACACTAATAGGATCAAATATTACTTCATTAAAGCTATATGTAGTGGGACATGTTAAACAAATTAAATATTTTATTTTTTAATTTTTTTTCGGATTGTCATTCCCACTGATTACAATATTTACGATGATCCTTAATTACATTTTCGGTTTAGCCAAATGATCTTTATGCCATGGTTAGAACAATAAATTAAGTAACCACTAATCGCTTTAAAATTCAATTTATTTTCTTGTGCATTATAAATTCTAGCCTTTACTGAACAACCTCAGACATTGAGATATCTTAAGCTAGGTTTTCTTTTAGTCCATAACTCAAAAGAGATTTTAGGAACTGACTTACTAGGAACCTTATTCAATAAATATGTAGCAGTTTTAAGGCTTTCATCTACAATGACATAGGCAATGTAGAATTATTGAGTATACCCCTAACCATTTCCATCAATGTTTGGTTACGTGGGTCAAGTGGGAGAACCATTAAGCTATATGTTGACAATTCAATAATTAGACATATTTTATGGTATAATTTAGGTTGATTTTGGCATAAATGATGATATTACACTAGGTATTATCTTATTTTTTATTTTAGGTTTTAAGTAGGAAAATGAAGAAATGGAAGAAAAGAGAAAGAAAAACAAAACATTCAATTGGAAAACTACACCATCAATTAGCATCGATTTAGAATAACACTAGGAATCGCCATATAAATCAGCAGCAGAAGAAGGCCATTGAATCCACAACGAATTGGAGAATGAACTATAAATCACCAGTTGAATCGATGGAGCACCGAGAGTTAAACTTAGTGATTTGCTTAGTGATTTATGTATAAGTTAGGAATCGCCGAGGTCGGTGATGGTTTTTTTTAGGTTAATATGAGGAATTTATATTTATCTAGGATATGTATTCCTAGAGGAACTATATATAGGACCAGAGAGCTTCAAAATAACTCTCTTCAATTACTCTTTAACTATTCTTTACTTTTTCTTTTTTTTTATTATTTAGTTCTTAATGTGAAGCAACATTGGAGCATTGATTTAAAGGTGTTTATTTATTTAATTATGTCTTTTAATTACATATTAGTACTGTTTAATTCCAACATGTGTGAGTAGTCTATCAATCTAAACAAACCCTAAGCATGTAATGTACTTTGGATTGTTATGTAGTTATAATTATGGGATCGTGTACATAATGCTTTGAATCGATTCATACACGTCAATCATGGATAAAACAATTTGTTTTTGTATATTACAACTAGTATTTTTTTTATGATGAGTGCATAGTGGCCAATATGTTCCTTAATATAGAGTATTCAATTATATGTCTATAGTTATTAACAACAATTATAGAAGTAGTAATTAGGATTAATCTATAGGGTATTTCTCAAGTAGATATCTTAGGTGATTATGTTCTAAGTTGTTTATTATGCGGTTTGGGTAATATTGGCTTAGATTAGACATAATTTTCATTGAACTTAATGCTATCGTATTTCTATGGTGTTGCATTTTATCTAATGGGTAGATTTATAATGATAAGAATGTGGCATTTCCATTGAATTTAGAAAAATCGGTGGCTGGCTAAAGGCTATCAACCTATAATGAATTAGGATTTAATGATTCTAAGATTTCATAAAAAATAATTATAACTATATTATGAAGTGATGCTATGTTTTGGAGTTTGAAAACAATCCGAGTATATTATGATATTTAGTGGGGGTTTGTTTAGACGATTGTTTGACATTTTATTTAAGTTGATTTATCAATTATTTATTTATTAGTTTGAAGTATATTAAGTTAGTTTATTTAGTTTAAGTTGTTTAAAGCTTAGTTATTTTAATTAATTATTTAGTTTGATTTTTATATTATTTAGTGATCATTTTCCCATTTAATTAAAGTAATTAAATTAAAACAAGTTAAATCCGATAAAACTTTAGGGTAGATTAAATTCTTAAGAGATTTGAAAAATCCTTGTGGAGATGATATCCCATTTACCATTACTACAAGTTAATAGTAAAATACGAAAACTTATTGTGCACGCTCGACACGTGTCATATGTGACCCACATATTGAAATAAAGTATGAGACAAGTGGGAGAATGTAAGACCATTATGTCTCAAACTTATGTCTTAAGTTATGTAACCTATGAATTACCTAAAGTCTCTTGAGTTCCCTTTAGGTTATCAATTTGATGGAAATTGATATTAATGTGGGAAGCTTAAAGATTCTCACTTAAGCTTATAAATAAAGCATCTTGTAGCCATCATACGTGTGCTAAAAGTTCTAAGGCTTATGATGGTGATAAGATCTTGAAAAAATTCATAAGTTACCTAACTTAAGACATAAGTTTGAGACATATAGTGGTCTTACACAATTATCACTAATAATTTTTTTATGAAGTTATATTTTTATCTGATGTGATATTAAACATTTCGATTTACGCATCTCCAACTCTCCATTTTGCACCAAAATTCATCTAAGATGTCTTCTCACAAGTCCCAGCCAAACCGTTGTCTATGATACAATGTTAATTCTTCATGTTTGGGCTACCCGCACGAGCGTGAACCCGTAGATTCCGCTAGTACATATATTGTCCTGAACTTGACTACCTTTAAATAATCAGCATGGGTTAAGTTTTAACTCAAAAAGGCCTCAATACTAGTTGAAGGGAGATCCTCACTTATATACTTCATCATGAAGTTTTCTTTCAATCGATGTAGGACTATATTTTAGTCCGCACATCTCCAATTGTATGTTAATTATTGCCACAAAAAATGTTTATCACAACTAATGCAGAATAATTGTGATATTCATGAAGATCTAGCATTTTTATCGAGACGCGCGTCTCGTGGAATGTAAAATAAATATTAATTGCTACACCTTTAATTAATATTTAACTGATGTCCATGTCATGGATCATATATGATAGAACAATCCAGGTCCAATAAGAGATCCTAGTAATTATGCAGGCCCATTGGGCCCTTTAGGATCTCCGAGACTCCAAAGGTTCATTCTGATCTCGCCAAAGTTATATGAATATATTGATCTATTAGGTCTTTCCACTTAAAATTGCTCTTTACGTGCTTGTAATTGGGACAAAATTGTCCATCAATCGAAGGAGTGGGGTTGCTTCTCATGATCTTGTATAACAAAAAATGTTATGTTTACATTAATGACAAACAATTTATTGTTATACTTCCCTTACTTTTGTAACACGTGACTCTTGTTGTCAACCTCATATGTCCAAATTACGTTTCTTGGCGTGTGGAAGTTAAAGGGTGGTTCTTGTCATGGTATTTTAGTAAGGAAAGTGTTTTGATGACCAACTTTCGACATGGGCACCGAGCGGGTTATCGCCATGCAATGCACCTCAAGACACCTTTTGAGGTATATCTTTATGAAATTCAAGAATTTCATGAACTTGATTAGCCAACTACTTAAGTATTTTCAGATTTTATTTGGAGTTTAAGTATCCAATGTGAGACCCACGCATTATCGACCAAATATCATTAGGTATATTTTATTTTTGTGTGTTGTGTGCTTAATATAGTTCAATGTGATCTCATGATAAACATGAGATGCAAAGTCTTAGTGACTCCAGCCC
The DNA here is from genome assembly GCA_039657325.1 of Stephania cephalantha. Classification (NCBI taxonomy): domain Eukaryota; kingdom Viridiplantae; phylum Streptophyta; class Magnoliopsida; order Ranunculales; family Menispermaceae; genus Stephania; species Stephania cephalantha. The sequence goes on from CM077576.1 coordinate 42,449,613, forward strand.
CACAAGTATAATATAGTGTTCTTCCCTATAACCACGATATAGTAAACATTATAAAGAGACTTGAATCGCCCTTATCCTCCCCTACGTGTATGTAAATACAACAAATAATGTAATTAAAAAGGATCTATGCAATTTAGACGAAATTTATAATCATACAATGTAAAGGTTACTATGGGATTTACTTAATGTACAAACGCGATACAACAACTCCCTTGCGCCTCGTGTCAGTAAACTAGTCTACACTGAATCCCAATTGCGGTCCTACAATTCATTTATAAGACCGATAAGATTCCACAACAATTCCACAATTCTTTCCAATTTATTATATTATAATTAGTCTTACCTCAACCCGAAAACCCCAAAAATTCTTCAAATTAAATCCTTGGATATCTGAATCCCAATTTTGACTCTAAATTGTGGTTCGACATCGAAGATTAACCCTGATTAGGCTTTAAAATGATTTTCAAAATTTTAGACATTTTCGAGTATTGTAGCACGTATTATGAGAAAAAAAACCCAATATAATTTCTCAAGAAAATCCCAAATGGTGCTTTTACTCTGTTTCGAATCCTTATTTTTTTTCACTTGGGTAGCTATATCCCCTCTCCCATGGCTTAAACATCCAAAGGAGATAACCCTCCCCTAGGTCATTTTCTTCCTCAAATCATCTTCATCTTTCTCTATTCCTCCCTTGTTCTTCTCTATTTTTTGTTTTTTTCACCTCCTCTATTAGGGATGCAAATGGGTAGGGGAATACCCACGGGTGATGGGGAATTACCTTAACACGTACGGGTATGAGGATTTTAAAGGGCATGATGGTGGATATGGGTATAAAATCTCATACCCATACGAGTATGGGTATGGTTAATAAAATATACCCGTGGGGATCCGCATGAGGAATCCCTACGGATAATCCCCACGGAGATCCCCACGGGTAATCCCCACGGGGATACCCATCTACCAATGTGGATCCTCATATATCAATTTATAAACCATATGATATTTATTATTTATATATACCATAGGACATTTATATATAAATATTACATACATAGTTTCCACTCCGAAACACTCATACATAAAACAAAAAACTTTTTAATGAGATTTATAATTTTAATTTATTTGGTTAATAATAGCTATATGTTTTGTTTTGAATTGTTTGCAATTATATTTATATTTTAGAATTTTGAGATCAAAAATACTGAAAAACGTCGATGACTTGGTGGTTTAAAGAGATAGTGACTTTAAGGAATATTTTGAATTTGAAATTTTCGTTTTGCATATGCCAATGATTTTGTAGAAACTTAATTATAAGTGTTAGATATGTTGATTTTTTTTGTTGGAATTTCAACAATTGTGTTGTTATGTATGTATATCGGACACCTCAATTATTACAATTCTTTTTTTGAAAATCCCCGCGGGATCCCCAATAGGGAATGGAATGGGGAAAAAAAATTTCCAACAAGAATTCTCCATCCCTGCAAAAATCCCTACAGGGATCCCCAATGGGGAATGAAATGGGTAAAATATTTTACCTATGGGGATTCTCCATATCCATTAGGATTTGATGGGTATGAGGATGAGTATGAGAATTCATCCCCAGATGGGTATGGGTGATGAATCTTTTAGTAGGTTTGGGTATGGGAATGAGGTCTCTATCCCCTACCTTACCCTACCCATTTGCATCCCTACCCTTTATCCATGAATTTGATCACCACCGCCCTGTCTTACATACACATGCAACAGTCCCCTAAAACTCAAAATCCGAGTTTCCATTAAACTTTACCTTGAACACCGCCACCAACAACTAACTCACGGATCCTTTTCTCTATCATCTTAAAGACAATGACGGGAGAGGGGAATATATATAAAGTGAAATCACACTAGAGAGACGAAAAGAAGAGCAACCATAATGAGAAAATGAATAAGATGAAGAGTGAAAATGATGAACACACCAAGTCGATACCTTCCTTTTTTTGATTTTGATTTTTAAATCAAAAGGGTGTGCAAATGACTACAATTTTAATGGCCCAAATTAATTAAACAAGGATTAGCATTAATCTCGGGGATTAACGGTCGTAATTCGGGCGTTACGTGGACAACTCGGTTGGCTCGGACACGAGAACCGAGGAAATATGTTATTTATGGAATGGTGGTCGTATATATGTGGTGTTTAAAATATTATTATATTGCACCGCATGTGTGTATGTTGAATAACAATATCGTGCGAGAGTGTGTGACGTGTAATTGCCTCGAAGTGTGTGTCAACACGAGAGTTGGGTAGACAAATTATGGGTATGTTAGGAAACTAGAGTAATCCATGTCAAGATGAATAGTAAATAAATTAAATGGGTAATGTGACCAAAGGCTAATTTAATTCAAATTAAAACAATAGGCTATGGCGTGCCTTGAAATGCATGCTAAAACGCGGGGGATTGAGTGCCAGGTAGTCGAGGGTTAGTGGGACCACAAGTTGATAATTTTGGTGACTAAAAACGCTAACCATAGGTATTATGTGGGCATAAGCTAAGGTGAATAAATTAAGTAAATCAAGGCTTATAGTTTAGTTAAATTAATTAGGAACTATAGGATTTGTCTAGAGATGTGCACGAGAGAAACTAGGAACCGAGATGAGTAGGAGATTAGTGCCACATGAGGAGTGTTAGTGGGAGTGAGTTGGCTAAGTGGGTGAAGGTGGGCCATTAGATAATCCTCGGGATACGTAAATGCATGAGGATGAAAGGCTAGGAATTAATCTCCAAGTGATATATATGATAAGTTTGATCAACACATGCAAATGAACTAAATCAACTACACTTGCTGGGGAAGAAGAAGGAGACTGCTGGAATTGGAATCCAACCAACTTGGAGCTTAATTGGAGGATTAAAACCTAGGTAATAATCTTCTCCATGATATCATTTATCTAATGAACCCATTTTTAGGAGTTTTGATGGAAAATCAAATTTAAAGGTTAGATCCATGATTTTTGTGATATTTTGATGAATTATATGTTAAATGATCATTTCCAATAAGGAATTATCAATAGTTTTAATGGAATTGGGTTTTTGGACAATTTGAAAAAATTAGTGGATTTTATGAAATTAATTAATTTGATCAAATTGATGTTCTGAGTTGAGGTAAATGATGTTTCGAGATTAACTTGATGTAGAGAAGGTGTAAAACCAGTTTAGGTAGCCTAATTGGAGGAGAAATACAGAATTCTCGATTTGAGAATTATGACCCAAAGGCTAGGTAGCGCGCTACCTAGGGAGGATAACGCGCTAATCATTCTGGATTTCTGCTTTGTTCTTCGGATGAAGAACGAGCACGCTACATCATTCATCTAGCACACTACCACTACATAGCGCGCTACACACAAGCCTATAGCACGCTAACTGCTGAGAAAAAATGGAAATCAAAGGTTGTTTTGGTAAATTTTCACTTAATACATGTCTAAACACTAGGGAATGACGTGAAACTATAAAAGCGGACTTCGGGGACTTAGGGGACCGTAGCTCGGTGTCGGGAGTCTGTCGGGTCGATTACGGGAGTTCGGGAAGTCGAGTGCGGATTGAGGTGTGTTAACCCATTGGAATGCCTCACAGAATTCATGGTTTGGTTTATCAATTTTGTATTACATGTGTGACTACTGGTGGGCACACATGGGGTTTTCACTCATATTTCAGTTTGCGTATATATTGGTTGTGGCTAAATAGCTTGCACGGGTTACTTGTGATAGTGCTTGTGTCGATGGCAGTAGAATATATCTACGACTATCAGGAGGGATTAGGGTGGTCCTGATTTGTAACAGCGTCGGGAAGGGACTATGCCATTTACTGAAGTTGGGGTTTAGTTCTGTAAGCCTGTAAGTATATACGTGGTTCCCGTTCGACTTATCGATTATTGGTGGTGTAGGTCAAGGTTTTCTCATGATTATACGGATGTTTAATGATTTATGCTTTATTTTTGAACTGGTTTAGTTGTTATATGTTGTTATTTATTTCACGCTACTGATTTTGCTTGTCATGTGCTTTGCCTACATTCATGGGAATATGATGTACTATTGCCAGGTGTTATATTTGCATGTCTCGTAGTTTATAGTTTTATTTCATGAATATTGTATGGACTTCTCTTGGGATTTTACTCACTGGACTCGTCACTGTATTTGTTGGGTAACTGAGTGCAGATCCTTCGGTGAGCGGCGACTACCTGCGAGATAGTAGAGCCAGCTCGTGTATGACTACAGTATGTATTTCTTTTACTTTTGTTGGGTTTTGGGAATTGTAGAACACTGATTACATATATGTGAATCTTTTGTTTATCTCGCCTTGATATATACGTGATATCTTTTGTCGGGTTTTCTACTACTCAGGATTGTTAAATACTGCATAACGTACTTGATTTAAGACTTCCGCTGTAAAATTGTAATATAACTGGATAAATTGATTAACTGGCTAATGGAATCGTTAATATTTATATGGAAATTAATTAGCTAAGTCACGGTTAAATGGAAAAGTGTAAGTAGCCAGGTAGGTCTCGGACGTCAAGGATAAGCGAGCCATGATGTGGCAAGGCTTGGTGACGTGGGATGCGACGTGGCGGGTAGCAAGGCGGCCTGGAATTTGGGGCCGCTGCAACAATGCCCCTCAATTTTTATCTTTTGCTATATAAAACTAGTACCCTTATTTGTAATTAGCCATTTTTCATTTAATTTTATGATTATCTCTTCAATTCTCGTCCAAATTAAACCCCAAAAAATACCTTAATTCGACCAAAAATTGAAGAACGAACTTCCTATCTTGCATGCAAATCGAGGTGTGGGACCCACGTCGGCTCGTTAAGTTCATTTAAAGTCACAATTCAAAATTTTAAATTTAAATACAATTATTTGTCGTGAAATGCGAAACAAAGGTTCAGGTCAACATTTTAATTATCTCGAGACTCATTCTGACACATATTTTGAGATAAAACCCCGAGAATTTTGAATTTACTCAGTCAACTTGAATTTCACAAAATAACATAATATATAGTCCACAACACTAGGCAAACACCACTCGAAGATAAAATTACCTGTAAATCTCTTTTCATCGGTCTTTAGCTCCCGACTCGCAGCCTAAACCATAATTAAGATTCGTTAATCCAAGATTAGTCGTAATTATCGATTAAAAATTATGGGATTTGATATTTGAAAGAAGTTGATAAGTTATCTAGCATGGTTAAGTTGTTATTAAAAGATAGATCAAACCAAGTAATACCATGTGGATTCTGTAATAAAGTCACACATTCTACGGATGCGTGCCCTACTTTAATGAAGATAATACTTAAGAAGTTAATGAAGTTATGAACCAATTTACTGGTCCTCCCAGGAATTAATATAATAACAATAGTTACTATATAGGAAAACTAAACTCGAATCTTAGCCATGGTCCATAAAATCAAAATTATACCACTTATAGACCAAGAACACGGATACAATCTGCACCAATTCATCAATCTCGACAAATAGCTAAACGTATGCAACGATTTATAGCAAATCTTGCAAAATCTTATGACTCAAAGTCAAAACTTTACCTGATTTCCTAAAATCAAATTAAAACTGATATATCTATTAATGAGTTGAAAAATCAATTAAGTTAGATGAACCTACAAATTAATAAACTAAGTAATCAAATTAAAGCATCTACTCGGACTATTACTCTTACTAATCAAACACAAAAGGGTTAATGTTTTATCTTCGATAATAAAAAAAGAAACATATATCGATAAAAGATACCTAAGAGATGTGTAAAGAAAAAGAAAATATAGAAGGCAATAGAAGAAAAAGAAGAAAAATAGATGATGGCAAATGTCATTCCTACTTAGAGAATGGATGGCCTAACAATTGAAATATACACCTTTTTGTAAAAGGTTGTACTCATGGTATTTAGCTTGATTTGAAGCATGTAAAAAGTCTTTACAAACTTCTAAAATAGTTAATAAAGAAAGAGATGATAAAATTCTTGATAAATTAAATGAAGATATATATTCTGTTTCTCCCATTCCACAACGATTAGCGGATGCTAGAAAGAAAGAAATTAATGAAGAAATTTTTGAAGCATTTAGGAAAATAAAAATTAGTAAACCTTTGATGGAACCGATTATGCAATTATTGGATTATGATAAAGTTTTGAAAGAATTATTTGAATCTAAAGATAAATCTTTAGATGAATATAAAGAAAACTTATGGCAAAAGGTGTCAATTTTAATTAAAAAGAAAATACGAGACATATTCGATCTAGGAATGTTTGGAATACCTATAACAATATGAACTTCTTCTATTAAATTTGCTATATGTGATCTCGGAGCATCAATTAATGTGATGTCACTTGAATTATATGAATCTTTGAAAATAGGATCGTTGACTAATACGATTATTAAACCATAAGGATTATTAGAAGATATTTTAGTAAAAGTAAATAACTTAGTATTTCAAATGACTTTTATGTAATGGAAATAGGAGATTCAATATCACATAATTCTCCACCTATATTATTAGGTAGACATTTTCTCAAAACAGCTAAAACTAAGTTAGATATCTTTGAAGGGACGATGTCTATGGAATTTGAAGACAAAATTGTTATGTTCAAAATCAATGATGAGCATAATTATAATGATTCTGATGAATTACTTGATAATGAAATAATGATTATGATTCTTTAAAATTAAATTATTATGATAATCTAAGCGGTGAAATATATACAATTTAATGCGGTAACGATGGAAACTGAAAAAACGAAGTTTCAAAGAAGGAACAAGTTGAAGACACTCTAAATGAAAAGAAAGTAACTCAAGAATGGAGAGTTAAGCAACCAGAGAATGGGAAGAGTATTAATAAGCCAAAAAAATTTAAAGTTAAGAAGAATAAGAAGAAGAAAAAGTTGAGTATAGGCCCTATAAAGTTGAATGATCCTGGAGATATATATTTGAATATAAAAATCAAACGGGCTTGGTTCTTTAGAGCTTAGTGTGATATTGGTTCTAATGCAAATCTCATGCCAATACACTTTGTTCTACATACTCAATTGGAGTTGAATGAACCGGTTTCTGAACAAGTTCCTTTACTAAATGGTTCATCAATCAAACCAATAGGGGTGGATACGAATGTACCATTTTAAGTAGACAAGTACTTTTTACGTACAAATTTTTGGTTATGTCACATTTTGTTAATGAAGACCCTCCTTTAATTTTAGGATGCCCTTTCTTAGTCACTTCTCAAGCTATCATGGATATTCTGAATAAAACAATCATTTTAACGGTGAATGGTCAAGCAATTATTTTTTGGAATAGCACTAGAGTGAGAAGTCCCATATTCAAGTTTAGAGATCTGGTTTAGTACTAGAATGGTTCAAGTAGAGCCAACGACGATGAACAAAAGTGCTCTATGGGGAGGCACCTATATTCTATCTTTATTTCCATTTTATTAGTATAGCATGTTTTTAATCTCACCTTTTGACTCTCGCTTTAAAAATATTCTTGAAATTTAAGCTTCGAAATAGCTTCAAATGAGTGGAGATGATCGAGTCGTTATCTCCTTTTTACAAATATATTATGCTATTTATGCAAATTTATATTATTTTTCTATTTACTTTATTAACAAATTAATAAAATTATTAGTAAGTTACATATCCTACTTAAAATTTTGAATTTCCATTTATATTGATTATTTTAAGTAATATGTATAATAATTATGAATTATTATATGAAAAACAATAATTGATGTCTAGTGAATCCTCAGTGTTTTGATTTAATATTGTAAATCACTGAGAAAATCGGTGACAGTTAACATAAATTTTAAGTAAAATTCAAGCGTAGTGATGGAGCAATGAATCGACCTTAAAACCCAAATTGCTTGAAAAGTCGATGAGGCACAAAGTCTCATTTTCACCAATTTAAGTAGCGAATCCACTTATAAACTTGATTCATTCGTTCGATTTCAAGTTTTTAAAATAAAACCCCAATTTGCCACACATTAACCATCGTATCTACTCGATTCAAATACTAAATTTTTGCCTAGATTCAACTTTCGTAAGCTAGATTTTAGTATATTTAAGTGTTTCTCACCTTAATCTTGTTTTTTCAACCTAAAACAAAGTGAATATGAGAGTGAGGAGCCAAACTAGGGCTTGAGTAAAGGAATTTTGAGTAGAAACTTGAAAGAGAGATTTAGAGAAGTGCAATAGATTATATCTTAAAGGACTCACTCTCAAAAAGGTAATCACAAATCAAACCCTTACTTTTCGAATTGAATTTTTTTGTTATGATGAATTTTTTAGAAGTTTTTAATTATTGGAATTCATTTATCTACCATTGATATATGATTTCATTGATTTCAATAAAATAGAAATAGTGAATTATGATTATTTTTAGTCTACAAAGCAAATGAGTTTAAATTGGTTTAAAAATAAGTTTCAAATAAGTTTGGGGGTGTATTTTATTTAGACAGACTCGAATTTATCGCAAGATTGTTTCATGTTATGAAAGTTTTGGAAAACTGATTCTAAGTTTATATTGAGTAAGAACTTCGATACCGATTCTTTTATTTGATTTTCCAATTGATTTTCAAAGTTCAAATGAATTTCTCCTTGTAAGTAGAAATTTGAATTCGACCAAATTATTCTTGATAAATGGTTTTTAATGATTTACATGTTGAAATTTCCATTTGGACTTGTATTATTTGAAAAATGGTCGGAAATCGAAGAGGTAAAAGTTCAAGAGATGAGAAAAGAAAGGAAGTGATAAGTGAGAAACCCAAAACAAAACCCAAAGTTCCACCTACAATAATTAGACCAACGGGAATTCAATTAATAATCTTAGAGTTAGATCGCAACGAGAACCTACTCCACTATTAGATTATAGTGATGATTCGAAGGAGAGAAAGTTGAGGAGAATCCACATGCTACTTATAATGTGGATTATTTCATTAATACTAAAGCTCTTGCTAGAACGAAGAGAGATATTATGAAAAATAGAAAAGTGATACGGAGAAGAGACTCAATATAAAGAATGAATTGAAGTATAGGCCTAGGATTTTGAATATAATAAGGGAAAAACATTGGGGTTTGTTTACTAGGGATTATAATCGTGACGATTATGTAGATATTTCTAGGGAGACGGGTTGTGAAATTTTGTTTAGATAACTTTATGCTAATGGGCATGGAAGTGAGAATAAAACTCAGTATTATGTAAAGAGTGGGCATAGAGTTGCATCGTAGTTGAAACTTACAATGAACGCATCCTTGAAAGCGAAAAAGAAGAAAATTCATCCTAGTTTTGAAACGAGCGGTTCCCAAGTGTGGTGGAAATTCTTGTGGCGTCTTGATGTGCCCCCAAGGTTTGAATTTTTATTTGGCGAGTAGTTTGCGACATTCTCACCATGAATGTATATAACGACCCAAATTAATTAAACTACGATTAACATTAATCTCCGGGATTAACGATTGTAATTCGGGCGTTACATGGACAACTCGGTTTACTCGAACATGAGAATCGAGGGAATAAATTATTTATGGATGATGGTTGCATATGTGTGATGTTTAAAACATTATATTATTGTAACATCGCATGTGTGCACGTTGCTATCATGTGAGGTTGTGTGATGGGTAAACGCCTCGTAAAGCATGTCGACACAGTGCACGGTAGGCATAGTACGGGTACACTAAGTTATAATGCTACCTTAAATAAAATGACCAAAACAATGGTGAATATTATATAAAATAGATAATCAAACTTTAGGCTAATTAATAATAATCGGGTACATCAAGGATTGACACGCCTTAGGATGCGTGCCGAGACGCAGTGCACTACATGCCAAGTAATTGGGTACTAGGGGAAGTGGTTGTACACCAATTTAAGACCCTAAATAGCCTACATATGTATAAAATTTCCTAAGTTAAGTTAGTTGAGTCAATTGATTACAATCGCCTATACTGGATGAAAAAATTGATGTCATATATTTGCCTCAAAATTCGCATTAGAATGGAATCTTAGGAGATTTAAGTTTGAAATTTGTGTCAATAAGATGGAAGTTAGTGGAGTAGGAGCTAAAAAGGACCATTAGATTGACCTCGAGATACGTGAACAAAAATTAATTCTAATATAACCTATATATAGCTAAGTTAGTAGGAAATCTCTTCATGCAATAATAACAAATTTTGTTCTTGTGATGGAATGCTTGGAAAACTCAGCAAGAACAAGGAGGAAGGGATGTTATCTTCTAGAGGAATCAACCTAGGAAGATCAAATCCAAGAGTTCACCATCTAGGTACAAAGAACCCAATCTTTATTTGCTTAAATTCATCAACATGTGTACATGTAAACTCAAGTTGTGGGGGTTTTGTGCAAAAATGAATTTCAAAAATTAAGCCACTATTTTTCTTGTCTAAATGAGAGTTCTAAACTGATCTTGATGATCAATAATTTTTCAAACTAGTTTTGGTAAGAAATTGGATTTTCATGAATTCTTGATGCATACATGATTAGTTCTTAGCAAATTTCTTAACCCAATCTCTGTAAATTGAGCATAAATTTCTTATACAAACTCCAAATGAGGCAGATCATACGCTGTTGGAAAGCTTATCCAAAGATCTACAACTTTTGTTACTAGAGAAAATTTGAAACTCAAACTCATTCTAGTTAAAAATGCTTAACAAATAGGTTGTTTAAGTGCTAATACGAGATTTTTAAAATAAACTTTAACAAGGCATTACTCTCTCAATTCTTATCGGAATGAGCTTATCTTTTAACATATTGTTGTGGATATGTTAGCTGCCTTGTGACTCGAAAATCATGAGTTTTAGAGCTATAAATGCGGAGAAATGATTTTTACAATATTACTTGGTCGATTTGATTTTAATTTGGGTTATTTTGGGAAATAGAACTTTAAACTTAATTTAAACACCTTAAGTCACTCTAAAACATATGAAATGGATCTCGGGGGACTCGAGGCTATAGTATAGTAGTTAGGAGCTTAACGGGGTCGATTCGGAGTCGGGGAAATCAAAACGAGTATTGAGGTGCGTAAATCCATTGGAACGCCTCACATAATTCATAGTTTTGTTTTATCGATATCGGGTTACATGTGTGATTGTTGGTGGGCACACTTGGGTTTTCTACTCCTATATTGGTTTGCGTATATATTGATTGTGGCTAAATCACTTGCACATGTTACTTGTGTTTAGTGCTCGTGTAGAAGGCGGTAGAATATATCTATGATCATCGGGAGGGATGTAAGGTGTTCCCTTGACTTGAAATAATGTATGAAGGGGTTCATCTGTTAACCATAGTTGGGGTTTAGTCACTATAAGCTTTGTAAGTGTATACATGGTTCATGCCATGTTTTATCGATTACGATAGGTTTAGGTCATGATTTTCTCGTGATTTTACGGTTGTTTATTTATTAATGCTTTATTTTAGAGCTTTCTTATTTAGTATGTGATGTTTATTAAATGCTATTATTTTTGTTTGTCGTATGTTGCCTACATTCATGAGAGTATGACTTATTTTTTTGCCGAGGTCATATTTCGCATGTCTTGTAGTTTATCAGTTTTATTTCATTAATATTGTGTGGACTTCTCTTGAGATTTTACTCACTGGACTCGTCACTATATTTGTTGGGTGACCGAGTGCAGATCCTTCAACGAGCAAAGGCAAAGGCAAAGGCAAAGTGGTATTGGGTGACTACCTCTGAGATAGTGATGTCAGCTCGTGTTTGATTACAGTATTATGTGTTTACTTTTCATTGGGTTTTGGAGACTGTAGAACACTGAATACATGTATACAGATCTTTTGCTATACTTATTTTGCCTTTGATATATACATGGTATCTTTTTTGCCTCGGGTTTTCCACTACCTAAGATTGTTAAATATTGCATAATTTATTTACTTAAAGACTTCCACTGTAAAATTGTAATATAACTTGATAAATTGATTAACTGGCTAATTAAATTATTAATACTTATATAGATATTAATTAGTTAAACTAGTGTTAGTCGGAAAGTGTTATCAACCAGTTAGGTTGCGATGTGTCATAGGTAAGCAGGCCATGATGTGGCAGGGCTTGGTGATGTGTGATACGACATGACGGGTCCCAAGGTTGCCTCGGGATTTGAGGTCGCCACGCTTTGGTATTAGAGCGAGGTTCAATGGAGCCTGGGAAACATAAAAGAAAAAGGATAAAACTATTAGATGTAGAAACCCGAAGATCCCGACTTAGAATCCTAGTTCGGAAGTAAAACTTAGTCGGGTAGCGATAGAGCTTATATATGTGTTATGTTTTTTATTGTATATATTAAATACACATATACGGAAGATGATCAAACACGCGTAATTTGATCAAGATGAACGAACAATCGAATATTGCTAAATGTTTGGATGACACGTGCGATGTGGTACGACGCTGAAGCGAGCGAGTTGTTTCGAGTTACGCACCAAGTATTTTTAGAGGACTTTAACATACAAGTGTATATTAGCTTGTGCGGTGACATTCACACCTTCAACAAAGTGGTGTCGACTAAATGGAGTACGGGAATGAAAGGAAAGGTACGGAGGAGCATAGTGCAAATAAATGTTCTACGACAAGTACATTTTTTATTAAGATTCGGCGGAGGCTAGGGAGAACTTCATAAGATCTACAAAAGGACCCTAACGCATGAGACCTAGCGATTGACCAACGTCGACACATATCTACATTGATGAAGGACGAGTTAGAGCTAAGCTCAGTAGAAAAGACAGAGAGAACATGATGACAATGAGGATAGACAACACGGTCGAGGTTATAAGGATGATGACTAGATAGATAGAGCTTGTGCAATAGCAGCATCTCAAGCGCTACAGCAAGGACAGACTCACAACCAGAGAGGTTGAGAACATGGATATTATGATTAAGGTCGAACCAAAGATTAGGTAGTGGTTGAGTAGGACCGGACGTAGAGGTAGGTGTTTTCGATGTAGATTTGGAGGGAATGTCTGTGAGATTGATGACATATGTGGTAGCGACACTTTGGTGCACTCGATAGTCGGTCCGTTGTAACCGAGTTACGCCGGGTGAAGACCATCAACACGCTCAAGGTACGTAGATTAGTAAATTAGTTAAAGTTCATGCATGCATGGTATGTTAAGGTAGGTTATGGTCGGCATGGTATGTCATGATATGTCATTGTATATTATAGTATAGATAGTTAAGTTTATTATGTTGTGATAAATGATATGAAATGTTTACGATTACTTGGTGTTAGGTAAGCGGGTTAGGGAAACTTAGGCACATAATCAAGTTGAGAGTAGGTTGTGGAGGTGTTGGTGAGTGTGATGAATCATGATCAACTCGGCGGCATGTGCCTATGTCTTAGTGCAACACTACGTCCCCCGTGATGGGTACGGAAGTAGTGGGGTGTTCAGGGACTATAGAATGGTACTATCAAAGAGTGAGGCGTGGTATCACAGGGATAAGTTAGATAACTAGAGCTTCGTCGAGATCTAAATTTTGGGGACAAAATTTCTTTTAGTTTGGAAGAATTGTAACGACCCAAATTAATTAAACTAGGATTAACGTTAATCTCGGGGATTAACGATCGTAATTCGGGCGTTACATGAACAACTCAGTTTACTCGGACATGAGAATCGAGGGAATATATTATTTGTGGATGATGACTGCTTATGTGTGGTGTTTAAGACATTATATTATTGTAACATCGCATGTGTGTACGTTGCTATCGTGTGAGGTTGTGTGACGGGTAAATGCCTCATAAAGCGTGTCAATGCGAGTACCGGGTAGGCGTAGTACGGGTACACTAAGTTATAATGCTAACTTAAATAAAATGACTAGAAAAGGGTGAATATTGTATAAAATATATAATCAAACTTTAGGCTAAGTCATAATAATCGGGTACATCAAGAATTGACACGCCTCGGGATGCGTGTCGAGACACAGGGCACTAGATGCCGAGTAATTGGATACTAAGAGAAGTGGTAGCACACCAATTTAAGACCCTAAATAGCCTACATATGTATAAAAATGCATAAGTTAAATTAATTGAATCAATTGATTACAAATGCCTATAGCTGGATGAAAAAAATTGTTGTCATAGATTTGCCTTAAGATTCGCACTAGAATGGAATCTTAAGAGATTTAAGTTGGAAATTTGTATCAACAAGATGGAAGTTAGTGGAGTAGGAGCTAACAAGGACCATTAGACTAAACTCGAGATAAGTGAACACAATTGATTCTAACATAACCTATATATAGCTAAGTTAGTGGGAAATCTCTTCATGCAACAATAACAAATTTTGTTCTTGTGATGGAGTACTGGAAAACTCAGCAAGAACAAGGAGGAAGGGAGGTTATCTTCTATATGAATCAATAGTCTCATTAAAAAACATTTTTTAGGTTTGGATATAGATTGTATCATGAGTGGATCCATTTCCACCCCAATCCATGGTCCCATTGGAGATTCTCTAATGTGGATTTAGACCATGGATTGATGAGTTGACACTTTTATTTTCAATTTTCATAATATTAATAAAAGCTTGAAAAAAAAATAAAAAATTTTAAAAGAATTAATAATGCTGACATGGCAGTCTACCACAATATCTAGAAGTAAACATTGTAATAGACACCCTCCACTTTGATTCCATGCCACATAAGATGGACTTTATGAATCCATAGTCCTATTGGAGAGCTTTTTTTTGGATTGAATGTGGATTGTATCCTAGGTAGATCTATTTTCACATCAATCCATGATCTCATTGGAGATGCTCTTATCTTACATAAAACATCCTTTTCGCACCAACAAATGCGCAAACATAATTCCTAGATCTCAGGAAAAAAAAAAAAAAAAAAAAAGAATAACCATAATTCATGCTCCACTAAGACATTATTTAGAGAATTTAAAATAAACACAATCAGTGACCATCAAACCAAATGTAGCTGATCATCAAAAGATATAGCAGAGCAGAGAGTTGTAACACACAGGGACTAAATAACATAAATACCAAATTTTCCCAGTTCATCTGAGGAACATATTTAGAATATGAGATGCTTTTGTATCAGATTACATACCCAACAATGCACGTTGGATTAGTCTATAAAAGTTCCTTTTCTGCCTGAGAACTCATGTAGAAACTACTTATTTATACCACAGGGTTCGGAAATAACAGCGATGGAGAAGAGAACAAAGAGAACTCAAGCATTTGCATCCACGGCGAGGTTGGTAACACCGTTATTCACAAAAGCTTCCAGATATTCTTTCCTGCAAATGCACACATGCTTGAGAAAGGGGGCAGACTCAAATGCGAAACTTGATCTAAGCTTGCAATAAACCAATTGAAGGTCAGAGAGATACTGATATATGCGAGAAAAAAAATAAAAGAACATTACCTAGCAGGAAGATCGTCATGAGGACGATTGAATGGAGTCCACACTGGATCACCCACAAACAGCCGCATTGCCTGCGAGAGTAGGTATCACTATCAGATCAATAGCTTTTTAAAGCAGATATATGGTGGTGTTTGACAACATACGCAACGTTGCCTCCAATTGTTGCTCTTCTAATGCCAATATAAGAAAGGGTAACATGAAGCTGGAAACTATTCTCACTATCCAATTGAAGTTAGTTAAGAATTAAGAGGATTTAGACACGTGATATAGAAATCTAACTGAAGTAGTGGCGGACCGTGTAAAATTGAATGCTAAAAGAAAACTAAATAAATAAATAAAGCCTAAAGTTAGTTTCGAAGTAGTTATACCTTAGAAGTATAAGATAAAGAAGATGTCCTAATGATGCTTCATAAAAGATTATGGTCAATTGAATAGAAAGTATCAAAATTTGCAAATGCGCAAATCCAAATCAAACGTCCAGATGAAAAAAATAATAATAAAAAAAGAAGCAATATTGACATAAGGTCAAATCTCTTGCACTATTGCGATAAGAATGAGAAACATTAATCACAAAGGCTTTTTACCATTTTATTGTTACTAATTACTATGAAGGAAAATTCATCTAATTAATAAGTATTTTTCTCCTTGGAGATAAGTCCCCTGCGATGCTGAAGAAGCAACTATAATTTTAATTCAATTTATCTTGTTATTGTTATAATCGCAAGAAAAAAAAGGAGAATATTTGGACCTGTGAGGCAAGGGAAGCAAGACAAGAAAATTGTGCCCAAGCTCAGACAACACCTAAAGCAAAGTATAATCATATTGACCATATCCAAGAACTAACAGACACCGAACAAGGCCATGCCAATGCATGTCAAATAAAACACACCGAACTGAGAAACCAGAGAGCAATTATTCTAATGTAACAAAACATGGGAGAGTGGAAAGTTCACACGAAGAACTTCTAGAATATCTGATTTAGTTGAAACGACATATGGAATTAAAGACAACAGCTTTAAAGAAATGGTATTATATTTACGTGGGGGCAGAAACTCATGCATTCAACACACGTTGGGACGAGAAAGATAAAAAGGCCAAATCCAATTGGTCTACATCCAAATCACAATTTATTATGGTCTGACATCTCAAATTCATCTTCGATTCTCTACAACTAGTCTAATAGCACGCAACATAGGTATATGAAGACAAAAAAACTATTTATCCAGTGACAAATATGTGTGGCATTTACCGAAACGTGACAGATCATATACCTTGATATAGTTGTCAGCATCCAGAGTGAAACGGTGGTAAATTCCAGCTGGTAGCACAATCATTCCTCCTTTCTTTACCCATACTCGGATCCAGCCGTCATTTTTGTCCCTCACATCGAAATATCCTTCAAAAAGAAAAAGAAAATGATGGGATCAGCAAGGAGTGTCCCAGATAATAAACACAATGCAAAACACTAACCAAACATACCACTCCCTGCAACACAGTAACGAATTTCCTCATCAGTGTGAAGGTGCTCCTCAAAAAAGTTCTTTATCTTCTCCTCATAGTTTGGCAGCTTTTCGGGACAAACCTCACAAAAGTCCTATAAAATACCGATGCTTTCAATTATTACTCTCTGAGTGAGTACCATCATTGATTCACAACTTAAGTCTTAACACTACTATAATGCAATATCAAAAGTCCAAGCTTATACACATGGAAATAAAGGGCATTGAAGACAAGCTTCCACGACGTCATCAAAGTTATATATCAATACACTTTACATAAAACACGGAAAGTTACTAGCTTCATTCAATTTACCATTGGGAGAACCAAGCACTGTTAAATCAGAACTAAATTCTATATATATATATATATATATATATATATATATATATATATATATAATGCATTGTTGATTACAAAGAAACTATTCCATAGTAACATCACAATTTTTCCAAAACAAAATTCTAGAGGAAATGCACATAAGAAAATTTTCTCAAATTTATGTGATTGCACATGAGAAATATTTTAATCACATGGTTGGAAAAAAACATTTTTGGAAACAAATGATGGAAATAATAGGTATGATTCTTGGGATCTGTTATTTACACTAGTTATTTGATTTAACCAACGAACATGAGTGTATTTTTTGACAAAAATACACTAATGTGAAATGTCAAAAGAGCCCCTCAATTCAAGAGGTTTTGGGGTCTTTGATGCAGAGTTCAATTGTCTTAGCCTCGGCCAAAACGAACTAAATGTCCTACCTAAGGTCTCAACAACATGTGATCAAGACTCATGTTCATAGTTCAACAAAATATAGTCAAGAGCTCAAGCACGAGGTCTAATGTGATCTAGTCAAGACTAAGGAAGGAGTTTAGGTTCCGTCAGACTGAGACTATATTTATGCCACTAATTTCACTCTTCTTTTGGTGTTTTAAGCACACGACACATTGCACCAACCTCGTAGCATATTATAAACAATTTTCACCCCCGAGGGGGCTTTCAAAATTTTATTTCACGGGCGCAGCCTATGAGAAAGAGGCATGCAATAGGTACAGGTCTGTAGAGGGCCTCAACCTACCTAGGCCAAAAGCAACTCTTGCGGCCTTAGTCGAGTTTGGTCGAAGATGTATGTATCACATCAATCGAGCTTGGGCAAGACCAAGTGCGATAGTGAGTTATTGGTGAATTGCTCGCTACAAGAAAAAAAAATAAAATCTCCACCAATTCGTTGATTCTGCGAATACCCGAATTGAAGGATGCCTTTTTCTAACTTGTGATCTCTTGCGACACACCAAGTTCAAGAAACAACACAAGGTTTTCTATCCCGAAAACTCAAAACATAATTTCATCAATCAAATAATCAACCCTAAACCGTACGTGATCAAGCCTTTAAATAGGCTTAACAACATTAATGTACACACTACATAACACGGACTCCTAATGAACTCACAACATTGATAACCAACTCCTATTTGAACTCTAATAACATGACTTCTCTAAAATAAAAGATAAAATCAAAACACATTAAAATAAGTGCAAAATAGCATGACATCTAATCACCTAAATAGTAATTATACTAACATAATGAATCTAACAAAGATAACTAACGGAAATTCTCAACTAATACAACAACATAGCCTCAGTCCCAAATTAATTGGATTCGGCTACATAGATCAAACTCTTCCATTGTGCTTAACTTAGTGCAATTGATGGTGATCTTTCCAAACCATTCAAATCCTGCTTAATAGATGCGTCCCAAGTTAACTTTGGTCTACCCCTACCTCGTCGAGTTTCTTCAGTTTCTATTGAGTCAAGTTTTCTAGTGGGGGGCATTTGCAAGCCGTTTTTTAAGGTGTCCAAACCACCGCCGACCTTCCCTAATTTGTGTCAATTGGTGCTACTCCTACTTGTCTTTGAATTTCTATATTTCTTATTCTATCTTTACGAGTTTTACCACACATCCACCTAACCATCCTCATTTCTACTACGTTCATTTTATTTAGTTGTTGTTGCTTTACCGCCCAACATTCACTTCCATAGAGCATAGTTGGTCTAATTGCCGTCCTATAAAATTAACATATCACTTGAACCAACTCATTCTATGACTCCAACTGTATACACCATCATTGTGTCTCGTCTCACACTCCATCAATATTCCGAGGCCGAGCAAGGTTGGTACACATGCTTATTATCTCAGGCCCTTGGTCGGCCAAGACAATAGGCAATGAACTCGGCCTTGCAAAGCGAAAACCATTGCGTGATGGGTACACAATCACAAAGCCTTCCAAGTAGAGATGGGAGCGCCGGTTCCTAACGAAGTTTCTAGCGAGTGGGCTAGATTGGGATTGGCGACTGCTAGAGTTCAACAACAAGGAAATGAAAAAATTTTGCTTGCATTTCAACCACAACCTTTAAGGCCAAATCGAAAATATGAAAACAGAAATACTTTGAAATCACACTGATTTAGATGTCAGGGTGCATTGAAACATAGGATGATTGGATCATTTTCAAGTAGTAGAAGCAGCTCCCTAATGGTTATGCTTTCATTTATGTTAAAAGAATAACTCATGTGTCGGTATGGCATTTGGCGGCATATTGGTACATGAACCAACGAAAATATTATAAAAGGTAACTTTTTTACATAAGAAAAATGTAAATTTTTTTAATCAAGAGTTTTTTAGCAATGTTTTTTGTTATGTTTCTTCTTTTAGGAATTAAAATTAACGAAGGCATATCTATTTTAATAGTTGACTACGACACATTCTGTAATTAATTTTTCTACTCTAATTGGTTGGGTAAAAAATGAGGCAAGCATAGGAAAATTGGCAAAAGTGAGAAGTTCTCCATGAGAAAATATTAGTTGCGAAACGAAGAAAGATGCCTTCTCTCAAGAAAATCACTATTCGAAAGAAAATTTTCCTTTTCCATGCAATCAAACAAATATATAAAAAAATATTTTCCACGGAATCAAAGAAGCATAATAATAAATAAATAAAAAGAAAAACCCACAGATATTGAAGGAAACACTAAAGCCACATGACATATGTCACATACCATATAGGAGTATCCCCTTTCTTCTCTTATCTTCTTCAGTACTTCATCAGTTTCATATTTATCAGCATCTAAACGCCAGCTGAGCACTCCAAGCTCTACATACAAACACATGCCTTTTTAATGAGATATAAAGCTAAAAATCTATGGCTAAATCATTTAGTAATGTTGATAGCTAAATAAAACTTACCATCAAGTCGGTCCAAAGATACAAATTCCTTAGGATCACGATGATGAGGAAGTCTCTGGTCTTCATCACTATCATCCATGTACCATGCTTGGATGACTTCTTCTCTAGGATCCTATATGACATCTAACTTAAATTAGTAAGGAATATGTTTGTATAACAAAGCTGCCGTTTTCCCAATTCATACAAAACAAATCGAGTTCACTTAAATTGTGTAAATAAAGACTTGCTTTTGAAGGTATATGTTGACATCAAGACCGACAATAAAAAAAGCAGTGAATATTGGCTCTCACAGAACAAGGATTTAGACATCAAGAAAATTGTTGAAGTTCACTTTTGCAAATATTGGACATGAAGGAATGTGCTCACAAAGCAACTTTTGCCTTAGATTTGGTTGTTTAATTTGTATGTCAAGAGATGGAACGAATAAGAAAATAACAGATTCCATATCGACTACCCTTTTGACCCTTGCAAAAATGTTGTTTAGAGAACTCATGAACGTGAGCTTTCAAGTTTCCATCAATAAAGCATTAAGTAACTGATTAGTTTTAAAGATAAAGGAAACAATCCATCAATCAGAAAACATCCTGAACAAAATACCAAAAATCACAACACCAATAACTGTACCAAAGCATCACAATTTGCAACGGCAACTACAACCAGTTGAGAAAACAATCCATCGATCGGAAAACAATGGACATAAAAATCCTATTGTTAACAGATTTGGAAGTCAAAACGAAACACAAAATTCGTCAAACTAGGGTTTCTAACATTTCAATTGAATCACATAAACAAAAAAGGAGATTTCGCGTACCTTGACTGACGAGGAAACCATGTTTGCGTTATCAACCGGCTTGTCTAACTTGGGAGCTTCGAATTCACGAGAGTTGCTTTAAATGGATGGAAAATGTTAGGCGTACATCACCGAACGCACGTCGCGTGCGTGCGACGCGCTTCGAGATTTGATGCAGCCTTCGTACCATCTTCGATGGGCCTCGGGATTTAAATGGATTTGATGGTCTCATCAGAATAATAAACAAATTAAATACGAACGTGTAGTTTACTATTATGCCCCTACTGAGCTGACGCGTGCTTATTGTTCTCTGTGGCGTTTCCTGTCCAGATAACGTTTCTTGGCGCGTGGAAGTCAAAAGGTGGCTCATGATCGTTTTATTCAATTTTTCCATACACCTAGAGTTGCAAGTGGGGAAAGGACGTAGATCGTAATTACCATACCATTTCTACAGAGTGCAGAAAAGAGATGTATTCTTGCAAATTTCCCTCAGGGCAAAGTTTCCCGCCCCACCCCGCGAGGATCCTCGCAGGGCGAGCAATCCCAACAGTGACTCATCAATTTTGTAAAAAATATTTATTTTTATCTTTATTCCTTGGTCATTTTGGCACTTAAGTACTATTTTCTCAATTTTTTAAAAAAACTATTTTCTCGAATTGAATGATTAATGTGAATTTGTTTTGTTGATTGAGTTACAAGTTATCATACTTAATTAAATATATAAGATTTCCAAATCTAGTATGGCAAATATATTTCAATGATGTTCTAAATATAATTTTATATATCTTTATCATATAATATATATATTATAGAATTAATTTAATGGTAAAAATCAATTTTATTGTTGGAGATCTTGAGTTTCATTCTATATATTACATGTGTTTTAAGTAAAAAAATTATATATTTTTTTGTAAAAGCATAAAAAATAGAGAATTATATGCAAAGGATTCAGGCGAGGAATCTCGACAGAGCAAGAACAATTACCGTCCCCGCCTTGCCCCGCGTGGCAAGGCAAGATTTTGCCCCGTGCCCCGCCCCGCAGGAAGCAAAAAGCGGGGATTCTTTGCCCCACCGGGGCGGGGCATCGTGGAGAACGGAGATTCCCCGCCCCACTTGTAACCCTAGATACAGCCATGATTAGACCTAATCATTGAGATGGTGCCCGCCCATCTCGGCCCGAGTCGAGTCAGCATGGGTTAGGCTTGGGCCTTGAAAACCTCAATAGGGCCCGACCCAGCCCAAGCCCGCGAATGCCCACTATTTTGTGGGTCGGGCTTATATTTGCACTTATCAACTTAAGTTCGCCCTCGCCTTCGTATAGACTTGTGTTCAATGTAGAAATATGTATATACATCTTTAAAAAGTGAGGAAGTAAGAGTTTGAACCCAGGTTGCCCAAATGCTACACTACAGTCTTAACCAATGTGTTAATCCTTTGTTCTTATTATCTAACGCATATATATATATATATATATATATAATATGTTCTAATATGTTCGTTCACTAATCAATTTTCAAAATATTTTATGTTAATACTTTAAAAATTAATAAATTATAATTTATACATTATCGATCAATCTTATAGCCCAAGCCCGACCCTTAACGAGTTTGGGTAGGTTTGGGCCCGCAATACTTAGAAGCGGGCTTGGGCGAGCCTGGACAGGGCTTTCAAAAAAAAGCCCACCTAGGTCCAGCTGCTCAAGCCCGTCTGATGATGAGGTCTAGCTGCCACCTCCCATTGTCACCGCCTCGCCACCACCGCCTTCCCTGCTATCGTCGTCGCCCTCACCACCATTGTTGTTTCCCTTGCCACCTCTCTCTCTCTCTCTCTCTCTCTCTCTCTCTCTCTCTCTCTCTCGATCCGACCACCATCACATATAGAGTTGAAATGCCATCGTGTTCGGTGATGCATGGTTGAATATGGGTTGAATGTTCAGCCAACAACATATATTCGGTCAGCATGGCCGAACATGTGTCGAATCTACGACCAACATGGTCGGACACGGGGATTAGAGTTTGTCACGGCCTAAATTCTTAATCCTAGTTTAATTCCTTAATCAGGATCATCGACCCATGACGTGAACATGCATTGAGATACGTGCATTGACTGAAGCATGTGGCAGAGGTATATGTTAGTTTTGATGTGATGTATTCCTAATGTATTGTATTTGTGCAGATTACTAAGTCATCTCTACTTGTATATAGTTGTCGAGACATGAACGGAGACACGCCTCGAGATGCGTATCGACTTGAGACCGGGGTAGAGATTGATGTGGTAAGCTTTAATTTAAGTTAGTGTAGCTTAAATAGCTAATTTAATGTGGTTATAGTTGAATTAATATTAATGTAACCTAAGTTAGAAAAATAAACAATATCTATTGATGTTCCTCGAGATACGTGTGGATACCATCACTAAACAAATTGAGTTAAGTTTGGTGTTAGTAAAGGTGAATTAGTGGATAAATAATGGATTGTGGGGTCACATTATAAGCTATAAAATTGATCTGGAGATGGATGTATACATGAAGATCAAGGGTTCCGAATTCACTTCATTTATATATATATATATATATATAAGAAAGTTAGATGAGATTTCATGCGATCACTTTCATTTGTAACCAAAAGAGGAAAGAAAGATCTGGAGAGAGAGATCAATGAATTGTGAAGAAATTCTCGGTGAATTGGAGGTGGAGATCAAGGATTAGGAGGATCTATAACTAGGTAAACTAGTCTACTCATTTAATATGTGCAATTCAAACAAAAATTGCAGGTTTTGGTTCAGTTCTGATTTTTCAGGAATTTCAATGGGCAAATGACTTTTTTTTTTCAAAATCTAATTCCATATTTAGATTCCTTGTAAAATTCCACTAATTCTACTATAAAGGAGTTTTGGATTTGGATTTAGTTTCATAAAGTTATGAATTTTCGAAGTTGTAAGACCAAATTTTAAATTATGCATGTTGTATTATGAACAAACCTCTATAACTCGGTCATAACTTCATCATTTTAAATCAAAATGGACCCATTATGGTGGCATTTGAAAGCTAACTCAAAGGGGAACAACTTTGCCTACTGAAATATTTTGAAATTCGAATGTTTTCATGTCTTTAAATCCTCTCGCAACTTTGATAATGAATCTGAAATTTCGGGTTCACGCTTTTTCTAATGTCGTGTTGTTTTAAGCATCACTCTCTCATTTCTTATTAGATTAAGCTCATCTTTTAGTATAATGTTCTAGGATATGTTAGTAAACTTCAGCAAAAAATTATGAGTTTTGAAGCTATGGTTTAGGAGAAATTAATTTTTCAAAATTGTTGGTCGAAACCCAAAACTATTTTGATCCGTTGTGGTAAAATTTTCACATCTCATTCAATTATTATCGAAATTGCGCAAACCTTATAGTTTTGGAAAGCTAAGGCATAGCTTTAGAAACTTCTCTTGATGCTACAATACATAATTTTAACGTTTTAGTAATTGAAATCAACTCACAAGTTATTGTATCAAAACTATTTTTTTTAACAAGTAGATGTGAACATAAACAACTTATTAATGAGGGTGATTTGAAAATTTGGAATTTACAATCACTTAAACTAACTGTATTAACTTGTACAAGTCCTAAAGCACCTTAATTAACCTCAGGAACTTAGAGGAGAGTCTCGAGAGTTCGGGTACGCATTTTGGGGTATCGGGGGGTTGGTTAAGCTAGGAAGTTTGTGTGACTTGTAAGTAAACTGATTGAGATATTTCTCTTCATTTCATTTCCTATTTATGCATTTATTTATAGTCATTTTTGATATATCTATCGTACTTTTGATGCCATGACTTTGTTATCTTATTTCATATCATGAGTTTGTTTTCATGGCATTATTGGTGTTTTGAATAGTTTTCGTTGATTCAAAATCATGTGCTATGTCTTTCTTAGTTGAGGAATTTAATCAAGTGAAACGGTATGCTATTAGATAGATGGTTTATGGTATTTGTGAATTTGTTTCCTTTGTGCTTTACTTCAGCAACTCCTTTCTTCGAATCCTAAACCGAGTCAATTCTTGATTTATAAAAGTAGTTCTTATATCTATGACCATTTTGTGACAGAGATGGGTGACACACGGGGTCACGGGATGTCGAGGTTTTCGACATCTCACCACTAGTTTGTGCGACACACGGTGTATGGGGCTAGGGTTGTCTACAAATATATATATATATATATGTAATGGGCATTTGGGAGTATATTTACGCCATAAATAATGGAATAAGGTTGATGTGATGTAGTTCATAGTCAACCGACCCTAAATCATTACTGCTTAGTGGAGTGTTAGTTTCATTTTATTTAACTAAAGTGTCTTATGGCATGATATCTTTTTCAGCATATTTGATATTGTTATGCTTTCAAATACTTGTTGTATTTTTGAAAATGTGGATAAATGTCTTTCAGTGTTACTTTCTATATTCATGTAATGTAACGGTCCAAATTAATTAAACTAAGATTAGCGTTAATCTCGGAGATTAACGGTCGTAATTCAAGCGTTACGTGGACAACTCTGTTGACTCGGACACGCGAATAGATGAATATGTTATTTATTGATAATGATTGTTTATATGTAGTGTTTAAAATTATTATTATTGTATTGCATTGCATGTGTGTACGCTGCTGTCGGGCAAGTTGGTGTGACTGAGAATTACCTTGGAATGTGCGTCGATGCGGGTATCGGGTAGTGGTTACCTGGGGATGCTAGACTACACTAGGAAATGGTATATAGTGGATAATTGAACCATAATCTAAGCTAGTTAATAAAATAATGTAAATTATGATGTGCCTCGAGATGCGTGTCGGGGTGTGAGGCATCGGGTGTGGGTTAGTGCTAGTATAAGCTAATGAGTGTCACAATGTAGTCATTAAAGTGAGTGGGATAATATGAAAGGGAGCCATAAGATTGTCCTCGAGATACGCAATAACCAAGATTAGATCATCCAAAGTATAAAAAGGCTCATAGTGGGTTTGTAGCTACATCTAACCAATTTTTACATGCAAATCTGGAAAAACTAAGAGGAGAAACTAAAAATCTAAAGAATTTATGGTGTGTTCAGTTGGGATGACTAAGAAGTTAATCATATGATTAACTTTTAGTCCAATGTTCATTTAAGTGGACTAGTTAGTGAAACAGATTAAATCTTGTATCCATGGGACTAAATAAAGTGAACCTCAACCCACTCACTAGCTAATCCAACCTAAGAAAAATGTTATTTCCCATTTTGCCCTCACTTATTTTAAAACACTTCACACAATATACTTCATCAACGTTTTTTACTTCCCCACCTCAAAATCAAAATCGATCTCACTTTAAAATTGAATACATTGAGCATCTCCTCTTCTCTCATGCGCTCTATCTCATCCATTTCCTTTATGGTTCTCTCTTTATATGTTTTGAGGCCAAAGCCATATGTACTTGCACGCATCATACCTTATTATGTTTCTGGAGAATTGGTATTCACTGAGGTGGGTGGCAACTCTTATACCTCCATATGTTTTGTTTTGTGGTGTGGTTGTTGCAGGAATAGGTGTAGGGTGGGAGGACGAGGATGTTCTACGACTCATGTGTGTTGAAAAGTTGAAGATGAGAGCCTACGCTCTTTGTTGAGGTTCTGTTTCATATTCACGCTGATCGGTCTCAATCAATTGTTTTTGTCCCCTTAGACTTGGGTTTTTGACTGGAGATGAGCTCCATCCTGTTGTTGTGGCTGCATTTTTCGTTGATTTCCTAACTTTTCGACAGAATGCACGAATATTTACAACGCGACGCGATGTGATATGAGGTTTAGCACCAATTATTGATTATTAAACTCTTTTTTAAAGGTTTGAGATCGCGAGTGAGGTGAGTTCGATTGTGTTGGGGTATTTATATAGAGAGGGGTAGAAACGTCATTTGGCTAAACTACTTAATATCCAGTCAACCCAACTGAACAAGTCCCCAAATTTGAATTACTCTTAATCCATAGCCAATTAATCCAATGGAACTTAGTCCAACCCTATCAAGAAAAGCATATCAACCCAACTGAACACACAATTATGGTGCTAGGAGAGATCTATTAGAGTAATTCATCACAAGGTAATCATCTTTTTCCGTCACTTTCTTCTTCAAATCATCAAAATAGAGCTCAAAATAGGGTTTTCTTCAAAAACAAGAAATCTCATAGGTTTAAAGTCCAATTCAACCACAAAATTGAGTTTTGAAACTGATTTTCATCAAAATTGAAAAATTGGCCCAATTTGGAAAAATTGGAATGAATGCATGAAATATTTAAAATTGATGCAAATTGTTGTATGATTGTTGTTGTTGGATGTTATTTGGAGGTGGTGATTCCCCTATGAGGAGAGGGTAGGGTCGACGGCTTGTACGAAGGCCATAGAGGAAGAAATCACAAAATTCACGAGTTGGAATTTTAGGTTTTGACTTAGATTGCACGCTATTGGGCACCTCTAGCACGCATTCCAAGCACCAGAAAACTAAATAAAAATGTGTTTTAATAATGTAGCTTAAACCCATTTTTGACACGCCAATTTTCTGTTTTAAAGGTTTTTGTGCTATTTTAAGGAATTCAGCCAAGAAAATAATAATTTAATAATTCTTGGGATTTGTATCGAATTTGGTTTAGGACTTAAAACACACTTATCTAACCTAAAACCACTACAATTTATTCTAAAATACATAATTGACTTCAGGGGAATGAGAGACCATAGCGTGGGTACCAAGAGCTAAGCGGGGTGGGTTTCGAGAACTCGGGGAAATCGGAGCGCGTATTAAGGTGTGTAAACCCATTGAAATGCCTCACATAATTCATGATTTTATTTTATCGGTATCGAATCACATGTGCGACTGCTAGTGGGCACACATGGGTTTTCACTCTAAATTTAGTTGCGTATATGTTGGTTATGGCTAACCCACTTGCACGGGTTACTGGTGTTAGTGCTCATGTTGGCGACAATATAATATATCTACAACCGTCGGGAGGGATTTAAGGTGTCCCTTGACTTGAAATAGAGTATGGAAGAGGTTCATCCATTATCCGTAGTTGGGGTTTAGTCACTGTAAGCTTGTAAGTATATACGTGGTTCTCATCCTGTTTTATCGATTACCGACTAGTTTAGGTCGGTGTTTTCTCGAATTATTCGGTTGTTTATTTATTTATTATTTTTTTATTTTCGAGCATGCTTTATTGGTATTTGTTGTTACATTATTCGCTGTTGTTTTTGCTTGTCGTATGCCGCCTACATTCATAGGAATATGACTTATTGTTGCTAGGTGTTATATTCGCATGTCTCGTAGTTTGTCAGTTTTATTTCGTGAATATTGTATGGACTTCTCTTGGGATTTTACTCACTGTATTTGTTGGGTGATTGAGTGTAGAGCCTTCGACGAGCAAGGGCAGGGACAAGGAGGTATTGGGCGACTACCTCTGAGATAGTGACGTATGCTCGTGTTTGTTTACAATATGTATATATTTATGATTTGTTGGGTTTTTGGGACAGTAGAATATTGAATACATGTATATGGATCTTTTGTTGTATTTATTTCGCTTTTGTTATATACATATATTATTTTGCCGGGTTTTTCACTACTTAAGATTGTTAAATATTGCATAATTCATTCACTTAAAGACTTCCGCTGTAAAATTTTAATATAACTTGATAAATTGATTAACTCGCTAAATAAATCACTAATATTATAACGAAATGAAAAAGTGTAAGCAACCAGTTAGGTCGTAGGGCGTCAAAGATAGGCAGGCCAATACGCAGCCTCCTCGTCATTAGGACGACTGACTGACCTGAATTATCTTAAGAGAGAGAGAGAGAGAGAGAGAGAAGAAACGAATGAGAGAAAAGGCAACAATGGCAATGGCAACAATGGAGGAGAGAGAGGTCTACCATGGTGAACGACGACGGCGACTCTAACGGCCTAATATTTATTAATCGCGCCTGTTCGAAAATTTCAGACTAGGACGCCAGCTCAGATCCACGTAGACATCGTGGATAGGGGTAGGACACGTCTAACTAGACATAATCCGTTATTTGTGTATGATGGTTGACTTAATTGTGATGTTTAACTTGTTTATAATATTGTATTACATAACATTTTTGTATGTACCTTGTATATCGAATGAGGTTATGTGATAGGAGTTCGCCTCGAAAACCGTATTGATGCAGGTATCAGGTAGGCGAAGTACGAGAAAACTAAAGTTAGACAAGGTAAATATGACATGTAAGGGTAATAAAATCATAGGCTAAGTTGAGTTAGTCGAATAGGCGAAACTATAGCACACCTCGAGATGCATGTTGAAGAGCAGGGCACCAGAAATCGAGTAACCGATTATGGGTTAGTTCTATATTTAATTGATTAGTGTCACATTATAGTCATAATTCAGTGTATGAACAACTCAAATAAGGACTTTAAACTATCCTCGAGATTAGGGACGTAAGTGGGGCGAGGAATACAATCTCCATCCTCATCCCCACTTACAGCAGGGCGAGATTCCCTGCTTGAAATTCCCAACTGAAAAAGTTTCGACCCCCGTTCATCTCCTATGGGGATCCCTATCCCCGCGAGGATTCCCTGACCACCCACATCACTTTTTCACATAATATCTGAAAAAAAAATAAGATCAAGTATATTATAGATCCAAAATTAAAACATTAAAAGCTTTTTCTTCGCAATT
The DNA here is from genome assembly GCA_039657325.1 of Stephania cephalantha. NCBI lineage: Eukaryota > Viridiplantae > Streptophyta > Magnoliopsida > Ranunculales > Menispermaceae > Stephania > Stephania cephalantha. The sequence continues at coordinate 42,479,261 of CM077576.1, forward strand.
ATAAATTAGTTTTCAAATTTTATATGAGGCATTCACCATACAAAAAAGGGAAATATAAGATTTAATAATTTTGATGCAATTCCCACAAGAAATATTCAGGATCTTTATGGAGAGTCCCCACTGGGTGGAATGAAGAATATTCATGGGGATTCTCCATGGTTGGAAAGGGTTATATCGCCCCTGCCTCACCTCCGATGTTGGGGATGAAATTTCCCCCAATCCCGGTCCCATGTGGGCTAATTGGCGGGGAATCCCCACTCCGTTGGCGAATCCGCGTGGGAATGAGGATTTCCCGCCCCACTTGCATCCCTACTCGAGATACGCATATCATGGATGATGAGAGCCAACTATATGAACAAGAAGATAGTGGATTTTTCCATCACTTCCACCCACTTCAACATGCAAATTTAGAGAAATCTATAGCTGGATAGGGATTTGAGAGTTGGAATTCAGTGTTTGGATATCAACTTAGGAGATCATCAAGCAAGGTAATAGTTTCATTATCATCTTCTTCAATTCGTAAAAAATGAGCTATATAAATGAGGTTTTCATGCAAAAACAAATTTCATAAGTAGCTCACTAATTTCTACAAAAAAATAACTTGCTTCGACACTGAATTTAATAACAAATAGATTTCCAAGCTACATTAATGGTGTTCTTGACCTATGGTTGCAATGCATGGATGAATCCATATAAATTGATGATGATTTTGATGAAATTGATGCATGAATCTTATAAGTTGTGGTTATTCTGCTATTCTCAAACCCCTTTGAATATATTCTGATAGGATTCAGAACTGTAAAATCGAACTTAAGGATTTTGTGTTAATTTTTTAGAAAACCCCCAAAATTGGGCCCCTCCCATGCATGGCGCCGAATTCCCTTTAACAACATTGCTTTGGAAGCTCAGGAGAGTTGGCGCCATCCTTGTATAAGGCCAATGTCAGAAATGAACCAACGACGCCAGTTTTTCCTTCTCACAACGCCACTTTATGTATACCTGAGTGACTTTCGTAAAGCGGTCATAACTTTCTCATTTTAACTCTCATTTCGACGTTCCGCCCATCATCAAAAAGCTAAGAGAGAGATCTCGCACATGAGAATTTTAAATCATAAAGAATCAGCAAGTTGATGAATTAAAAATAGGCCTGAAGTTAAGCGTTAAACGTAGGAATGGTTTTTTTACAAGTTTAGGGACTTAAAACTTGTTCAAGAGTTCTAAAACTTAACTTAATGACTCAACACACCTAGTGCTACTGAAATTTACACTAGGGATATAATGGGATTATTGTTGAGTGTCGGGTATAGATTCTGGGATGTGAACATGACATTTAGGGGAAAATGGGAGTGAGCGCGAGATTTAGGTGCGTAAAACCCACAAGAATGCATCACATAATTCAGTTCACTTTTGTTATATATTTCACGCTTGTCGATTATTTTATTTCGTTGTTTTAGTTAACTGTTATTTATACTGATTAACCATTCGAGTTGTTTCGTCGGGGTTTATTATGAATATCGGATTAGTTGGTTCATCGGGGTTATGTTGCGTTATTGTATGGGACATACTGATTTACTAGCTGAGTGGTTTACTAGGGCTATAAAAGGTGTGGTATAAGAGTGACTGATCAATCGGTTGAGTGGTTCACCAGGGTTGTTCTGTAGCATCCCTTAACCTGATTAGTGCGATACCCGACCTGAAACCCTAATTAAGCCCAGATTACCCTTACCAGACTTAACTAGAGCCAGCAGCCTTACCACCTTCACCTGATAAGCACTACTTTATATCGAATATCAAAATAAAATAATTTATAAACACGACGAAAACTTAAAGCCCACTTTCGATAATTCAAACCACGATATATAGTATTAAAACAAACCGGAATAAACCACGATTATATAAACCACCTACCCCTTGTGATATTACAAAACTATAATTTAGTGCGAATATATAAGACCAGAGAGAGTCATCACGTCGAAGAAAAGATCAAGACTCATATATCTTCTCCATCCCCTATTCATAGCGCTCGTCGGTTATCCTGTAATGTTAAGTGGGGTGAGCGCTTCAACTTACTCAGTAAGTAAGGATTCACATTAATCATCAACATTCCATATAGTAATTAAGAACATTATGCAATAACAACATGCACCAACGATATCTAACAAGAATATGGAAATCATATATTTCAATATATAACATATGTAAAGCAAATGTCTTGGACTAGTACACTGTTATCCTCATTTTATTTATAAAAACTAGGGTCGATTACCCACCTAGCGCCATTAACGCGATTGTTGGCCGATATACTCTCTAGCCTATCCACGAATGCCTAATGGTTCTATCCAAAACCCCCTAGTGAGTATATAATCCACACAACCTATCAAATTGAGCAAGAGTTATACATAGGCTGGGAAATGAACCCATCTCCTATAAACTTATTCTCAAAGCCAGGATTTATAGCATGGTCACATTACACACCATTTTTCGTTTAATGAAAACCATCACAATGTACAAAATCCCCCATTCCATTCCAACCACTACAGGAGCTATATATACTAAATAGTCAGGTAATATTGATAAATAAGCGAATCCATACTTACCTTGGGTTTAAGTCCCTTTTACCCAAACTCCTAACTTTCTGGTCATCACACACTTCCTCGGTGTTCCTCAACCTATCACCAATCATTTGTACTCGATTTAAGTCCAATATACTCTATTGAGAACCCCTAGACCAGTCCCTAAGTCCTCTATAAATTATATGTAAAATACAGCAACCTTGATGTTTTCAAAGGTAGCTCATTTGGTGGAGCGGGCTCCAGCAGTTACGTACATCATCATCGATGAAGGGAGCGCGTTCCTCTGCGAGATGGAGCGTGCTCCACCCTGTGCTGTTTCGATAGAACACAGGGCAGCAGCCACCGTTTCACTCAAAATCATCACATATCACTCCAACAACCTCCGAAATACTCCCAAATGATCCGAGAGAATGTAACGACCCATTTTATTAATGTCGTTAATTATCTTGAATTTGCAGACGTGGACACTAGCTCAGATCTACGTGGACGCCGCGGTAGGCTAAGACACACGGGAACCTAGGTATGATAGTTTATTGTGTGTTGGCTGCTTATTTGCAGTGCAATTTATTGAAATACATCGCATGTGTGTATGTTGTATAACAATACGTGCGAGATTGTGTGAATTGTATTTGCCTCAATATGCATGTAGACGCGGGTACCGGGTAGTTGACTAGACCAAATAGTAGGTCAAGGAAATTAAAACACACAAATTACATAAAAATTGGGCACGTAACTAATTTAAAATGGGTATTAGGTGGCTAGAGACGCGGCGGTACGCGTATATCGCGGTTCGGACGCGAAACTGGGCGTCAAAACACCCGAAAATGGCATTTTTGTGCTTAAAACACAGGCGAGTGTCCCAAACGCGTCACCATTTGGAGTCAAGGAAGTGTTAGGTTGGAGTAAAAGGAGGGTTGTGGATGCATAGAGATGCACATGTGAGTGGAGATGCCAAGTGGAGATGTGCCTATAAGTCAACAAGCCTTATCCCACCACCTTTTCTCTCACCATTCTCACTCACACACTCGAACTGGTGAGGCCAAGAAAAAGAAGAAGAAACGGAGATGAGGAGGAGAAGAAGCCGGGAAGGAGAGAAAAGAGGGTGGAAGCATCAGGATCAAGGTGAGTCCTAGTTAATTTTGTAGTGGGTTTGGTGCGTCGGCCATGGTGGCCGAGAGGGGGTTCGGCCATGGAGGCCGAACCGGGTCGAGGGTGGAGATGGCAGGGGCGTCTCCCCTGCCATCGATTCCACTTGGGTTGGGGTGAGAGCCAACCCAACAGCAATAAGAAAAAAAAATTGGCGATCGAACCAGGGGTCCCTGGTTTGATCGAATGGAGAAGGTGCACGCACGTGTGTGCACCCATCCACTGGGCCGGACCCAGCACTGGCCAGGCTCGGCCCATGGGCCGAGGCTGGACCAATTCTGGTCCAGGGTCGGGTCCGACCCAAACCAAATAAAAAAATATAGAAAAAAAGAAAAAAAAAAAAAAAAAAAAATTTCAAAAAATTGGGAAAATTCCGAAAAACTTATATTTCAATAAAATAAATAGAAATTGATGAATTTCTATAAAAAAAATTACGTGGGAATGTCGGACGCGACTTTTGCGGGGTTTTTGCCTCGAAAAGCCCGAAATGGACAATTTGGCCTAAAATTTTAAAAATTGGTTGTAAATTGTTATGCTAAATCGGAATTATTGATAAATGGACATAGGTGAACACGGGTGATCAATTGGCGACCAAGGACTCAGTGGACTTGGGCTCGGGGATTGATTACGGGGTATTGGAGTGCGTTGTGAGGTTTGTAAAACCCAATTGAAAAACTCTGAGTATTTATTTCGCTTTGTATTTCCATTAAGTTCCTGTATTCCTTGTGGTCTTTATTACATCTATATCTTGTCATCGTTCGGACGGTTGGTTGAGTTACTCCCACTGGATTTTCCGTTGTGTGTCTATGCATTCTAGACCATAGCATGTGTATCAGGAGTTCTCGGTGGATAACGACCCGAGCTAATGAACTGCTACATGTGTCGATGTGTTGTAGGTCTACGCCGGCCACCGAGAGGGACCAGGTGATAGCTAGTTGGGTGCGCCCACTAGTGGGATCCTAGAAGGGTATTCGAAGTATGGTTTAGTCTCGACATTTGGAACAGGCACATACATTTGTACTTTATTGTTATCTATGCATGCGATGTTCTAATTACAGTTGTATGTTTACATTCCGCATCTTTATTTAACAGTATTTATTGACTTCCACTTGTTTATTGGAATGCTCAGATGAGTTCCTTGGGATTTTACTTCTTGGACTCGTCATCCATTTTCTTCGTGATAATTGAGTGCGAGATCCGAGTACAAGTAAAGGCAAGGGGATCTTAGGCAACTACCTCTCGATTTGCATGCCGATCGATGACTACTTGTACGTGTGTTTGTTTTGATATTTTCATTTCTTTTGGGAACTAGGGAGTATCATGACATTGTACATGAATATACCTCATATGGTACAATCGTCTATCTCTATACCGAGTACTTTTAAGGGTTTTTCACAATAGGATTTGTTTATTTGATTATTAATATTTCTTGAATTAATGGTATAAAGTACGACTTTCGTTGAAAATGTCACTTATACGCTGTGTACACAAAAGTGGATACGAATTTTGAAACAGAAAATGACGTGCGGTGTCGTACACGTGTAGTTGGGCCAGCTAGCAAGGAGTACACGATGACACGTCACCCCGGGCGGTGAGGGCGCCACAAAGAACCTCTAATGAGGTTATCTACCATTTCTAATCAATATAAAGCCAATTCAATGAGATTTGATCATCACCACTAAATCCAACTTCAACAAACTCAAATACAAAACTTACGAAAGCGATGATCATTGCCTTTTGATCCATTTAAGCTCCTCAATTCGCGTAGATTTAGCTCATCGGATCATCCCCCTTCGATCTGAATCGAACCTAACCTCTCTCGATCTTTCTCAAATGATCGAATGAAGGAGATAACAATCAATTTTTGTTTTTATATATGAATTTTTCTTGAAATACGTGTCGCGCTATCTCGAGACAAATCACGTGTTTGATGCGTTAAAGTGACACTCCTTAAACTGACATCAATTTTGACACATCGAGCACTTACACCTTGTTCGAGATGATCAAACAATCCATATAATTCCAATATTCTTTTATTTTCCAATATATATTTATATATTCCAAAAATATATAAATGTATATATCGTGTATTATTTACCAATAAACTCACCGGACGTGCCCACAAGTGTCTTTGAGCGTGCACATTCATGCCACGTCTCCCTCGTCACGCTTGGTGTCTCGGTAAATCATAGTTTATTTGGTATTTCCCATTTTATAGGCTTGTATATAATCCATTATTATATCACAACCTATTTTTATTTTCATTTAGGAATCCAAACAAACACCATACGTCATGCAAATGCACACACACGGTAATCGAGAACTTAACCACGGCCTAACTCAGGTTAATTAGGATTTGAATTAGTACTAATCACCAGCTTAAGGTAACAAGTCGTTACAGTCTCCCCAATTTAAAGCAATCTCGTCCTGGTAAAGTAAATCTTAAATTACATGTAATTTCGAAGGGAAATGAAAACTGTTTTCTTCCCATAAGATTTTTTCTCACAGGTTAGTTCCTCATCTTTGTGTAATCACCATTTCACTTTAACCCAAGGAATCTCTCTCGTTCTTAGCTTTTTAATCCTACGATCAAGTAACCCACTTGACTGCTCATCGTAAGATAAGTCTTCACGAAGATCAAATTCAGTCTAATCAATCATTGGAGTGAACTGAATCTTCATTTTACATAGCCTTAATACATGGAAGACATTAAGGATTCTGACTAGCTGAGGAGGCAACTTTAAACTGTAAATACCTGAATTAATCCTTTCTTGTATTATGTACGACCCGATATACCTTGGAGCTAGCTTACCTCGCAATCCAAACTTATACAACTTCTTTTATATGTGAGATTTTCAACAGAACATATTTGTCCTATTAAAACTCCAACAACCTATGATATTTATTGGCGTATCTCTTCTGTTTTAGTTATGTTGTAGTCAAACGCTGGCGAATCTGCTACATTCCCTCTGTGTAAATCTGAATCAATTCCGACTCCAACAAAATCGCATCTCAACCCCTGTTCAGACACTCCGGTGAATGACATGGTAGACCATACATAGCTTCAAAAGAGCATTCTAATGTCAGCTTGACAGCTATTATTACAAAAGAACTCACACAAAAAAATGTATTTCTTCCATTTACCACCAAACTTCAAGACACAAGCTCGAAGTATATCCTCTAGCACTAAATATTAATTACTCCGGCCATCCATCGGTCGGTCAGTAGTATATTATACCGAGGTTAAGAACAGTTCCCCAACTGTAACAGCAATTCACTCCACAATCCGAACGTAAATCTCAGATCTCTATCCGAAATAGTCGACACTGGGGCATCCTGAAATCTAACACCTCATGTATGTATATCTTACATAATCAGTCAAGATGATTTCGCATAGAAACTGGCAAGAAATGCGCAGAATCCGTCAACCTGTTAATCACAATGTATACCGTATTATGCTTACGCTTACTCGGATATAAACTGGAAAAAAACCCATCGATCTATGTTCCCATTTCCACTCAGGAATAGCGAACGAATGCTAAAAACCCTCTAGGTTTCCTGTACTCAGCCCTAACTTGCTGATATTTCTCATATCTATTTACAAGCTTAACAACATCAATTTTCATCCCAACATAAATAAATAAATGAGCATCTGTAACAGCCTGAATATAATTTGTCGTTATTTCTGACATGGTTGTAGACGTGGCTGACAGCTCAGACGCTCGTGGGACCTGCAATTAGGCTTGTGCGCGCCTGGAGCTAGACAAATGGTTATTTTTGTGTGTTGTATTGTTAATTTGCGATGTTTATATTGAAATAGTGTAAATGACATCGCAATTTGAGTTAGTATATTACATTTGATGTGCGAGACCGTGTGTTAAGTAGTCGCCTCGATATGCGTATTGACGCGGGTACCAGGTAGTCTAACCGACTTAACACTAGGCCGGAGGAAATAATACACACAAAATGAATTAAATTGGCAAATAATCAATATGAAATGTATATTTGGTGGTTAGGGACATGGTAGGACGCGTAGGTCGCGGTTCGGGACGTGAAACCGGGCGTCGAAACACCCGAATGCCACTTTTTTAGGTCAATACAAGGATGAGTGTCGTAGTAGAGTCACAATTGGAGTCACTAGTGGTTCGAACCGGGGGTTAGTGATGGGACACAGAGTACGGTGTGAGGTGTGTAGTATCCCAACTGAAATTTCTTGAGCAGTACTTTATTTTTGCTTTTGAATTCATATTATGTATTTCATTACTCTATTCCTTGTGTGTTGTAATGGACGGACGTTGAGGCTCTCCCTCCGTGTCATTTCTGTGTGTACGTCCACTAGGCCATAACACGTGTGCCATCTCGGTGAATAGAGCTACCAGAGAGTTATGACGGGCACGTGTGGGTGCGTCGTAGGTTCCAAGCCGACCACCTAACAGATCTAGGTACTGGCCTTGCTTAAGTGCTACTCGCCGGCAGTAATTTTTTGGGTGTTCGAAGTATGGCGCTAGTCTGACCCTAGGGGCTAGGAACACGCACTTTGAGCTTTCACTATTACATATGCTTGCGATGAGCACAGTTGCCTGTTTTTATTTTCGCATATTTATTTAATAGTTTTGTTTCAATTCCAGTATTTACTTTCCTTATTGCTCACTTAATTTCCTTGTGAATACTCACTCTGAACTCGTCATCAATCTTTTTGTGATGGCTTGAATGCAGATCCTAGTACGAGCAGGGGCAAGGGCAAGCTACCAGAATACATAGACGTTTAACTAGGCTTGTACGTTTGTATTATATATATTTTGTTTTATTTTGGGATTTAGGATTGTGAGTGATACAGTAGGACTCTATACTGTTGATATTGTGTTACATTGAGGTACATTTTTTTATCTATGATGATATATGGGTTTTCCATACTAGGTAGCAGAGTTGATTACATGACTTAATTGTTTTGTATTTTAATGGTCATGATAAAAGACTTACGCTGTGGTTTATTTGGGATTAAATTGATCTTATAAGCGAGATGATTTGAGTTCGTAACAATTTAAACGAAAATTGTTGTAAATTGAGGTTAATCATGGTTACATGATGGATGAGTTGACATGTGGGACACACTGGCGTAGGCAGTCGTGGGTCCGCATCGGCCCCCGTGGCGGTCCATTTAGAAAATGGGTCGTTACATCATCATTTCATGATATTTCTATTTTTTATTGTTATTTGGATAAATATCATAAAGAGATCTATGAGATTTCCGTAGCACTTCCTGCATCACCTGATCCTGAACTAGAATTCAAAATCTACCCCTGAACCATAACGCACCATTATCAGAAACTGACCAATCAGGATAATTTATACTAGTTGTTAGCCTCCAATGCTCTATATAATCTTGATTAGCTTTTTGACAACCAATCACCGCTGAATTATCTCTAATTCAATTTGAATATGAACTCAAAAGATAATATTAGTGGCTCTGAAATTAGCTCTCTTAGTTGATGACGTGTCAGCTAAACTTACACAAATCATCATCACTGTCACTTCCTCATGAAGTATAAACTGAGAAGCTCTAGCAATAGTTACATTTTCTCCATATACCTGAGTTGCAATTGTATACTGACAGTCTGATAATATTTTTCTGTGTAGTTCTAAATTACTCAAGTTCAAACTAATTTGTATATTAACTTCTTGTCCTCACACAGACTGACAACGAAGTAAAGCATACAAATTTTTAAGGTAAATACCTCGACATCATATATAGCCTGCTAAAATCGACACCAGAAAACTCACACAGTAAATATTTTTTTTCCAGTAACTAATATATTCTAAGTCACCAGCTCGAAATTTACATTCTCCGGAAACTGAGACCAACCGTAGATATATTGTGTTAAGATTGAGAGGGTCCCTCCCAGCTATTGTACATCTCTTCCCCCTTGAGAAGCAGACTTCTGGTTCCTTACCGGAATAATAATCCTGGTTCTCCATAGCTTTCAAATCTTCTGCATATATGTATCTCGCTTACTCTTCCATGATAATTTAAACCATAATACAGGTAAGAAATTTTCAAACTCTGTCAATTCTACAATTTTAACATCAATAACCTTCGGTTGTTACCACAACTTAGGTTAATCCATCATGAATTTCTGAGCATTAATCGTCATTCATATAAGGCAAGAATAATATAACCATCCCGGTTATTATCATTCAACTTCCACTTGTCTCACTTTTTGTTTCAAGTTCTAAAAACTTTCATTACATGCTCAATATTTTTTTATCTGAGATTATTCTTTCCAATTATTAATAACTAGTAGTCAACCTTAACATACTATATAATCTCAATAAATTCCTTCAATAATACATTGCTCAATCAATCATTAGCTCAGCTCCAAAGAAAAGACTTGTAGTTATCGATTTAGCCAACTCAGCTGATGATATGCCTGCGCAAGACTTCTATTTGGCATCAGTAAACATCTCACTTAAGAGAAATTACTGAGCAACTTTTATCATAACTATAGCCTTTATCATTTTCTTTATTCAATGCATTGTCCACACAATCACCTTGATGGGTAATGTTTCACAGTGAATTCCTAAGACTTAGGAAATTTCAAGGTAACTATCTTTCCTTCTATTTCTATCACTCTGATATTTTCCATTTTTTTCAAACTTCCACAGTTTGAAATTCATTACTTGGACCTTACACCAATCCACTAGTGTTATATTTCCAGGTTATCTTTTAATGATTCTTCTAAGACTTTCATAATCTCAAAGAATGATTAAAATCCCTCAATAACCTTCTTTCTTAATTTACAAGTGATGCCTTGATGTATTTGGTACCACTACCAAATTGGCTATCTAGAGATTAGCAATCTCTAATAGTTCTCCTCATACATCTAGAACTGTATATGTAGAAGTAATAGCTACAATTTTGCTTTCTTGTGTCATCACACATCCTTACCTAAATCAGGAGTCTTAGGATGAACCTCTTACTTCTTCCACAATTTAGGTATTGTCAAGTAAACATTGTAATCAAACTACACCTCCCCATTCCTCCAAGGCATCCTTGCATTTGCTTTCAAGTTATAACAATTTCATACTTGAGTTAACTGAATAAATTATACAACGATATTACAAATCCTTGGATTAATTTTTTGTAATATTTAATTATTTCAAGCTTATTTTCCTCTTTTTACCTTTGTGTTGAATATAAGACAACCCCATATTGTCTTAATCACAGTCAAATCCCCGTATTTGTTGTTAATATTCAACACTCATACCACTAATTAACCTTTGAGACTTAGCACTGGCACTTGTAAAATCTGGTCTGAGCTAATTTACCGTTACCAATTTACAATTTCGTACGATAATTGCTTATGCATCTTCTAAGTCTACAAAGATTCCATGTTATTATTGATAACACAATAACGACTTCAATATAATAGGGTTTTCCATACTTGACACCCTTATTTTATGAATATAGCATGAGTTCTAGTAAGTTTTAGTGGTTTCCACCATCCACTTAAAATGATACAGCATTATCTGCAATCATTTTTTATAAATATATCATTAACTCTAATCATATCATTGTAACAATCAGATCTCAACTAACTCTTGAGAACTGTTGATTTCACTTATTTTTAGAATGAGTTGTCAATCCTAGGTAATAAATACTCATTCCCACTACTATGTTATTCTTTGGATTCCTTAAATCTTCAAATTCTTTGACCACTCATTTTCCCCAATTTATATTATACCAGTCTAATAGATCATACTAGGATATCTTACTAACTCACTGCTATATTCTAGATTAAACTGTCTTTTATTCTCTAACAAACCACTTGTTATTCCAATATGGATTCACACCATAACTGGAACATCAACTTCATAACAACTTATAAAGTATAATTGCATTAGTGGTTCCCTATCCTCAATTAGGCTTTTATCATTAACCACTAATTTATTTACTGAATAACTTCCATTACTTACTCAACTAGTCTCAATACTAGTATTAAATCTTTTCAACAAAGTGGTCCACTACCTTGGAGTTTTCCCCAAAAGTCATTTTGTATTCTATTGTTTCGACGTTTCCATTTTCCTAATACACATCTCAAGGTTTTGATCTAATGGATACTTCTTCACTGACTATTATTTGTTTGATAATATCAGTGAGAACAAAAATCATTGAAAATACTACTTGAAGAAGAGTTTTTTTTTCTTTGTAAGTTTTCTTATGTCTTTCATTTTTTTCTCCCCGATGTTAAGACTCTCCTGAGCTCTTACCTCTAACACCTTCTCATATCATGAGAAATAGATGAACTTCAACCATCGTATTATCATTCAGGAAAAACATACTCCCATATCTACCACGTAGATATAGTATACATAATAAATAACATATCTCAGTCTTTTATCTTTTGGTTACCCCCCAAAATCACAATAAAAACCGTTTATCAAACCCTAATTTTATTCTTAACTCGAAATAACTCTCAGGGTCAATAAATTTAGGTTCCGTTATTAAGTATTCTGATATACCTTAAACTTTAAAGTAGGTTATCATTCACTTTGAACACCATTCAAAAGTGAATTAGGGTGAGAGCCTTGTCCATGTTACCAAACTGTATCACCATTACCACTTAACTCAAAAGTGATAAACCTTATACTTTGTCACCAAACTGTATCAGAGTTATCCAATGCAACAAAGCCCTTAAAACTTTGTCTCTAAACCAAAGTTGTAAACATGGCCTTTAACCTAGGCTTTAATCTTAGCTTTAACCTTAGCTTTAACCTATGCTCTGATACCAAGTTGTATCAGAGCTATTAACGTTACGCTCTAAAATAGGCTCTAACCGTACTTGACATGTGCTCGATACCAAGCTATAATATCCCCTAACCTCGATTAGAGTGATACCCGACTGAAACCTTAATTAAGCCCAGTTACCCTTACCAAACTTAAATAAAGCCAACAGCCTTACCACCTTCACCTGATAAGCACTACTGTATATCGAATATCAAAATAAAATAATTTATAAACACATCGAAAATTTAAATTTTCAATAATTCAAATCGTGATATACAGTATTAAGACAAACTGGAATAAACCGCGGTTATATAAATCACCTATCCCTTGTGATATTACAAAATTATAATTCAGTACAAATATATAAGACTAGAGAGAGTCATCACATCGAAGAGAAGATCAAGACTCTTATATCTTCTCCATCCCGTAGTCATAACACTCGTCGGTTATCCTGTAATGTTAATTGTGGTGAGCGCTCCAACTTACTCAGTAAGTAAGGATTCACACTAATCATCAACATTCCATATAGTAATCAAGAACATTATGTAATAACAACATGCACTAATGATATCTAACAAGAATATGGAAATAATATATTTCAATATATAACAGTTGCAAAGTAAATGTCTTGGACTAGTACACTATGATCCCTATTTTATTTATAAAAACTAGGGCTAATTCCCACCGGCTCCATTAATGCAATTGTTAAACCAACATATTGGTCGATATGCTATCTAGCCCATCCACTAATGCCCAATGGTTCTATCCCAAACCCCCTAGTGTGTATGTAATCCACACAACCTATCGAATTGAGCATGAGTTATATATATGTTTGGGAAAGGAACCAGTAACGACCCAAAATCTCTAACTGTGTTTAATTCCTTAAAAGGATCAACAACCCATACCGTGGGATCCACACCGTGATATGTCCATTGGCCAGGGCAAGGGTCGAGGTATGTTTTATATGTGTTGTGATGTATGCCTAGTGCGTTGTATATGTGTAGACTATTAAGTCAATTTATACAAGTATATATGTATCGAGACTAGCGAAGATGTACCTTGAATTGCGTGTCGACGTGGGACCAAGGTAGCGACTTATCGATAAGCTTAATTAATTTGAGTTAAATATGGTTTTCTAAGTAGCTTTGATGTGGTCATATTGGATGTAACATTAATGTGCCTAAGTTAGTAAAATAAATTGAAGATCACATGATGTGCATCGAGACACGGTTAACTAATCTAGAGGTCAAGGAAGTCACTTTGTTGAGTCATTTAAGCATGACTTGGGTAATGATTGAATGAAAGTGGTCCACTAGTTGAGCCTCGAGATACGTGTGCACACTTGATTAATGGTTATGGTTAAACCCATCTAATAGTCAAATGAAACATATAAGTCAACTAATTTATCGATTATCATTATCAAATCGTTTATGCAAAGAAGAAGAGAAAATAGATATTGTTGGAGTGCTCTTGGAGAGGAGAAAAGTGTGTATTCATTGAAGGTTTAGTGAAGAAGAAGAAGTTCTTCAAACTGGTAACTTCTCCACTCCATTAACAAAGCTCAAGTTGTGAATTCATGAATTTGAGGTTGTTAGTTGTTGTTTTATGTAGGGTTTGATGTTAGGGGCCTCTCGTAGTGTGTATGAGGGTCCCTAAGGCTTTAACAAGGTCTATGTGTAGCAAAAACCTAGAATTCAAAATGCAGAGTTCTGGGTTCTGCTGCACATAGCGCGCTAGGTAAGAAATCTAGCGCGCTAATGTCAAAAGTTAGCGCACTAGATATTCGAGGTAGCGCGCTAATTGCCCAGACAAGACAAAAATCAGCAATTTCCAAAAATAGCTTAAACACTATAAATGGTTTTCAAACTCTAAGTAGAGGCCCAAACTCACTCTAAAACTTATCACACAACTCCAGGGAACTAACCGGAGGTATCGAGAGTTCAAGGACACGTTTTGGAGTGTCAGGAGGCCGGATAGGCTAGGATAAGCGTTGTGAATTGTAAGTAAAGCTGTGAGAATCCTATATTTCATTTCATTGACTCTTATTGTTTTATAGTCTATTTGTATACATTTCTACTCGTAATCTCATATCATATTGTTCTTGTTTCTATTCATGTTTGAATATTGTTGACATGATGCATTGTGAAATGTTTCATTGATTCAAATTTCTACTTTTGATGCTATTCTTGATAGATAGATGATCAAAAACATGTTATTGGGATAAGATGAATGGATTAGACTTGTATTCTATTTCCATGGGCTTTGTAGCCTATCTAGTTTTGAAATCTTAGAGAATTGGAACTATTGATCTTTGAAAACTAAAGTAAGGATTATCTAGTGTCCATTGCATGAGAGATGCGCGATTCACGGGGACATGGGTCTACCGGGGTTCCGGCACTCACCATTAGACTTGCACGACACACGAGATATGGAACTCGGGGTGGTAAGCAAGAATGAAATAGGTGATGTATACACGTAGAGCGTAGCTCCGCTATTTGTATGGAATATGTTGAGCGTGGCTCCATATGGTAGTGGGAAAGGTTAGGTGATAGTTCTCACCGCCGACCGGACGTAGATCATCTCGACTTAGCCTGTGTCAGTCTATACATTTTTAACTGTGGTATTTACTTGCATTACTTGATTCGGCAATTTTTTCGTTACTTTATGCTTTTAAATACCATTCTTATATTTTGGAAATGTAACATAGAATTCTCCAGTTATTACTTAAATATCAATATACTCACCGTCTAGTTTGTGATGGTGGGTGTAGGTCCGTCGAGCAGCACCAGACCGGGGAAGGAGAAGATCGGCGACTTTCTTTGAGCATTTCGGCAATTCTCCTATCACATTTTTGTATGACTCGACTTTTGTTATATTATTACTATTTATATTTTACTGTACAATTTTGGGTTGTATAGTGGGTTGAGTGCATAGTTTCCTATTTTTGAGACACATATATCATACTGTGTTGTTACCTTTATGATATATACATACATGTGATGCGGTATTTTCTGATTTTCCACACTTATGAATTTTGAGTAGTAAGAGCTTCCACATAATTTTTAAACTACGTGATAATATTAAAATGATAAAAAGTTTTAATTAACTCTGAAATCTAATAATATATGAACACGTGTATTGAAGAATATAGGGACGGAAGGCTGACTAATACGTAAGTAAGTCTTATGTGGTTATGATTAAGGCTTGATTACGGGATTAGGTCGGGCGGTGCCCTATTTAGAAGTAGAGGCCGTCACAGGAACCCATCTCCTATAAACTTATTCTCAAAATCAGGAGTAGCATGGTTACATTACACACCATTTTCCATTTAATGAAAACCAGCATAGTGTACATAATCTCCCATTCCATTCCAACAACTACATGAGCTATACATACTAAATAGCCAGGCAATATTGATAAAGAAGAGAATCCATACTTACCTCAGGTTTAAGTCCCTGTTACCCAAACTCCTAACTTTTCGGTCATCACACACTTCCTCGGTGTTCCTCAACCTATCACCAATCATTTGTACTAAATTTAAGTCTAATATACTCTATTGAGAACCCATAGACTAGTCCCTAATTCCTCCATAAACTATATGTAAAATACAACAACCTTGTTATTTTCAGGGGTGGGATCGCGTTTCCTCATTTGGTGGAGCGCACTCCAGCAGCTAGGTTCATCTTCATCGATGAAGGGAGCGCGCTCCTCAGCGAGGTGGAGCGTGCTCCACCCTATGCTGTTTCGACAAGATACAGGGCAGCTGCCACTGTTTCACTCCAAATCCTCACAAATCGCTCCAACAACCTCCAAAATACTCCCAAATGATTAGGGAGAACCTCTAATGAGGTTATCAACCATTTCTAATCAATAAAAAAGTCAATTCAACGAGATTTGATCATCACCACTAAATCCAACTTCAACAAACTCAAAAACAAAACTTACCAAAGTGATGATCATTGGCTTTTGATCCATTTAAGCTTCTCAATTCACATTGATTTAGCTCCCCGGATCATTCCCCTTCAATCCGAATCTAATCGAACCTCTCGGCCTTTCTCGAATGATCGAATGAATGAGATAACGATCAAATTTTATTTTTGTATATGGGTTTTTCTCGAGATACATGTCGCGCTATCTCGAGACCAATCACGTGGTTGATGCGTTAAAATGTCACTCCTTAAAGTGACGCCAATTTTGACACATCAAGCATTACGCTTTGTTCGAGACGATCAAACAATACATATAATTCCAATATTCTTTAATTTTTCAATATATATGTTTATATATTCCAAAAACATATAAATATATATCGTGTATTATTCACCAATAAACTCATCGGACGTGCCTACAAGTGTGTCTTTGATCGTGCACATTCATGCCACGTCTCCTCGTCGCGCTTGATGTCCCTAAATCATATTTTATTGGGTATTTCTCGTTTTATAGGCTTGTATATAATCCATTCTTATATCACAACCTATTTTTATTTCATTTAACAATCCAAACAAACACTATACGTCATGCAAACGCACAATCATGCTAATCGAGGTACGCTGAACTTAATCACGAGCCTAACTCAGGTTAATTAGAATTTAGATTAGTACTAATCACCAGCTTAAGGTAACAGGTCGTTACATATTCCGTGGTTTACATTCCTGGTTACGTATGTAACTGCTGCTCTGTTTTCCAATTACTTACTTGCAGCTCTGGTTTTTGTATTATTTTATATTCATGCAAGTATTTCTTTTTGTTGCCAGATGTAATACTTGCATGTCTCGTAGCTTTATTTGATTGCCCTGTTAAATATTGTGCGGACTTCTCCTGGGATTTTATTAACTGGACTCGTCATCGTTTTTATTGGACGACTAAGTGCAGATCATTCTACGAGTAGAGGCAAGGGGATCTTGGGCGACTATCTGGACTTGCCAACTGTTGAGGACATACTCGTATGTGTTGAATTTGATATTCTTTCCTTACTTTGGGTTATTTTGGGGATTTGAGAGACACTTGTACATGTATATATAATTTTTTTTATGTATTTTGTCATCTTATATACATTGTACATATTTTCGGGTTTTCCATAATAAGATGTTTGTATAGTTAAGATGAAAACACTATTACTTATTTTGTTGTTTAAATCTTTCACTGTGAATTATTTTTCATTAGTTGTAACTTTGTAACTCATGCACCATACTCCTCAACTCGTAATCCTGAACTAAAAGACGTTAAATTTTAAAGAAATTACTTATGGAAGTGTTGAATAACTATTGATTACATAATAAGAACCTAGTGAATTAAGATAAGTTAGCACACACTTTGAGAACGCTGAAGTGGCATCGACGCCAGCAGGGCTGTAGAACCCGCAAAGCAGCCCATTTGGCAGCCACGGGGCGTAGGGGCCGCCATAGAGGTAATGACGCCAGTTATTCAGCAACCCCCCATCCAAAAAAAAATAATGCTTGGATAACCCCCCAAAAATTGAAATAGTATGGTGTGCAGTGTGTGTAAGGGCACTGGGTGTGTGCATTTAGTAACCCCCTAAAAATTCTTGGATAACCTACTTTAGGTGCCGACTCAATCGGTTACCGTGCGATACACCACGAGATATATATTTATATACGTGCGTCGCGAGGTGTATCGCGCGGCAACCAACCGGGTTGGTGCCCGAAGTCAATGGTTAACATGGGTTACCTTAGCATATTAAAAAAAAAAGTGTAACTTCTATTACCAGCTCATGGGCGAGGAGCAACCCTATGGAACCACAGAAAATTCATGAATTCTACTAAGTGACTTTAAAAAAATCATGAACTTTAAGCAAGTCTATTGTACAACAAATTATCTGCATAAATTGATAGTATTAGTTTCAAACCTCTGAGATTGAAATCAACTCTATATGTCTCAGTTTTGTAATACTAAAACACACAAATGATGCAAAAAAAATCATTGGATCGTCCAGATTCGCACGTCTTTAAAGTTGAACCTGACTGAAGTGTAAACCTGTGGTTAAGAGGTGAAAACGCGCGAGAGAGATAGAGAGGCTATTAAGGTTGGGACACGTGAGAATTAGTAAGGAAGATAAGGTATGTGTTATTCAGGGGAAGGTATTCTAAGATTTTTTGAAAAAAAAATAGGGTCACTTGAAATTCAAATTCGAGTATGGAAAGTGAGGTCCCTTTGGCCGCTCCCAATTTGAATTGAGGCTTATCTTTTCTCATTTTCTTTTTTCTATAAAAAATAATTTATATACATTTTTTAAGGATAGTGGTAGAATGATACTCCAAACGCATATTTATAACGACTTGTATTTTTAATTCGTTGATTAATCACTAATCACAAAATCATTAGTGGTCTAAAATCGACTAAGAGTCGCAGTCGTCGATATGCTCGAACATTAATTAAGAAAATAATAATAATAATTTTATTGGTATCGGTGTGCTAATGAGTTTACTATATGCTATCTCGAATAGTCGACAAAATTATATTAAAATCGTGCAACGACGGAGGCATTACGCGAGTAATTATCGAAAATTGGCTAAGTAAAGTTTCAAAACAAAGGTGATGTGTATAAAGGGAGTCAATGTTAGGGTCATAAAGTGACCAGAAAGAGTTGTGGAGCTTTAGATATTGTCGTGAGTGGACAAGTATAGACCACTAGATCTAAGTATTGCTTCAATCGATAAAGAAATGGAGAGATGACATAATCCTCAAAAAAAAAAAAAAAAAAAAAAAAAAAAAAGAAATTGTTGTAAACTAAGTTGTAAGCCAACTAGAACTTAAGTTGGACTTGCTAGAGACTTAAGCATAAAAGGCATAAACTAAGAACTACTAGAACAAGTAGAGAAGAGGAGACAAGAGAGAAGAGAGCTAAAGATGAGAATGTAGAAATTTCATTCATACATTGGTATGTGAATTACAATGGGGTTGGCACCCTTTATATAGGTCATTTGGTGATGATGATAATTGTACTTATACAATGTGAACAAGTTATACATACACCACAAGTCATACAACACATCACAAGCAACATAGACAATATATGGAAGAGTTGGTGTACATTGGAGAGGATTACAAGTTACATGAAGTGTAAGAGTCATGCTTGATGTTACAATTCAATTTGAGAACCATGCTTCAAAATGTGGTCACATACATGCACAAGTGCCCATCCATTTCATAACACTCCCCCTTGGATGACATTTGTTGAAAGAATGTGCTCTCGTTAAACTTCTACTAGAAAAAACCTGTGGGGAAAAAAATTTAGTACGGAAAAAGAGTATAATATTTGCAACGACCCGTAAAGTATACGTGTCGCGTGTCATGTGGTCCACATGGGTTTAGGTCAAGGCGGGCCCAATGTCGTAGGGAACTAGAGTCGTCACAATATTGCTTTGTAGTATAATATTTGTTGATTGCCTCATTAAAAACCTTGCTAGAAAAACCCAGTAGGACAAAACCATAGCTAAGGAAAAGAGTGCAACACATTGATACACTTAGAGATAATATAAATGTCTGATTAAAACATCTACTAGAAAAACCCCGGGAAAAATCTAGTATAGGAAAAAGAGTACATTAAATGCTCTCATAATTTATTTTTTTATTTTTTTATATGAAGTATAATAATGTTAGGATTGCTTCATTAAAAATCTTGCTAGGAAAACCCAGTGGGATAAAACCATAGCGAAAGGAAAATAGTGCAATACACTAATCAATCTAGATATAGAGTTTTAATATTGTTAGAATTGCCTCATTAAAAACCTTTGCAAAGAAAACCAATGGGACAAAACCATAGCAAAGGGAAAAAAAGTGCAATACACTAACCAATAACTCATTTTGATTCTCCCCCTCATGTTCACATGGGTGAGACATCATGTGCATTTTGTTGCACATGGACATCATTTTCTATATGAACCATTTAATGTTGAAGCATATGATTGCCACTTTTTTGTATATAGTACTTGCATCAAGTAATTGATTCATAACTTGTTACTACTGAATGATCCTTTGAATTTCGAGTTCATATTAATTTATACATGGATCATAATACAACAAATTTAATGCAATTTGATGTGTTTCAAGCAATTTCACGTCATTCCTTTTGAATTGGCTTATATATCCCCCTAATGGTGGGAAAACTGCTTCATCAAAGTGACAATTAGCAAAACTTGCTATAAATAAATTCCCTATTAGAGATCCAAGGCATCTTATAATATGATTAATGAAAAGTTAAATCAATATAAGTCTCTTATTGATTTGCTTTGAGATAATCTCCAGCTGATGAAAAAATCCAATTCGATAAAGGATGTCCGTGTGAATTTACGATATTTTCGCATTATTGATGATTATGGATAATCAAATAGATCTTTCCACATTATGAATGTCATTTGATTTATGACGACATTCGTTTTAATGTGCCTTATATATTCCAGAAGTTAAAGCCGGGAATATTATACTCAGATTAAATCATATTCATATAGATAAATTTTCTATTATTTTGAGTAGACTTCTTCTGAACAAGACATTAACTATAAAATTGTTGTACCAGATATTGCCTGAACATTAGCCTCCGCTAAGTTCGAATTCGAGAAATATTCACTTTTATATTATAATGTACATGCATGTAGCACGATACATAAGACATAAACTCATCGTCCATATTTAGGTCACAATTTAAACACATCTCGAAGTGTCTGTTTTATCGGGCCATTTTCAATGATAAAATTCATAATATTTTGCCTTTGATTTTGAAGGCATGGTAAATGTCACAAAAATATTCGGGTATATAGATGACAATATTTACGCAAAATAAACTTTCATATATAACCAAAAAATGTCACAATTATGAGCGCTCATTGTCAATAATTATTTGCCATTTGTAGTGGTGCACCACTTTTGTTCCAATTTTTGGTGGAATTGTCAATACGAAATTTACCTGATATTTTCACCTTTTCCACGTCTATAAATTTAATATTGCGATCATGATCATTATATGCAACATATGCTTCTTAATTTGAAGCTGAACTAATTGGACGTGAGCGATATTATATTTATGATATCTCATTATTTTACTCAGGTACCATGAGACAAGAAATGAATCCTTAATATTTATTGGATTGATGTGCGCACTCGATATTTGTTGTAGCAATAAATCGAGGTGAGCCACGTGACCTTATTTTTATTGTCTCATCAGTCATATTTCCACGTAGCCTCAACATAGAGGTAATTAAAATTGCGGAATTATAATTAATATTTGACTGATTAAATTTTGTAGCTTGAGACTCAACCGCTCATTTTGAGCTTTTGGAGCAGTACCTTTTTTATATTTATATATTTATAACTCCATAGGGTGAAAAGATATATAAAGTGAAATATTCACTTTTCAAATCTCTAAAGAGATATTGGTAAATGATTTAAATCTTGTATAACACGACATAGTCTTGCATAGATGTTTTATTCACAAATTATAGTATCTAATTGTCATGACAAGTAATTCTTGTCGGTAATATAATAAAGCAACAAGTTCAACTATGGTTGAATAATATTTTAAAAATAAATTTAATATAAAATAGTTTTCCCCTTTTTATGTAAAAACATAACATGTGATTAAATATATGTTCACAACTTGATTCATTAATAAACAAAATGTACTATTCGTATGAGTTGGTGGGACAACCTCCAGGTTGGGTGGCGAGACATAGTCTACTTAATATCATGCCTCCTCGAACGGGATAACCCGTCTCCCTTTCAATGTTTAGCTTTACTAGGGACAAGGCTTACCCACTATCAACTCAAACTTATAGCATTATTTGTATTATAAAATCAAGAATAGAACAATAACTAATCGTTTGTAGTTTTAAGAGAAAAACTATATGTCAAACATTGACTTTTGATTTCTGATGTAGAATATCGTACAAGACGCACTTACAGACCATCTTTCGTAGTCGGTGACGTTAGAATGAATAATGTATGAATAAAATACATTTACATAATTAAATATGCATGTACCAAAAAGAAATTAACCATGACAGCATGGAAATAAATTGAACTTATTTAAATTAATAAAAATTATACCTTATTAGCTTTATATCTTTGAAAAGCTTCTTGATCTTAAAGACATCCTCTTGTAGAGCAACTTCGTGTTGATAACGTGTTGTAAACTAAGTTGTAAGCCAACTTGAACTTAAGTTTGACTTGCTAGAGACTTAAGCATAGAAGGCATAAACTAAGAACTACTAGAACAAGTAGAGAAGATGAGACAAGAGAGAAGAGAGCTAGAGATGATAATGTAGAAATTTCATTCATACATTGGTGTGTGAATTACAATGGGGTTGGCACCCTTTATATAGGTCATTTGGTGATGATGATAATTGTACTTATACAATGTGTACAAGTTATACATACACCACAAGTCATACAACACATTACAAGCAACATAGTCAATACATGGAAGAGTTGGTGTATATTGGAGAGGATTACAAGTTACATGAAGTGTGAGAGTCATGCTTGATGTTACAATTCAATGTGAGAACCATGCTTCACAATGTGGTCACATACATGCACAAGTGTTCATCCATTTCGTAACAATATTTACATATACACAACATACACGCACACATAGAGAAAGAGAGAGAGAGAGACGACTAAGGGAAGAGAGAGAGATCTCGCGAGGTGAAGAGAGGACCGGCGGCACAAGGTGGTGGCGGCCGATGAGAGCTCCGACGAGCGAGCAGCCGCGACAGCAGACAGCAGGGGGCAGACGGCGCGGACGGCGGCTCGCAGTGCAGCGGCGAGCCAGCGAGGAGACCGAAGAGAGAGAGAGATCTCGCGAGGTGAAGAGAGGTCCGGCGGCACAAGGTGGCGGCGGCCGATGAGAGCTCCGGCGAGAGAGCAGCCGCGGCAGCGGACAGCAGGGCGCGGACGGCAGCTCGCGGTGCAGTGGCGGGCCAGTGAGGAGACCGATGTGCAGGGGAGCTTGCGAACGTGCGGACGAGTAGCAACAGCGGCAGCAGGTAGGCGCGGTGGCGCGTCGACGGCGGCGCTGGCGAGCTAGGGCACACAAGGCGGACCAGCCGATCCCCGACGAGACACAGCAGCGGCGGACAGCGTGGCGTGGCTCCAACGAAGTTGGACAACGCGATGAATTGCTCGCGAAGAATACAGAGTGTGTGGATCTTGGCTAAGTTTGTGTACTTGAAAGGGATTTTGGAGTTGAGACCTTCATTGAAGGCCATGAGCCTTAAAACCACATTTAAAATTTAAATCTAAGTCACATCTAAAATTTGAATGTAATGATCTATATACTCTAGCTATTGATTTATATTTCAAGATTGATGTTTTTTTTAGTAAAATTAGATATTTATTATTGCGAAATAGAGTATGTGATCGATGAGATTAGGTTGTGGTTTTTATAAGGTACTCTATTAGCTTGTAAATGATTAAAGTGAAAGTAGAGCTATATATTGTCTATTTAGTATTTGATGAAATGTCTCTATCAAAAAGATTCATTGTGTCCATTTGTTGAATTACTAGTCAAATTAAGGGATAAAAGAAATTGAGTCTTTTTAAGTAAGTTAAACACTTCATGAATATTATCAAAATTTGATAATTAGGATGGTTCTAAATTAATTTCCTCATTTTTTAATTTGTATAATGAATTTCATTTGCTCTTTATGATTTTTAGACCAATACGAGCTTATTCGTTTGTTTAAATTTAAATTCAAAATTTGAAAGCTTATTTGGATTTGATTAAATCTTTTGCTTCATGGTTTAAACTCTCTCTAATAAATTTGAAGTTTGGTTTTGAATTAGTTTAACTCTTAATTGTCATGTTTGGTTAGACTTCAAAGAAATGAACTAAAATCTCATATTTTTGTAAGGTTCATATAATGCTCTCTATTTGACCTTCTATTTGTAAATCAAACTCTTGTTTCTTATGCTTGATTGAGATACATCAACTAAGTGACTCTAAGTGATTTTGGATGTTTTTTGTTGGAGTCTATGAAAAGTTAGAAATGCGGACTATGATTTGGTAACGACAACGCAACAAATCTTGTCATTTATGTATATAAAAAAAGTTAGCCAAAGCAAACTAGTTGAAAAGGTTATAATCAATATTTCGAGACGGTATATTAAGGTACTTTAATCGACATTTTAGACAACTTGTTGCGAGAGTTCCGACCAAGACTTGATATCTATGGAGGTTCATATTACAAAGACTAAAATAAAATTAAGTTTGAAGAAATCGGAGTAGTGTAGGACTAATGTGATGATGACGAAACGTGATAATGTGTTTGCAAAAAAAAATAAAAAGAAATATAATATAAATAATGAACTTTGTCAATAATTGGATTTAGACTTTTACTATAAATTGATACACGTGACACTCGAGATGTAGGGAACAAGTGTCGAGTATGCGCGATTCGAGGAGTATGTGAACCGCATTTTCTTGGATTTTTATGCATTTTCAAGTAAGTAAACCAGTAAGAAATTCAATATCAATTTTTTTTCCTTTCCTTGCATATTTTGATGAAAACAATATTTATTGTTGGACTCTACTTCCCTACCGAGTGACCTAGGGTCTAAATGGTCGAGTTGAGTCATTGTTTACTCTTGAGTTGAGCATCCGAGTCGCATTCATGGCTCCTAGACGAGACTAAATCCTTTGAGTGAGCATCTGCCAGGTGTCTTGGCTCCTCACGGGATTTCAAGGACTCCATTGCGGTTGAGCATCCGGTTGCGACTGTGGCTCCCTTTGGAATGTTTTCTTGGGTTGCGCCTCAAGTGACTCGACGGTGCCGAACGGATTAGGTGCAGTTGAAGCGGACTCGGTCCCACCGTACCAGTATTTGACACTTACTCGTAGTCAAGTGGCTTTGAGCCCACGTGTAGAGTGTCAAAACCACTTAGGCGCCTATCATTTGCTTCCGGGTCACTTGGTCTCTATCGTTGACCATTGTAGTTTGTTTATCATGCGCTTTATTATTATTTTCAGCTTCATTTCTTTCCTACATGATTTATAGATTTATTTATTGTTAAATCCGAATTCTGTTGAACTTGTTCTGGATTTACTCACTGGGATTGTCTTCACTTTTGGTGACAATTGCATACATAATCTCCAAGCTCAAGAACATTGATGTGCGACATACGTAGGTCATTTGATGTATTTATATTATAATTACTATGTTTTATAAATGAGTATTTGGGTTGAGAGATAATATACTTTGTATATTATATTCGTTGTACGGGTTCCGCATTCTAGTTTCCACACCTAGAACTCGTTGTGTGTTTAATTTATTTGTTATCGCGTTTTCACTGCATTTAAATTTCGCTGCATATGATTTCATATATATATATATATAATATGTTGTGTGGACTATCAGGTACTGAAGATTGGTTTGTGAGGCTGACTAGGCCTTTATTACATCCGAACTGGTTTACCGAGGGTTAATAGAGGCCTAGTGTCGGGCGGTGCCGAATTTGTAGGGTTGGGGCCGTCACACGCAGACAACGTTACCACATCCGTCGCCCGGGTTCACTTGGGATGCGAGCTTACACATCTCGAGATTCAAAACACGGTTGGACAAAAAGGATGTGTGCATTCTAGGGGTGTGAGTCTAGCATTTTTATTTTTCTTATTTTGACTTTAGCGGGAGTCGAACCCATGGAGTTGTAAACATTAAGCATAATAAAATTGATCAAGTAAAGTTTTACCCGTGGAAGCCATTATTTTGATGATCTTATTTAAGAACTAAACCAAACTCTCAACACCAAAATCTATCACCCTAATAAACTTTAAGATTTTGTACACTTGTTTGATGGTAAGTGTCATTTTATAGACTTGAGGAAGAATCATTAAACTTCCCACATTAACATCAATTTTCATTAAATTAGTCAACCAAGCAATGTATATTTGACAAAAAAAAAAAAAAAAAAAAAAAGCAATGTACACAAAATGGACTATACTTGGACTATACATATACGAGACAAATAATCGCGCTCAAAAGGTGCCTCATTCATCTCACACCGGATTCGCTTTGGCCAACTTGTCATTGAACATTTCTCCTTTTACATATAAGTCTTCTTAGTCAACCAAGCAATATATCTTGAATGGACTAGACATATATCAATTCACCAAAGTACACATGTATTTAGTTTTAATGATGAAAATAGGGGTGAACATTTTTTTATTCCGGGGGTAGGCAATAACGCCTTGTGGGAAGGCGTCATCTACGTGGCATGTGACGTGGCCAATTTTTTTTTTTGTGAGACATTTTTCTCGAAGGCGCTATCGCTGTACATGTCCACGTCGACATGTCCACGTGGACCGACGTGGACATGTACACGATAGCGCCTTCTGCGAAGGCGCTATCAGTGTCCACGTGGAGAACAGATGGTTTCCCCTGTCCACGTGGATCGGATAGCGCCTTCGCAGAAGGCGCTATCAATGTACATGTCCACGTCGGCATGTCCACGTGGACACGGAAGGGTTTTCTCGGTCCACGTGGATCCACGTGGACCGGAAAACCCGTGACAATGGGGCGCAGATAGCGCCTTCTCAAAAGGCGCTATCTGCACCCCATCAGTGCTTCCGCCGACGCAGAGAATCTCTGCGTCGGTTCGCTTTCTGTGAGGGTAGGGGTAGGGGGTAGGGGGGTGGTAGGTCACGGGTTTAGTTAATACAGTGGGGTGGGGCGGCTATTTAAGGAGGGGAGGGTGGGAGCGATCCATGGAGAGAGACACCGAGGAGGGAGGAAGAAGGACGCGACTGTATTGGGAATTTCGAGTGGCGGTGGTGCATACGCGGCGGAGACGGAGGAGAGGAGGTGCGGCGGGGTCACCGGTGCAAGGAGCGGCGGCTGCCACCTCAGCAGCGGCAGTGGTACGTGGAGGCAAGTGTGGCAGTGATGCGTGGAGGAAGAACAGCGACCAATGAGCGCAATGCGGAGGAGGAGATCTCCGGCGGCGGCGAGAGGAGGAGGAGCGGAGAAGCGACGACCATATACACAAAGAATCCGGCGGTGGAGTGGAAGGAGGAGGTAATTATGTTTGTTTAAGTTAGTTAAGTGAAGTTTACCTAGTTTGTTTTAGTTAGTTAAGTTTAGTTTAGTTTGTTTGTTGAAGTGAGTTTAGTTAAATAAGTTTAGTTAATTAAGTTTAGTTAATTTAGTTTGTTTAAGTTAGTTTAGTTAATTTACCAAGGAGGAGATATGTTTAGTTAGTTAAGTTTGTTTAAGTTAGTTTAGTTAGTTTAGGTTAGAAGTTTAGTTTAGGTTTTGGTGGTTAGTTTAGTTAGTTAAGTTTGTTTAGTTAGTTAAGTTTGTTTAGTTTAGTTTAGTTTATTATATGTATTTATGTTTGTTAAGGTTAGTTAGTTTAGTTTGGTTAATTTAGTTTACTTAGTTTGTTTAGTTTGTTAAGTCAATGAAGTTGCGTTATTTTTGGTCTTAAGGTTAGTTAGTTTAGTTAGTTTGATTAGTTAGTTTGTTTAAGTTAGTTTAAGTTTATGTATTAGTTTGGTTAGTTTAGTTTAGGTAGTTGAGGTATTTAGGTTAATTTTGGTAAGTTAGTTTAGTTAATGTAGTTTGTTTAGTTATCACAACGTTGCAAGATATGTTTGCCAAATTTGTTTAGGTTAGTATATTTTAGGTTGTTTACATTGTTAATATATAGGGACATAGGTGTTGTTAATTCGCAAATCAATATTGAATTGAATCGCAATTACACCTAACTGCATGCGTGCTAATAAGAAGCTAGAATTACTATATGACCTGAAAGTAATAGAGAGTCGTCGGTTTTAACACGGCCATCATGTGCATCCCGATTCAACGCATGATTCCCCCATGATGCACCTACATCCAATACACAAAACTCCACAAACATATATGTTATATTTTATGTTAAGGAAAGCCCCTAAATTTTTGAATCCATATATGTAGTAGACTAAGCTCATTTAGACTTTGAATTCGTTGCGATCCACATAAGATTCATGAACACATCCACACTTTTGTGTTTTTGTTTTTTGGATATGTTTATGTTTTATTAGGTTATTTTAGGTTACGATTGGTTCACACACTTTGGGTAATTTATATGAGATCAGGTTACGTGAGTTAATTAACTTACTTGAGGTTAGTTTTCAATTATTATTTGGGTACATGTTTGCTACGGTTACTTGGGTTAGTTAATTGTGATTAGTGTAATTAAGGTATGTTGTTGGGCAATTTTAGATTGGTACTACCCCTTAATTAGGTTTGTAGAATTCATGGGTTAATGTTGTTAACTGAGCATATATATATATATAAAGAAAATTGTCTTATTTTCTATCTACGTTTTCAAAACATTATTGAGGACATATAGTCAAACTCTATCCTAAATATATCATCTTTGTTTTGTTCCTGCGGGTAATTGGTTATTTTATGTTAGATTAGACTAACTTAGTTAGTTAAGTTATTTGAGTTTACTGAACCTTTGTTGTTTGGCAATTTGAGGTAACTACTGTTAGTAGGTTAGGTTTGTTAGTTGACTTAGGTTAGGTCAGGTTATGACTCGTTCTTTGGGTTAAGGTTTACTTTTATATGCTATGTTTAGTTTTGTTATAGCCGATTTATTATACTCTTTGTGTTCTAAACTAACGAAAATACAATGTTATTGCAGGAATATTTTGTTGAAGAGGAAAAGCGGTGGAAAAAAGTAAGTTCATTAATTTAGTATTTTCATAATAATTTATTTAGGTTAGGTTATGGTTTGCATGATATATAAGGACATATGTATTTTGTTTATGAAGTACGGATGATATGTTTATTTATTGAACGTTATTACACAGAAAATGTAAGTGCGAAAGAATGAGTATGCTATGTAGTTGCGCTATTATTGCGATCTTCTACATCAGAAAGTTCGACTGCGCTTTATCACCACATGATTTTCAACTAATTCCCTTAACAAATTTTTGCAATTGTCTGTAACATCTTTACATCCAATTTCAAAACATTATGTAGGGCATGTCACAAAGAAACATCCCTATTCTATTCTATGCGTACGGCTCCATTGTTAATGGGGTCAATGGCATCGCAGTCATGACTCACCCCCATCAGTAGTGTTGTGGGTGAAGTTTGGGTCTAGTGCCCGTGAAATGATTGATGACGTTTCTAACGCGTTCCCTGAATGTACGGCGAGTACTATAGTTCATATGACTTATCGCCACATGATGCCTCTCCCCGGAGGCTCACATTATTACGTTCCTGTGTTGTTGAATGATGTGACACACTTCGAATTGATGTGGGATACGGTGGACAAATTACCAAAGACCGCAACGATTGATATATATTTAACATTTGAGTCAGTCGACTCAAATCAAAATCGTACGATTCATTCGCAAGTTCTTGACGAACGTAGCGGCACGCCAGACGCAGACTTACTAGACATGGAAAGACTGCACATGCAATCCCCAGCGGATGAGGTCGCGCAAGAGGGGTTCGTTGCTCCATTACATGAAGATAATAATGCCTATACCGACGATGACGATAACGACGACGAAAATAACGAAACTGATGAGGAAACGCATCACAACGAAAAAGTTCCATCAGTTGCGGTTTGGGATGACGTTAACGTTTGCACAGATGATCCAAGATATGATCCTCCGGGTGCGGAGAATGTCGAAGATGATGAGCAATTTGGTATCGATGAAGAGATTATGTTGGAGGAAGCAAGTGACGATGAAGTTCACCAACCAATACCGGGATATAACGAAATCGATTGGGAGGTGGCTAATTCAACCTGCGACCCAACATTCCCTAAGCAAACTTGGGGGGACATCCTTAACTTCGATTTGGAGATAGGGATGTGTTTTGACAATAAAAATGATTTACAACATGCCGTTAAAGTGTGGCATGTTAATAGACATTGTCAATACCATGTGATGGAATCGACTACAACTTCGTGGGCGATTAAGTGCGATTTCCACAACACGGGTGTATGTGGCGTCTTCGCGCATGTTTCCGAAAGAGAACACTATTATGGGAGATAACACGATTAGACGTACGCGCACACGTGTATTAATCCCAACGTAGAACGCGGTCATGCCCAACTTGACGCCAACATGATGGCGCGAGAGATCCAAAGCGTCGTCAAAACCGATCAAGGTGTCACGATCAAAACATTAATAGAAATAATAAAGAAAAAATATGGACACGAAGTCAACTACAAGCTAATGTGGGATGCCAAGAAGAAAGCAATTGAATGGGTTTTGGAGATTGGGATGAGTCGTACGCTCAATTACCAAGATGGTTGGGTCATGGGTGAGGAGTAAGAGTCCGGGACAAGAATCGAGTGGTCACACGAGACAATGGCATGATGATGAAATAAGTACCGCGTCTCCACAATTTCGTCGTGTGTTTTTCGCATTTGAAGCTTCAATACAAGCTTTCAAGTTTTGCGGCCTCTGCTTCGATTGACGCGACATTCCTATATGGCGATACAAATGATGGGAAGCTCATGATTGCGTTATCTGTTGATGGAAATGGTCACATATTACCGATTGCATTTGCCGTTGCGAAACCGAATCAATCGATTCATGGGGGTGGTTTTTGCGCATCTTTGCGCAACGTAACACGTGACGAGATAGAGAAGGGATATGCGTTATTTCGATCGTCACCCTGGCATTTTGGAGCGGTCAACATCCCAATCAACGGCTTTTGTCCCCCGAAAGGGTACCACCGTTATTGTTTGCGACACTTGCTTAGTAATTTCGGCACACACTTCAAAAATGTTGTCCCCCTGAAAGTACTACTTGGTCGAGCAGCTGTTCAACATCAAGAACGAAAATTTATTGCGTGCATGGAGCGTTTCACATACTTATCTTCACGAACGCCACAATGCCTGCAATATGTCAATGCCATCCCTATAGAACTTTGGACCCAATCGCACGACGGAGGCATGCGGTACGGATGGATGAATTCTAATGGTGTTGGTAAGTACAAAATACAATTTATTCTTTGCACTATAATACAGTAAATATTCGACGAACCAATATTACTTACTAGAGTTTCATCGGAAATTGCAGAGTGTTTTAACGGGGTCTTGAAGGGCGCTCGATTCTTGCCAATTAATGCGTTGACTCAAATGATATACTATAGATTGGTGACGTACCACGATCAACGCAACCAGGAAATCAATGCGGCAATCTCAAAAGGCCAAGTGTACACAGAATATGTCATGAAGAAACTCGCGAAATATGAGGAATCCGCAAGGAGGCATCACGTCACGTTGATCAATCGAGACATTGGTGAGTTCCAAGTGCAGACTGGAAGACATGGAGATCGCATGCATAAAGGCAACAACACACAAATCGTCATCTTAAAGGACCGGGTGTGCAGTTGTAATAAATGGCAGTCGTTTGGTTTCCCTTGCTCACACGTGTTAGCATCATGTGCGTTGATTCGAGTGGCCTCCGCGCGGTTCATCGAGCCATACTATAGGTTAGATGTGTACGCACAGTGCTACTCGTACAAATTCAAGGCCATCCCAGATGAGAAGTATTGGCCGACTTTTGGGACGAAAATCATACCCGACCCCAGGCGCATGCGTGGCGAGAGGAGACTAAGGGATCGCGTAGACCTCCTGAGATGGATCTTCCTAATGTCCAAAGACCTTTGCGATGTGGGATTTGTCATCAAGAAGGACATAGAAGAACAACATGTCCAAGTAAAGATCGTGAACGAGTACCAACTAGGAAGAACCGTTGTGGTATATGTCGTTTAGAGGGACATAACAAAAAAATTGTCCGATGAGACCTCAACCATCCAATGACAACATATAGTCGATTTTGTATATTGTGTGAAGTAACTAAAGTTCGTACATATGTTGCTTATGAGCATTTTCGTCGTGTGTTTTTGTGTGAACATTTATTAATTACTTATCGTTTGGTTGCGTACAACACTCATTTTATTTTTCTAACATTATTTGTAGTTGTACTACAATGGATCCAAGACCTTCTGATCCATCACTATTGCGACTCCAATCTACACACAGATCAACGCGAGCATGGAGGGGCGAGGTAACCTTTCTTACATCAATACGTCAAATTTAAATCAATAATGTATCAAAAACATACATTAATACACTATCAATTACAAGGTGTACGAAACAATGCGTGTACGTCGAAGACGTGGGGTCGTTGATCGAACGATACAGTATCATTCTAGGATGATCCCATATCTTCGTGCCAGTGGGTTCTATGGGATATCTCGGGTAGCATTTTTCAGCCTTGATTGGGCTTTGATTACTGCGTTTGTACAGAGATGGCGCCCTGAGACGCATACATTTCACATGCATTGTGGGGAGTGCACCATTACACTTCAAGACGTGCAGGTACAGCTTGGATTACCTATCGAAGGTATGCCTGTGATGGGAACGACGGACGCAGACTATGCGATGTCTGTGAGAGGCTACTTGGACGAACTCCTGGTGGAGATGACGTCGTTGGATGTAAACTTAAGGTCGATTGGCTTGAGCGTAACGTACCATCAATAGATGATGATAGCGATGAGGAGTCGGTCCAAGGTTACGTTCGATCGTACATACTACAACTCATCGGTGGTTGTCTTTTCGCCGACAAGTCTAATCGATTCGTCCATTTGATGTTCCTACCATTCTTTGGAGGATTTCCAACTAATAGTGGACAATATAGTTGGGGAGTGCTTGTTTGGCTTATTTGTACGGGGAGTTGTGTCGCGGATCTCGCGCAGGGCACATGAGGTTGCTTTGGAGTGTCAATTCTTTTACAACTTTGGGCATGAGACAGATTTCCATTCATAGCACCGGCGCTGCGTGTTTCTAGAGCTCGGCGAGAAATAACTTGTGGATGGACAAAATATACTTATGGACGTTCCACTCGGACACAGGTATGAAAGTCGATTTGTCATTAATTTGCATAAAAATCTTGTCCAATTTCATTTATCTTAAATTATTGTCTTCTACACAGATGGCTCGATGCATTTTCGGTATCACAAAGTGCGACGCACGTCGTATCGGCTTACCGTGATGCACTCGACTCGCAGAGGCATGAGGATGATGTGGTCTGGCAACCTTATGCGAAACTCATGGGGTCTCTTCCCAATTACTGTACAAATGGTCACGGAAGTTGGCTCTCGACGTGTCCCCTTATTTGTTTCCACATTGTGGAGTGGCATCGACCAGAAAGGGTTATGAGACAATTCGGCATGGTACAAGTGGTGCCACCTAATTGTGAGTACGACGCCCAACTGCACCGCCTCGAATTGCGTAGACATCATCATGAAAATTGGGTGACCTTCCATGCAAGCTATATACACAGGTGGGAGAATCGTGGGGACACCATTGCCACAGCGGCACTTAATGAAGGCCACGATCACCAAGACTACATGACGTGGTATCGCTCGGTCACTAGGAGATTCATTGGACACGACGGGGCGTTACGTGACTACTCGGTAATATTCTAACTCTTTATTTTCCTCGAACATTTAATATCTTATATTGCGTGCTCTGACCTCTTATATTTTGTATATCAGCGTAACTTGGTGCATCGACTGAGGCGAGTGTTTATCGAGGATGGGTACGAGCAAGGTCTTGCTGCGCTTGATGAAGGGATTCAAAATTTAGACGAAGACGTTAGGCGAAGGTCTACTCTTTCGCATGATGGAATTGACATCGAGCAAGACATTAATGAGGATAATGAACAGGACGATGAAGAAGACGATCATGCCGAACCAAACATAGAGGTGAGAAGAAGACGATCACGACCAGAGATTGTGCGGGAACGCACCAGGCGTCCTCGTCCACCACGTCCATCTACTCGGGCGAGATTGCTTTGAGAGAGTAGCAGAGACGATCTCCTCCAAAGACGTTCATCTCGTTCGAGAGCGAGTAGAACAGAGACGTGTCGGTGAGAGTAGCCAACGATCGTCGCCACCACAAAGCAAGAACCTCAAATGTTTGTACCCGTGCCGCCGAGCGTGAATCTTCCTCCTTACTATTTTGATCCATACGCACTGGGCCGTCGTCTTCATATGTGGACCATGGAATGCCTCATCCTCAAATGTATCCATCATTTGCCTCGGTACATGCCTAGTCCATATACTCCTACTCCTCATACTTACAATATGCCATATGGTGGAGATCCCTCTTTCATGAACTTGTTGACCATGCCGCAGCCTCATATTCCTTTTCCCCAACCCCATACAGGGAGCCAATATTTTGGGATGGTTCCACCTCCAATTTTTGGGAGCATCGATGCGAGAGGTGAGTCGAGTGAAGCACCAGAGGAAACGCATGAATCTACTCGACGTGATTCAATGCAATACCAGCTACCTCAACAACCTCAACCGGATGTACAAACACATCGACCAACTAGACAAAGAGTACGTCCGGTTTGCATCACCGAGCAACAACGTCAACGTAACCGCGGGAATAGACCTGCATGATGACTTTTCTTCAAGTCATGGTGATTTGTAGATAGCTACTGATTTGGGTGAACGAATTACGTGTATACAACCTTCTCTTTCAATAAACTTATTTCTCATGTTTTCTATATTATTAAAATGTCGTATATGTGATTACTCTACAATAGTTAGTTTAGTTTGTTAAGTTAATTTAACTTAAGTGGTTAGCTTAGTTGGTTAGGTGTCGGTGGTTAGGTTATATTAGTTTCGTTTGGTTTGGTTAATTATCTTAGTTACTTAAGTGTAGTTGAGTTAGGGTATGTTCGTTAGTGTAGTTTAGTTAATTTAGTTTACATACTTAGGTTAGGTTAGGTTAGTCGAGTTTAGTTCGCATAGAACCGGTGTGGTTAGGTTGTTAACAAGTAACTCTCGAGCTACTTGGATGTTTGTTTAGTTTCGTTTCGTAATTTACGTGGATCGTTTTTTGGTTGTTTATTTTGTTAGTTAAGTTAGTTATTTTAGTTTACTTAGTTTTTATTGTTTACGTGGTTAGGTTAGTTAAGGTTAGTTAGGTTAGTTAAGGTTACTTAGTTTAGTTTGGTTAGTTTCATTTAGTTAGTATGTTTAGTTTGCAATTAAGTTAGTCTATTTTTTTGTTGTTTGTGTGAAAATCGTCACGGTGGCTTCATTGAACTACGACACAAAAAAACACCACAATGTCATGCACAAAGTTAGTTAGTTTACTTGAGGTTAGTTAGTTACTTAGTTTAGTTTGGTTTGGTTAGGTTAGTTAAGGTTAGTTTACTCCAGTTTATTTAAGAATACTTATGGTTAGTTAATGTTAGTTATTTCAGTTTACTTTAGTTAGTTAGTTAGTTAGTTAGTTAGTTAGTTAGTTAGTTAGTTTGGTTAAGGTTACTTACTTATTTAGTTTAGTTTGGTTTGGTTAGGTTAGTTAAGGTTAGTTAGTTTAGTTTAGTTTAGTTACTTGGTTAGTTAGTTAGTTAAGTTAGTTAGTTTAGTTTGTTAAGGTTACTTATGGCTAGTTATTTTGGTTTAGTTTGGTTAGTTAAAGGTTAGTTAGTTTACTTTGTTAGGTAGTTTAGTTTGGTTATGGTAGTTAAGGTTAGTTAGTTAAGTTAAGTTAGTTAGTTACTTATTTAGTTTAGTTAAGGTTAGTTAGTTATTTAGTTTAGTTTGGTTTGGTTCCCTTAGTTAAGGTTAGTTAGTTTAGTTTAGTTAGTTAGTTGGTTAGTTAGTTTAGTTAGGTTAGATTAGTTAGGTTAGAAAAGAAAGTTGAAGGTTGAAACCAATGTACATATATATATATATATATATATATATATAAATTTTGTTTCTTTTTTTTCTTTTTTATACAAATCTAAACTCCTTTGGTTGTAATTGTCGAGATCGCTCGACTACGACTACGACGACGCTGGTCCAGCGACTCGCGGTGTCGGCGGAAAAATCGAGTCCGTTGCTTGACGTGGCGGTGAGGTGGCGATGACGTGGTGGTGACGTGGGCGAGTTTGTTTATTGGGTCGGCACGGACGTGGCGTGACGTGGCGACGCGCGTTTTGTACGAGATAGCGCTTTTGAGAAGCGCGCTATCGTACATGTGGCCGCCACGTAACCGCCACCTCGGCCACCTCACAAACGCAACTTTGGCTAATAACGCCTTTTCAAAATGCGTTATTGAACTATGTGAGGTGGCGCTGATGTGGCGGTTACGTGGCGGCCACATGTACAGATAGCGCCTTTTCAAAAGGCGCTATCTGTACAAAACGCCGCCACGTCATCGCCAAGTCAGCAACACGAACCCACATCCACCCCAATAACGCCTTTTGAGAAGGCGTTATTGACTACTTTCGTGATAAAAAAAAAAACTCCCTATTTTGTGAAATAAATTGTAAAACAACCCTACTTTTGGAAAAACACCCATATCTCTCATAATACTGCCAAACGCAGTACGTGGTCTCCATGATAAAATTAGCATCGCTTTCCAACCAGCTCGGCACATGCACAAGAAGGCCAAATAACTCACGGATATTGACTGCCTAACTAACTCAATTTACTATTCGAACCAATTTGTTGTTGGTCTAAAATTCTATGTATTTCAAAAAATAAATGAATGAATTGAGGGAACTCATCTTTTCTAGCTGAAACCTATAAATTTTCTTAGTTATATTAACATGTATATTCAAAAACAGAAATCAAAAAGTGACAAAAAAAATTTGCTTTTTATTTTTCTTTTTTACTTACTGCGGGGAGTTGAACTCATTTTATTTATATGGATCTATCCATCTTACCAAAAAATACTTTGACACCAAAAAAATTGTTTAGAGTTTATCTAAAATAAATGCTTGGAAATGTTGAACTTATACGCAGGTCTCATTTGGTTCGTTTTTGCCAGTCATGAATTGACATAAATATCATTCAAAAAAAAAAAAACTTATATGTGTAATAAAATGTAATTAATGAGGCGTAATTGTGTCAACAAACTTCTAGAAGATAACTTCCTTAACTCTCACTTTTGGGTGTGTGTTGAGAGATAACTTGAAGGAAAATTGAACAATCAAATAAAATTAGTTCCACCTCCAACTTACTTCCAAATTATCTTCTGAGAGTTAACTCCACCTATAACCAAACAAGGCCGCAACTTCAGTAGAATTAGTATGGTCGTGAAGTTAATTGGGGCTCACCCAACTCGAAATTTATTGGTTTCTTATAAGTCATGGAGTTTGGGTGCTAGAGGATGAGTATCGAAATTAAGTTTAAGTTTGAACGCGCATGATTATATATAAAAAAAAAAAAATTGATACAAAAGAAAATTTCATATGTAGAACTAAATTACCTATTTATACTTAAAGATGGCCCCTCCCCAGAGGACGTCTTACAGCTTCCTTGCCGGTGAAAATGGCGGATTCCGGCAGACGTCCTCTCTCCGGCGACAAACCGAGTCAGAAAGTCATCTCACTCGCTGCCGGGGAAGCCCACACTCTTGCTCTCACGGGTAATCTTCTCTTCCATCCTTCCAATGAAGCAATCAAAGAGGGGGAACATCACAAAAAAAAAAAAAAAAAAAAAAAAAATCAATTGAAGAATCTGAGAGTTTTTTTTTTTTTTTTTTTTTATTTTGTTGATTTTGGAGTGATGGGTAGTTGTAAAAATTACTCTACAATGGTTCAAATGCAGGAGATGGGAGAGTGTTTTCATGGGGGAGAGGTACTTTTGGCAGGCTTGGGACTGGAAGTGAAGAAGATAAGATTTTGCCAGAATTGGTAAATTTTGATTCTTCAAAAAGGACTGAGAATCCCAGGTTT
Source organism: Stephania cephalantha (assembly GCA_039657325.1). NCBI lineage: Eukaryota > Viridiplantae > Streptophyta > Magnoliopsida > Ranunculales > Menispermaceae > Stephania > Stephania cephalantha. The sequence continues at coordinate 42,517,488 of CM077576.1, forward strand.
GTACAAGTTGCTGCTGGGGCATATCACAGTTTGGCATTGCAAGGTTAGCTCAAAATCTTTTAATTTGGAGTTCTTATTTGGGTACTTTTTGGTTGTTTCAGTGGTTCTTTGTTAATGATTATTGATAAGTGTTGGAAGGTTAATGCATTTTCAAAATCCTGTTATTGCTTGCTTTTGCTTAATTTGTTTTGATTGGAATTTTATTGTTTTTAATGATCTAGATTTTTTTTTTTATCACTTTGTTGAGTTTTCTATGAAAATTTGAAGTCATTCCTCTGTGGAAACTGTTATCTACAGCACATAGAAGAGGCTTAAATCTTTATATTTTGAGATCCATGATTTAAAGTTGTAGCAATTGCCTATAACTAGATTCCGTAATTTGATGCTAAGCAGAGATAAGAAATTTATTGTTCGGTGGCGAAATGAATTATTGATGTTGATCAAGTATTCATGTGCCACAGTTGTAGAGCAATACTCTCCGAGTCTCCGTCAATACTTTCCTTTTGGCATCTCCATACCAGGTTGAGCTTTTGACACTTATTACTCCGGATTGTCATTAACGAGAATTTATGAAGACTTGTGGAGGTGCTAGCAGTCGCCCTAAACTAGATTCCATAAATTGATGCTAATTGGAGATAAGAAAATTCTTATAGAGTGACTGGGGTGAATTATAGCCATTAATCATGTGCAGCTGTTCTACCTCTACAGCAGTTTTCTGCATCAATACTTATGTTTTGGCCTTACCCATATCAGGTTGAGCTTTCGACACTTATTATTTTGGATTGTCATCAGCGTGGGATTATAAAGTATGATGCTCATGACATGCCCAATTATTGTAAATTCTGGCGCTGAGGCTGGCGCCAGGCACGAAAAAAGCACTGTTTTGAGCGCTGAAGTGCTGGGTCGGTACCACATTGACCAGAATGAAAAGTTACGTATTTTAAGACTTATTTTGTCCGTTTTTTTCCATTTCTTCGCACCAATTCACACCAAAACTCACCCTTTGGTGGATAGACACTAATTAACTCATCCCTTGGTGGATACACACTAAGTCCCTTAGTTTTCTATAAATTAAAGGACTCTAGTACGTACAAAACACATTGAAACATTGAGAAACATTGAAACACAAAAGATTTTTGAATCAAAGTGCGTTCTTCAACATAGCATCATTCTCTCAAAAGTTCTTTAAAGAGCGTTCTTAGTTGTAGTTGTGTTACACACACATCATCCAACAACCATTAGCGACTTGATTGTATCCTGAAGGCAAGTTTCGATTAATCCCATTGTGTATACGCGGTTTCGACCGAGTAGGGAGAAATCTTGTTTAAAAGAGACCGATTACGCGCCTCAAGTTTTTGTTTGGTTCTCCCATTCTCATCTTGAATTTCTTGTCTGAAGCTATTTGTTCTAACAATTTTTAGACAAGATCTTACTCTTCATCAATGGCTTCTTCGACTTCGGACGGAATTGCGCAAACGAATGAGAATGGTGGCTCTTCATTGCTCTCCAAACTCTATTCTAATGGCGGGTTCGTTCCTCACTCCATACAAATCACGAACCATGATTTGACTCGTCTCGAAAGGTTCGACGGCGACAACTTCACCCGATGGCAAGAGAAAGTGATACTCTTTCTCACATATCTCAAGTTGGCGTACATCCTTGATGATGCACTTGAGACCCTCCTTGAACCAACTCCGGATGACTCAAACGAAGTGGCGGATCGACGTGTCGCAAGGAAGGCGGATGACTATCTTTGCCGGGACTACATCCTTAATGCACTCTCCGACAATGTCTATGCGGCGCATAGAACCATTGAGTCGGCGAAGGAGTTGTGGATTGCGCGGGACACCAAATACCGAATTGAGGAGTCTATCAATCGTAAGTTTTTAATTTTGAATTATTTGGATTTTAAGATGACCAACGACAAGTCTCCAGTTACTAAGTTCATGACTTGCAAAAGATCATTGGTGATTTTAAAACGACTGAAATTTCTTTTGAAGAAGAATTCCAAGTGGGTATGATTATTTTCAAGTTTCCTACAAATTGGAATAATTACAAAAAGAAACTCATTCATGAGGAGAAGAGTTACACTCTTGAATCCCTCTTACGCCATCTTCGAATTGAGGAAGACTCTCAAAAGAGAGAGAGAGGGTTGGAGATGACTTGACTTTTGAATCCGGTTCAAGGGCAAATTTAGTGGAATCTCACCATTCCAAGAAATTTAAAGCCAAGAATGATTCAAATTCAAGGGAAATGCCAATGAAAACACTTCAAGCAAAAAAGGGAAGTGTTACTATTGTGACAAACCGGGACACTATGCACAAGAGTGTCGATCCAAGAAGAAATTCTTGAAGTAGAAAGTGGTCAAGGAAAGTCACAATGTGGAGTACATGGACATGGATCTCATAGCAACGGTTTGTCAAGTCAATTCGGTTGCAAATGAAGTGGGATAGTAGCTGGATACCGGCAACCACACACATTTGCAAGGATCGTAGTCTTTTCAAGACTTACGAAGATCTTGCCACTAGTGAAGAAGTGCGCATGGCGAACAACAATCGCACCAAGGTGGTTGGCAAAGGAACGGTGGATATCATGCTTACTTCGGGAAAAGTTTTACATTTAATTAATGTTTATTATGTCCCCGAAATGTGTAAGAATCTTGTATCCGGTGACCTCCTTAATAAGAGAGGTTTCCGTCTTGTCTATGAGTCGGATATGTTTATCTTGTCCAAGGGAGGTGTTCCTATTGGCAATGGGTACTCATGTAATGGTATAATTAAGTTAAATGCAATAAAAATGAACTATTCTTCCTATATTGTTGACTCGTGTACTTCAATTGTTGATTCATGTTCATTATGGTATGATAGATCAGATCATGTTAATTTTCGTTGCATTAGAAATATGCATAACTTAGGCCTAATTATTGAATTTAAAATTGATCATGATACAAAGTGTGAGATATGTGCACAAACAAGATCACAAGACAATCACACAAATCGGTACAAAGATCTTTTCAAATTATTGATTTAATACATGGTGACATATGTGATTTGAAAAGTCATGTTACATTAGGAGGAAACAAATATTTTCTCACTTTTATTGATGATTTTTCAAAATATTCCTATGTTTATCTTTTGAAAAGCAAAGATGAGTTTTATGAAAATTTTCTTGTTTTCAAATCGGAAGTTGAAAATCAACATAACAAGAAAATTAAGGCTCTAAGATCCGATAGAGGTGGTTAGTATTGTTCCAAGGAGTTCACAAAATTTTGTGAGACTAATGGAATTATACATCAAGTAACGACACCTTATATACCACAACAAAATGGTGTAGCGGAAATGAAGAATAAGACTTTAGTAGATGGTTAATTCCATGCTACTAAGTTATAACTTGCCTTTGAACTTATGGGGGAAAGCAATTCTTTTGGCTTGCTTTATATTGAATAGGGTTCTACTAAAGAACACCAATGTCAACCCATATGAGTTATGGTTCAAGAGACAACCCAATTTTAAGAGACTTAAAGTTTGGGGTTGTTTAGCTTATGTAAGGAAACCGGATCCAAAAAGGCATAAGTTGGGAAATATAACTTATAAATGTGTTTTTATTGGTTATTCAAAGCATAGTGTGACGTATAGATTCTTGAATTTGGAAACTAATGATATAATTGAATCTATAGATGTACAATTCTTTGAACATTTAAATAAAACACATGACATGCTCTTGCATCCGAATTTTGGGAATCTAGAGGAGTTGCCTCAAAACTCTTCTAATGAACAAAGTCATGGAAATCTAGAAGATTTGCCTTCAAATTCTTCTAATGAACAAGAGAATCCTACTACTAACGATGGCGAGAACGTTGAAGTAAGGAGAAGTAAAAGACAAAAGATTGATAAATCTTTTGGCCTGGATTTTATAACCTACTTGGTTGGAAATAGATGTGAAACTAAGAAACAAACAAAATTTGTTCTTAATGTTGATGATGATCTTATTTCGTTTCAACAAGCAATTTCATCAAAGGATGCTTCATTTTGGAAAAAGTGATCAATGATGAAATAAATTCGATTTTGTCGAATCAAACTTGGGTGCTTTCTGATCTTCCACCGGGATCAAAGGCAATTGGGTGCAAGTGAGTATTCAAAAGAAAATTAAATGCCGACGGAACAATAATCAAGTTCAAAGCGCGTCTAGTAGCTAAGGGCTATAGACAAAAGCATGACATTGATTATTTTGATACATACGCACTGGTTGCAAGAATAACATCTATTCGGGTGTTGATATCTCTTGCTTTTGTTCATCATGTAGTTATTCATCAAACGAATGTAAAAACAACTTTTCTAAATGGTGATCTAGAGGATGAAATATATATGGAACAACCGGAAGGTTTCGTTATGCCAGGCCAAGAGAAGAAAGTTTGCAAATTGATAAAATCTCTCTATGGCTTGAAGCAAGCTCCTATGCAATGGCATGAGAAGTTTGATATGGTTATGCAATCATTTGGATTCAAAGTCAATGATGGTGATAAATGTATTTATTGCAAGTTTGACAATGATGTTGGTGTCATCATATGTTTATGTGGATGACACGTTAATATTTGGGACTTCACTAGCCTTAGTTGAAGAAACTAAGCGATTCTTGTCTACTAGCTTTGACATGGAGGATTTAGGAGAAGCTGACGTAATTTTGGGAATCAAAAATCTTACGACAAGATAATGGTCTTACATTATCTCAATCCCATTATATTGAAAAGATTTTGAAGAAATTTGGTCATTTTGATCAAAAGTCAGTTTGTACTAGGGTTGCAAGTGGGGCAAGGCGGGGCGGGGATTGTAATTACCATCCCCGTCCCCACGGGGTGCGAGGCGGGGACTCATTCCCGCAAATTCCCCGCGGGGCGAACTTTGCCGCCCTATGCCCCACCACGTATGGATCTTGTGGGGCGGGGAATCCTCGCGGTGCCCCATCAATTTTTTTTAAAATATTTATTTTGATCTTCATTCCTTGGTTATTTTGGCACTTAAGTACTACTTTCTCAATTTTTTTAAGAAACTATTTTTCTCAAATTGAAGGATTAATGTAGATTTGTTTTGTTGATTGAGTTACAAGTTATCATACTTAATTAAATATATAAGATTTCCAAATCTAGTATGGCAAATATATTTCAATGATGTTCTAAATATAATTTTATATATCTTTATCATATAACAAATACATATTATAGAATTATTTTAATGGTAAAAATAAATTTTATTGTTGGAGATCTTGAGTTTCATTCCATATATTACATATGTTTTAAGTAAAAAAGTTATATATTTTTTTTGTAAAAACATAAAAAATGGAGAATTCTATGTAAGGGATGCGGGGCAGGGAATCCCCGTGGGGCGAGAACAATTACCGTCCCCGCCTTGCCTAGTGCCCCCACCCCCTGGGGAGCAAAAAGCGGGGATTTCTTGCCCCACCGAGGTGGGGCACCGCGGAGAACGGAGATTCCCCACCCCACTTGCAACCCTAGTTTGTACTCCTAACGAACCTCATTTAAAACTAGTAAAGAACATCGGTATGTGTTTTTATTACAACTAGAGTATTCTAGCGTGATAGGAAGTCTCATGTATGCTATGCATTGAACAAGACCGGATATAGCTTACGCGGTTTGTATGCTATGTCGGTTCACTAGTAATCCAAGCAAACAACACTGGGATGCGGTTACTAGGATCTTAAGATACCTAAAGGGGACTTTGAATTATGGTCTACATTTTAACGGATATCCTCAAGTCTTGGAAGGTTATAGTGATGCTAGTTGGAATAATGTGGAGTCAAATTCCAAATCAACTAGTGGATGAATATTTACGCTAGGAGGTGTAGCTTTTTCTTGGAGCTCAAAGAAATCGACATGTATTTCGATTCAACAATGACATCGAAATGATTGCCCTAGTAGATGCAAGCAAGAAAGCGGAATGGCTTAGGAACTTGTTAATGGAGATATCATTATGGAACAAGCCCATGTCCGGCTATATTAATCAATTGTGATAACAAGACAACTTTTTATAAGGTCGCAAGCAAGACTTATAATGGAAAGTCTAGACATGTAAGTCTAAGACATAATCTTTTAAGGTAGTTACTCAAAAATGGGGTTGTCATAGTTGATTACGTGGAATCTAACAAGAATTTAGCGGATCCATTAACAAAGGGTCTTGTTAGAGATATGATGTCTCAAACATCAAAATGAATGAGACTTAGGTTTGCCTAATTTCAATCGTCACTTGATGGGAACCCAACTTAATTCTTGAAAATACAGAATAAGTTCAATGTGGTACTAACAAGTCAAGTGAAGATTACGGAATAATAGAAAACTTATATTATAAAAGGTCCCTTCCTGGTTCTAGTGTTGGTTCTGCATGACGAAGGTTGACAATTGGGTCTTAATAAGTCGAATAGAGTGACTCATGATTCACTTAAGTAGACTTACCTATATGGGTGTAGAAGTGTGGCCTCTTTTTATGAGCCTAACCGACTCTAGAGCACTCAAGAAAGACAGGATTTGCACAAGGCCGTAATGTGCAATTAATATGACACTCTTACTTACATGAAATTGGTATGTGTGATATTTCCAGTTTTGTCGCAAAGGTTCTTAGTTCAAGATACGTTTGCCATAGTACCTGATGAAACTTTGAAGTATTTGTACTAAGTGAAAAGTTCAAGTCCAAAAAAGACTTCTCATTTATGTATCGATTTCAGAATGATGCTATATGTTTTTTGGTTGTGTTATTTTTAAGTGTAATTTTCAATTTATATGTCCATATAAGTTGAAAATGGGGGAAAATTGTAAGTTTTATGTCTAGCGCTGTGGCGCCAGGCACGGAAAAAGCATTGTTTTGGGTGCTGAAGCGCCGAGTCGACGCCACAGCGCACAGAACGAAAAGTTGCATATTTTGGGATTTATTTTGTCCTTTTTTGTCCGTTTCTTCGCACTAATTTGCACCAAAACTCACCCTTTAGTGAATAGACACTAAATAACTCACCCTTTGGTGGATAGACACTAAGTCCCTTAGTTTTCGATAAATTAAAGGACTCTAGTACGTACAAAACACATTGAAACATTGAGAAACATTGAAACACAAAAGATTTTTGAATCAAAGTGTGTTCTTGAGTCATAGCATCATTCTCTCAAAAGTTCTTCAAAGAGTGTTCTTGGTTGGAGTTGTATTACACACACATCATCCAACAACCATTAGAGACTTGATTGTATCCTGAAGGCAAGTTTCGATTAATCCCATTGTGTATACGCGGTTTCGAACGGTAGGGAGAAATCTTGTCTAAAAGAGAGCGATTACGCGCCTCAAGTCTTTGTTTAGTTCTCCCATTCTCATCTTGAATTTCTTGTCCGAAGCTATTTGTTCTAACAATTATACGTGGAAGTGAGATAGTATTTAGCAAGTAAAAAATGTGAGTATAAGGGAAGACTTGCGGAGGTCCCAAATAAATTATTATTTATGTTTATTCTCTCGAGAACTCACTAAAAATAGGATTTGTCTTCCATAGAACTCAGGGACAATAAAGGAAATGATGTCTTCCGTGTCTTCTTTTTGGTATTTCTTTTGTTGCAGGTAGACTGTTAAGTTTTTTTTTTTTTTTTTTTTTTTTTTGCTAATTTCGAGTTCAGTAGGCACTTAGTGCGTCTAAGGTGAGACATAGCCAGTTAAAGTAATATAACTTCAAAATTAGCTCTTGATCAAGCAAGGTAAGAACTTCGACTTGCCAACTCATGCAGTATGGTTATGCTAAGTTAGTTTGTGTGCCACAGTCATTTGAATGTATGCGAAGTACTAGATAGTAAACAACACATTGTAATGCACATGCTTTTTATTATTATCGGCATTTGTGGTTTGGTTGCTCCATTTCTCTATGTTTTTTCTACTTTTCCTTCATAATCACTCATATGAATCATGACTGAATATACAATGTAGTTAGCTAGTGAAAGAAGCACTCAAAATTCTCACCTGTTCTTAACTGGACATTTCAGTGTTTGCATTGTTTTCTTAATCCTTTTGAAGGATTCCAGGTGAAATGGATGAACTTAGATTTGCATTTTAATATGCCAAAAAAGATATGGTCAAAGCTCATAATTTTCTTATTTTTGATTAGTTCATAACAATTTTGTTTGTCTTATCGAACTGAAAAACTCCCTGGCTATCCATCAAAATGACCATAAAAGAAGGAAGAGACGCACCTTAATAAGAAGTTTATTAACTACAAAATGCTAATAGAGTTCCACATGCAAGTTTTTTCAAGTTTGTGAAGATAACTGCGGTTCAACAGTCAAAACCACTTCTCTTTTGGATGCTACAGTACATGCTTTTGTTTCAGGCTGCGGGAACTTTCCTACTGCTTTATTAAAATTGACCTGGTGCTTACTTTGATTAAGTGTGCTACCTATGGATATTTCATTTTCATCCTTGAAGTTTCGTGTCATCGAATGCCAAGTTTAATTCACCAAAATATTCTTAATAATTCAACAGGTTATGAGATACATGTTGAATTATGAAGTGTGCAATTCCAAATGTGAGAGGGTAGGACGTATATGGCTTGGTATTTGTTGAATTGTTTATTATGATAGCTAAAACATGTAGATGCAAATTAGCTGTTGAAAAAAAAAAAAAAAAAAAACTTTCTAAAACCCTTGCCTCGTCTCCAAGAAAACTTTCTTGCAGACTCCTCGTGCAGCCGGCTCTCTCTCAACTGCTGCTATTTTGTTGTCTGATTTTCAGGTTTGTTTGTAGTTTCGCGTCTTTCCTTTCCTTATCTATCTCTCTCTTTCTACTCCTTTCTTCTTGCCTCTTCCCTTCTTGTCATGTTTTGTGTTAAGAAAATGGGTTTTGAGGGGAAGATCTAAGATCTGCACATGGAAGCACGGAGAAGAGTGCTTTTGAGGGAGCGGGCAGTATGGAGCTTCGCCTCGCCAAATCCGCCTGATGTCCAAATCAGGTTCCATGACAGAGCCCGACGGCGGAAGGCGATGGAGGTGCTGTAGGAGGAAGAGAACAGATCGACTGTCGATCCTCGCGGCATTACAACTCTTGGTGTTTGCCTCTTACTCTCGGCACCATGTGGTCTCTCTTCTCTAATATTTAAGTTTTGAAAGAGGTGGATGCTACATAAAGTTTGGTGGAGCTTGATGGTGAAGAAGAGGGTTTTTGGGTAGTCTCTCTTCTATTTGGTATGAAATTTTTGTAAGCATCTGATTAAGGTTAGGGTTTGTGTCCAGTCTAGTTGGTCTACGTTTCTTTAGAGTCATTTTTGCTCCTGCCTGCGTGCAGATGTGCCCGCTGTTGGGGTTTATCTCCTCGTTGGTGGGGTTATCATTGTTTAGGACTTATTGTTAGTGTTCCCTCTAGAGGGTCGTCTTCCCTTTTGTCAGGGCTTTTATCTGGGTTAGTTCCGGCTTTCTTTCCCAATCAATCGGACCTTAGGGTCCTTTGATGGTGGATGTAGTGAGGTTTATCACCTCCTTCTTTCTCGTGGAGACTGAGTGTCAATATTGTAACATGAATGTAATGGTTCTCATTATCAATGCAATTTCATTGCGCCTTGACAAAAAAAAATATAGCTGTTGAAAAACAACTGTTCATTGAATCTGAACTCTCTCTCTCTCTCTCTCTCTCTCTCTCTCTCTCTCTCTCTCTCTCACTAAGTATTTATTATTGTCAGTATTATTATTATTATTTTTTATTTTTTTTTTATTATTATTATTATTTTTGCTTGTCTGGTTCTTGTAACTGAAGTAGGTATCCATATTTCTTGACTTGCAGATAATGGATCAGTTTGGTGCTGGGGTTACAACATCTGTATCCTTCATTTTTTATGTTTTTTTTTTTCTGCCTTTTCGAGGCAGGGGATGGTATAGCTTTGATTTCTGATTCATGCAATATGAACTAGGAAAGTTAAACGTTATTATTGCCTAAGTTCCTCCTCCATATCACTTTAACTGTAGCACAGATGGCCAACTCGGCATCAGTTTGGAGAACTCTTTAGTTCCACGTTCCTTGGATAAATTCCTTGAGTTGGGTCCTCCTGAATCCTCAAATGACGATTTGAGCTCAGGCCGTCAGACACCTTTAAAGGTAGGTAGGGGAAGTTTTTTTTTTTTTTTCTTTTTCTTTATTTTATTCATTGTATGTATTGTGGACTCGTAGGACAGCGAAAAAACTTTCGATTGACTTGTTGAATCCGTTGCAGGTTCGTTCTGTCCAAGCTGGAGGGATGATGTCGCTTGCGATTGACAAGCTTGGGGGTCTCTGGATATGGGGAAACTGTCCTCCTCAAAGCAGTATTGGCAACGGAGAGTTCTCACTTGTTAGTATCTCTACTCCATTGCCTGTTTGGGATTTCCATGGCCACACTGTGGTTAAGGTGGCTTGTGGAAATGAACATGTTGTAGCACTAGTCACTGCTGGAGAAACATTTGAAGGAGGGGACCTAATGTGCTATTCATGGGGTGGCAACAATCATGGCCAGTTGGGTCTAGGTGATCGACAGAGTAGGTTGCGGCCTGAACTCGTAGAAGCTTTTCACCTTGGATGCCCATGGGAGGCTTATCAGGTAGCATGTGGGGCATTTCACACGGCGGTGCTTACATGTAAGAAAGACGGGTACATGCTAAATTCTTCTCACAGTAGTGATGTAGGACTAGAAGAAAAGGAAACCATTTGTTGGACATTTGGTCTCGGAGACAACGGGCAGCTCGGACATGGAAACACCAATACCTTGTTATCGCCAAAAGCTGTTCAGGGGCTACCTCCAGACGTACTCCTCATCTCTGTCGACTGTGGCTTATTCCACACTTCTGTTGTTTCTTCTGCTGGGGATGTTTGGTCATGGGGCATGGAGAAAGGTCTTGGCCTATGCCCAGGTGCCAGTTTTGTTGGAACTGATCCAGGTGACGCTTTAACTCCTTTAAGGATTTCAAGTGATGATGGACCGACGTTTTTGGATCCGGTGCAAGTTGTATGTGGAGCAGCTCATACTGTGCTTGTTACAGACAAAGGATATAAACTTTGGGCTTGGGGTAGGGGACGTAGTGGAGTTCTCGGAAGAGGTAATGCAGTCGATAGCTATTCTCCTTGTCTGGTAATGTGGCCACCACTCGATGAGGACTTTGTTATAGGAACAACAAGTGTGAGCGCAAAACAAGAGGCAGTTTACAAGGAGTCATCAGGAGGGCAAGCGGACTTGGAAAAAGTTAATCTCAGCTATGGAACAAGTGCAGCTTCTGCAGTCAAGGCTGACTGTGATGGAGCGATATGCAGGCATTTTACACAGCTCTATTTTTGGAAAACCATTAGAGGAGAAAGACGTGCCATTGCAATTGCTGCAGGAGTCGAGCACATTTGATATCGCTAAGGAATGGGAGAACATATTGGAAGGATCTGATAATGATAAGCTCGCGAGGATGGAGATGTTTTTCCGAAACATGCTTGCTAGCGTGAAGAACAAGCGTTTGAAAAGAAGGATGCAAGAAATGATCAAGGATTGCCTCCAAACTTCACAACATGAAGCCAAGACTAGCAAATGATGGTCACCCTTACCCATTGCCATGTACACAAATAAGTTGCCAAGTTTGAATTATGTTGTTCTCATTGGAGTCCCCACATTGGCTTTGGTTCAGCTCAGAAGAGTATTTCCAGATGGAGCTCATATTTGTTTTATATAGTAAGGAATAAAGCAATGGTATTGGTAATTTGATCTTGTAATTTTGTTCAACAATAAAGCAATAGTATTCGTAATTTTATGGTTACTATTTTATTTTTCAGAACCACTAAGGACTGTTTGATTAATTAGAAAGAAAATTTGCCTCAAGAAAAAAAAAAAGTATATTCCAAAAAAAAAAAAAAAAAAATCATGTGCCCTTAAGGGAATTCAAACTTTTCAATATTTTTTTTTTGGGAAAAAGATACATTCTTTTTAGAAAAAACTTGGGGATACTACTTAAAGGTTGCTTTAAATAAAACAATAATTGCTTGAGGAAAAAAATAAAAATAAAAATTTCATATGCTATGTAAGAAATTCCATTTATAGCTATTTTCTTTTAAAACTAGGCTATGTTGTACAAAATTGGATGGGGCCCCATCTTTTGAGTAAAAGGATGCAATTTACGAATAATTGATTGGTTCGAGTGATGAGATACTCGTTCCTTTTAAATAAAGTATTGATTTTCGAGTTTGAATCTTGCGGAAGGAGAACATTAGATTGAGAAAGTCACCATATCGGAATCAAACTCGATGGGGCCCAAACTTGGATTAGTAGAATCACTCAAAAGAAGACTTTTTAAAAAAAAATAAAAATAAAGAGAATGGCTAAACGGATCCCAATTTTAGCTTGAAGACTACGTTTTTGAATTTTTACTTCGTCGTACCCTACTTTTTACTTAAAATTCTAAAAATATCCTTGTTGTACCCTATTACCATCACCCTTGCCCCAACACCCCTTTTAAAGATGTTTTGGACGCAAAGACAAAGAGCCGACACCTCTAAAGAGGTCTCGGTTGGATTCCTCCGTCACTCGCTTAAACTTAATTATTTTTGCAGTTTCGGTCGGAGTCGTCACGATACCTTTTAATGGTGTCGGTCTTAAGTCCAACACTCACGGGCAACAAGAACGAACAAAAAAAATTCAAAACTCTTAAAAACACATGAAAATGACCAAAAAATATGGGTTTTGTTTAGAATCGCGTAATATCTTCGATGTTATCGAAACTTTGTACACAAAATGCAAGATTCAACTCCCAAATTGAAGACTTAAACACAACAATAATCCCACAAAATACCAACTCAAAAAAGTAAAAAAAAAAAAAAAGAAAACTCGAAAAAACTTCGAAAATCGACAATAAAAGAGATGAGGAATACATCTATGGCGTCGAATCGACGTGGTTTTGCTCGACTTCGTGGGATTCGGGTTGGTAGTGTGAATGCAATGGGTGAGTGGGGCAGGTAGGGTATGGGTGAGTGGGGCGAGTGGGGGTATGGGTGAGTAAAAACCTTATTATATGGAGGGGTAGTTGGGTAATTTCACTGGGGTGGGGTCTTCTAAGCAAAAACTGGGGTCGGTTCCTCCTATAAATTGTCGCCACAGTTCCCGCTTCCTAAAACCCTCGCCCTCATTCCCAAAAACCCCCAAATGCCGGGCCTCGTCTCCGACTCCGGCGACTCCCTGGTCCCATTCTCGCCGGAGCCCTCACCCCCGCCGCTGTACCGTCTCCGGCACGCCCCCCGGCCGCCGCACTCGCGCATCGCCATCTCATGGGCTCGGGGGAACTGCCTCCGCGTCTCCTTCTTCACAAACCCTTCACCCCCGGGAGACCAGTCCGGTGGAAAGGTCGTGGAGGTCAGCGTCGGCTCCGGAGAGCTCCACGACGTGCAGCGCCGCCGAATCGCCTACGGCTCCGTCTCGCCCTTCGCGCTCCTCCAGAGCCAGAAGAATTCCATGTCCGCGTTGGCCGGGATGGGCGTTGGGAGCTCGACGAATGTCGCCGAGTGGTAAGGGTTTTTGGGGGGTTTTGATTGTTGAGTAATTTAGGAGAGTTTGAGAATTATTTGGTTTGATGAGTTATTGTGTGGTTGTTAGGTGGGAGCATGTGATGGCGTTCAGTGATGACATTAGTTCTCTTCTTGGGAATCCTAAGCGCGCTACGAGTTCGATCATAGAGGACGAGAAAGTGGTTCTCAAGGTATGAATGTGATTGCTGTGATGATTGATTTAAATCTTAGTTAGTTTCATTTGTACATTCAATTTTTGTATATATGGCTGCTTGTTTTGATTTTCTGATTTGATTTGATTATGGATTCAGAAAAGCACGTGATTAAGTGCACTGAATCTTGCGCAAAAAAAGAGCTTGATCCATGTAGCCGAGCCCAACTAATTTAGGATTGAGGCTTTGTTGTGGACTTGTTGTATTTGATTTGATTATGGTTTCCTGTCAGATAAAAAATGGTGTTTGAATTGCACACTTTTGTTATGTTACGTGGACTCGGATATGGGTGTCGGAATGGGTATGTGTCTAAAAGTTAGACTTGCCTATTCTCTAGTTCAAGGATATGGGGACTCGGAAAAGCATCCAAAGAACCTGACGTGTATGTTTAGATATATGTGCTAACGTATATGTACTAGCCTATAAACCTCCGTCTTTCTTGTTTTTAATTTCTTTTGCTACATTGGGATGCTCATATTATTTTTTCTTTCTTCTTTTACGTCTTGAATCTTCCTTATGCATAGGGCTTTCAAGTCGGGAGCGTCCAGATTTTTTAAGGCGTCGGACTCGTTTCAAGTGTCCGACGCGGGTACTTTGGGTTTGAGTGAAAGGTCCGAATAACATAGCTTTTATGATGGATTGGTTAAATGCTAATGTTATTTTACAATGAATAGTGTCTCAATACCACTTGGTGTTAGTTTTGAATCTTTCAATGTGATTTGTTGGGCGAGCTGGTGCTATATTCTTTATTTTTTTAGAATGTTGTTGGCGGGTGCTTTTTCGAAATGATGCCGTCTATGGGATCTGACTTGTAAGTTTATGATGCGGCAGAATGTTGAGGAGCCAACCTGTTTGAAGGCCGCGTGGGAACTAATAGAGATTTTTTATGCGGAAAAGCAATCACAAGCTTGGCTTCCTGAACGTCTTGTTGATTGGTTAGCTGTAATGATCATTCTTCAGATGCTTTTACCACTTCGTTGCATCTGTGTATTTGTCAATATGCTGAATGTTTCTCTTTGCAGAGTTATGACTGCCTTTTGTCGACAACAGAGGGAACGGTACATTCGGAGCTTGTGGATCTTCAAAAGGAACTTGCCACTTTACAGGTCTCTTACTTGTCTGATCATCGAAGCTTTTATTTTTCTCCAGATTTTGTAGTTCAGCTGGCAATTATACGTAAGGCACATGAGCATGAAAGCAAATGCAGCCCCAGTCGTTCTTTATATGCCTAGTTAGAGATTAAGACTTACGTTGGCCGCCTCTTAAAAATCTAAAAATAAGCATGTTTTCCTTCTTAATACTTTCTCAATTTGATACATTTCTCTCTGGACAAATAATACTCACTGTACATAAGGCTCTAAAGGATATTATCCTATGCAGGTTATCGAGAATGATCAGAAGTACTGGCAAGGAATATCTTCCGCACTTGCAGTAGGTTGGCTTGACATTGTGGTAAGATGTTCTAGGCCTTTCTTACTTATTTGTGATGTTAAGGCGTCAAGATAATTTGTAGATAATTGGCTTCATCTAGGTGGGCACAGCCTATGCAATGTCTAAGTGAGGCCTTGTCATTTTTCTTCTACGTTCTCCAATTTCTTGATCATGATGGATGGTTGTTAGTTTATTAAAATGGTCAAATAATGACTAATAAATTTCTTACTTACTAAGCTTGTACAGTATAGACTGTATAGTATGATAAAGTTATTTATATACTCAATACAAAAGTGGAGTGTACCATAAAAGAAATGCGTTGTCTTGATGCCTTAAAACATTCTTCAATTTCATGACGATCATCGAATATAACAGAAAAACAAACAAATAGATAAATACTTAAAAAAGTATAGGACAAGCATACTGGGACTTTGTAACTATTAAATTATTGCTTAATATGAATGCAAAAATTTTAAATTACTATCAATCTCTAGGTATCCAACTTTAGAATTTGGAGAAAGGTGTAAAACTCCAATTTCTTACAATTTTATTGGCTCCTTTAAACTTTATAACTTGTTAAATCTTCTTTAGTGAGTCACACTCTCTACTTAAGTTCTAATCAGTGATTGCAAGGTGTTGCCTAGGCATGTTAGGGCAAAACCGCGTAGGCGGGCGATGTCCTTCAAAATAACTTTTTAAAAAATCGAAGGGGCAATTACAATTAAATTTGATACTAAGGATACCTACCGAACAACAAATCTCAACATAAGTAATATTACACAAACCTAAAAGCTTATTAGTATCCTTGAAATATATATTGAATATAGATTATAATGACTATTAGAAAATCATTTCTAATTAAGGATTTATAAATAAATAAATAATAATCCAGGGGCCTCTAACTAAGTATTTTTTAGGCCGCCTAGGCACCACCTCGCCTAGACTAGGGAATCGCCTTAACACCTTGCAATCCTTGTATTAGGCCAATTGCTCAGGCAACATTCTCCTAGTCATTTCCGAGGCATGTCTTGACGACAATGCTTCCTCCTTGCAGTTCGGTTACTAGTTTTCATTACTTTGCTATGGAGGAAAGAAAACCTTGATTTCCAATTCTAACAAAAGAACTCGTTCCATTTTGCAGGTGAAATTGTTGAGATTGCATGGATCTTATCAACTAGATCAACTGGGAAATCGTGAGGTTTGTTCTCTTAGAAATCCACATAGCAACCAATGAGATGAATATGTGTTTAAAGTTTGCATATTTTTTTGTTCCTAATTCTTCTTGACATTTGTCAAACTGTCATTATCTTAACATTGGAGAGAGCTGGTTTCACTGACAAGATTTTTCATAACATGTTGATTTTTTTCCCATCAAGTAGACTGAGAATGGTCTGGTGGAGGCCATAGCTGTACTTGTTTCTAAGATGCCTCGTATGCGTCCAGAATTAGCAAATGGAACATTAGGTGAATGCTTTAATACCAAGCCTGAATATATGAAGGTATTGTGGGTTAATATCATGGTACTTTCTGCTGTTGAATGTGGTCTTGTATTCCATTGTCTTTTTTATTTGTCCAGGCATGGGAAAGATGGCGCGGGCAAATAACTAAGCTGGAATGTAGTGCATTTTGGGTTCAGTGTGAACACAACCAAACAAGGGAAGGGTTGAGAAAGTTGCTGCAGATCATGCTGGGAAACACTAACAGCATCATTGACGCATCATTTAATTGGATGGAATTATATGTATCTCACTTTCTTTACATCAAACCCTTTACTATGGTTGGTGTCTCTCCTCCTACTTAGTGCTTTCTCATGTAGTCATGTTTTAGAGATGCTATATTATTTCTGCTTCCCTTTGCCTCTTCTGTCTTTGAGGTTTTGCTTATTACTTCATTTCTTTACCAGGGATTAGAAGGAATGGACAGCCTTGCTCAGAAATGCATGCAGCTGAAACCATCATCTCACAGTCATGAGTTGATGAGGCTTATGCTTGGAATTATTGGTGAAAACACTGAGGTAACTACATTTTCTGCATTTGTTGTTTGCTTGGTGTACCCTTATTTGATGTTTAGTGATGTAGATCCAATGCCTGTTGTCCAGGTTGTTCTAGCTGAATGCTCGAGATCTTTTGGTCCATGGTAATCTGCTTTTATTTTGTCCGTATCTCGTTCTCATTATATTGCAAAACATTAAAACTTATGCCACATCCTTGTAGTTTTTGGTGGTCTGAAATATATACTTACAAGAAAAAAAAAAAAAAATTGCATTTTCTTTTGTTACTTCCATTACCTCACTTACAGATTGTGCTCTTACATTTTATAGGATGGTTGCCCATGCCATAGAGCTTTTGACTATTGGGAGTAGTGGAGCTGAAACTCTTTTGCATGAAGAGCAATACAATTTGGGAGGAATCAGTATTGAGGAACTCTATAGACTTGTCTATGCTCAAGTGCTTTCTTCACATGCTTTGACTTGGCAGGCAAGTGAGGTTCCTGAATTCGATAATTAAAATCTAATATGTTCTCGTTGAGCTTTTTCAAAATTCTGTCCAATTATACATGAGTGCTATTGTCACACTTGATGACTTGCGAGACTGCAGATCGTTAATGTGCTTTGAGCTATAGCGTAACTAAAATCATACATGTATGAGTTTCTTTCAGAACATTAGAAACCTTTTTTATGAGAATTTTTTTTGTTGCATACAAGTTTCTTCTGGATTGTCCTTCCGATGCTGCTTTCCAACTCAACATTGTGCATTCCATCTCAATAATTTTGTTGGAGCCATTAACCTTTGTGGAAATTATTACTAACACCATGATCTTTGCAGATTGCACCGGTTTATTTAATGTCATGTGCAACTCAAGGAATGCGCTTGTTGGAGATCTTACTGTATAAGCAACCGGTACAACAAAATAAAATTTTGCTTAAGGTAATCATCGTTTCATGTTCTTTTATCGTTTGTATCAAGTGATGATTGTTATGTCTCAATTAAATGACAAAATGCTCTTTTAGCCATGCAGACCTTAGAGATTTGTCGTTTATATGAACTTGACAGCATTAGCTCTGACATTATGAAGGTAATTACATTCTTCATATAGATTTCTTTTTTTTTTTTTTAATCTATGACAGTTGACTTTGCTGCTGGGTGGATTTGGGAAATTAATCTCTTTTGCTTCAACAGTGTTCCCATGAACTGACCATGGATTCTAAGAGAATTTGTGATTTGCATGGCATCTTAGATGATGATTCAAGAACATCCTCATTTGTGGACTGTACCCTCCTTTTGATCTTTGTTACTTGTCAGTAGATTGCAGGGGGTGCGCCAGTGGAAACATGGTAGGAAAGGATCAGGTGTGTTCTGGCTTCAAAAGGCTCAGGATGAAGTTCGGCTTAATCGAATTTCGCAGCAGCTATTTGATTATGTCGGCAGATCAATTTCTGATAATAGTTTCAAGGTATTCGACGTCATTGCTTCAAAAATATTTACTACTTGTGGTCCTTATCAGGATTTGCTCACGAAAATGACTTATTTTTCTTATTTCTTTCCATTTTTGTTTGTCCTTTTGTAGATTGCCAGTGTTTCTTGGAAGAGTTAACTATTCCTTTACTTTCTGATGTAATTGTAGTTCATGACTTAACATTGTGCTCTGAATACAGCAGTGGGAAGGATTGATTGAGTTGTTAGGGCAAGAAGCCAAGACAGTCAGTGGTCTTGATTTTCTACACAAGTAACTATTCACTCTTATACTTCTTCACTTGGTGGACACCTCTGCTTGCGATGCTATAATAAAATTAATGAGTGCCTTGTATATTCAGGTTACTGATAAGAAAATTTTTTGGTGGTGAAACATTGTAGGTACAGGGATTTCAAGAAATCACTGCAGCAGATAACTGATGGAAAGGCCAGTGATGCGGCTCGGCAAGCTGTAGAATCTCTTATTCTGGTATTTAATATAGTGCCTCTCGCAAATTCATTTGAATACTTAGGTCTCATGAGAACCTTGTCATAGTTTTAGTGTTTTATGCACATAATCCTGAGATATATATTGTAAACTTCGGTCGCCACTTTCTAAATTTTAACTCGGCAAGCAACACATGTAGTATGTTGCCTAAGAATTGGCGCATTTTTGTTTTGGAGCCTTGTGTTAGATCCTGCAATTCCTCGAATAGATAAAACATTACTTTACCGTAACCTTGCTATATAATTGCGAATTTCCTATGCAATGGAATGGTGACTAATACTCTCGTCACATGAGATTTTGTTATACAACTATGAGCTTTGATGCCTTTCTGCGTGACTTATTTAATATCTTTCATTTTTTTTTTTTCGTGACGAGATATTGGTTTTATTCTGCAGCTCATGAAAAACCCTTCAACCCCGCAAAAGTTCTGGTTGCCGCTTCTGCATGATTCTGTGAGTAGTCTATAACAAGCAATTTTGATATTTGGTTACCCTCTACTTTTAGTAATTTAATAAATCCGTGACTTGTGAATACTTCATTTTGATTGGTGGGCGGGGCTGCAATAATGTGTTTGTATGCGTTCTTGGCATTTAATTTCCTTCATTTTGAACTAACTAGACATATTCAAGAGGATATACCATGGTGTATGCTATTTGCAGATGATATTGTCTTAGTGGATGAAACTAAAGATGGAGTGAATAGAAAATTAGAACTCTGGAGGAATACATTAGAATCTAAAAGCTTTAAGTTGAGTAGGACGAAAACCGAATACATGCGCCTGTGAGTTTAGAAACACTAGACATCGAGATGACGGAGTGGTAAAATTAGGGGAAGTAGAAGTTCCTAAGGTAAACCACTTTAGATACCTAGGATCAATCATACAAAATGATGGTAACATTGAGAATGATGTCACACATAGAATTCAAGTTGGATGGAAGAAATGGCGGAGTGCAACAGGGGTGATTTGTGATCGAAATGTTCCTACTAAGTTAAAAAGAAAATTTTATAGGACCGCAATTAGGCCAACTATGCTCTATGGAAGTGAATGTTGGGCGGTAAAGCAACAACAATTACATAAAATAAACGTAGCAGAAATGAGGATGCTTAGGTGGATGTGTGGTAAAACTCGTAAAGATAGAATAAGAAATATAGAAATTCAAAGACAAGTAGGAGTAGCACCAATTGATACAAAGATTAGGGAAGGGCGGTTGCGGTGGTTTGGTCACCTGCAAAAGACGGCCTACAAATGCCCCAACTAGAAAACTTGACTCAATAGAAACTGTAGAAATTCGACGAGGTAAGGGCAGACCAAAGTTAACATGGGATGCATTAATTAGGAGGGATTTAAATGGTTTGAAAAGCTCACCATCAATTGCACTTAATCGAGCACAATGAAAAAGTTTGATTCATGTAGCCGACCCGAGTTAATTTGGGACCGAGGCTATGTTGTTGTTGTTGGTTGCCCTTGTTTCTTAGTCATTTTCCTTTTCTTTTCCTCTATGAAGTTGTGCATGCATGCGATCCGAGTGGTCCATAAATGTTGTTCTGTTGTTGAGGCAACAAGAGGCCAAATAAGACAACATTATTCATTGGTACAACACCACCAATACTGCCACCAACAGCAAAGCCTCAATCCCAAATTATGGGTTCGCTTGCATGGATCAAACGATTCAAATTCTTCCTTTCCCCTTGATTTTAACACAATTGGTTTTGCGCTTTCAAAGCTCTTGAAGTTCTTCCTAGTTATCTTAGGTCGATCCTTATCCTGTTGAATTTCTTCAATTTCTATTATGTCGAGAGTTTTCTAACTGGGGCATTTGCTAACCCTTTGGATACGTCCAAACCACCACAACCCTTTTTCCAAAATTTTGCGTTAATTGCTACTTCTCTTACTTTTCTTTGAATCTTCATATTCCTTATTTTATCTTTACAAGTTTCACTGCACATCTGCCTAATTTTATATTTATTACCATGTACACACAAACGTGCATACATATCCAATTGATATCACGATTTACTTCTATTTTTATATCATATGCATTGTTGTCAATAGCTAACATTCTGAACTAAATTCTAAGGATTATTTTCTTTTCTAAGTGTTACTTGGCAATGGTTGCAAGACGTTAAGGCGATACCTAGGCATTTTCTTGTCGAAGGCGAGGCGTCGCGACGTGATGCCCAGCAAAAAAAAAAAAAAAAAAAATGATTTAGAAGCCCTTGAAAAATTATTTATTTATTTTTAACTCCTGTTTGTTTATTAGTACTAGTACTCACTTGTTTGTTTACTATTTTAAAAAATTTGTAAAAAAAAAAAAAGTAAAAAACTAAAACAGCTTTGTAAACTATTTAAAAAAAATTATATATTAAAACAACTCAAAAAGAATTGTTTTCTAAATATATTTTTTCATTTAAAAAAATTGTTCTCCATCTCTCTCACCATGAACAATAATTCTACTCTTTCGCGGATACACACTCTTTCTTTTTCTCTTCGTGACGATGAATCGACGATGATTTAGATGCGCACACATTGAACCTAAAAGAAAATTCTTTCGTTTATGGTTGCTTTATAAAATCCTATCGGAAGATAAAAAAAAAGTTTTTTCTCATTGAAGTTTTTTTTGCTATCAAACACACCCTAAAACAACTCAAAAAGAATTTTTTTCTAAATATTTTTTTTTTAAAAGTTACTTGGAACAATAATTACGAGTCGCCGAAGGTGCGGGGTAAAAAATGTGGTAGTCGGAGGAAAGTACATAAACTAGATCAAAAAGCGATAATTTACATTCCTCAACTAGTTGGAAACACGTTGGAACCTTGTTGGAGACGCGCCAAAACCTTGTCGGATGTCTCGTCGGATATCGGAAAGTTGTTGTTGGAAGAGATTGTGGTGGAGTGGATAAGGTGGTGGGGTAGAGAATGGAGATTCTATTAGGGTTTAGTTATATATATATATATATATATATAAATGATTATAATAAGACTCCTATACTTTTATAAAATTTACAAAGACCTCCCTAAAGACTTACAATGTGTTTAAAAACATCCACCGCCCGCCTCAGTGAACGCCTAGGCGTTGGCCTTACAACCACTGTTACTTGGTCAACCACTCCTCGTGTTGTGGGATCGGTTGCCATGCACATCAAGCCCCTTGTGAGATAGGTTGGCATGACCAACCATTCCTTATTTACATGTGGGATTGGTTGGTCATACAAGCCAACCGATCCCACATGTGGGTTGGCTTACCGATCTCACATATAAGGGATTTGCATAAATATAAAAATCCATATCGATCCCATAATGAAATCAATCGGTGGTTGTAAGGCATTGCCTAGGCGACATCTAGGTGGTTTAGGCAAAAAACGCCTAGGCGTTCACTAAGGCGGGCGGTGAGTGTTTTTGAACACATTTTAAGTCTTTAAGGAGGTACTTGTAAATTTTATAAATGTATATGAGTCTTATATTATATATATATATATATAAATAAACTAAACCCTTATAAAATCCCCATTCTCTATCCCACCACAACGACTGCCCTACCACCTTTTCCACTCCACCACCATCCCTTCCAACTATAACTTTTCGATCTCCGACGAGAATTCCGACGGGTTCCGGTGCGTCTCCAACAACGTTCCGGTGTGTTTTCCAACAAGTTAAGGAAGGTAATTATTGCGGTTTGGTCTAGTTTATGTACTTTCGGCGACTCTGACTTCTGGCGACTCAACCCCGCTACATTTTCGAGGTCTCGGAGGCCATTATTGGCCTCTGCAACAACGCAGAGGTTGCAAAGGCTAGAAATGACCTTGCGACCTAAATGCAGAGGTCGCAGAGGCCATTTCTGGCTTTTGCAACAGTTCATCGTCTTCTTTGTGAAGACGATAAAAAACTTTATTTTTAAAAAATATTTAGAAAAAAATTCTTTTTGAGTTGTTTTAATATATAAATTTTTTTAAATAGCTTACAAACTATTTTTAGTTTTTTATTTTTTTTTACAAATTTTTTAAATAGTAAACAGACAGGGAGTTAAAAATAAATAATTAATTTTCAAGGGATTCTAAATCAATATTTTCTTT
This sequence comes from Stephania cephalantha, assembly GCA_039657325.1. NCBI lineage: Eukaryota > Viridiplantae > Streptophyta > Magnoliopsida > Ranunculales > Menispermaceae > Stephania > Stephania cephalantha. The sequence continues at coordinate 42,540,687 of CM077576.1, forward strand.
ATTGCCTAGGCGCTGCCTAGGCTAAGCCTTGCTTTTGACAAGAAAACGCCTAGGCATCGCCTCAACGCCTTGCAACCACTAAAATCAATAAAAAGAGGGATAAGAAATGACGTATGGGATCGATCGGTAGAACCACTGATCCCACAAAAGCATCAAAATCAGCTTGTTTAATTAACATCGAGTACATTTGATTGGTGACATCTGCATATTAATTTGTTTAATCAGTTTGTTCAAATACCATCAAGGTTCGAAACTTTGCCCTAAACTTCGCCCATTCAAAATTCAAAAGTAATTCGGGGAAGTTAACTTCGATGAGAGGAAGTTTTACAAAAATTCAACCATTTATGGAAGTTTATGGAATTTCATTTTAAATGCTAAATAACTCAAAATTCTCAAAAAATATATTGATTAAACATATAATTATACAATTACAACACTTAATAATCACAATAGAATATTTAATATGGTTATTTTGTAATTTAACATGCAATTCCTGCCATACGTAACATTAAGTTAATATTTTTATTAGCTTCCATACAGTGCATTATAGTTACGACTATATATATATATATATTTTTATCAATACACTTATATTTTCTAATTTGAAAAATATACACTTATATTATGTTATAGACAAAAAAAAAATGTGACTTGCATGCACATTTCCACATATAAACAATCCACATCAGCTTTGGTAACTATAAAAGACTATTTGTCAATAAAGGTAAAACTAAAAGGTTGCTTTTACTAGCCTCATCCCAAATTTGCTTTTACTAAAAATAAATAAAAACAAAAGGTTGTAAATGTGACATTTTTTTTTTTACATAAGTGATAATCAATCACAAATCACCAAGCACAATTTGAAGAAATGTAAAGTGGGAAACAAATGTGTCAAAAAAGTATGTCACCAAGTGGATACTTATTATTAAAGGAATGTGAATCATCTCTTTTCCTTTCTTGCTCCTCACGTCTCCTCTATCATCACTTTGCAAACCCACTCCTCACGTATATTTTCTTGCTTCTATCTCATCACGAAATCGATTCGATCTCATCCTCGAGCTTTGTGAAGGTGTGTTCTCTTCCAAGTCTTCTCTTTCAAGGGACCCTCAAGCTTAACTTCATTCATGTCTTCACCGTACATGGCGCACTTTGCAAATTCGGATGGTTTAGAGCTCTAATCTATACAATTCATTTTTCCTAACATGTTGGGTGTATTTAAGGTGATTTCGGCAAGATTAATGAAACTTCGAATTTCCACAAAAACTTCTTCGATTTCGTCAAATTCTTGCATTTTTGGAATCTTTTACAATGGTTTCCAGCGAAGTCCGGTGAAACTTGTCGAAGTTTCAGCGAAACATTGTAGTTTTTGCACCTTTCTGTTGCTTCGTTTCCTCATTTTCCTTATCGACAAACTTCCACCGAAGTTTGGCGAAGCTTGTCAATTTTTTAAACCTTGAATACCATTGATTGATTCCATTTGTTTAAATATGGAGCATCCACATTTATATGTGGGATCGATTGCCAATTTTTTCAAAATGTATCATTTTTGGATTAGCAACATCCTCAATGGGGCATTTATTTATTTGGATTGGCTATATCAATGGATTGGCCACATTGATGTATTAAAGACCATATTTCATCAAAACCCAAGTGCGATCAAATACATCATCATAAACGAAAGCATAATGATCTCCACAAATAAAAACGCATGCTGAGGCATGTTTTTAGGGATTAAATAAACCATAAAGTTCCAACTCGCAAAATTGCTATGAAAAGACAAAATTTAAACGCCAAGGGAACTCTACAAAAGGTACGTTACCCTCTAAAGGAACTCAATGTACTTGGGGCATCTATTTGGTAGTCTAATATCCTATCAAATTAGCCCCATTTGTTATAATGTTACACTAAATAAGAAAATGACATGTGTCGTCGATCCAATGAGACACTTGTCGTCGATCCAATAGACTACATTGACAACTACTCTTGTGATTCATGAGATCCCCAAATAACGAAACGAAAAATTTCGTTTTTCCAGCAAAACACGTGTCATACATTCGATAGGTCGCATCGATAGCTACTCGCGTAAATAGCCACCATATTTCTCATTTGAGGTATCCTACATTATTCACTGTCACTCTACTCTTGATCTACTTCTCTACAGGCTGCTTCCTTTTTTTGTTACAAAACAGGCCAAAACATTGGCCAAGGTTTTTTTTTTTTTTTTTTTTTTTTTTGGTTACAAAGAGAATAGCGTACTCAATGACGCTCAAAAGTGACACTTGCTAAATTTGCGGACAAAATTGGTCCAACCAATGGAGGAGGCGAACTGAAAATCCTCATATTTGAATCCTAAAGACAAGAGCTGAGGTTAGCTAAGTGGTCAACTACCCTATTTCCTTCACGCAATGTATGCTACAAATTCATCCACCAAGCTTTTTCTAGGAGAGAAAGACACTCCGAGATAAGGTTTGAAAGGGGATGCCATAGGTCTGTTCCCTACTTGAGCAACTGTACTGCGACAAGAGAATCAGTTTCCAACACCACATGTCTGAAACCCTTGTCCCAAACTAACTTGAGGCCCTCTCAAATTGCTCACAATTCAGCGATCATGTTAGTTGCAATCTCAATATATGCAACAAAACCAAAAATCCAAGCTCCCAAAGGATCACGCAAAAGGCCCCCAATAGCGGCAGTACCTGGGTTTCCTTTCGCTGCTCCATCAACATTCAACTTAACCCATCCCAATAGCGACAGTACTTGGGTCAGGAAATTCCCAACGAACCTAACACGAAGCACGAGGTCGAACAAGGTCAAAAGAGGAGAGGGTAAGACAATAGTCATGTAATAAGAGTCCTCATTTGCTTTTTAAATGATCATTTCGGTATCTCCATAGAAGCCAAAGGGTGCATATAAACTATTGTTGCCAATTGACATTAGCTGATGAGAATTGAAAGCTAGCCAATCAATCAAGTCCAAGCAGTGATTGCAAGGCTTCACTTAGGTGTTTTGAGACAAAATCGCCTAGGCGGTGCCTTAGGCGGGCGGTGTCCTTCTAAGTAATTTTTAGAAATTTGAGGGGGCTTTTTACAATTAAGTTTGATAATAAAATACCTACCTAATAACAAAATCTTGACATAATTAATGTTACATAAGGACTTAAAGACTTATTAGTATTTTTGAAGTATATATTAAATAATAATCACATTGACTAATAGATAATTAGTGTTATTTAAGAATCTATAAATAAATAAATATTTCTTCGAGGACCTTTGAATAAATATTTTTTTTGTTCGCCTAGGCGCCTTCTAGGCACCGCCTCGCCTAGGTCAGGGAAATCGCCTTGGGATCGCCTCAACGCCTTGCAATCCTTGAGTCCAAGGAAAAGAAATTTGTAGGTAAGATGTGCCTACAAAGAGCTCGCTAGAGCATAGATGAAGTCGGGTAGTCACGTAGTAGATGGAGAAAATTTTGTTCATGGAGCCTACATTTCAGACATGGGCGATGAAGCCAAATGTCGGTGCCATCTACTAACTTGAGTGAGTAGTCGATTCTGAAATATTAACTAGAGAAGAATCTTCATTGGCCAAGGTTATTACGTTAACAATGCAGGGTATCCTGCTCTAGAAGAAACATAATCGAACTAGGGATTATATCTCATGAAATGAAAACTCTCTAATTTTGGAAAGCCTCCTTAGTCAGATGATCGGTGGAAGCATTATTTTCTCTGAACGCGTGCTGTATCTTAAAATCCCATTCCCTATTGACTTTGCTTGCTATATCCGCTATTAGGGATCTCTTAATTGCCTTGTGTTGTGATTGCCCAGGAGGTCCACCACCTCCATGGAGTCCACTTCGATGATTAGCTTCTTGATTCCTTTAGCCTAGGCTTCCTGCAACCCAATCTTGACTCCCGAAAGTTCAGCATACAATGAGGTGCACCTTTCGAGTTGCATATGGAAGCCCCATTGAAATTTGCCCTTCTTATTTCGAAAGAACCCTCCTGTTGTAGTTCTCTCCCTTCAGATTAGACAACCAGCTTCCTAGCTTAAGCATCGGAGTGGGGTTGACTGGCACCGCACCGGTGTCTACTAAGGCCTCTCATGACCTGTTTGGTTGGAGTTATATGTTAGGTATAAAGAGTGACTTGGATAAGCTATATCTTTAGTGAGTGATGCTTGCCTTATTTAATTTGTTTAGTTCAACTACTCATGCTTTGGAAAAAGTAGGTGAAAATACTTAAATGCCCTTATTTATTATTCTAATGTGAAAAAGTAGGGGCAAATTCGACTTTTCACAATCACCAAACAAAGTCTTATCTAAAGACCGAGGGGAGGGGAGCGTCTTTAGATAAGCACTACTTTACATGCTTACATATGACCGCGCCATATGTAAGACTCAAAGCAAATGCTAGTCTTACAACTAAGCCTGTATGTAGCTAAGCTAACACCCCAAACAAACACACCATCTTGTGTTAGTGTGCTGCAGGTCAAGTTGAGCTCACATATGTACGGGAGGATCACACTGCTCGTGCCCTACCTCCTTCTTTAAGTTAAATCTAGTTAGGCCACTTTTGCTTTAAACATCGACCATTTCTCAATTCTCTAGTTATTAGAGTTGACTGTTGTCTTGGCCCTTGACTGCTCTTTCTTTGGAATTGATTTGAATGTGCAGTTATTTTTGGAATTTCTTTATTAAAGAAGAAGATACAACATCAACGCTTCAATTTCTAAATTAGTTAGGGTTGGGTACTTAGGCCCTATGTGATTGGACGGAAAAAGAAAATATTCAAAGGAAAATGAAATATTCCGTGGGAAAATGACATTTTCATGCGTTCGATAGCCAAAATTTTCTCGCTAACATTTTTCACAATTGCCAATTTTCATATTAAGACCCATATATTTTCGCACCTATTATGGTGGGCAAATTAATTTTTCTATTGAGAAAATGTGAGTTTCCATATTAAGACACATTGAATTTATATTTTAAATATGAAAATTAATATGTTTAATGTATATAGTAAGTTTTTATATTTATTTCAAAAACTTCTTGTTGGTGAGGTTTGTGGGAAAAAAATTCTTATATGTGCAATCAAACACTTAGGCCCTGTTTGATTGGACGGAAAAGGAAAATGTTCCAAGGAAAATGACAAACAACAACAACATAGACTCAGTCCCAAATTAACTGGGGTCGGCTACATGGATCAAACTTTTTCATTGTGCTCGATTAAGTGCAATTGATGGTGAGCTTTGCAAACCATTCAAATCCCTCTTAATTAATGCATCCCATGTTAACTTTGGTCTGCCCTTACCTCGTCGAATTTCTACAGTTTCTATTGAGTCAAATTTTCTAGTTGGGGCATTTGTAGGCCGTCTTTGCAGGTGACCAAACCACCGCAACCGCCCTTCCCTAATCTTTGTATCAATTGGTGCTACTCCTACTTGTCTTTGAATTTCTATATTTCTTATTATATCTTTACGAGTTTTACCACACATCCACCTAAGCATCCTCATTTTTGCTACGTTCACTTTATGTAATTGTTGTTGCTTTACCGCCCCAACATTCACTTTCATAGAGCATAGCCAAGGAAAATGACAAACCCCGTGGGAAAATGACATTTTCATGCGTTTGATAGCCAAAATTTGCTCGCGGAACATTTTCTTACAATTGCCAATTTTCCAATAAGACCCATATATTTTCTCACCTATTATGGTGGGCAAATTGAGTTCTCTATTAAGAAAATCTGAAAATGTTAGTTTCCATATTGAGACACATTAAATTTATATTTTAAATATAAAAATTAATACATTTAATCGACATGGTAAGTTTTCATATTTATTACAAAACTTCTTGTAGGTGAGTTTTGAGGGAAAAAATTCTTGCATGTGCAATCAAACACATATGGGAAAATTTTCTTTTGAACATTTATCGGGGAAAAATTTCTTAAGAAAATGTTCTTTTCCTATGGAACATTTTCTTTGTAATCAAACGGGGCGTTAGGAAAATTTTCTTTGAACATTTGCTAGGGAAAACTTTCTTAAGAAAATGTTCTTTTCATATGAAATATTTTCTTTGTAATCAATCAGCCTTGGATGAAAATTTTTCATTCAACTCTGTCAACTCTGTCAATGCTGTTAATTGGTAATATTTTAAATCTTTTATAATTTTAATGTATCTCAAATTATATTTATATGGTATACTTTCAAATTCCTTTAACTTCTAGCTTGTCAAGTTTTCTCTTTGAGAAACATCACAATCTTTTTTAGTGAACATATTGTAATTGAAGGTGATCAATTTGTTACTGCTCAATTGATTCTAACTGGAAACTCTGATGTGAGATTTTGTTTGTGACATGGATATGATCAATGTGTCGACCCCAATTAATTTGGGACAGAGGCTATGTTGTTGTTGTTGTATGGATATGATCAATGTACGCGATTGTGTTCTCTGGGTCTGTCTACATCGTTCTTTGTCAGTTCCCCTGGATATATTGATACCATAAAAGCAAATTGTGCTGAATGTTTACCAGACCAACCTCTTGCTTAACAAATTGTTGTTTGACATGGATATGATCAATTTACGAGATTCTTCCCGGACCTTGTAGTATTGACTTAATAAAGATACTAACTTTATATGAGTAGATATGTGTGGATCATGTCGGTCTTTGTTTACCTTTTTTTGTTTTGATATGCAGTTGAAATTACTCAGATCGCTGCCTCCTCTGCTTAATGTCTCCGAGACCAACCTCTTGCTTAACAAATTGCAAGAGCTGTCTATTGCAAGGTCGCGTCCAGATTATTGTGAACCCAACCTGCCACCTGAGGCCTTAAGTGCTGTCAGGCTTGCCCTTGCGACGAATCTTGGCAGGGCTTTTCTAGAGGAGTGATCTTCGATTCATACCTTCTGCTCCATTGGTTAAGTTCTAGTCATCCGCTGATTGTGCTGGTTCCGATTCAAATAGGAGAGATATTGATCATCAATTTGAACAAAAGCTTCACTGAGCTCAATGTATGTGGTAAAACTTCAGTTCTTTCTCTTGTAATTCTTATTGAAACTGGCTATGTTGCTTTTGCTGAACTTCTTGCTATCTTTTGACAGAACTTTCTTCAATGTCGCCGCTACAATAGTTTCAAGAACTGTGTTCATCTCTTCTCTTAAGAACACCCATAGGCACTAAGAGTATCCATTACTTGCCCAGAATGTGAGAATTGAGTTTATACCTTATGAGTGAGATGCTTTAAGCTTGTAACGGTGGACTTGGGAGGTTGAGGTTGGTAATGTATAAGATGCTGAGTTGCATTGATGGTACTTCATGGTGTCCTATCTTGAGGAATCTAGAAGAAAAGTGCATGCTCTCTCTCATATGGTTTGACCATTCTACTCTTCAACATTATATTTCACTTTTTCTGGGTGTTCAATGGACAAGGAACATTCATAATTCTGTCTGCAGCAAGTGCTATCCAAACAATACTCTGAGTTCATTTCCCCCTCAATTAGAAGCTCTAGAAGGGAAATTACAATTTAAAAGAAGAAAGATTATAATGTTTGTTTGTTTGTTTTGTTTTGTTTTTGTTTTTTGTTTTTTATTTATCGAAAGGAAGGCACCCCTAAATGGCTAGCTTGGATGGTATGCAGGGGTACTTGACCACCTCAATTTAACTCTTATCATCACTAGGATTGTTAAGAAATAAGAATAGTCCTGCATCTGGTATTCAAGTTAATAAAGAAAGGGTTATAAGTTTGGATTGAAGACACCATCTTGCGATGTTATTTTGGTGAATCCTCCACTCCAAACCTTGAGTCCTCGCCCGTACACTATCTCCCTCTAAAAATTAGACATTTCACGTAAAAAAAAACTAATAAGGTCTGTTAGAGATTTTCTTGTGGTTGTTTTTGATCAGTGTTGTCATGATACTTCAAAATATGCTGCTTTGCTGAGTGAGGATTGTTGATAGTATGTGCAACAACAAATGAAATGGAGCATTGTATATCTCATGACAATAACAAGGGGCAGGCAATTTTTTGGATCAAATAACTATGGATTCTCATCAAAGGTGATGAACTACCCGTTCAATTGAAAAAGGAAACTATTAGCACGAACAAGGCTCTGCTACTTCAATTCTATCAAATAAGTCTTCACACTCCTAATCAGATTAATCAAGGCTTATATACAACAACATTAAATATGCAGAAAACTAGTAGCAAATAGGTCTCATATATACTTTCTAATCACAAACTAGCCTTATCAAACATGCATGTCAACTTTCAAGTTCAAGGTTGCCAAAGGAGTCCATTAAGGCCACAGGAAAGCTCCCATGGCGAAACTCCTCTTCTGTTTCACATCTCCAACAACGGGAAGCCCATACTGATCAAGCAATCGATCAAGCTTCCACTCCGGCATGCACTCATAGTCATCCTTGGTGTACCTTGGATAATGCAGTGGCATCTGAAAGTACATGCATCGCTCTCCGCCTCGACGGCTTTCAGGACCATCGACTCCGATTGCTTGTGGCCAAGAAGGTGACCCCATGCCACCTCCAGTGCTCATTTCTCTCTGTTTCTGTCCAGCCCTACTCTTTGAACAAGTGGCCTTGGCCTTTTATAGGAAAGTTTTGGACACAAAAAATGGTACTATGACTCATACGAGTCCCCAGTAAACGTGTGAATGATTGGTATGGTACTTCTAATCAAAATATATTCTATGTACTGCAATTGCGCTGGTTGGTATATGTTAGGCCACCCATTTTACAGTTTTTTTAGAGGACTGGTGGCAGTGCAATCTTATGCTTTACAGCTATCATTTGTTAACTGCTAGGATTCAGTCTTAGATTCAGTTTCCATTTTAAAAAGATCTGATTGATAGAGACCATTAAAGGTATTGGCTTTAATCTGTCAATTAATTAAGCAGAGAAGGCAATTATTGGAAGAGAGGGCCTTGTAAACTTTGACATATGGACATATGAAGGTAAGATTGTTTAATGCGTAAAATTAAAGAGACTTCATGGTTTTGTCCGTGGCAATCTATGATTATGAGAAGTGTGTGACAAAGGGGTGTGGCGTAGTGGCATAGAAAGGGACAGAGATTTTGGATTCAATTTTTGATATCTATATTATATTTCTTTGTTATCTCCTGAGTAAGGGCTCCCATCAAAGTGAAGGTTTATATTTTCCAAATAAAAGATTGTTAATTATAGCACAACCAGATGTCTTGTTAGTACAATATTGCGATGATAAATTTTAATTTAAGACTCATAACCAGAAGACAAATAAGGACTTAGAATTTGTGCAGGCCAAGAAGATTAGGACATCAACTTTTTTTAAAGTTCGTTTATGTTGCTAGTAGCAGAAAAAAAAGTGATTTAATTGCTTAAAGTAAATTAAAGGAAGTGATCAAAAGCTACATACTTTATTAAACGTTAATTAACATATAACCAATATATTATAAGTAGTCATTAATTACAAAAATCATATGTAATACTTTGTTTAATGTTATAAAATAAAAATTTTTGTTAACTTTATAAGTCATTATTATTTTCTTTTAAGAAAGTATACATGATTAATTATTAATCAAAATATCATATAGAATTTAAGATAAGTTTTAACAATGTTTATTATAACAATGTTTTTTTTTTTTGAAAACATTATAACAATATCATTAGATATTGTAAAAAAAACAAATTCTCGTGTATAAATTACGTTTTTAAATCACATATGACTATTGAAATTATGATAAAAAGTACAAACTAAAAACAATCAAATAATTTGTATATGTCTTATAACCGCTAGTCCTTGTGCCTCACGTAAATAAAATGATCATCCTTTCTTTTATGTGTGATTGAGAATAAGCTTTTCGCCTCAACTATATGAGGTGTCTTGTAATGTCTCCGCGCCGCTACACCTCTTCCAAAAAAGCTTGAAGAAAATATGAAAAAGTGGATGTCAGAGTTTGTTAGGAATACACATTAAGCTACATATCAAAGTGTCACACTATTATGTAACGTAACATATGCCGTGCCCAAGTGACACATAGTTGGCTATACACTTTCTGTTATATGTCAGTATAGGAATGTCAAGATTGTAACATGTATGCTCCCAATTAAGGGCTGTAATTGACTTGGACAGATTATAAATAAAGCAATACTCTGTTCCATCACGTTGAGCAGAAATCATTCCATCATTGTGATTTCTCTAGAATCTTCATGGTATCAGAGCTTCTCCTTGGCCAACGCCATAACTGAGGCATCTACTCAACAAAGCTCCATATATCCTACAATGGCTACTCCAACACAAACCCCCATATCCCCACCCACTATGTCGGCTACTCCAGCGAGTTATAGCTCATTTCCCTTTGGAAACACATTTAGTCAAGGCTTGAGTATCAAACTTGAGATAGAGATCTTTCTCCTATGGAAATCAATCGTCGTCACCTTCGTCAAAGGCACAAAAATGGATGGTCATCTGTTTGGCACCAAAGCATGTCCTGCTCCAATGCAGGACGCCTCTGGTACACCCAATCCAGAGTACGAAGATTGGGTGAGCAAGGACAACTACCTCATGTGTTGGCTTCTCAATTCATTCACCGAAGACGTAGCACAACAAGTCGCCGGTCTCTCAACATGTCATTCAACTTGGAAGGCCATTGAAGACCTCTATGGAGCTCACAATCGAGCCAAAATCCAAATCTGCAGGACAAACCTTCAAACAACTCGGAAAGGTAACCAATCAATGGCTGATTACCTGAATTCCATGAAACGATTTGCAGATAGCCTTACGGCTGCTGGTTCTTCCTACCCAGTCGGTGATTTAATCTTCTGTGTCCTTGCGAGCCTTGATAGTGATTACCTTCCAATCACCACACTTCTTCAAGAAAATGTGAACCTCTCTTGGCCTGAACTGCAGGCCTCCCTTATCAGTTTTGAAACAAAACTTCTTCAACTGCAGAATATTCATGCCATGGCTTCTCTATCCGTTGGGAACAAATCCCCAATTCCTGGACTTACATCTCCAGGCCCCAATGCTCACATCGCCCAACAACGATCGGGTTCCACACCTTCCTATCGGTATCCCAACAACAATACAATTCACCGCCAATTCTGATGAGGATACAAGAATAGAGGGGGTCGCAATGGTGGGCGCGTCTTCAACAACAACCGTCCAACCCGCCAAATTTGTGGCAAAGTTGGTCACACGACGGCCATTTGTTACCATCGTAGCGACATTTCATACATGGGTTCAGTCCCTAATACACTTGCACACCAGCCACTACAAGCACACAACTCTGCTCTCACAGCAACACCACCATCCATTCCAGATTCATCATGGTTTTTCGACAGTGGCGCAACACATCATATCACCTCGGACAATGCTTCCCTAACAAACAAAACTGATTACCCAGGTACTGAACGCATTATGGTTGGCAATGGGGCTCAAATCCCTATCTCTTGCACTGGATCCTCTTCGATATTTCCTGATTTACAAATGCATAACACACTGTGTGCTCCTTCCATAAAAAAGAATCTCATATCTGTCTCTCAACTTGCTAATGATAATTGTATGTTCTTTGAATTTCATGTTGACAACAAATGCCTCATCAAGGATGCTCGTACGCACAAGGTTCTTCATCAGGGGATCCTTAAAGATGGTCTTTATCAATTTGTCTCTTCAAAAGTGTCCAAGACTGCTTCATTCCTCTCTGCACTCACCGCATCCACCTCTCCATCAACCTTTCAAACTATGACATTCTCGTCTCGGCCACTCTCATGAGTCCACTATTCGTCAAGTTCTCCGTTCATGTAATCAAAGAGTTCCTCTAAAACATTTTGGTGTTTGTAGTTCTTGTCAATATGGGAAAGATCATGCTTTACTCTTTAATGAAAATGTAACTCGCGCCATTGCAGTTCTTGATCTCATACACAGTAATCTTTGGGGTCCATCTCCCTTTCCTTCATCTCAAGGATACCGATACTACATTCATTTTATTGATGACTACAACAGGTTCACTTGGGTATACCCTCTCAAACAGAAATCCAAATCACTCTCCACTTTCATTCAGTTTCGAATCATGGTGGAAAAATAGTTATCTCGATCCATCAAAGTTCTCCGCACAGATTGGGGAGGCGAGTATCGCCCGTTTCTTAGCTACCTGAACAATCATGGCATTGTCTTCGAACATCCATGCCCCCACACACATCAACAACACGGATGGGCTGAGCGCAAACATCGTCACATCATTAAAATGTGCCTCACCTTCCTTGCCCATGCCAAATTACCTCAATCTTTTTGGTGGGATGCAACGGCAGCCTCGGTGTTCACTATCAACCGCCTTCCTACGCCCACACTACATGGATTAAGCCCTTATCAGGTTCTCTATAACAAACCTCCGGATCACTCTGTGCTACGTGTTTTTGGCTGTGCCTGCTACCCATACCTTCGCCCATATAATGCCCACAAGTTCCAATTTCGCTCCACCAAATGCCTTTTTCTTCGCTATAGTCCCTCCCACAAAGGTTACATATGCTTAAGTCCCTCAAATCGATTCTACATCAGTCGTTACGTTGTGTTTGATGAACATGACTTCCCTTACCATAGTCTATTCCCATTACCTACCCCTGCCCCTTCCATACCCACCCCACCTCACACAATTATATCTATCCCATTACCTACTCCTCCTGTAACATCACCTACACCACTAGCCATCACCCCCGCATACACTCACTCTCCATCATCAACTGAACCACATACTGTCAACCTCGAGACCAAATCATCACCATGCCTCCCAACCATCCCAACCATCCCACCAACAGGCCCAGTTAATACACACCCAATGATCACACGGGCAAAGGATGGTATATCCATGAAAAAGACTCTCTCTGCCTCCCTATCACCCTCACCAACACAAAGTGGCAATGGAATTACTCCCAAATCTGTGACCGAAGCCTTAACATTCCCTGTATGGCGCGCAACAATGCGCGATGAATTTCGTGCTCTAACATCCAACAACAGATGGTCTCTCACACCTCCTACTGCTACTCAAAAGTTGATTGGTACCAAGTGGATATTCAAGGTCAAACATAATTCTGATGGGTCGATTCATAAGCATAAAGCTCGATTTGTGGCCAAAGGGTTTAATCAAGAACCTGGTGTCGAATTTCATGAAACTTACAGTTCGGTGATCAAGCCATCGACTGTTCGAGTTATTCTCTCTGACTGCCTCCTACAAATGGCCAGTTCGACAGCTCGACATCAACAATGCATTCTTAAATGGCCACTTGTCTGAACATGTTTTCATCTCACAACCAGAGGGTTTTGTCCCGACGGACTTCCCTAATCATGTATGTCATATTCACAAGGCTGTATATGGACTTCGTCAGGCTCCGAGGGCGTGGTTTGATCGACTCAAAAGAACACTCAAATCTTGGGGGCTCACCAATTCACAGGCTGGCTGCTCCTTATTCATTCACAAACAAGGCATCACTCTGACTTATGTGCTGATTTATGTCGACGACATCCTCATCACTGGGAATTCAAGCTCTATGACCGCCTCCTTCACTAATGCCCTCAACTCCCATTTCGCCTTGAAAGACTTAGGCGAGCTACATTATTTCTTAGGGATTGAAGTTCGTCGTGATCACACTGGTTTCTACCTAGCACAACATCATTATATTCACGGCCTCATTGCACGTGCTGGTTTCTCAACCTTAAAATCTGTCTCCACACCCTTTCTCACTACTAAAGCTCAACAAGTGGAGACAAGCCCACTCTTCTCTGATCCATCTCTTTATCGTAGCTTATTGGGAGGATTACAATACCTCACTCACACCCGCCCCGACGTATCATTCGCCGTCAACCGATTGAGCCAACTCCAGTAGTCCCCTCGTCAAGCTCATTGGCAAGCTCTCAAACGAGTGCTTCGTTATCTTGCCGGCACAAGTGATCTGGGATTGCAGATCAAACCAAGTGCTCATCTTGCACTTGTAGGTTTCTCCGATGCGGATTGGGCATCCTCTCCCGAAGATCGCAAGTCTATTGGCGGATACTGTATCTTCTTTGGTTCATCCCTCATCTCTTGGATGTCGAAGAAACAAAGTGTTGTCTCCCGCTCCAGCATCGAATCAGAGTACAGATCTATTGCTCAAACAACAGCTGAAATTATGTGGTTGAAGTCTCTTTTGTCTGAGATTCATTTCTCCACAAAATCTTGCCCTATTCTCTGGTGTGACAATCAGAGAGCTAATGCCCTTGCTAGCAATCCTGTCTTCCATGCAAGAACAAAGCACATTGAGATCGACCTTCACTTCATCCGTGATCAGATTCTTCACCACAAACTTGACCTTCATTACGTGCCTTCGGATGATCAACTTGTCGATTGCCTTACCAAAGGTCTCTCTACTTCGAAGCATCAATTCATGAGATCCAAACTTGGAGTCTTTTCACTCCCGCCAAGTTTGCGGAGGGATGTTAGGAATACACATTAACCTACATATCAAAGTGTCACACTATTATGTAACGTAACATATGCCGTGCCCAAGTGACACATAGTTGGCTATACACTTTCTGTTATATGTCAGTATATGAATGTCAAGATTGTAACACGTATGCTCCCTATTAAGGGCTGTAATTGACTTGGACAGATTATAAATAAAGCAATACTCTGCTCCATCACGTTGGGCAGAAATAATTCCATCACTATGATTTCTCTAGAATCTTCAGAGTTTGAATGTCATATATCATTTTCATTTAATATTGTACCAAAGACTCCCATTAGCTTCTAAAATTGATTTTGGGATTTCTTGTTTAGGGTTGTTAGTCTTATAATATTTCGACTTCAATTCAAACTTCATAACGGTATGGACATTCATCAGTGTAACATTTTCGCCCTGATCAACGATCAATTGACCCTCTTCGATAAGGAGCTGAATCCTTCTTTAAAACTGATCGATCGAGCATCGTGACAAAACCAACTTTCTTGAAACCTGGCTACATACAACCGATTAGAAAATCTAGCCACAAATATAATTATAAATTCTCTCATCACAATATAGGGTTTGGAGGCCTCGTATACCATACCAATTCAACTTCTTTTTGGTGATTAATACTAAAATGATGCAAAATAGAAATGCGAATTGCCCGAACTCCAAATTCAAGAATCAAATAACATAAAGAAGACAAGAGAAAAATAGATAGCATAATAAATTGGAGCACCGCGAACAAGGATGTTGATGAGCACTACCGAAAAAATCGTCCACAAGCAATGAATTGCTTGATAAGATCACGTACGCCACACACTAGAATTAATAAGTTCTTACACACACTGGTGTAAAATCTCTCTCTCAAATAAAACTAAAACTTTAAACTTCTCAATTATTGAATGATTAAAGTGTCTTTATATAGACTTACATCAAGACTTGAAAATAGAAAGTAACAAAAAATAGTAATTCTTAATCTAAACAAACTTCTAATTACCTAGAGAAACCATATAACTTGAAATTAAAGAACTAAAAGACACTTCCTAAATTCATCTTAAACTTATTTAATAACAAACCAAATTCAAAATTTGCTAAATATTAAACTTCGACAAAAAATAGGAATTTCCTTCTTTGTGACTTTGATGTGGATCACATCATTCCTCCATTTTTTACGATGATCCGTCCTCGAATTATAGCCAATATTCATCAAGAAGACACAACCTCAGATATTGAAGCTTTGAGTATTTTTTTTATAGATTCATCGATCACTGAATACACAAAAATATACACCAAGAAAGAAAAGGTAGGTGAGAAGGATTCCTCAACACCAAGCAAGATCTTAACAATATGATGTGTTGGAGAGGAATCTTCTTTTTGTAAAACAAACTCACTACTATCATGGTTGATTTCGTTGTTGTTGTAATCTTCATTAGGTTCCAACTCCTCGTCATGCCCAACCTCATCAAATAATTGTAAATCAACTTGTTTTTCAAACGAATGAATCTGCGGTGGAATGATCTCCAATTATCATGTATAATTTTTGAAGACTTTTTATCAACAAATTTCATCTCACTAAAAATCTCTATGGGCTCAGATTTATGGACTTCTTCAGTTGGACATGATGACTTACATTTCTTGACCGAACTTAATAGAAGACTAATCTCTTTTCCATAATGATGATTAAAATTCTTTTTGCTTCAAAGTAAATAATTTTTATTGAAAAAAACATATTTCTTTTTACTCATTATCTTTTACGCAATCCTCATCAATCCAATCTCTGTTTGTGATTCGCCTTGATAACCAACTTTATTGATGATCATCATACCCCCAATGACTTTCATCATCATTATCATATGAAGAATACCTACGAATAGTACCGCTATGCATCTTTTTTGAACATAATTTGGTACTAATTGATACAGAGCGAAAATGCGAATTGTCTGGACTTCAATTTCAAAAATCAAATAACATAAAGAAAAAAAAAACGGATAGAATGATAAATTGGAGCGCCACGAATAAGGATGTTCGATAAGCTCAATAGAAAAAGCAATGAATTGCTTGATAAGATCATGAACTCTGCAACCCATACAATGATTGATAAGTTCTTACATATACTGACGTAAAATCTCTCTTTAGAGAAAACGCAAACTCAAAATTCTTCCTTTATTGAATGATTAAAGTGCCACTTCAAGATTTGAAAAATAAAACTAATTAGAAATAGTAATTTCTAATTTAAATAACTTATAATTACCTAGAGACACCATATAAAAAGAAATCAAAGAACTAAAATAAACTTCCTAAATTCATCCTAAACTTATTTAGTAACAAATCAAATTCAAAACTTGCTAAATACTAAACTTCGACAAAAAAAGGAATTTCTTTCTTTGTGACTTTGATGTGGATCACTTCATAAAAGCACGACACTCAACAATTGTCAAAAAACCATATATGATTATTGGTAACAACAAAAATATGTTCATGAGAATTATTTGGAATACATTAACATTCCAAATTTCCTGCCAAATATGATGCATTATTTGCTAAAATGCAAGTTTAGGAGAGGTCAAGGGTTTGACTCGTGTTATAGTAAGTTGATGGTTTCTTATAAAAAATAAATAAAAAATTCAATTCCCCTTTCAAACTACTCCCTATTTTCCTAAATATCTGTCAAATTTTTGATTTTTCTTATTCCAACAAATGTGTCACATCAAGAAATCAAAAAACACTTGTTAATTTCTTTCCCAATTCTAACTCCACTCAATTTAGTCAAGGATTACATTAATCACTTATTTTCCACAATATCTATAATAAATGAAGCCATTTATTTGGAGGGCAATAATTCAGTGTCATTGTGGTTTTTTGGTGGAATCAATCATTCTTTAAATTTTGTTTTTTGATTGAAATTGTGACAAATAAATATATGTGATTGAGCGTGTCTAACAAAATATATTTTTGTAATTGAGTGTGTCTAACAAAATATATTCATGCAAACAAAATTAAGAAAAAAACTTAATTTACATTTATTCGTTAATTAATTATTAATTTGCTGCCCAATTTATATGACCAATATTAGATATAGAGCCATAGGGTTGCTATTTCAACTCATTAACCTTATAATTCCATCCAATCTAAAAAATATATATTACTTACAAAATGCCTTATGAGTTGATGACAAAATTTATGCTCTTCCCCATTGAACATCCTACCTTTTCCTCACCCATCTAAAATAGGAGGGAAAACACTAGAATGATAACAACAATGTCACACCAAAAGACACATTGGCTCACAAGAGCCTTCTATGTGACCTCGACTTGCGTGTTATGCCCATATCTTGAGGCACACTTGGATGGCTATTGTGAATTAATGTGTCTTGTGGTGTGACATGTTATTGTCATTCTAGCCCTCATCAAACAAGAGTGACATAATCTTCAGCCTTTCAACCGACCTCACCTACCCATAGTGCACACAATCTCACTCACAATCATTCTTCAATTGTTCTTCTCAAAATAAGTGAACATGATCGTTCTATTGTCCTTACCTTTGGTTGATTTTGTCAGTTGCATATCCTTCATTTTTTCCATGTAAAATAAAGGTATAATGATAAAAAACCCTAACCTTTACAAGTTGTAATCAATTATATCTTAACTTTTTTCATTTAGTATCGATTATATTCTCAATTAATTATGGCTCATTTTTTCTTTTATAATATTTGCCCCACACATCATTCACTTTAATTTTCTTATCATACCATTTAAAGATTTGTTTTTTTTTTCTTTTGATGGTAAGACGAATTTCATTGAAAAAATGCTTTCAAGTACATCGAGTTATAACAATGCTGGATTACTCGAAATTTTTACTCCTTCATGACCTCGCGATGACTTTGCCAAAAGGTAAGCAACTTTATTCGCTTGTCGTTCGACGTGTAGAATTTTCCATTCAAGATGGTTTCTAAGTAGAGCTCGCCTATCTTAACAAGGACCCTAATTCGAGAAGTTTTGGGCATGTTTAATGATGCTGCTAACTGATTGGAGAGAGTTGGATTCAATGATGAGCCTCTAGATCCCCAACTTGTATGCCCAACTTAATGCCTCCTTTATACAAGTGCCTCGGCTTCAGTAGGATCACATCTACACTTTATATTGTTTGTTCTTCCTTGTATAAAGTGTCCATCTGAGTCCTGCAGAACTGCACTAAGTCCAACTAGGCCTTTGTCACGACCCAAAATCTCTAATCGCGTTTTAATCCTTAAACATGATCACCGACCCGTGACATGGGATATCTTGATACACACACTGACCGAGGCACGTGGCCGAGGTATATGTTAGATTTGCGTGATGATTTCTTAGTATATCATACTTGTGTAGACTACTAAGTCACCTTTACTTGTTATTTATAAGTGTCGATATATGAGCGGGGACAAACCTTGAGATGCGTGCAGTTGTGGAATTGGGTAGAGAGTGACATGGTGAGTCATTTGTTTAATCAGATGTATTAATGTGACTTAATTAGTTAAAATTTGATGTGGCTATAGTTAATTTATAAGAAATGTAGCCTAAGTTAGTAAAATAAAACAATAGCCATATGATGTTCCTCGAGATACGTGTGGACATATCAAGAGACCAATGGAGTATGGTTTGGTGTTAGAAAAGGTGAGTTAGTGGAATTGAAACAAAATGAAAGCCATTAGATTAGTCTTAAGATGAGTATGAACATTTAGATCAATGACTATAAATCAATCCTACCTAACTTTATATAAGTGATTGGGATGAATATGCAAATTATAGATCCATTTAGAGAGAGAATTCTGAGGTGATTTTTTGCTGGAATTAGGGTTTCAAGAGATCAAATTCATCATCCTATTGAAGAGATCAAGCTAGGAATCAAGCAATAACTTAGGTAATGAAATTCATCATCTTTACATGTTTTAATTTTATGAGCATGAGATCTTGAATTAGAAAGTTTTTATCAAAATAAATTTGGAAAAAATTCTCACTGATTTTATGAGCTAAATGAAGCATCAAGTGAGTCATTGAACCTTGATTTTTTAAATTAAAAGTTGTTGGTAAAATTAGAGGTGTTAGTTTCGATTCTGGTTTTCATTTAATTTTAGAGGGTAAATGATATCATGTCTAAAATTGGTTTACATATTTGAATTCCTCGTTTCGAGCTGATAATCTAGCTATCAAGAAGTTTTCAATTTGGATTTGAAATAAAAAAGTTATGAATTTTACAAGTTTTTAAGTGTTCTTGAGTTTTTTCAACAAAATGCATATTTAAATCTCTAAATTTTGATATAATTGATGAATTATATGAAGTGCCTAGTGTATGTTTAATGGAGGAGGATATTACGGATTCCTGGTGATTCCTGGTGGCAGAGAACGGGGATCCGGGGCTTTGGAAGAGGCCATTCCCGAGAGAAAACTCAGAATTCCGGTTGCAGAATTCTGAGTTCCAGCGCTCTTAGCGCGCTAGAGAAATTCTCTAGCATGCTAAGCAACTCTAGTGCACTAGATAAAACTCCTAGCGTGCTAATAGGGGGTCATTAGCACGCTAGATAAATTACCTAACGCGTTGCGTACACTGACAACATAAAAAATCTACACTTTTCAAAACACTCTTATCCTATCTAACTTAGCCTAAAACCCGAACCAAGGTTCTAAACACACTCTAATACGTGCTAAATTATACCATGAGCCTAGAGAAAAGTCTCGGGAATCCGAGTACACAATTTGGGGTGTCAGGAGGCCAGTTAAGCTAGGAATACATTGCGTGACTTGTAAGTAATCTTATTGAGGTTCTTATTTACATCTCATTCTAACTATGCTCTATTTTACAATCTTTTGACTATGTATTGCCTTGTATTCTAATATCATGAATTTGTTTCATATTCTACTTATTATATGGGTGTTTTTATCAGGATATCATTTCCTTATAGAAATCATCGACTATATTCTCCTGTTCTATGTCTTTCTTGCTGTTTTGATGAAAATGTGATCAAGAATATCATGCTATTAGGATTAGAGTAATGAGATTGGAGTATACATATGGACTTGTATTCTTTTAATGTTGGCTTTGAAGCATATTACCTTGTCTTGGAATCCATAATGCTAGTCTTCCTTGAAATTATAAAAGTACTGGTATAATTTATGGTCCATTACAAGACTGTGAGATACGCGACACATGGGGTCACTGGACTACGAGGATGTCAGCACTCACCACTACACTTGCGCGTCACACGTGGTATGGGACCCGGGGTAGGCGGCAAGTATATATATTTAGATGATCTATTTACGTGTAGAGTTTAGCTCCGCCTTTGATGATTAAGATATGAATGATCATTGAGTCGTAGAGCTCAGCTCTGACCTTCGATAGATGTGTATAGCACAGCTCCACCCTGAGATAGTGGAATAAAGGCCTAGTGATAGGACTCACGGCCTACCGGACCTAGATCATTACTACTTCGCCTGTGTCAGTCTCATATTATTTAACCATGGTATTTCCTAGCGTTTTTAGCACTTCTTTGCTATATTTATGCTATTAAATACCAGTTGATTATGTTTGGAAATATACAAAAGAATATATAGGAATTACTTTATTACATTGTACTCACCGTCCTTTTTATAACGATGGGTGCAGATCCGTCGAGCAGCAGGCCGGGCAAGGAGAAGATCGACGACTACCTTTAAGCATTCGACGATTTTCTACTCCCCACTTTTGTAGGTATCGAATTTTGATGTATTATTTACTGTATGTCTCTTCTATACATTTTGGGTTGTATTTTAGGTTAAGCGGTTAATTCCCTGATTCGACACTTGAATAGATCACTGTATTATTATCCTTATGATACTTATATGCATATGATATTGTTTCATGATTTCCACACTTAGGATTTTTAAATAATTGCTTCCGCTTAACTATTAAGACTTTCGCTATAACTTTTTTACTGTAAAAGTCTTAATTAACTCTGAAACTCGATAATAATGTGACATGTGTATTACTTATCCTGAACACGTTTAACGAGGAGAATATGATGAAAAAGCTAAAAAATACGTGGTTAAGTCCTACATGACTGAGATTAGGGCTTAATTATGGGATTAGGCCGGACAGTGCCCTATTTTAAAGAAGGGGCTGTCATAGGTGGTATTAGAGAATAGGTTTAGAGAACTTTATGGTTTAAGGCGTTATGATATCGACACAGTTGGTATCGAAGCCAAGTTCTCGATAAGTATATCATAAACTTGAATAAAACACAAACCTTAGATATGGAAACTAGACGATCCTTGCCTAGAAACTATTAGTTGGGAAGTGAGCGAAAGTGAGATGTGGATTTCTTATATGTACATGTTAGTTTCTATATATATGCGTTATCTACGTAACTGCTGGTATCACGAGCGTCGTCAACTTGCAGAGCACGATGGTAGATTGACGCAAGATTGGAGATTGCATCAGCTCTAGCGGTACAGATTTTGCCAGTAATGACATTATTGAGAGAGATAGCTTAGAATACACCGTTTCCCACACCCACATCTTCCAACACAACAGTCGAGGTCCAGCTTGTGAAGGACTTCATCAGACTCAAGCCATCCTACTTCGACGGAGTAAGGAACTTTGAGAAGATCGAGAAATGGGTCATATCTCAAGAGAAGCTTCATAGGATGCTGAATATCGAGGATAGTCTTCGAGCATATATCTCATCGTACACTCTGAAGAGAGACGCCTAGCTGCTCATGGAGAGTTTGAGACATGGGAGGCCTTCAAGCAGAAGTTCTATCAGGAGTACTTCTCGCCTACAGTTATGAAGAGGTTAAGGAAGGAGTTTATGAACATGAGATAGGGAGCAGAGGAGTCAATGATGAACTACATAAATAGATACGGGTATTTGATGCAGTTTGCTAAGGACTTCGTGAAAGAGGATTCTGAGGATATATATCACTTTGGTGAAGGACTGACACCCGTTAGGCTTAGAGTAAATTTGATCCTTAGTATCGTAGCCGGAGATAAGGTTTACCTTAACAGCCTAGTTGAGAGATTTCCAATTGAGATAGATGGAGTAGTGTTGCCTGTAGACTTCAGGTTCTCAAGGTATTAGAGTTTGACGCATTATTAGGGATGGATAGGCTAACAACGTATCACACTCATATCGATTGTTTCAATAAAATAATGATATTTGAAATCCTATGACGTCCGATATTTACCTATAAAGGCAGTTCATCGAGAGTCAAGAGCGCGAGAGGTCGGCTTGCGACTAGTGGAGAGATGGAGACTCTGGTAGCATTGTATGCTGTTGCAGAAATTCAAGGACCTATACTTGATGATATACCGATTGTTTGCGAGTTTCCAGACGTTTTTTCGGAAGACCTACCTGGTTTACCACGCCGAAAGAGGTTGACTTCATCATTGAGTTACTACCAGGCACCATGCTTATTTCTATACCTCCGTACCGTATGGCCCCGCGAGAGTTAGAGGAGTTGAAGACTCAGCTTCAGGACTTGGGACATAAGGGATTCATCACACCCTCTATGTCGCCATAGGGATCACCCGTCCTTTTTGTAAAGAAGAAGGCTGGTACTATGAGACTGTGTATCGACTACAAACAGTTGAACAAGTTCACAGTCAGGAACAAGTATCCACTACCAAGGATCGACGACTTATTTGATCAATTGAGAGGAGCACAATATTTCTCCAAAATAGATTTACGATCAGGGTTTCATCAGCTCAGGAGCAGGGATGAGGATAGGTTCAAGACAACTTTCTGCAGGAGGTACGGACAGTATCAGTTCACGATCATGCCATTTGGGCTGACCAATGCCCTCACAATATTTATATATTTAATACATTGGATTTTTAGAACGTTTCCTGACCGCTTCATGATAGTCTTCATCGATGATATACTGATATATTCGAGAACTAGAGAGGATTAAGAGCAACACCTCAAGGAGACGTTGCAGACTTTGAGGGAGCACAAACTCTACGCCAAGTTCAATAAGTGTGAATTTTCACTTTCAGAGATCAAGTTTCCGGGGCACATTTTTGGAGCAGTAGGGATTGCAGTGGATCCAGCCAAGATTCGAGCTATCATGGATTGGTCAGCACCGACGTCGGTGACAAAGATCATGAGCTTTGTGGGTTTAGTAGGGTAGTAATGCCGATTTGTGAAGGATTTCTCAAAAATCACTTCACCGATTACTAGACTGACATAAAAAGACGTCATTTTTCAGTGGACAGAGGCTTGTGAGTAGGCATTTGATGAACTGAAGAGATTGTAGACTACTGCGTCAGTATTGGTATTGCTAGAGGCTAGACAGGGATTTCTAGTGTATATAAAAGCTTCTTATACAAGTTTAGGCTGTGTACTGAAGCGGGGCAATGAGTTATTGCTTTGTCACGACCCAAATAATTAATGCCCGTTTAATTCGTTAAGCCGGACAAAATGACCTGTGACGTGGGACCCGCAGCGAGATACGTGTCACTACCGAGGCACGGTGGCTGAGGTAAATGTTATATTTGTTGTGTTGTTTGCTTAGTATACTGTATATGTGTAGACTACTAAGTCAATTACGGTATGTAGATACCGAGACGAGCGTGGACGCGCCTCGAGTCGCGTGTCGACGTGGGCTCGAGGTAGCGGTAGCAGCTCGTGGGGTAAGCGCAACTAGTTAAATTACATTTATAAAAAAAAAAAAAAAAGAAAAATGATATAAGTTAGTGGCTATAATGTGGCCACATCTATATATTTATTAATGGGCCTATAGTTTGTAAATAAAATAATATACATTGGATTTGCTTCGAGATACGCATTTCGCGAGACTCGAGAAAAATGTGGTCAAACATATAATGATTGGGTTTGCCTCGAGATTCGTGTTGCACGAATCTCGAGGACCTCAAACACTTAACCCCCACCTTATCCCATTTGGTCTCAATCGGTGAAAAAAAAAAATAAAAATCCAACCTTATCTCCTTATCTCTCCAAACCAAAACGCAGAGAGAGAAAGAAAAAACGCAGAGAAGAGAAGGAAAGAAAGAGGAGAGAGACCGGGAGAGAAGAAAGAGAGACCGAGAGAGAGATATACCAAGCTCAAGGTGAGGTGAGTGTTCTTGTTGATTTTCGTTGTTGTTGGTGCCGTCGTTGTTGTGGTTGTCGTTGTTGGCCCCCATGTTCGGCCATGGAAGGCTTGGCCTCCATGGCCGAAAGGCGTGAGGAAGAAGATGGCAGGGGTGTCTCCCCTGCCATCGACTCCAGTTGGGGTTGGAGATGGGAGCCAACCCCAACGCCTTAAGGATAAAAAAAGAACCAGAGCACGAATGCTCTGGTGAGGAAGAAGATGGGTAGCTGGGTCGGGCTACCCATGTGTGCGGGTCGGGCCTACCCGGGCCCGGGTGGGCCGAGTTGGGCCGACCCTGACCCGAGAGGACAAGGTCAGACCGTCCCGGGTCCGGCTGGACCGGGTCGGGTTGACCCGGACCCGCCCCAATAAAATAATAAAAAAATAATAAAATAATATATATTTATTTATTAAATTAAATTAAACTGATATTTAATAAAAAAAATTCCAAAAAATAGGAAACAATTCAGGAAAATTCTAGAAAAATTAGGAAAAATTCTGAAAAATTATATATCGACAAAATAAATAGAAATTGATGAACTTCTATGAAAAATACAAGATTTGAAATTTCGGACGCGACTTTTACGGGGTTTTTACCTCGAAAAGCGCGAAATTGGTAAATTAGTCTCGAATTCGATTTAGACCGATTTCGACCAATGTAGGAATTTTAAATAATGAATTGTTAATCTAAATTGATAATTTGTCAAATGTTAGGATCATAAAGGAGCTATTACGGGGTATTGGGTGCGTACATCGACGCGACGAGAAACCGGATAGCTTAGGAATTGCTGTGTGTATGTAAGTAAACTGATTGAGACATTTATTTACATTTAATTCCATTTATTTATTTATTCTCAGTTATTCGAACTGAATTGCCTTTGACATCCATATGCTATGACTTGTTCGGTTCTCATTTGATGATGTTGCTCATAGCATACTCTGTTGTGTATATCATTGATTTCAATTCCTCTATTTTGTCATGTTGATTGTTGTGTATGAAAGTCAGTGATATAGCATGCTATTATGTTAGTTTGTTTGTTTTGACTCTAATCCTTTGTACATTAGTATGCAGTTACATTTCTTGGATTCTATTACCGAGTCATTATTGAAAATGAAAGTGGTTCTTGTGGTTAGGGTCATTTGATGATAGAAATTCAGCTTTCATACGGGGGTCACTAGACTTTCCGGGATGTTAGGGGATTTCTCTACTACCTTGCATGACACACGGGGTAACGTGCCTCGAACGGGGTAACCGGACCTCGGGGTTTGTTGGCGCAAGAATAACTTGGGTGAACATGACGAGTTTTAAAACTCGGGTATGTTAGCAAGTTTACATTCCGGTGACGACTAATTCACTTGGAATAGAAAAGACGTAATCGTAAGTACGACCTTTTGACATTATGATATAGAGCTCAAATGTTAATGAAATGCTATGGAGCATAGCTCACATTGTAGTGGAAAGGCTGACGTGATGAAGATCACGGCCGACCGACCCTAATCCATTACTACTTAGCCTTGAGTCACTTTCATATTTGGTTAACTCAAGTATCTATTTGCATGATGTTTCTTTCAGCATAGTTTCTATTTAAATTATGTCATTTGATACGTGTTGCCTATTTGGGAATGTGGATCGATGTCTCTCAGTATTACTTAAATAATTTCATGTACTCACCGTCTAGTTTGTGACGGTGGGTGCAGATCAGCCGAGTAGCAGACCAGGCAAAGAGAAGATTGGTGACTACCTCTGAGCCAGTGAAGGACTGCTACGACATACTTTTATACGTTTTGTATTCTTTTGTCTTACATTTTTATGTACATGCTATTTTTGCCTTTTGGGTTGAGTGATAGGAATATATGACTAGACACATGTTGTATATATCACCACTTTTGTTTATATATGCATGTGATCACTATTTCTTGGTTTTTTCCATTATAGGTTAGGCCTTAAGATCTAATGTCCACCAGTAATGAAATAAGACTTCCGCTGAATAATTGGTTAGAAATATTTTTTTAACTTAACTCTGATTTATAGACAACCATAGGAACTGTAGGTGGTATCATAATTGGTAGGTGTTTAGGTGTTTAAATAAGGCTGACTAGTTCCTTGTTAGGTCATATACGGGAAATTAGGGCTTAATTAATGGATTAGGCCGGGCGGTGCCCTTATTTGTACTTGGGGCCGTCACATGCTTACACCTTCAAACAGCTAAAGATACATGAAAAGAACTATCCCACACACGATTTGGAGTTGGCAGCGATTGTGTTTGCGCTGAAGGTGTGGAAACATCATTTGTATGTAGAGAAATTCTCACTCTTTACTTATCACTAGAGTCTGAAGTATATCTTCACACAGAAAGAGATGAATTTAAGACATCGCAGATGGTCAGGGTTTCTAAAGGACTACGACTTTTTCTTGGAGTATCATCAGGAAAAGCCAACATAGTCGCAAATGCGCCCAGTAGGATATCGGTTAGAGATGTTGAGGTTGTCAAATGTCACATGATGCTTGAGTATTTGTTACTCGAGCTAGCGGTGACAACATGTCAGCCAGAGGTTTCTACAAGTATTCGGGTTGAGATTTGTGCACAGTTAGAGTACAGACCGTGTTTACACATATAATATCAGAAAGTCACAGGACCTATAGGTTATACTCGAGGTTAAATGAATTGGCGCAGAGTATAGATTGTGTTGGCTGGACGGAGATGTATGATCAATGTTTGAGATACATATGCAAACAGTTGATACCATCAGTGTCAGAGCCGAGAGATTATTTTCTTTTAGGAGTCACACCGTTCTAGATTCACTATTCATCTAGGCATGACCAAAATGTACCATGACATGAAGAAACATTTATGGTGGCCTGGGCTGAAGGCATATGTTCTTGAGTTCATCAGGAACTGTGGGATGTGTCAGCAGGTGAAGGCTGAGCATCGCAGACCTGAAGGTTGCTACAACCTCTTCCCATTCTATGATGGAAGTGGGAAGACATCTCTATGGACTTTGTCAGAGGACTACCGAGGACTACCAGGAGACATGGTTCGATATGGGTGATAGTTGACAGACTGACGAAGTTTGCTCATTTCCTGCCAGTAGCTGCACACTATACCTTCGATCAGCTGAGTGTACTGCTTGAGAGAGAGATTATTAGGATATACGGGGTACAATTGACGATCACATCAGACAGAGATGCTATGTATACGTCCAGGATGTGGCGGAGTATGCAGGAGTAGTATGGTACGCGCCTATAGTTCAGTACAACTTTTCATCCTCAGACTGACGGACATACTAAGAGATTGATTCAGGTCCTCGAGGACATGCTTTGGGCTTGTATACTAAAGTTTGGCGGATCTTGGGAGGAGTACCTATCGTTATGTGAGTTTTCTTACAACAACAGTTATCAGGTCGGTATTGAGATAACATCATTTGAGGATTTATATGGCAGACCGTGTTGCTCGCCATCGCGTTGGGCTGAGCCAGAGGACCGGTGATTGTGGGGCTTGAAATTGTTCTTGACTACATGGAGAAGGTCAAAATGATTAGCCAGAGACTCAATAGTGCCTAGGAGAGACAAAAGAAGTATGCTGACAAGTATCGCGGTGATCTCATGTACACCGAGGGAGCCTTTGTTTATTTGAAGGTTTCCCCTCGGAAGGGTCTTCAGAATTAAGAAACGGGTCGGGAAAGTTGCATACGAGTTTGAGCTGCCTCCACATATGTCAGGGATTCATCCGATTTTTCCATATATCGATGCTACAATTAGCAGAGTCGAGGGTAGGAGTATGATCGACAGTTGACTTGAGTCAGATCGACCTGAGTGAATACATTTCTTATGAGGAGTAGCATATTCAGATCTTGTATCAAAGGGTATATGATTAGAGGAACAAGTCTGTCTCGAAAGTGTTGGGTTATGTGGTTCATATGCAACAGAAAATTCGAAACAATTTTTGAAAAACCCCAACATGATCGAAAATAAGTTCTACTAAACTAGATCTACAAAAGTAAATCATACGTTAATCCGTAATTTCCTTATCTGATTGTTCGATCTCTAAGATGCTCAAGCGCCTGTCCTCTATCAAAAATTCACACACGAACGGTGACTACAATTTGGAGTGTTAGCCCCAAAAGAGATAGAAAATGTTTTTCTTTCTCTCCTAAAATTCAGAGAAAACAAAAATAGCAAAAAATGAAAAATCTTATTTCGTTTTAGGATTTTAACTTTTATTTATATGTGTAGATAAGCCCCCACTTAAAATTCTATTCATAATACAACTATTATATTTAGTCATTCTTTGTGTGTGGCCCAATAGGTTCACGCGACGTTGGCAGTGAACCAAAACCATTTCGATGCACAAGTCATAAGCGGTCTCTAGCAAGACATTATGAATACTTAAGTAGCATTAATATCAGAACCGATACAACCTAATGAATAACATATATCATATCCTTTTGTTGTGCGATATCATTTGATTAAACATAAGGCCTGAAAAGTCACCCTTAATGTTCAATCGTACTAGTCTCGATATTTAGGTAGATTGAAAACATTCAAATGACATTGATCATATCAATTCACTTGAACTTGGCCATTTAATAGTCTAACATATCGAGGGATCTACTGATATCTCTCTATACGAGAGGGACAAATTCTATCTTGATTAGACACCTTAACATATTATTCACATGACAACCAATCATAATCTTTACAATCATACGATTAAAGACAATGTTTGATTGTGTCAAATTACCATGCTCATAATATTGAAGTTTATGGTAATCTCAAGTCGAAGGACTAATGATATACCTATCATAAGTAACACTTATGACTTAATCCATGTGATGCTCTCATAGCGGGTCGATCCAACACCTTATTCCCCAACAAGTACTCATGATCTTGATTTGTATCCCTATACTCATGATCATCACATGACCATCAATCAAAATTCACACTGGCCTTAATTTATTATAGTTCTCAGTATAATGACTGACTGCGAATATTTAGGATATTTCAACAAATACCTATGAATCTTACTATAAGGTAAACATGCAATCATTTATAATAAAACAACAAATGAAAACCTCAATTTTATTAACTAAAATAATAAGATAAATAATTTTTGTAGATTGACTAAAGGCACATGCCCCAAGAGAAAGTACTCGTCAAATGGCAGTTCCACGACGACACAGAACTCACTTGGGAGCGGGAATACTCTATGATGGACATATTCCCGTACTTTTTCGAGTCAGGTATAAAATTAACTTGAATTTTAATTTCGAGGATGAAATTTTCATTAGTTGAGAAGATTTGTCAAGACCCAAACTTTCTAATCACGTTTTAATCCTTAAACATGATCACCGACTTGTGACGTGGTACCCAGATCGTGATACGCACACTGACCAAGGCACGTGACCGAGGTATTAGTTAGATTTGCGTGATGATATCCTAGTGCATCGTACTTGTGTAGACTACTAATTTACCTCTACTTCTTATTTATAGGTGTCGATACGTGAGCGAGTACATGCCTCGAGATGCGTACAATCATGGGATCAGGTAGAGAGTGACATAGTGAGTCATTTATTTAATCATATGTATTTATGTTTCTTAATTAGTTAAAATTTGATGTGGCTATAGTTAATTTAAAAGAAATGTAGCATAAGTTAGTAAAATAAAAAAGCTATATGATGTTCCTCGAGATACGCATGGACACATCAAGAGACCAATGGAATATGATTTGGTGTTAGAAAAGGTAAGTTAGTGGAATTGAAACAAAATGAAAGTCATTAGATTAGTCTCTAAATGAGTGTGAAAATTTAGATCAATGACTATAAATCAATCAAACCTAACTATATATATAAGTGATTGGGATGAACATGAAAATCATAAATTCATTTAGAGAGAGAATTCTGAGGTAATTTATTGCTGGAATTGGGGTTTCAAGAGATAAAACTCATCATCCTATTGAAGAAATCAAGCTAGGAATCAAGCAACAACTTAGGCAATGAAGTTCATTATATTTACATGCTATAATTTTATGAGCATGGGGTCTTAAATTAGGAAGTTGTGATCAAAATGAATTTGGAAGCCTTTTTCACTGATTTTATGAACTAAATGAAGCATCAAGTGAGTCCTTGAACCTTGATTTTTGAAATTAAATGTTGTTGGTAAAATTAGAGGTGTTAGTTTCAATTCTAGTTTTTTAGAGGGTAAATGATATCATTTCAAAAATTGGTTTACATATTTGAATTTCTCGTTTCGAGTTGATAATCCAGCTATTAAGAAGTTTTCAATTTGGATTTGAAATCAAAAAGTTATAAAATTTACAAGTTTTTAGTGTTCTAGAATTTTTCAACAAAATACATGTTTAAATCTCTAAATTTTGATATAATTGATGAATTATATGAAGTGCACAGTGCATGTTTAATGGAGGAAGATGTTACGGATCCCTGGTGGCAGAGAACGGGGATCCGAGGCTTTAGAGGAGGCCATTCCAGAGGGAAAACTCAGAATTCTAAGTGCAGAATTTTGAGTTCCAACGCTCCTAGCGTGCTAGAGAAATTCTCTAGTGTGCTAAACAGCTTTAGCGCGCTAGATAAAACTCATAGCGTGCTAATAGGGGTTCATTAACGCGCTAGATAAATTGACTAGTGCGCTGGGTAAGCTGACAACACAAAAAAATCTACACTTTTTAAAAACACACTTAATATATCGAACTTAGCCTAAAACCCAAACCAAGGGTCTTAACACACTTTTATACGTACTAAATTATACTAGGAGCCTAGGGAAATGTCTCGGGAGTTTGGGTAAGCAATTTGGGGTGTTGGGAGGCCGGTTAAGCTAGAAAGACATTGCATGACTTATAAGTAATCTCGTTAAGGTTCTTATTTACATTTCATTCCAATTATGTTATATTTCGGTCTTTTGACTATGTATTGCCTTATATTCTGATATCATGAATTTATTTCATATTCAACTCATTATATGAGCGTTTTTATCATGATATCATTTGCTTATGGAAATCATTGACTATATTCTCATGTTCTATATCTTTCTTGTTGTTTTGATGAAAATGTGATCGAGAATAGCATGCTGTCAGGATTAGAGTAATGAGATTGGAGTATATAGATGGACTTGTATTATTTGAATGTTGGTTTTGAAGCATATTGCCTTGTCTTGGAATCTATAATGCTAGTCTTCATTGAAATTATAAAAGTAGTGGTATAATTTAAGGTTCACTGCACGATTATGAGATATGCGGCACATGAGGTCACTGGACTACCGGGGATGTCGGCACTCAGCACTATAATTGTGCGTCACACGGGGTATAGGACCCGGGGTAGATGGAAAGTATATATAAAGATGATTTATTACGTGTAGAGCTCAACTTCACCTTTGAGGATTAAAATATGGATGATCATGGAGTCATGAAGCTCAGCTCCGACCTCCGATAGAGGTATAGACCACTGCTTCACTCTGAGATAGTGGAATAAAGACCTAGTGATAGGACTTACGTCCGACCAGACCTAGATCATTACTATTTAGCCTGTATCAGTCTCATATTTTTTAACCATGTAATTTCCTAGCATATTTCCTTTTTAGCACTTCTTTGCTATATTTATGCTTTTAAATACCAATTGATTATATTTGGAAATGTACATAAGAATCTATATGAATTACTTTATTACATTGTACTCACCGTCCTTTTTATGACGATGGGTGCAGATTTGTCGAGCAGAAGGTCGGGCAAGGAGAAGATCGACGACTACCCTTGAGCATTCGACGATTTTCTACTCCTTACTTTTGTAGATCTCGACTTTTAATATATTATTTACTTTATGTCTTTTCTATACATTTTGGGTTGTATTTCGGGTTGAGCGGTTAGCTCCCCGACTTGACACTTGACTAGATCACTGTGTTATTATCCTTATGATATTTATATGCATGTGATGTTATTTCCTAGTTTCCACACTTATGATTTTTAAATAATTGCTTCCGCATAACTATTAAGACTTCTACTATAACTTTTTAACTATAAAAGTTTTAATCAACTCTGAAATTCGATAATAATGTGACATGTGTATTACTTATCTTGAAAGCATTTAACGAGGAGAATATGACAAAAAGGCTAACTAATATGTGGTTAAGTCCTACGTGGTTTTAGGGCTTAATTACGAGATTAGGCCTAGCGGTGCCCTATTTTAAAGAAGGGTCATTACAACCTTCCTCTTCAAAAATAACAATGTCAGTATTGCATTTCACCCAACCCAGCTCCGATGCTTCCCATGAGTGTACCTGATCATTTGTAGGTTCTAACCTATAAGTTGCATACATCTTCTTCTGCGAGTCTATCCACATTTGAAGCCACTTCCAGTTGCGCGTGATAAGTAGGCCGAGGGGACATTCATTTCTGGGTGAAATTACAAAAGTACTGTTAAGAATAAAATGCATTAGTAAAATAAGTTTGGTTTTCTTTTTATTACAAAAGTAAGGTAAAACGGGTTTTGCAAATGCGTTTTTAGTGGGGCAAATATTTTACACTAATGGTGCATTCAGAGAATGCGCCATTCGTGTTTTAGGGACCGATCCACGTGGACGCCACGTGGATCGGCCCCTTAAACTAATGGCGTATTCTCCGAATGCCCCATTAGTTTAAGGTTCCTGATAACGTGTCGTCTACGTGGGCTTAATGTGCGCGCCACGTGTATCGAATGATATATAATGGCCGATCCACGTGGCGTCTGCGTGTACGCCACGTGGACCGGCCCTGTACACTAATGGCGCATTCGGAAAATACGCCATTAGTTTAACGTCCTAATGACGAGGCGTCCACGTGGGCGCCACGTGGGTTTCCCACAGTACACAAATGGTGCATTCTCCGAAAGCGCCATTCGTGTACTGTACCCCCGTGATATCGTCTTCCCCGAGAAAGCAGGGAATATATTCCCTGCGTTCTCGGGCTAGGTTATACGGGCTATGGGGTAGGGGTATAGAGTTCCTGAGGGGATTTTTTAAGGTGGGTGTTGGTGGGGTGGAGCAACCGAGAGAGAAACGAGAGATAGTCCAGTGCGGGAGAGAGCCAGCGAGAGAGGAGCCGGTGCGGGAGAGACCAGCAGAGGGGGAGAGGAGAGAGTAGCGACCAAGAGAAAGTTGGACAGACCAGCAGAGGGATGAGAGAGCAACAAAGCAAGCAGAGACGGAGAGGAGGGGGGACCGAGAGAGCGAAAGACCGCGAGAGAGAGAGAGAGAGAGAGAGAGAGAGAGAGAGAGAGAGAGAGAGAGAGAGACGGTGACGGAGGGAGGGAGAGAGTTGGGGGACCGAGAGACTGCAAGAGAGAGAGCGGTGACCGAGAGAGAGAGAGAGCGAGAGACCGAGAGAGAGAAGCGAGAGAGAGAGAGAGAGAGAGAGAGAGAGAGAGAGAGACCGAGAGAGGGAGAGAGAGAGAGTTGGCGACCGAGAGAGAGAGAGTGGGGGGACCTTGACAGAGAGACCGAGAGTGAGAGAAAGAGAGAGTTGGGGGGTGGCTTGGGTTGGGTTGTGGGGTGGGTCATTTTGTTGGTGTGATAGAGTTGGGTGAGTTGTGGGTCTGGGTTGTGAGGTGGGTCAATTTTTTTATTTTTTCAGGGAATATCAAATAGAAGATAAACACTAGTAGGTTTGATCTGGGTTAAAGGTTGTGAAATGGTTCAGATTTTTTTATTTAATTTTTACGTCATTTCGTTGTAGTTCGTAATATTTATATAAGTAAAGGGATAATCCAATTGAAGATAAAGGAAAAAAAGAGAAAAATTAGTAAGTTAAAAAATTTATGTATTTAAGTTTGAGTAAGTTTGAGTTGGTAATTTAGTAAAATTAAATAAATTTATTTGGAGTTTGTTTGTTTACAAAAATTAATATGTGGAGTTTGTTTGTTGCAAGGAGGCAATATTTTGCTTAGTTTTTTTTTTCGAAAATATGCCATAATTTGACATAGCTGATATAAATATGAGTTTTTAATTGATGTCGTGTAGACGAAAGAGTATGATATGTAGTTGCGCTATTAAATCGATCCTCTACATCAGAAAGTTTGCTTGCGATTTAATTCCTCAATTTGATGAACGAATGACGTTTGATATATATGCCATTTTTTACATCATCATTGTTCAATAAATTATGTAGGTCATGAAAAATAGGGACATCTCATTTATCTTTTATGCGAACGGTGAAATTGTAAATGGTAGAAATGGCATTAGGTACAACGCACCCCCATCAACAGTGTTGACGTTTAGGTTTGGGACGAGTAGACAACAATTGATGGATCACGTGTGTAACACATTCAATGTCTCATCTACGGAAACTATGGTAAGGATGACTTATCGTCACGCTATAACCCTCCCTGAGGGTTCACAGTATTTTGTCCCCGTATTGCTGGAAGACGCGACGCACTTCGACTTGATGTGGGCGACAGTGGTTAATCTATCATTAACTTCAAGGGTAGATATTTATTTAACATTTGAGCAAATCGACTATTTTCAAAGTCGTACAGTTCATTCGCAACTAGTAGATGAAGATGTCGGCACGTCAGACACTAGATCGATAATGGAAAGATTGCAGATGCAATCACCACATGGTGATGATGAACCCAACGACTATGATGACATTAATGACACGGACGAGGATTTGCGTCCCCCCGAGGATGCTGCACCAGCTGTCGATTGGGAAAACCTAAATGTTGTGGCGGATGACCCAAGGTATGAACCTCCAGGGGCAGAAAACATGCAAGATGATGAGCAGTTTGCTATCGATGAAGAGAATTTCATGGAGGAAGCAATCGATGCTGAAGTTCACCAACCATTGCCGGTGTACAACGAAATCGATTGGGAGGTGGCTAACTCCACTGCGACCCAACATTCTCATCAACAGACTGGGGGGGACCTCTTTAATTTTGATTTGGAATTAGGGATGTGCTTTAACAACAAAGAAGACTTATAACATGTCGTCAAAGTGTGACATGTTAACAAACATTGTCAATATCATGAGATGGAATCCACTACAACTTTTTGGGCAATCAAGTGCAGAAGTGCGCAAGACGGGTGCATGTGGCGTCTTCATGCTTGTTTGCGAAAGAGAACACAGTTATGGGAGATCACACAATTAGACGCGTCGCACAACTATATAAATCCCGACGTGGAACGCGGTCATGCCCAACTCGATGCCAACATGCTTGCGAGAGAGATCCAAAGCATTATCCAGATAGATCAAACAATAACTATCAAGGCATTAATACAAATAATTAAGGGAAAATACGGACACGAAGTAAACTACAAGCGAATGTGGGATGCTAAAAGGAAAGCAATTGCAAATGCATTTGGAGATTGGGATGAGTCATACGCTAGATTGCCAAGCTGGTTGGCGGACGAGAAGATTAAGATTCCGAGGACCGTAATTGAGTGGTCACATAGACAATCGACTTCTGATGAGATAAGGATTGAGTGTCCTCAATTTCGTCGTGTGTTTTTCGCATTCGAAGCATCAATACAAGCTTTCAGGTTTTGTAGGCCTCTGCTTCAAATTGACGCGACTTTCTTATATGGAAAATATAGTGGTAAGCTAATGATTGTCATATCTGTTGATGGTAATGGACACATACTACCGGTAGCATTTGCTGTTGCAGAAACCGAGTCTACAGATTCGTGGGGATGGTTTTTGAGGATGTTGCGCAAACACGTGAAGGATAGAGATGGTATTTGCATTATTTCTGATCGTCACCCTAACATTCTGGAGGCGATCAACACACCGACCAATGGTTTTTGTCCTCCAAAAGGATACCACCGTTATTGTCTGCGACACTTGGTCAGTAATTTCAACACTCAATTCAAAAATAAGCCATTGAAAAACCTACTTTCTCGAGCTGCTGGTCAACATCAAGTTCGAAAATTTAATGCGTGCATGGAGCGTTTTGCATATTTATCATCGTGAACCCCTCAATGTTTGCAATATGTCAATGTCATCCCCAAAGAACTATGGACTCAATCGCACGACGGAGGCATGCGGTACGGATGGATGAATTCTAATGGTGTTGGTATGTATGAAATGCAAGTTATGTTTTTCACTCAACTAATTAGTTATCGCTGAAGTAATATTACTTACACGAGTTTTATCGTCACTTGTAGAATGTTTTAACGGTGTATTTAAGGGGGCTCGATTCTTTCCAATAACAACAATGACTCAGATGATTTACTATAGATTGGTGACATACCACGATCGACGCAAACAAGAAATCAATGAAGCAATCTCAAACGGGCAATCGTACACGAAATATGTCACGGATAAACTCACACATTACGAGCAAGATGCAAGGAGGCATCAAGTCAATTTGATAAATCGTGACATAGGTGAGTTTGAAGTGCTTACTAGACGACATGGAGATCGCATGCATAAAGGCAACAATACACAAGTCGTTATCCTAAAGGACCGCATGTGCAGTTGCAATAAATGGCAATCGTTTGGTTTCCCTTGCTCACTCGTGTTAGCTGCATGTTCCTTTATTCGAGTGAGCTACTCGCAATTTATTGAACCATACTACCGGATAGATGTGTACGCGCAATGTTACTCCTTTAATTTCAAAGCCATTCCAGATGAGAAATATTGGCCAACTTTTGCGACGAAGATCATACCAGACCTAAGGTGCAGACGTGGCCGAGGGAGACCAAAGGGAACGCGAAGGCAAAATGAGATGGATCTTCCTAATGTTCCAAGAGCCTTGCGATGTGGCATATGTCATCAAGAAGGACATAAAAGAACAACATGTCCCAATAAATATTGTGATCGAGTCCCTACTAAGAAGAACCGATGCGGCATTTGTCGTGCAGAGGGACATAACCAAGGCGGCTGGGTGTTCCTAGAGTTCAACCTCGAACAATGGATGAAGAAGAGATGCTTAATGACGCCCCTTTAGGACACATGTAATATAAATGTTTTATCGTAATTTTTTTTAATATTAACTACATTTTCATTTTACTAATTAAGAGTTTTCTATACAGATGGATCGATGCATTCTCGGTTACTCAAAGTGCAACACACATTTTATCAGCTTATCGTGATGCACTCGATTCACAGAATGAGGATGACGTGGTGTGGCAACCTTATGTTGAAGTGATAGGGTCTCTTCTTGTATACTGTATCGACGGTCACGGTAGTTGGCTATCGACGTGTCCCCTTATTTGTTTCCACATAGTCGAATGACATCGACCTGAAAGAGTTTTGAGACAATTCAGAATGATACAGGCCGTGCCGCTAAACTGTCATTACGGCACCCGACTGCACCGCATCAAGATGCGAGGACGCGTTCAAGAAAATTGTGCGGCTTTTCACGCAAACTATATACAGACGTGGGAAAGTCGTGGTGACATCATAGTCACAGCGGAACAAGAAGAAGGCCACGATCAACAAGACTACATGACGTGGTATCGATTAGTCACTAGAAGATTCATTGGACATGACGGGGCTTTACGTGACTATTCGGTAACCTTTAAACTATTATTCTTCTTTCCTCACGAATTACATAATAAATTGTGTGTACTAACCTCTTATTTTTATATCAGTGTAACTTGGTGCGTCGACTGCAACGAGTTTTAATTGACGATGGGTACGAGCAAGGTCTTGCTACGCTTGATGAAGGCATCAAAATTTTAGATGAAAATTATAGGCAAAAGTCTACTCTATGGAATAGTGGAATTGATGTCGGAGAGGGCATAGATGAGGAGAATGAAGATGAAGATGAAGAAGATGATCAGGGCGAATCGAATCGAGAGGTGAGAAGAAGAAAAACACAAACACAGACTGTGGGTGGGAGCACTAGACGTCCTCGTCCACCACGTCCTTCTCGTCGGACAGAGAATGCTGCTGAGAGCAGCATACGTTCTCCTACACCACGTTCATCTCGTCCGAGAGCGAGAACAACATAGACTGTTGGTGAAATAGCCAACGCTCATCCCCACCACGTCATTCTTCTCATGGGTACATTCCTACATTGTCCCCAATGCAACCACAACCTCAAATGTTTGTACCTAGCACACCGATCATGAATCTTCCTCCTTACCATTTTAATCCTTATGCACCCGGGCCGTCGTCTTCATATATGGACCATAGAATGCCTAAACATCCAATGTATCCTTCATTGCCTCAACACATGCCGAGCCCATTTACTCCACCATGTTATAATTATAATATGTCATATAGTGGAGATGGCTCATTCATGAACATGTTAAGCATGTCGCCGCCGCCTCATGTTCCTCTCGGCCAACCGCATACAGGAAGCCAGTTTTTTGGGACGGTTCAACCTCATATTTTTTGGAGCATTAGTACCAGAGGTGAGTCGAGTGAAGAACCAAAGGAAGAACATCAATCGACTCGACGACATTCAATGCAAGATCAACAACCTCGACAAACTCAACCGGATGTACAAACACAACGTCCAACTCGACATAGAGTACGTCCGGTTTGCATCACGGAGCAACAACGTCAACGTAACCGTCGATAGACCTGTATGATAAGTTTTTTTATGGAATGAAATTATACTTTCAAAACTTCTTTATTGCTTTAATTTTAAATTCTACACAAATATGTAATGTGGTTTTGGCCTTTACAATTTTTCATCTACAAATTTCTTCTTATGATCACAATTGTGTTGCATGGTTTATAGTAGATATGCATGGGTTGCCCTTTGAGATACGTGCGTAACGTTTGCATGGATTGTCAACCTTGAGATACGTTCGTGTTGTTTGCACGGGTTGCCCACCGCCAGATACGTGCGTGTCATTTGCATGGGTTGTCCCCTCGAGATACGTGCGTAATATTTACATGGATTGTCAACCTCGACATACGTCCATGTTGTTGGGAAAGGTTGTCCACCGCCAGATACATGTGTGTCATTTGCATGAGTTGGCCCCTCGAGATACGTGCATAATATTTGCATGAATTGCACGAGGTTGCATGGGTCGGCCACCTCGACATACGCGCGTCGTTTGCATGACTTCTCTGCCGTGAGATACATGCGTGGAGTTTGCATGAGTTGTCCACATCTATATACGTGCGTGTCTTTTACATCAGTTGTCTACCTCGAGATACGTGCGTGATGCGGGTTGTCCATCCCGAGATACATACGTGATGCGGCTTGTCCATCTCGATACGTACATGACGTTTGCACGGGTTCACCGTGTCACGACCCAATAATTAATACACGTTTAATTTGTTAATCAGGACAAAATGACCCGTGACGTGGGACCAACAGCGAGATACGTGTCACTACCGAGGCACGGTGGCCGAGGTGAATGCTATATTTGTTGGTGTTGTGTGATTTGTGGTTGTTGTTGCAGTCGGTTGTGGTTGTTGGTTCGAGGTAGGAGACTTGGACGAACTGCCATTAGCTCGAGGGACGGCAGGGGAGTCGTCTCCCCGCACGAACCCAATTTGGGGTTGGGGATGGACGCCCAACCCCAGTACAAATGAAAAAAAAAAAAAAAAAGAGCAGGAGCTCTGGTTTACGAGAGGAATAAGATGGGTAGCCCAGGTCGGGCTACCTCATATGGGCCGGGTTAGGCCGACCCGGGCCCGGGTGGACTGGGTCGGGCCGACCCTGACCCCTTTGGAGAAGGGGTCGTCACACACCGCTTCGAGTTGAACAAAGTACTCCTTTTGAAGAGTAAAAAAGATTTTGCATAGATGGCTCCTTTTCAAAATGTGTCATTCATTTTGTATAAATGACTCATTTTCAAAAGGAGTCATTCACTCCACCTCATCAACACATTGCCACATGGAGCCACATCATCACCAATGACTCCTTTTCAAAAGGAGACATACCTTAGTTTTGTAAATTAAAAGTAGCCAACCTTATTTTTGGAATAAAAAATTATACCCACCTTAATTTTAGAAAAACTCCTTCATTTCTGAGCCATAAAATGTCATTTCGAAAACTCCCAATGGACTTGAGGATCAAGCAAACTTTGTGACTTTGTTTGGATTGATGAGAGTTGCACAGATGAAAAATCATTCGTTAATCTCCATGGTTGATAGTTTATGATGGTAAAGTCCCTTCTAGTAGTCCCAAGTTCTCACACAATCAAAGCACAAATGTCGAGTTATCTTTATTGATGCCTAACAACAAGCACATACATTGTTAATTTGGAGACCTCTCTTTACTAGGTGAGAACGAACTGGAAGACAGTTTCTCAGTAATCGTCATAGGAAGTGTTTGATTCTCGGGGGAACATCTAGATTTCAGAGTCTCATATAATTCCCTAGATGAATCTAAAAATTCGTTTATGCCTAATTCGAATGCAACTCGATACCAAGAACTAACCTTGTATACTCCATCTTTAGTGAATTTCCACACCAATCCGTTGTCATCGTGGTCAAATAAAATTATTTGTTTGATGGCTCTCACATCACGTGAATTGAAGGTCTCCTCAATAAGATCTAAATCTCATTCTCTCCTACCCGGAATGAACAAGTCCTACACCACTCTTGATTCGGTACCTTCAATAACTCATGTGGTCACTCAACTACTTTTATTATCTTTTAACCGAGGGCCCCACCATAGACTGATCAAACTTCCACTACCTACTTTCCACCTACACCCTCGATCCAACACTACTTTAGCTGCTATGATGCCTCTTCAAGTAAAACTTGGGTTAAGGCCGACTCTAGCCTTTAATAAAATCCCGTTCAAGAAATATCCAATTTTGAAAGTTCTTAAAGCAAGTGACTTTGGATGATGTAGAATGCGCCATCCTTGCTTAGCCAACATAGAAAGATGAAAACTGTGGAGATTTTTGAACCCTAAACCCCCTAAGTCCTTTCTAATACAAAGTCTATACCAACTCTTCTAATGCATTCCACGTTGCTCCTTATTTTTTGAACCCCCACCAAAATGAGTTCATCATCTTCTAAAATGAATCACAAATAAATAAGGGAATAAGAAAAATGCCCATACAATACATCGAAATGGATTATGCCACCGATTACGCACTTTTAAAAGATCCATTGATATCTCTCCTTATCAATCTATCATATCAAGAGATCCATTGATATCTCTCCTTATACGAGAGAGACAAATTCTATCTCTATTACGCACTTTCATACATTATTCATAGAGTAACAATCACAACCTTTATAATCGTTTGGTTAAAGATAACGTTTGATTGCGTCAAATCACTGTGTTCCTAATGTTGAAATTGTTGAGGCATGTGCCCTAGGTCAATCTATAAACATTGTTTATTTTATAATCTTAGTTAATAAAATAGAGGTTTTCGTTTGCTTTTTAATTATAAGTGATTGCATGTTTACCTTATAATAAGATCAATGGGTATTTGTTGAAATATCTTAAATGTCCCTAGTCGGTCATACTATAATGAATTAAGACTAGTGTGAATCTTGATTGATGGTCATGCGATGATCATGCGTATATGGATACGAATCAAGATCATAAGTACTTATTAGGGAACAAGTTACTGGACCGGCCTGCAGAGAACACCACATGGATTAAGTCATAGGTGTTACTTATGATAAGTAAATCATTTAGTCATTTGACTTGAGATTACCATAGACTTCAATATTAGGAGCATCATGATTTGACAGAATCAAACGTTGTTTTAATCGGATAATTATAAAGATTGTGATTGGTTACTATATAAATAATATGTGAAGGTGTGTAATCAAGATATAATTTGTCCCTCTCGTATAAAGAGAGATATTACTGAATCCTTTGATATGTTAGACTGTTAAATGACCAAGTCTAAGTGAATTGATATGATCAATGTCACTTGGATGTTTTCAGTCTACCTAAAGATCGAGACTAGTACGATTAAACATTAAAAGTGACTTTCCATGTCTTATGTTTAATCAAATGATATCGCACGACAAAATGATATGATATATGTTATTCATTAGGTTGTATCGATTTTGATATTTATGCTACTTGGGTAGTCATAATGCCTTGCTATAGACCGCTTATGACTTATGTACCAAAATAATTTTGGTTCCTATCAACGTTGCATGAACCTATTGGGTCGCACACAAAGAATGACTTTACACAATTTTAATTGATCCAGAGTAATGAATTTTATAATAAAACTCATGACATAAAAGCCCTTACAATTTATTATATGATATCTTATTAATAGGGGCATTTGTGTAATTTGCTTGGATTGCCT
Organism: Stephania cephalantha; assembly: GCA_039657325.1. NCBI lineage: Eukaryota > Viridiplantae > Streptophyta > Magnoliopsida > Ranunculales > Menispermaceae > Stephania > Stephania cephalantha. The sequence goes on from CM077576.1 coordinate 42,583,433, forward strand.
AAATACAATAGTTGTATTACGAATAGCTTTTTAATTAAGCTTTTCTACACATATAAATAGAGGTTGAAACCCTAAACGAAACAAGATTTCATTTTTGCTATTTTTGAGTTCTCTGAATTTTGGGAGAGAAAAAAAAAACGTTTTTGTTATCTATCTTGGAGCTAGCACTTTAAATTGTGGTAACCGTTCGTATGCAGATTTTTGATAGAGAACGCGCGATTGAACGTCTTGTAGATTGAACATTCAGAGAATGAAATCACGGTTTAAGGTATGGTTTACTTTTGTAGATCTAGTTTAATGGAACTTATTTTTGATCCTGTTGGAGTTTTTCAAAAATTATTTTGAATTATTCGTTGTGTATGAACCCCAAAAACCCAACAGTGGTATCAAAGCCTCGGTTCTATTAAACATTTGCATGTTTGCTCTGATGCATATATAATATATGTGTGAAAACATGATCTTGATTAATGTATATACGATGTACATATATGTTCGGTGATAATTGTTATCAAGAATTGGTTTTAAAGCATGTTGTTAATTCATGTATTTGATACATACACATACAACAACAACAACATAGCCTTAGTCCCAAATTAACTGGGGTCGGCTACATGGATCAAACTTTTCCATTGTACTCGATTAAGTGCAATTGATGGTAAACTTTTCAAACCATTCAAATCTCTCCTAATTAATGCATCCCATGTTAACTTTGGTCTGCCCCTACCTCGTCGAATTTCTACAGTTTCTATTGAGTCAAGTTTTCTAGTTAGGGCATTTGTAGGCCGTCTTTGCAGGTGACCAAACCACCGCAACCACCCTTCCCTAATCTTTGTATCAATTGGTGATACTCCTACTTGTCTTTGAATTTCTATATTTCTTATTCTATCTTTACGAGTTTTACCACACATCCACCTAAGCATCCTCATTTCTACTACATTCATTTTATGTAATTGTTCTTGCTTTACCGCTCAACATTCACTTCCATAGAGCATAGCTGGCCTAATTGCGGTCCTATAAACTTTTTCTTTTAACTTAGTAGGAACATTTCGATCACAAATCACCCCTGTTGCACTCCGCCATTTCTTCCATCCAGCTTGAATTATATATGTGACATCATTCTCAATGTTACCATTATTTCGTATGATTGATCCTAGGTATCTAAAGTGGTTTACCTTAGGAACTTCTACTTCCCCTAATTTTACAACTCCGTCATCTCGATGTCTAGTGTTTCTAAACTCACAGTGCATGTATTCGGTTTTCGTCATACTCAACTTAAAGCCTTTAGATTCTAATGTATTCCTCTAGAGTTCTTTGGTGTATTCTAAGACAAAATCATCTGCAAATAGCATACACCATGGTATATCCTCTTGAATATGTCTAGTTAGTTCATCCATAACTAAAGTAAATAGATATGGGCTTAAAGCCGATCCTTGATGTAGTCATATCGTAATAGAAAATTCTTTTGTAGCTCCTCCAAATGTCTTTATACTCGTTACTACTCCATCATACATATCCTTAATAGTGTCTATGTATCTAACATGCACTCTTTTTCTTTCTAGAACCCACCAAAGAACATCTCTAGGGACCCTATCATATGTTTTTTTCTAAATCTACGAATACCATATGAATATCTTTTTTCTTTTCTCTATATTTTTCTAACAATCGTCTTACAAGGAAAATCGCCTCCATAGTTGACCTCCCGGGCATGAAACCAAATTGGTTCTCTGATATTGTTGTTTCTCTCCTCAGCCTATTGTCAATTATCCTCTCCCAAAGTTTCATAGTGTGACTCATAAGTTTAATTCCCCGGTAGTTTGAGCAACTTTAGTTTGAGCAACTTTGAATGTCTCCTTTGTTTTTGAAGATTGGTACAAGCGTGCTTCTTCTCCAATCCATTGGCATCTGTTTTGATTTTAAATTTTATTGAAAAGTTTTGTTAACCAAGTCAATCCAATTTCTCCTAAACATTTCCAAACCTCTATGGCTATTTCATCTGGGCCACATGCTTTCCCTATTTTCATTTTTCAATGCCTCTTTAACTTCTACAATTCTAATATTGCGTGTATAGTTTACATTTCTTTCTTGGTGTGAGTTTTCATCTATTATAGTATCAACTTGGCATTTGATACATACACATGATTTGATTTATTAATAGAATTCATGTTTAGAATATTTCGATTAACATATGTTTTAATATTGAATGATGCAAATTTTGTATGTCCACATGGTAGAAATCGTGTTTAGGTTCATGTGATTCTGGTGTTTAATACATAATTCGATTTTGTTCAAGTATGTATGTCTCCATGATAGAAAGCATCATTACATTAATATGATTAATTTAATATGATGCTGGTGTTGAATGCATGATTAATATTTCGTTTCTTGATTCAATTGCTTGTTTTGTATGGATAAGAATCGAAATTGATTTTGATCATATATCTCATTGTGTTATCTGTTAGTATATTCTTATTAGATAGGAGATGAATTTATAATCGGATAAGAATTACAAATCTTATTGAGATATATAAAAAATTTGTAATGGATAATGATTCAAACTATCTTAAATTCTAATTAGATTAAGATAAGATATAAAGTTAGAGGTAGGCCGGAGTTAATAAAAAATGTTTTATTTAACATTTTTGGAATTAAAATAAGGGGCAGTTTTGGTCAATTGGATAGACTAAAATAATGAGAGATTTTAGGCGATTTTCGATTTTTGGAACCAGAATTTGTTATCTAAAAAAATGGGGGTGTTGCCCTTGTACTTTCATCCGCTGACCGGTAGCGGGACCACCGCTAACTGTTCGTAGCGCCAGAAAATTTGTATGATATTCAATATTAGTAAAATTTCCTAACAACTTATTTAGTGATTGTACATGTATTGTAATACATGATATTTATCTCGTTTAAATTATGATCGCTAAAACAAATAAAAAATCCGTCTTCCAAATTTTATGTCAAGTGTCATCCATTCTCAAACACTTGTCAAGGCTTCGATCACATCAATATAGGTCTACTTCCGCAGAGTATATTATGTTATCTTGGTGAGGCAAGTTGAGTAACGGTTACTCTATTGTGTGAAATGGTTAGACTTGATAAAGCTATCAAAAAGGTTTTGGGCTTTAGGCACAAGATGAGATAAAACATGATAAGACGTAAGATGTCATAATCTCATAAAAACAACTAAAAGTTACTATGATGTAATTGGTAATAGGTACCTACCTAAATAACCTAATTCAAAGTGTCATGCCTTAGCTGTATTTGAATTAGGTGAAACATGGATTTGTCCCTTAAATTAACATAGTATTTTTAAGAGGGTTGTTAATTTAGTGGGAGTCTATTCCTCTATACTAAAATGAACTTTTGTGTAATCTTTGTTGTAGATCTATGACATCTTTAAATCACACTAATTCTTTTTCACTGCAATCCTTCTTTCAGAAGAATAAGTTGTCTAGGAAAAATCTTCTTGATTGGTTCAGAAGCTTGAAAATAGTTCTTAAGCGTGAACGCAAGTTGTATTTCTTGGACAATCCTATTCCTGAGGAACCACTAGCCAATGCTTTAAGAGCCGTGAAGGATGCACATACTAAGCATGTCAACGACTCAACTGATGTTGCATGCATTATGTTGGCAACCATGGTTCTCAAACTTGAGAAGGACATGGAACTCAATGAAGCTTACGACTTGGCTACGATACTGAATGAAATGTTCCAACAGCAGGCAGGGCAAGAATGGTTCGAGACAGTCAAGAACCTTCATTCTTGCAAAATGGCTGAGGGTGCGTCAGTTAGTCCTCATATTCTGAAAATGAAGGGCTATATTGACCATCTTGACAGAGTTAGATTTCTCATAAGCTAAGAGTTGGCTACAGATTTTATCTTGAATTCATTGCCTGATAGTTATTTACAATTTGTGATGAACTATAACATGAATAATAAGAATAAGTCTATCTCAAAGTTGCATTTGATGCTTAAGAATGCTGAGCAGAATGTTAAGAACCTCTGGTAATATGTTGATGGATCAGAAAGAAAGGCTTTCAAGAAGAAGAGAAATTGCAAGACTAAAGTTGCCAAGGCTGTCGTGACTGTCATAAAGCCAGTGGAATAAGTCAAACTTAAGGCTGTTTCTACTTCACATTCCTATAAGGAAAAGGAAAAAAAAAAAGGAAATTTTCATTTTTACCTTACACCTGGGCATTGATTCAGAAATTGCAAGCTATATCTTAAAGATCTAAAGAAAAAGAAGTGTAGTGCGACTATTGCTTCAAGTATTTACGTTATTGAAATTAACTTGTCTACTAGTGATTCATAGGTATTTGATACCGGATGTGGATCTCACATTTATACTAATGTGCAAGGTCTCACTAAAAGTAAAAAAACTAAAGAAAGGAGAAGTCATTCTACGAGTTCAAAATTGAGCAAATGTTGATGCGTTGGCTATAGGATGCTATGAGTTCATTTTACCTAGTGGACTTGTTTTAGTTTTAAATAATTATTATCATATCCCTGCCTTAAGCAAAAACATCATTTTAGTTTCATGTTTGGATTTGAATGGTTTTAATTTCATTATTGCGAATAATAAATGTTTAATCGTAAAGACATTTTCTATACGAATGCTGATTTGTGTGATGTTTTTTATATTTTAAACATGAAAAGGTCCACATATACTCTTATTCTTGACATAAATACAAAGAGATTCAAGTCAAATAATTTGAATCAAACCTACCTTTGGCATTGCCATCTTGGCCACATAAATGAGAAATGCATTTCTAAAGTCCATAAAGATGGACTTTTAGATTCATTGATTTTGAATCTAATAAAACGTATGTATCTTGTTTACTAGGCAAGATGACAAATAGTTCTTTTACTAGACACAGTAAAAGGGCAAGTGATTTATTGGGTCTAATACATACTAATTTATGTGGTCCTATAAACACAATGACTAGAAGTGGTTATCAGTACTTCATTATTTTCACTGATGATTTCAGTACATTTGGTTACGTGTATCTCACGAAATATAAAGGTGAATCTTTAGAGAGGTTTAGAACATTTTAAAATGAAGTGCAAAATCAACTTAGTAAAACTATTAAAGCACTTCGATTAGATCGCGGTGGTGAATATTTAAACCAAGAGTTTGATAATCATCTTAGAAATTGTGGGATTGTCTCATAGTTAACTCTTCCAACAACTCCACAATAGAATTGTGTTTCTGAGAGGAGAAATCAGACTTTATTGGATACAGTTCGATCTATGATGAGTCATGCATATATTCCTATTTCCTTTTGAGGTTATGCCTTAGAAACTGTCACGTTTACATTAAATCATGTTCCTTTTAAAATGATTAATTAACCACCATATGAGATGTGGTTTGAGAAAAGATCAAGTTTCTCTTTCCTTAAGATTTAGGGCTGTGAGGTTTCGTACAACGACAAATCTCAAACAAATTATCAACTAAATGTACCAAGTATGCATTTGTTGGTTATCCTAAAAAAACTAGAGGATACTAATTTTATAATCTCACTGATAACAAAGCATTTGTTGTTCTGAATGATGTCTTTATGGAAAAAGAGTTTATCTCAAAAGATGAAAATGAGAATAAAGTAAGTGTTGAAGAAGTTCAAGAACTACAAATAAATACTCAACCGCCAGTGGGAGATCAACAAAGTCTTAAATTAGTTGAACCTCCACAGATATCACAAGGACATCATAGGTCTGATATGTTGCATCCCCTAACTAGATTAGGGCGATACTCAGCCTGAAACCCTAATTAAGCCTAGATTACCCTTACCAGACTTAACCAGAGCCAACAGCCTTACCACCCGCACCTGATCTCCATTACTGCATATCCATTATCGATTAAGACAAATACGGTACGCAGCATAAATTCAAAATTTATTTAATAATCAAAATAAGATATACAATATTTAAAACAAAACCGGAATAACCATTGGTTATACAAAACTCCCATCCCATATGATATTACAAAATGTAATTCAATACAATATATATGACAATGGAAACTCACTACATAGAAGAGAAGTTCAAGACTCCTAAAACTTCTCCATCCCGTAGTCGTAGCGCTTGTGGGCTCTACCTGTAATTGTTAATTGGGGTGAGCGCTCCATCTAGCTCAGTAAGTATGGATTCACATAACCATCAACATTCCATATAATATTCAAAGGAAACATGTAATAACAACATGAAACAATAATATCTAACAAGAATATGGAAAACATATAGTTCAATACATAAACGGATGCAAAGCAAATGCTTTTGGATTAGTACACTGTGATCCCCATTAGTTTATAAAAACTAGGGCTGATTACCCACCTACGCCATTAGTGCAATTGCTAGATCAACACATTGTGCATATATGCTCTCTAGTCCATCCACTAATGCCCAATGGTTCTATCCTAAGCCCCTAGGGAGTATTTAATCCATACAACCTATCGAATTGAGCAGGAGTTATATATAGGCCGGGAAGGGAACCCATCTCCTATAAACTTATTCTCAAAACCAGGAGTTATAGCAAGGTCAGATTACACACCATTTCTCGTTTATTGAAAACCACCACAGTGTACATAATCCCCCATTCTATTCCAACAACTACATGAGTTATATATACTAAATAGCCAGACAATATTGATAAATAAGCAAATCTGTACTTACCTTGGGTTAAGTCCACATTACCCAAACTCATAACTTTTCGATCCTTTCTCATTTCCTCGATGTTCCTCAACCTATCATCAACCATTTGGGATCAAAATAAGTCCATTATAATCTATTATGAACTCCTAAATCAGTCCCTAAGCCCCTCAGTCAAATTTCATGAAAATACAACACTATTGTTGTTTCTGGCCCAAGATTAACGGGCTAATAGGCATGATTAGCGTGATAATCCCTGTCTGCCCACACTGTTCATCCAACCAAGCACAATTAGCGCGCTAATCGAGCTAGACCAGCAACAACAACACGTTTTGCTCATTCCAAATTTCTTCAAAACATCTCTAAAGCGATCCAAACCACCCCAAACTTATTCCCAATAGCTTAGAAACATCAAATATGAGTTGAGGGACTAAATTAGATCAATAAAACAGCTCAAACAACCACAATCCTAGCATCATCTACGATTCCAACTTTGATAAACACCCAATCAAAACATACCTATGTGATGCTCACGAGCCATTCTATAAGTTAAGTTTCTCAACTTGATCGAATTCGGCTCCTGGAATGACCTCCCGTCGCGCCAAATCCAGCCGAACCCTCGGTTTCTCTCGTTTGATTGAAATGAATCGATAAACATTGATTTTGTTTTATATATAGATTTCTCGAGATACGCATCCCATCATGTAAAGACTGATCGAATCGTTGATGTGTTAAAGTGACACAGGCTATCGTGACACGAAATTTGACACATATGTGACTTCCACTTCGTTCGAGACGATCAAATGATATATATAATTTCTATTTTCTTGATTTTCCAATAAATATATATTCATATATATATATATATCCTTATATATAAATATATATTTCATGTTTATCTCTTGCGATAAAACCACCAGACACGCCTAGTTGTAGCCACGAGCGTGTACATCCTTGCCACGTCTCCCTCGTCGCTTACTGTATACCGATATTTCATATTTATCGTGTATTTTGTCCCGTATAGGCTTGTATATACCACATTATATACATAGCCTATTTATAGTTTAATTTCACAAACCAAACAAACACCATACATCATGCAAACGCACGCACACGATAATCGAGGTACGCCGAGCTTAATCACGAGCCTAACTCGGATTAATTAGGATTTGGATTACCACTAATCACCTGCTTAAGGTAACAGGTCGTTACATGATAGGGTAAGACATCGACATTAGAGATTTAGATTTTTTACTACTGATAGTAGTTAGGTGTTACTTATGGATCAAAATGAGCGTACTACTTATCAAGAGGTTGTGTCTAGCCCTGAGGCAAATAAATGGCTGAGTGCCATGAATTCTGAGATGCAATCCATGTATGATAACCAAATTTGGAACCTGGTTGATTTACCTGAAAGTGGTCAGACCATTGGATGTAAATGAGTTTTCAAGAAGAGAACCGACATGGATGGCAATGTGCATACTTTTAAAGCAAAGCTAGTAGCAAAAGGTTTCAGGCAAACTCAAGGTGTTGATTATGATGAGACTTTTGTCCTATATCAATGCTTAAATCCATTAGAATTCTGATTGTCATAGCTGAATATTATGAATCTAAGATATGACAAATGGATGTCAAAACATCTTTTTTAAATGGAAAGTTACTTGAGGACATGTATATGATATAGCCTTAAGGGTTTGCTCATCCTGAGAATTATGGGAAGGTGTGCAAGCATCAAAGATCTATTTATGGATTAAATCAAGCTTATCAAAGTTGGAATCTTCGCTTTGATGAAGCAATTAAGGAATTTGGTTTCATTAAAAACGAAGATGAGCATTTTGTATATAAGAAGGTAAGTGGGAGTGTAATTGTTTTCCTGGTATTGTATGTTGATGATATATTACTCATTGGAAATAACATCCCAACCTTGCAAAGTGTCAAATCTTGCTTAGGGAAGTATTTCTCAATGAAGGACTTATGAGATGCAACCTACATCCTTGATATTAAGATCTATAGATATAGATCTAAAAGGTTGATCGATCTAATTCGGAGTGCTGATATTGATAAGGTACTGAATAAGTTCAGTGTGCAAGACTCTAAAAAAGGGTCGTTGCCAATGTCTTATGGTATAAGTCTTAGTAAGACTCAATGTCTGAAGACTAATGATGAGCGAGAGCGCATGAATGCGATTCCATATGCATTAGCTATTGGATCTATCATGTATTCCATACCATGCACCCGGCCTGATGTATCATATGCTTTGAGCATAATAAGCAGATATCAGTTTTATCCTAGTGAGAGTCACTGGGAAGCATTCAAGAACATCCTTAAGTACTTGAGAAGGGCTGAAGAAGTGTTCTTGGTCTATGGAAGTTTGAAAGACGAGCTTGTTGTAAATGGTTTCACAGATGCAAGTTTTCAAACTGATATAGATGAGTTCAGATCGCAGTCTAGATAAATGTTTACTTTGAATGGAGGTGTAGTAAGCTGAAAAAGTTCGAAGCAAGACACCATGACAAATTCTACAACAGAAGCTGAGTATATTGCAGCGTCCGATGCAACTAAGGAAACAGTTTGGGTCAAAAAGTTCATCTCTGAACTTGGTGTGGTTCCATTTATAGCTAACCCCGTTTTCTTGTAGTGTGATAGCGGGGCAATAGCACAGGCCAAAGAACCAAGATCACACCACCGATCCAAACATATGCTTAGACGTTTTCATCTAATTCGAGAAATCATTGAGAGTGGAGACGTGAAGATTTACTGAGTTTCTACAAAAGATAATGTTGTAGATCCTTTGACAAAGGCTCTTCCACAAGCGAAACATAATGGTCATGTTAGGTAATTAGGTATTGGATACATGAATGATTGGCCCTAGTGCAACTGGGAGATGTTGGGGCATATGCCCTAAGTCAATTTATAAACATTATTTATCTTACAATTTTAGTAAATTAAATAGAGGCTTTCGTTTGTTGTTTTATTATAAGTGATTGCATGTTTACCTTATAATAATATTATGAGTATTTGTTGAAATATCATAAATGTCCCTAATTGGTCATTATCTGGGAAATATAATGAATTAAGACTAGTGTGAATCTTGATTGATGATCATGTGATGATCATGCGTATACGGATACGAATCGAGATCATAAGTACTTATTAGGTAACAAGTTACTAGATCGACCCGCTATGAGAACACTACATGGATTAAGTCATAGGTGTTACTTATGATAAGTATATCATTTATGGTGTGTTCGGTTGGGTTGATATGGTTGTCTTGATAGGGTCGGATTAACAAACATTGGATTACATGACTATGGATTAGGGCTTATCCAAATTTGGAGACTTGTTCGGTTGACATAATAGGATTTTAAATAGTTTCATAAAAATGACAATTTCACCCCTCCCCATATAAAAACCCCCAGCAACAAGCAAGGCTCCGTTGTTCTCTACAGTTCATGAATCCACTTTTTGGTTGGTGAGGTGGAGGTATGAATTGAGACCGATTTTGATGATTTGGCGTGCAAGGCTCGGCCCCTTTGAAGGCCTTTGTGTTGTGTACAGTGAAGAGAGAAAGACGAAGACATGAGAGTACTAGCATTAGTGTGTAATGGTTTGAACGATTTGTTAGGGATTGATCTTAGAAACTAGTTTAATGGGTCATCATGGGTATGAAAACATGTTTTTTAATGCTATCAGAAACTAAATTTTGGTTTACACCATTGTACACAGATTTTGGTTTACGATGTACTTTGGCCATCAAGGTGATCATAATGGCACAAACCTTTCAAATTCTCTCAAAAGCATTCACCAACTCGCGATTCCAATTAATCCATGCTAAGATTACATCGCCAAAACCCTCTCCTCAAACCCTAACATCCTCACCGCCATTATCATCATCATCAGTTCTACGCTTCATCAAATCATTCTCTTCTCCATCAATGGAAGAGCGCTGTGGTTCTTCAAACTCAACTGTTCTGATTCTTTTTGGAAAGTCGCCTCTAGAGGTGGAATTTGCGGAGTCTCCGAAGAGGAAATACCGAGCTTTGAAGTTACCGGAATTATGTTCAGTTTTTGTAATGATAGTGAAGGGCAATTTCGTCATTTCATTGGTTGGGTGAGGACGGACTAACTAGTGAAGGGGTGAAGCTCCACTTAGTTTAATCCACAGTTTGTATGATTACTTAATCCGTTGCATTATCTAATCATGCGAAGTGAACAACAAATTACATTTAATCCAATGGATTAGCTAAGCAGTCATGCGAACCGAACACACTATTAGTCCTTCGACTTGAGATTACCATAGACTTCAATATTATGAGCATGGTAATTTGACATAATCAAACATTGCCTTTAACCAGATGATTATAAAGATTGTGATTGGTTATCATGTGAATAATATGTGAAGATGTGTAATCAAGATATAATTTGTCACTCTCGTACAAAGAGAGATATCACTGGATATCTCGATATGCTAGACTGTTAAATGGCCAAGTCTAAGTGAATTGATATGATCAATGTCACTTGGATGTTTTCAGTTTACCTAAAGATCGAGACTAATACGATTGAACATTAAAGATGAATTTTCATGTCTTATGTTTAATCAAAGGATATCGCACGACAAAAGGATATGATATATGTTATTCATTAGGTTGTATCGATTTTGATATTCATGCTACTTGGATAGTCATAATATCTTGCTAGAGACTGCTTATAAATTGTGTACCAATAAAATAGTTTTGGTTCACAGCCAACGTTGCATGCTATTGGGTCGCAGACAAAGAATGACTTTGAGCAAATTCAATTGTTCTAAAGTAATAAGTTTTATAGGCTAAAATTTATGACATAAAATCTCTTACGATTTATTATATGATAACTTATTAATAGGGGCGTTTGTGTTTGAATTGTCTAAATACAATAGCTTGTATTATGAATACGTTTTTTAACTGAGATTTTCTACATAAAAATTATATGTTGAAACCCTAAAGCGAAACAAGATTTCGTTTTTGTTGTTTTCGAGTTCTATGGATTTTGGGAAAGAAAGAAAAATGTTTTCTATCTCTTTTGGGGCTAGCACTCCAAATTGTGGTTACAGTTCGTGTGTAGATTTCTGATAGAGGACGCGCACTTGAACGTCTTGGAGATCGAACAATCAGAGAAAGAAATCACGGATTAAGGTGTGGTTTATTTTGTAAATCTAGTTTAATGGGACTTATTTTCGATCTCGTTGGGGTTTTTCAAAAATTGTTTTGAATTTCTACCCCAAAAACCTGTAAGAAGTCTTTAGTAATTTCAAGTCAAAAGACTAAATGATATACGTACTATGAGTAACACCTATAACTTAATTCATGTGGTGTTCTTATAGCGGGTCAGTCTAGTACATTATTCCCTAACAAGTACTCAAGATCTTGATTCATATCCCTATACATATGATAATCACATGACCATCAATCAAGACTCACACTAGTCTTAATTTATTATAGTTCCTAGTATAATGAACGACTAGGGACATTTATGATATTTCAGTAAAAATCCATGAATTTATTATAACGCAAACCAATTATAATAAACAATAAATGAAATCCTCTATTTTATTAACCAAAATAGTAATAGAAACAATGTTTATAGATTGACTTAGGGCATATGCCCCAACATTTAAGAACACTAAAAATACATATTGTACATTGTAAGATGAGTAAATTAATGACCATTAATTCATTAAGAGAACATGCATGATTAACATATTAATCATATAATTGGAGAATCATTAATTAATTCATTCCCATTAATTTTATACAATAGTAAAAGTAATCAAATAACCTATAATAGGGATAAAAAATACCTAATTGGCCAAATGCCCCATGTACCTAATAATTTCTCAAAAAAAATGATTAATCAAGAAGGATATGAAGAGGGCAAATGAGGAGGAATGCAAGACGAGTTCCTCCATGCCCTAGAAAGCAACCTAAGTAACTACTTATTAGCCTTCTCTTTCGTCTTCAATGTATACTCCATGCTACAACTAGAGAACTGAAGAACTAAACAACTTCGCCACCACCCATACCTGCAACGCTTAGCATCGTCGAGAACCTAAAGATCAACCACAACACCCACACTACCAAGTTACCTCTCACAACCCCCACAGTCCCTCACATGTCACTATCTCTCTCTCACACATTGTCACTGGAGGACCCAAATGTCTTTAGCATTGGGCTGTAGCATAGGGGAAGGTAGAAATTTCTTAGTTGTTTTCTAGGTAATTAGCTCATAACTACCGTTTAGCCCACCCTTAAAAGCAATCTGCAGCCCTCCCAGTGTATCTCCAAAAGGTAAATAAGATACAAGTGTGAGCCATTCCCCCAAAAACCTTAGCGCCGCGTGAAGGAAATATCACTAGATCTACTTGGGACCGGTGGCCCTCGACTTGCTCTGGCCGGTCGCGTGGTTGTCGTTCCCCCTCTATCCTTCCCTTTCTTTTTTTTTTCTATTTTGCGGCCAACTTCTACACTCATCCATTTCCCCTTTCCTCTTCCTCTCATCTCACCCACTGTGAACCCCGCATCTCACCTTCTCTTCACCTCCTCTACTACGCCTCCCTTCGCTCCTCACCCTTTTGAGCAACGACTACTAGTTAGCTTCGTTGTTGGTTTCCGGCGTGGTCGCCGCCGATGACCATTTTACCTAAAGCTTGGTCTAGGGTAAGAAAATGATGAGTATAGGTCTTAGGTCCCTCCACGTCCAGTGCAGAGTCACATACAAAGAAAAACCAGTGGCAATGAGCAGTTCGTGGCGGTGAGCTATCAGTGGAGCGACAGTCGGCAGTGAGCTATCGATGGAGCGGTGAACTTGAAGTGGCACCATGTCCATCCGAATTTCAGTTTTCTTCTCTCTGGGTTAAGTTTTTAGTGTTTTTGTTATTTAGGTAGATTTAGTTACCGCATACGTGCAGATGTTATCCCCGTCGCCACGGTAGTTGTCCCCGTTATTGGGGTGGTTGTCCCTACCTTATGGTTGGGGTTGGGTTTGGCTTTGCACTATTGTATGCACCGTTTTCAAAATTTGTTTCGTGCTTCATTGTTGTTATATCTATTTACAATATAAGTTTGTCTAGTTAGACTAGGAACACCTCAATATATATCACTTTGACAAAAAAAGTTAAATAGGACACGAAAAATGATAATGTGATGCACACATTTATTTTCAAGGGTGTATTCAATTAAGATTTTAATAGATTTTTGGTTACTTTTATAAGTGGATGACTTTTACGAAGTTTGTAGATTTTCATAGACTTTTAATGACTATGATAAACTTTTATGTAAACTTCATTTTGATGACTTTTATTAACTAATAAGATTTTTAGTGACTTTTGAGAACTTTTTAAACATGATTTTGATTGATACTAGTAAATTTTTATGATTTTTATATTGAAACAATATTTTGCACTTTATTATAAAAAAATAGATGAATACTTATATTTCTTTTTTCTTAAGAACTATTACTGATTTTTTTAAAAGTATTTTGTGTTTTAATAAAAAAAAATCATATATACATATTAATGAATTACTATCAAGATAGTAACATAACAAATAAGTAAATAAATATCAACAAAACAAATAGGTAAATGAATAATCTTTTAGTGGCAAAAAAGAATCAAATAAGATCATTGTGTAAAAAATTTGCAATTTTTTTTTGACTTACATAAAAAACTTATATTTTTTCCTTAAGAGTGATAGTTTAAATTTCTTAAAAAGCACTTCTTGCATTTGAAAAATAAAATACGATTATCTTCTCCAAAAATAATAATATTACACTTTTTGAGATTATAATTATACACTTAATAAATGAAACTTCTTCGTAAAAAAATCTTATAAAAAATGTACAATGACGCAAAAATGAGATCTTGTTAATAACGACATCATTTTCATTTTCATCAACATAAACATTAGAGTATAATGAGTGAGCAATGAAATCCATTAGTTGTGGAGTGGTTAGAGAAGTTGATAAAAACAATTAATAAGAAAACACCTTGTGAACAATGAAGTCCTTATTGAATAAATGAACCAACAAAAATTAAAAGTCTCTAAAAGTTTCTGGGTTGTGGTGAGGAGAAGTTGAAGATTTCTTTATGTGTGTTTTTATACAAAAAGTCTATAAAAGTCGAGATTTGTAACCAAACCACAAAAGTCACCAAGAAATTAAATACACCTTACTTTTATAAACTCTCTAAAAGTTTAAATTGAATACCTCAAAACTTTTATAGACTTTTAAAAAGTCTATAAAAGTTCACATTGAATACATCTTACTTTTATAAACTCTCTAAAAGTTTTAATTGAATACACCTAAACTTTTTTAGTAATTAAAAGTAACCAAAAGTTCGTTAAAATCTCAATTGAATACATCCATGTTAAAGTATTGTTATAGACCATTAGATCTTATATTGTGATGCGTGCACGCAACTATTAATGCTTGAGAAAGCATGCAATCTCTACAATTGTGTAAAATTAGTATGTCACATTATTACTGTCCAAAGGACACTGTTGCACTAGGTGTTTTTTTTTTTTTCATAGAATGTATTTATGTATTCCATTCACTCAAAAATAGTTCAGGTGGGGGATTTTCCTACATACAATTATTTTGATACAACAGCGCACCTCAAGGTAGTGAATGTGCTTTTACATTCAAATCTCGAGAGATATAACGGAAATTGATGGGATCTTGGCCTCCTGCCAAACATCTGATATAAAAAACAATGGGGTCGATCTCCACACACAATGTGAACGGTTCGTTGATAGAGTTGATCAACAATTTAGCATCCGATGGAACCATCTTCAAGTCAATGCAATCTAGGCATCCTTGTAATGCTTCAAAGATTGCCCAAGCCTCTGTTTTTTTAGTTGAGGAAGTAGGTCCAAATGCAACCGAACCCGCCTTTAGAACAATATCTGTATGGGTGACTAAGATCCAGCCTATTCCCTTATCTCCAGTACTTAGATCTCGTGCTGTATCAGCAAAAATCAGAGTTCCTTCCAGGGGCGTGGGAGGGGTTTCAATCACTCTATCCTTCCCGGATAAACAAGTAGCCTCATTATATACCCTAATTTGCTCTGTTGTCCTTTGTACCATTGTTAAAGGGGGTTCTCCTCCTTCCCAAAAGACAATATCATTCATGTTTTTCCAAATTTTCCAAAATCCAAAAACTAACCATTGCAGCAAGTCTTCCTTCTCTGAGTTTGGGTTTACTATAAAGATGAGCCTTTCCCAAGTATTGAAGAAGTTTGCAGAAAGTCGGGAGCTTCAGTGCACTGGGAGCAGCGAACCAAACTACTTGGGCGAAACTATATTGGAACAGAAGGTGTAAGATCGATTCCTCCGCTTTATCACAGATAGGGCATCTTGAGTCTGGGGTCGGTTTCCTCTTCCACATATTGAGCTTTGTAGGTAATGCGTTTTGGAGGCATTTCCAAACAAAAAAGAAAATTTTACCGGGGGCTTAAATCAGCTATCCTCGATGCCCACAACTTCTTCCTGTCCATACTCGCCACCCATATATCCTCCTAGATGTGTGTAGATCTCCCATCCCCAAATTTTTTGACGTAGACCCTTCTGGGTCGATTACCCAACTTAGCTTTCAATAGATCATCCATGAGGAAGTATTTGTTCTTTAGGAAGTTAAAAACTAGAGGAATTTCCCCCAGTAATAGCTTCCAACTCTACTTTGCTAGGAAACTCAAGTTGAAGAGTTCAAGATCACGAAAACCTAATCCCTCCATGAGCTTAGGTACTGCCATTCTGTCCCAACTCCACCAATGAATACCTCTCTCCTTAGCTAAGTTACTCCACGAAAATCTGGCCATGGCATGTGATATTGCTTAAATGATCACTTTGGGAAGAAGGAAGATGGACATGTAGTGATTCGGTATAGCTTGTGCTACTGCCTTCAGGACAATTTCCTTACGTGCTTGGGATAGCAGGCGTTCTCTCCATATGAGTACTCTATTAAGAATATTCTCCACAATGCCCTCAAACTAATGCTTCCTCCCCTAACCCATACATAATTGGATTCCCAAGGCCTTCAGAAATCGTGATTTGTATGCATTTTTTAGGTGTCATCGCAGGATGAGGGAGAAATTCTTGCTGAAAGCTATGGAACTCTTCTAATGATTGACATGTTGACCTGAAATAAGAGAGTAATCATGCAAGATTTTTCTAATGGCCCGAAGATTATCAACATTAGCCTTACAGAAAAGGTGCGTGTCATCTGCAAACATTAAGTGAGAGACTGAGGGGGCTGTGTGGTTGAGTTCGAAGCCATCGAGGAGACATTCCCTTTCTTCTTTAGAGAGCAAAAATGATAGAGCTTCAGAGCATATAAAGGCGATAATGGGTCATGTTACCTGATTCCTCTCGAGGGGATGATTCTGCCAGATATCTCACCATTCACAATGATTTTGTACGAAACTAATGATAGGCAGCCTTGGTTCCAAGTGCACCATATATCAGGGAAGCCTAGTTTTCTCAGCATCTCTGTGATGAGCCCCCATTATAGCTTATCATAAGCTTTTGAAATGTTGAGTTTGAGGATGAGCTCTTGGGATCTTCTCTTTGAATTATTCATGGAGTGAAGTATTTCTTGAGCTAGGATGATGTTGTTAGAAATCTGCCTACCAGCTACAAAAGCATTCTGAAAAGGAGTTATTAGTCAGCTAAGCTAGTTTTTAGTCTATTTGAAATTACCTTGGCAATTAATTTATATGAAGAGTTGCAGAGACTGATTGGTCTATATTCAATGATCGCTTGAGGGAACTGTTTTTGGGGATAAGGACAATGAGGGTTTCATTCAGGGTTCTTTCAATATTGCCTGATGAAAAGAAATTTTCGAACACCTGCATAATATCTTCTCTGAAAGGGGCCATTTCTGTTGGAGAACCTTGTTTGTAATGCCGTCAGGGCCTGGTGTCTTGTTCGGATGCATCTGTCTAAGAGCTGTCACCACGTCATCCTCAGTGAAAGGTCTTTCCAATGCTCGAAATTCTTCATTTGTTAGCCTGCCCTCCAAGCCATTCAGGATTGAGAAATCATTGGCACTATCCAAGGATTTGAAAGTTTCTTCAAAGTATGATTCAACTATATTGATGATTCTTTGATGATCACGTACATCTTTCCCTTGATTATTGAGTAAACTAGAGATCAGGTTACCCTTTCTTCTTCCTTTCACTATGGAATGAAAATACAGAGTATTACGGTCTCCTTCCTTTAGCTAATCGATATGTGCCCTTGTCCTCCAATATTGTTCCTTTTCCTTCATTGCCTTCTTAAGCTGGTTCTCCAATCCCTTGATGGTATATGTACTAGAGTTTGTAACTGAATGGACTTCCCTTAACTTGCCCTGGATCTCCTCCATCATACGTTTAAAGTTTGCCAAATGAGTTCTCTTCCTCCATTTAAGGACATTCCTTTTTTAGATTTTGCAGTTTCTCCTCTAAATTGGCCTTATGAAGGTTCCATGAGCGTTCCATAACTTTTGAACATTCTTTTAACTGCAGCCAACGATTGTCAAATCTGAAGAATGGTCTACGTTTATATGTTTTCCTCTAAGTTTTCAGCATTATGCCCATATGATTAGAGCTTGCAGACATAAGTTAGATAGTGTGGCTTTTGGGAATCTCTCCATCCATGCTTGAGTAGTTACGGCTTTATCCAATCTAGCCCATATACACTGGTCACGTCGTCTTCTGTTAGTCTAGGTGAACTTGGGCCCTACGAATCCTAGATCAGTGGCTTGGATGTCAGTGATGAAGTCAATGAGTTTAGTATAATTTCCCTCTTAGTACCAAGAAGCACCTTATTTTTTTTCCTCCTGGCTTGTAATAGCATTGAAGTCCCCCATGATAATATGTAGTTCTGTGCTATTGCTTACCCTTCCCACTGGCTTGTCTAATTGTTTTGCTCTTACATTCTATATAGTGTTCAGGTATACTCCTATCAATCTCCATGGATTACCCCCGCACTAATTAGTGATTTGAACTTCTACAAAAAAACTCGTATTTAGTTATTTGAATGGCAAAACCAATCTTTTGGTCCCTGAACTTTGAAGGTTTTACACTTTTGGTCCCTCAACTTTGAAAACAACACATTTGGTCCCTCAACTTTTCATATAAAGTGTAAATTAAATCATTTTGTTAGTCCAATCATTATTTTTGATGACGTGGCGAAAGTCTATCGCCACGTGGCAATCCTCGTCATCAAGAGTCGGTTCAATGAACCAACTGCTTCAAGTGAAAATCAAATGCTTGCCCGTTCTCTTCTCTTTCTCTTCTTCTTCCTCTCTTTCTCTTGCTCTCTGTGCGTTCTCTCCTCTTTCTCTCTTCTCTTTCTCTTTTCTCTCTTGCTCTCTGCGTTCTCTCCTCCTCGCCATGTGCACAACTTTCCCGCTCTCCTCGCGCCTCGCTCACGGCATCACTCGCCGTCGCGCTCACGCCTCTGCCTCGCCTCGCGTTTTGCGGCAATGGCGCACATGACCGCCTCGCGATCGGCGACCTCGCGATCATTGCCGCCGCACGAAGGCGACCTCGCGTTTCGCGACAATGCTACATGATCGATCGCCTCGCGGGCGACCTCGCGTTTCGCGAGAGCTCCCTCTGCCGCGCGACCGGCCGATCATTGCCATTGCGCCTCGCGTTTTCGCGAGCAGCGACACGCGACCGACCGCCTCGCGATCCGTTGCCGCTTGACCGTTGCCCGCGACCGTCCTCTGCTCGCGGCCGCGACCGCTCTCGCATCGCGGCGGCGACCGCCCTCGCCCTCATCGCGGCGATCGCCCTCGCGAGCGAGTCATCTGCTTCGCAACCGCTCACGCCCTCGCGCACGTTCGTGCTCCTTATTGTACGCATCTCATCCTTGGTTTTATCTCGATTACGTTTATAATTCTCATCACAATTTCAACTAATTAAGTGGTCCTATAAGTTGAACTCCTCATATTAAAGCTTGTACCTCATATATTAATAGTAGAAGTTGACATTTATTGTTCTCGTTGTTCGCTAATGTTGAAATATAGTGTGGGATAACGGCTAGCTTAAGACTTATGCGTATATTTTTTTCTTAATTTGCATAAATATTTTAATTTTCATTTATAAGGCGACGACAACTCTAGTTGCCCTCTCAAAGAAAAGTGACAACAACGCTTGTAATTTTATGTTTGACGCATATTATACATTTGTTAATATATTGTTGTGTTTTTTATTACTTTTAACGAATGATTGAGTTTTGGTTTTTTTTGTGATTGCAATGTGGACAGGGTTTAAGAAATGGTTGAAAAGTTGAGATTTTTCATATCTTATGGGGTCAGTTTAGAGGCGATCAATATATTAATGGGAAGAGAAAACTCATTAGTTCCCATTTTGATGTTGACATTTTGTCGTATCCAAACGTCATGTCTTACGTGAAAGACTTGGGCTACACCACTATTAGCGCCTTGTACTATTTTAATTGTGGTAAGAAAGAATTTGTTATAGTGAAAGACGATGTTGATGTTTTGAATGCTTGTGAGGGGAAAAAGAATGGGGATTTGCTAGAATTTTTCATTGAACATGTGAGGGACATAAATGTTAGTGGCGGGTGCAAAATCAACCTTTTGTTAGAGTTTGTAGGCAAAGGTAATAAGTAATTATAACATATAATATAGTGGAAGATACGTATATAAATAACGTTAAGTATATAAAATCTTAAACTAGTACATATGAGGCTTCAAAAAAAAAAAAGTTCACGAGTAGTTCATGATACTAAACTATTACATCTTGACCCTGACATTCAGCAAATTTAATGCAATTAATTTTGTGATAAAACTCAAATACACCATCCAATTGCAATTAGTACAATTAATTTTAATACAAAATATTGTCTTTTCTAAGTGCCTCATGTTCTTTATACAACTTCGCAACTTTTGACCACAATAAATTTTTCTCTGCTAGAAGCTTTACGACCTCATCCACATCAACCTGGTTAGCTCTTTCCACGAAGGACGGAGCAAGGAGATCCAAGAGAGAAGAGGGTTCGGTTTCAGAACCTGAAGCAAAATACAAGAACATTCATATAGCAAGAACAATTGCAATAAACAAGAGAAGAAATATTTATTTCATAAACATTAATGATGAACCTCTACAGTAGACTGTGATCCATCTGAATTTGATACTCAGATTAATTTGTGAATAATCACGCTTACAACTACTTTGTCTTCAATGCTGCATTTTTGAGGAGTATACCATTGAACAAAAAAAAAGCTACATTACACATGTTAAAGCAAATGTTGAAACAATGGAAGCATAAAAGAACAACCAACTTGAAGCAAACCTTAAATTTACAATAAATTATGAAGCTCTAAACCTCAGAATAAGGAGGAGAATTCATCAATGTCAAAAGATCTTTCATTCTACAATGTTAAAGCAATAGCTTGTGAAGATAAGCATCCTTTGAAATCACTACTTTTCTTAAGGATTACAAACTCCATGAAATAATAAAGAAATAAACTTGCATATTTCCACTCTATATCACAAACCGTAATTAGAACAAGACCGCCTTAGTGTGCACGACACGAATAAGCATCCATTTTGAAGATAAGCAATATTTGACGGTCTTCAACTTTCCTCTTGAACAATCTTTAGCCCCTATCACCAATAAATAAAAGCGATCAGGAAATACCCACATATATATGTATAAATTACGTGGTCGAGGTAGTAGATATTTACCTCGCCGATCTAGTAGATCGGGGAACATCGGAACTTGGAAGCCACTGAATCTATATTCTAACCTCTTCTGCAACACCATATCTTAAAAAAACATACCAAAAGGGAAGATCTCATTCAGCACTAAGAAATTGCATTCTCAAACCCATTCAACTTTATGTATCCCAAATCAGCCCATTTCTCAACTAATTATGCATGTCCCATAAACAATCGAAGAAAATAAATGGAAACAAAATAGCACATGAAAATGATTGGCAAATATAGATGAATCCATAAAGTTATATCTCACAAATAATTTCCAAATGATCTCAACCCAATCAATAAAATCAAAGAGAATTTTCTAAAGTACCTAAAACCCTACCCTTCCAAACTCCATCAAATCCAAAGAAAAGGAGAAAAAATTGTAGGTAAGATGAAACGGTTAATTAGAACTAGCAAAATTACAAATCACCAGCTGCCACTTATTTTAGTCATAAGAGGAGCAGAAACGAAGAAATAATCAAGCAGCGAATGCAAAGTACCGATCACCAAAAATTGGCGGTGACCTCGTGTTGGGGTTACTCAACAAGAAAGTAACCTCTTCAACTCGAGAGACAGATGAATAAAATCCACTAAGCCACGAACAATGCACCAAATCAATCACACCACAAAGAACACAAGATTTAACGTGGAAAACCCTCCAAATCAGAGGAAAAAACCACGGGCCAAACTCCGAATAAATCCACTATATGAATAAAGAGTACAAGAATCTCAATTGAAGAAAATATAATATAACTCCTTCAAAGAACTTGAATGGTCACACCAAGATCTTGAAGAACTCCACCCTCAAATTGTACCCTTTCTTGATCACCAAGAAACCACCAAAGACTTCGCGCGAGTCTTGATTCAAGATCTTGATGTATCTTCAATGTAGAAAAAATTGTTGTTGCATTCACCGCCTTGAACGCACAATCTAGAAGAGAGAAGGAAAATTACCAAAAAACACAAAAAGTGGTTGTTAGAAGAAATCCTCCAATTCGTTAATTAACTCCAATTTTCTTTCCTATTTTTTCTCTCCAAGATTCCTATTCCACAACCAATTCGTTGCTTTATGTGTTGGACTTTTCCATTTTGTGTGGGGCCCACACAAAAACCAACAATCTCCCCTCCAACACATGGGAGATCTCAATCATATTTGATGCTCAATAACAACTCAAATTTCCACCAACTTGGTGCGGGATGATGCTTCTCACGAGTCACCACCTTCGTCAACATATCAATGGATTCTTATCGGTGTGAATCTTCTTCGAGACTCATCTCATGATCATTCACAACTTCTCGAATCCAATGGTATCGGATATCAATGTGCTTAGTGCGGCAATGATAAGTAGCATTCTTGCTCAAATCTAGAGCACTCGACTATCACAGTTCACTTTGCATACCCATCTTCTTGCTTCAACCCCAACTCTTGAAGGAATCTCTTCAACCAAATCATTTCTTTGCTTGCTTCGATTATAGCAATATATTATGCCTCTGTCATGGACAAAGCAACACACTTTTGCAATTTTGACCAAGATCTGCTCCCCTGCTGTAAAAGTGAACACATACCCCGAAGTAGATTTTACTCGCTATCAAGGTCACTGCCATATCTCGAATCTGTATATCCCTCCAAAGTAGGTTTCGAGCCCCCAAAACATAAAGACATCTTCGAAGTACCTCTCAAATATCTCAAAATCCATTTCACCGCTTCCCAATGAGCTTTTCCAGATTTGAGAGAAATCTGTGACTCACACCAATCTGCGTGAGCAATATCTGGTCGGGTGCAAACCATCGCATACATCAAACTCCCAACTGCAGATGAGTAAGGAATATCTGACATCTCCGCTATATCTATAGAAGTAGAGGGACATGATTTCTTGCTAAGTGTGAAGTGATTAGCAAGAGGTGTGCTAACTGGCTTAGCATTGTTCATATTGAATCTGCTCAAGACCTGCTCAACATACTTTTTCTGTGACACCCATAACTTTTTGGATCTCCTGTCACGAATGATCTGCATGCCAAGAATCTGTTTTGTCGGCCCCAGGTCTTTCATATCAAAAGAACTAGATAATTCTTTCTTCAAGTTTCCAATCAAGGAAACATCATGCCCCACTATCAACATATCATCAACATAGAGCAACAAGATCACAAGCTTCCCATCTGAAAATTTCTTGAAGTAGACACAATGATCTGCATCTGTTCTAGTGTACTCTTGACCCATCATGAAAGAGTCAAATTTCTTATACCACTGCCTTGGAGCTTGTTTCAGTCCATACAAGCTCTTCTTCAACTTGCAAACCAAATGTGTTTTTCCTGTTACTTCAAATCCTTCAGGTTGATCCATATAAATCTCTTCCTCCAAATCACCATGGAGGAATGCAGTCTTCACATCTAACTGCTCAAGCTCAAGATCCAAGCTAGCAGTCAGACCCAAAATCACTCGAATAGAACTCATCTTCACAACAGGGGAAAAAATCTCATCAAAGTCAATTCCTTTCTTCTGATTGAACCCCTTCACTACCAAACGAGCTTTATGTTTTACTAGATTATCTCCATCTGTCTTCAACTTGTACACCCATTTATTCTTCAAAGGTTTTCTACCTTTTGGAAGTTCCACCAGCTCATAAGTATTGTTCTTCTTCAAAGAACTCATCTCCTCCTGCATTGCTTTCATCCATTGAGCTTTGTCTTTGTGAATCTGAACTCCCTGGAAGCTCTCTGGCTCCCCCTCTTCTGTAATTGTAACATAATTAGAATCAGGGTACCTAGTAGAAGGAAGCAACCCTCTCTCGACCTTAAGTGAAGGTTCAACTAAAGTTGTTGGTGGAGGAGTTTGCTCCCCCCTGCTTCAACATCATCAACCGGTTCGGCACATCAACCCCATGTTCTTCAAATGAGCCTCCCTCATGTGTGGCATCGATAATGGAAGAAGACTCCAATCCGAAACATAATCATCATCAACTATGATTTTCTTTGATGTCTTCAAATCTGCTATGGTCTCATATTCATGAAAGGCCACATCCCTGGACTTTGACAATCTTTTTCTTCTCTGGATCCCATAACCTATAACCAAACTCGCATCTCCAAATCCCAGAGGATACACTAACAGCTTCTATCATCAAGTTTCGTCTCTGCTCCTTAGGCACATGCATAAATGCCTTGCATCCAAACACATTCAAGTGAGAGTAAGTAACATCTTTCCCGGACCAAACTCTCTCGGAACATCAAACTCCAATGGTCTTGAAGGAGAGCGATTCATCAAGGAGCAAGCGATCTTGAAGAGCCTCACCCCAAAACGACTTGGGCAACTTAGCCATTTTTAACATACATCGACTTTATCAAGGATGGTTACGTTTGTTCTTTCAAGCAACACCATTATGTTGAGGAGTACCGGAACAGATCTTCTCATGTCGATTCCATGTTACGAGCAATAATTCTCGAACTCCTTTGAAGTGTATTCTCCCCCGTTATCACTACGAAGGCCCTTCAAAGATACGCCTTTTTCTCGTTCCACCATCATATGAAACTTCTTGAGGTACTCAAGAACGACATTTTGTTCTCAACACAAACACCCAAACCTTCCGTGAAACATCATCAATAAAAGTAACAAAATATCTGCCACCTCCCATAGTTTCCACATCAATGGGACCACAAACATCGAGTATACTAACTCAGTAAATTTCTTTTTCTTTCGAGATGATGAAGAAAAAGAAACTCTATGTTGCTTACCGAATAAGCAATCATCACAAGAGGTTCAAATATTTACCTTTAGCAAAGGGAATGTGAGACTTCTTTGCCAACACCTGCAACCCTTTCTCACTCAAGTGACCTAGCCGCCTATGCCACAGATCTGGTGAAGAATCATCTTCAATTGCGTTCAGGTCACCTCTGACGGTCTTCAATTGAGTCTTGTAAAGTGTATAGCTCAATTTTCCTCTAGCAACAACAATTGAGCCTTTGGTGAGTTTTCACTACTTGCCCCCAAAGATGTTGTAGTAACCATCTAGGTCCAAAGCATGAGTAGAAATCAAATTCAGACGCAGATCCGGAACATGTCGCACATCTTTCAGAATTACCGTGCAACCCATGTTTGTCTGCACACAGACATCTCCAATGCCAACTATATATGCAAAGCTGTTGTTCCCCATCTTTACCTTACCAAAATTCCTTGCTCGATAAACGAGAGAAGAAATCCTTCCTCGGAGTAGCATGGAAGGATCTTGCGAAATCAACAACCCGTTCACTATCTGTATTAGTGACATGACCTTGATCCTCAAATAAAGAAAACACAACCAAGTCTTCAATTGCATCGATATAGCAAAGTAGTATTCGATCATTCGCTTTATTTTGATTTTTCTCATCATTCTGTTCTCTTTTCCACACTCTACAATTTTTCTTTATGTGTCATTCCTTGCCACAATGATAACAAGAGAATTTTCCTTTTCCTTGAGACTTGCCTCTATATTTACTCCGCCCCCTCGGACCTCTAGAAACTTCGCCTCTATGTTCGCAGTAGTAACAAGAGCTTGTGAAGTTTCAATGCCTTTATCCTTTCTCCTAGTCTCCTCGTCAAAGAGACTATCCCGCACTATGGATGAAGACAAGACACCGCCTGGAGCAGAATTACTTAGAGACACAACCAAGGTTTCCCAGCTTTCTGGCAACGAGCTCAAGAGTAAAAGTGCTTGTAACTCATCCTCAAGCACAATCTTCATAGCACTTAATTGATTGATCAATGCTTCGAAATCATTCAAGTGTTCTATCATCGACCGCCCATCTTTGTACTTCATATTAACAAGCCTTCTAATTAGAGAAGCCTTGTTACGAGCCCCTTCCTCTCACACATATTCGCAATTTTCTCCACAACTCATGTGCATCAACCTCTTTGTGCTTGACATGGTGATAAATACGAGATCGATCCACTTTCGAATAGTCCCAAATGCTTTTTCTAGTGCAACTTCCTCCAATTAACATCGAGATATTTTCTCTGGCTTGTTTTGTCCAAATTCAATTGGATCAAATAAATCCTTGCAATAAATATGATCTTCCATCATCGGTTGCCAAATTGAATAATTCGTAGCCGTCAACTTGACCATATTGCTTGATTTATCATCATCATCCACCATCTTGATTCCCACAAAGATTCCCTGAACACGAACTAACCGCGTCTCGATACCACTTGTTGGGGTTACTCAACAAGAAAGTAACCCCTTCAACTCGAGAGACAGATGAATAAAATCCACTAAGCCATAAGCCACGAACAATGCACCAAATCAATCACACCACAAAGAACACAAGATTTAACGTGGAAAACCACTCCAAATCGAGAGGAAAAAACCACGGGCCAAACTCCGAATAAATCCACTATATGAATAAAGAAAATACAAGAATCTCAATTGAGGAAAATACAATATAACTCCTTCAAAGAACTTAAATGGTCACACCAAGATCTTGAAGAACTCCACCCTCAAATTGTACCCTTTCTTGATCACCAAGAAACTACAAAAGACTTCGTACGAGTCTTGATTCAAGATCTTGATGTATCTTCAATGTAGAGAAAATTGTTGTTGCATTCACCGCCTTGAACGCACAATCTAGAAGAGAGAAGGAAAATTACCAAAAAACACAAAAGGTTTGGTGATTAGAAGAAATCCCCCAATTCGTTAATTAACTCCAATTTTCTTTCCTATTTTTTCTCTCCAAGATTCCTATTCCACAACCAATTCGTTGCTTTATGTGTTGGACTTTTCCATTTTGTGTGGGGCCCACACAAAAACCAACACTCTGTTGTCACGGTCGCGCATCGCAGTGAAGAGCGCTTGTCGCGAAACGCGAGGTCGCCGGTCGGCAGCGGCAGCTGTCGCTAGGTCGCCGGTCGCGAGGCGGTCGGTCGCGCGGCCATCGTCGTGAAAACGCGAGGCGAGGCAGCGAGCGTGAGCGCGACGGCGAGTGATGCCGTGAGCGAGGCGCGAGGAGAGCGGGAAAGTTGTGCACGACGAGGAGGAGAGAACGCAGAGAGAAGAGAGAAAGAGAGAAAGAGAAGAGAGAAAGAGAGAGAGAACGCACGAGAGAGCAAGCAAAAGAGAGGAAGAGAAAAAAAGAGAAGAGAAACGGGCAAGCATTTGATTTTCACTTGAACCAGTTGGTTCATTGAACCAATTGGTTCATTGAACCGTTGGTTCATTGAACCGACTCTTGATGACAAGGATTGCCACGTGGCGCCACGTGGCGATAGAATTTCGCCACGTCATCAAAAAATAATGACTGGACTAACAAAATGACTTAATTTACACTATATGAAAAGTTGAGGGACCAAATGTGTTGTTTTCAAAGTTGAGGGATCAAAAGTGTAAAACCTTCAAAGTTCGGGGACCAAAAGATTGGTTTGCCTATTTGAATCATCAATATCGCGTTCCAAAAAATTAATATTCCTCCCGATAAACCTTTAGGGTCAATTGTTAGCATAAAATCGAATCTTAGTTTACGACGAACGACCTCAAGCATTCTTTGCTGGTTTTTGTTTCTATTAGAACTAGGACGTCTAGAGGATGGGATCTCATCAAGTCCCGATAGCGACAAATGTAATTCCTCCAACTCCCTACAATTCCACACTAGTGCTCTCATATATAAGGGTCAATTTGACGGCTACGAATTATTCAATTTGGCAACCGATGATGGAAGATCATCTTTATTGCAAGGATTTATTTGATTCAATTGAATTTGGACAAAACAAGCCGAGAAAATATCGATGTTAATTGGAGGAAGTTGCACCTAAAAAACTGGGGA
This sequence comes from Stephania cephalantha, assembly GCA_039657325.1. Classification (NCBI taxonomy): domain Eukaryota; kingdom Viridiplantae; phylum Streptophyta; class Magnoliopsida; order Ranunculales; family Menispermaceae; genus Stephania; species Stephania cephalantha. The sequence continues at coordinate 42,611,613 of CM077576.1, forward strand.
CTATTCGAAAGTGGATCGATCTCGATTTATCACCATGTCAAGAAAGAGGTTGATGCACGGGAGTTGTGGAGAAAATTGCGAAATATGTGTGAGAGGAAGGGGCTCGAACAAGGCTTCTAATTAGAAGGCTTGTTAATATGAAGTACAAAGATGAGCGGTCGATGATTGAGCACTTGAATGATTTTGAAGCATTGATCAATCAATTAAGTGCTATGAAGATTGTGCTTGAGGATGAGTTACAAGCACTTTTACTCTTGAGCTCGTTGCCGAAAGGCGGGAAACCTTGGTTGTGTCTCTAAGTAATTCTCGCTCCAGGCGGTGTCTTGTCTTCATCCATAGTGCGGGATAGTCTCTTTGACGAGGAGACTAGGAGAAAAGATAAAGGCATTGAAACTTCACAAGCTCTTGTTACTACTTTGCAGAACATAGAGGCGAAGTCGAGTCTAGAGGTCCTAGGGGCGGAGTAAATCTAGAGGCAAGTCTCAAGGAAAAGAAAAATTCTCTTGTTATCATTGTGGCAAGGAAGGACACATAAAGAAAAATTGTAGAGTGTGGAAAAGAGAACGAGAATGATGAGAAAAATCAAAATAAAGCGAATGACCGTAATACTACTACTGGTATATCGGATGCAATTGAAGACTTGGTTGTGCTTTCTTTAGTTGAGGATCAAGGTCATGTCACTAATACGGATAGTGAATGGGTTGTTGATTCCATGAAAGATCTTTCCATGCTACTCCGAGGAAGGATTTCTTCTCTGTTTATCGAGCGGGAATTTTGGTAAGGCAAAGATGGGGAACAACAGGTTTTGCGGATATAGTTGGCATTGGAGATGTCTCAGTGTGCGGACAAACATGGGTTGCACGGTAATTCGAAAGATGTGCGACATGTTCCGGATCTGCGTCTGAATTTGATTTCTACTCATGCTTTGGACCTAGATGGTTACTACAACATCTTTGGGGGCAAGGAGTGGAAACTCACCAAAGGCTCAATTGTTGTTGCTAGAGGAAAATTGAGCTATACAATTTACAAGACTCAATTGAAGACCGTCAGAGGTGACTTGAACGCAATTGAAGATGATTCTTCACCAGATCTGTGGCATAGACGGCTAGGTCACTTGAGTGAGAAAGGGTTGCAGGTGTTGGCAAAGAAGTCTCACATTCCCTTTGCCAAAGGTAAATATTTGAACCCTTGTGATGATTGCTTATTCGGTAAGCAACATAGAGTTTCTTTTTCTTCATCATCTCGAAAGAAAAAGAAATTTACTGAGTTAGTATACTCGATGTTTGTGGTCCCATTGATGTGGAAACTATGGGAGGTGGCATATACTTTGTTACTTTTATTGATGATGCTTCACTAAGGTTTGTGTGTTTGTGTTGAGAACAAAATGTCGTGTTCTTGAGTACCTCAAGAAGTTTCATATGATGGTGGAACGAGAAAAATGCGTATCTTTGAAGTGCCTTCGTAGTGATAACGGGGAGAATACACTTCAAAGGAGTTCGAGAATTATTGCTCGAGAACATGGAATCGACATATGAGAAGACTGTTCCGGTACTCCTCAACATAATGGTGTTGCTGAAAGAACAAACAGAACCATCCTTGATAAAGTCAGATGTATGTTAAAAATGGCTAAGTTGCCCAAATCGTTTTGGGGTGAGGCTCTCAGTGCTGCTTGCTACTTGATGAATCGCTCTCCTTTAGCACCATTGGAGTTTGATATTCCAGAGAGAGTTTGGTCTGGGAAAGATGTTACTTACTCTCACTTGAAGGTGTTTGGATGCAAGGCATTTATGCATGTGCTAAGGAGCAGATACATGAAAACTTGATGATAGAATTGTTCCGTGTATCCTCTTGGGATTTGGAGATGCGAGTTTGGTTATAGGTTATGGGATCCAGAGAAGAAAAAGATTGTCGAGTCCAGGGATGTGGCCTTTCATGAATATGAGACCATAGCAAGATTTGAAGACATCAAAGAAAATCATAGTTGATGATGATGATGTTTCGGATTGGAGTCTTCTTCCATTATCGATGCCACACATGAGGGAGACTCATTTGAAGAACATGGGGTTGATGTGCAGGAAACCGGTTGATGATGCTTGAGCGGGGAGCAAACTCCTCCACCAACAGCTTTTAGTTGAACCTTCACTTAGAAGGTCCGAGAGAGGGTTGCTTCCTTCTACTAGGTACCCCGGTTCTAATTATGTTACAATTACGTAAGAGGGGAGCCGAGAGAGCTTCCAGGGAGTTCGATTCACAAAGACAAAGCTCAATGGATGAAAGCAATGCGGGAGAGGAGATGAGTTCTTTGAAGAAGAACAATACTTATGAAATTGGTGGAACTTCCAAAAGGTAGAAAACCTTTGAAGAATAAATGGGTGTACAAGTTGAAGACAGATGGAGATAATCTAGTAAAACATAAAGCTCGTTTGGTAGTGAAGGGGTTCAATCAGAAGAAAGGAATTGACTTTGATGAGATTTTTTCCCCTGTTGTGAAGATGAGTTCTATTCGAGTGATTTTGGGTCTGACTGCTAGCTTGGATCTTGAGCTTGAGCGCTTAGATGTGAAACTCGCATTCTCCATGGTGATTTGGAGGAAGAGATTTATATGGATCAACTCAAGGATTTGAAGTAACAGGAAAAACACATTTGGTTTGCAAGTTGAAGAAGAGCTTGTATGGACTGAAACAAGCTCCAAGGCAGTGGTATAAGAAATTTGACTCTTTCATGATGGGTCAAGAGTACACTAGAACAGATGCAGATCATTGTGTCTACTTCAAGAAATTTTCAGATGGGAAGCTTGTGATCTTGTTGCTCTATGTTGATGATATGTTGATAGTGGGGCATGATGTTTCCTTGATTGGAAACTTGAAGAAAGAATTATCTAGTTCTTTTGATATGAAAGACACAGGGTGGCAAAACAAATTCTCTGCATGCGATGATCACTCGTGACAGAGATCCAAAAAGTTATGGGTGTCGCAGAAAAAGTATGTTGAGCGAGTCTTGAAGATTCAATATGAACAATGTTAAGCCGCTTAGCACACCTCTTGCTAATCACTTCACACTTAGCAAGAAATCATGTCCCTCTACTTCTATAGATATAGCGGAGATGTCGAGATATTCCTTACTCCTCTGCTAGTTGGGAGTTTGATGTATGCGATGGTTTGCACCCACCGGATATTTCTCACGCAGCTTGGTGTGTCGTGAGATTTCTCTCAAATCCTGGAAAAGTTCATTGGGAAGCAAGAAATGGATTTTGAGATATTTGAGAGGTACTTCAAAGATGTCTTTATGTTTTGGGGGCTCGAAACCTACTTTGGAGGGATATACGATTCGGATATGGCGGGTGACATTGATGGCGAAAAATCTACTTCGGGGTATGTGTTCACTTTTGCGGGGGAGTCAGTATCTTGGCGATCAAAATTGCAAAAGTGTGTTGCTTTGTCCACGACAGAGGTATAATATATTGCTATAACTAAAGCAAGCAAAGAAATGCTTTGGTTGAAGAGATTCCTTCAAGAGTTGGGGTTGAAGCAAGAAGATGGGTATGCATGAACTCAGTGATAGTCGAGTGCTCTAGATTTGAGCAAGAATGCTACTTATCATCATTGCGCACTAAGCACATTGATATCCGATATCATTGGATTCGAGAAGTTGTGAATGATCATGAGATGAGTCTCAAGAAGATTCACACCGATAAGAATCCAAATGATATGTTGACGAAGGTGGTGACTCGTGAGAAGCATCGACCTGCACCAAGTTGGTGGGCCGAGTTGTTATTGAGCATCAAATATGATTGAGATCTCCCCATGTGTTGGAGGGGAAATTGTTGGTTTTTGTGTGGGCCCCACACAAAATGGAAAAGTCCAACACATAAAGCAACGAATTGGTTGTGGAATAGGAATCTTGGAGAAAAAAAATAGGAAAGAAAATTGGAGTTAATTAACGAATTGGGGGATTTCTTCTAATCACCAAATGCTTTTGTGTTTTTTGGTAATTTTCTTTCTCTCTTCTAGGCGTGCGTTCAAGCGGTGAATGCAACAACAATTTTCTCTACATTGAAGATACATCAAGATCTTGAATCAAGACTCGCATGTAAGTCTTTGGTGGTTTCTTGGTGATCAAGAAAGGGTACAATTTGAGGGTGGAGTTCTTCAAGATCTTGGTGTGACCATTTAAGTTCTTTGAAGGAGTTATATTGTATTTTCCTCAATTGAGATTCTTGTACTCTTTATTCATATAGTGGATTTATTCGGAGCTTGGCCCGTGGTTTTTCCCTCCGATTTGGAGGGTTTTCCACGTTAAATCTTGTGTTCTTTGTGGTGTGATTGATTTGGTGCATTGTTCGTGGCTTAGTGGATTTTATTCATCTGCTCTCAAGTTGAAGGGGTTACTTTCTTGTTGTGTAACCCCAACATTGGCCCCTTTTAAGTAGGTCGCCTCCACCTACTTGGATATATTAGGAGAAGATTTGAGCTTTTTAATTGCTCATTTGGGGCAATGTTTTCTTTCTCTTCATTTAGTTTCCTCGTCATATGAAGAACTTTCTTCTTTGCCACTTCACCCGATCATTTGTTTTCTTTTTGATTTGAATTTGGAGGATTTGCCTCCATACTTGTATTTTTTTTCCTTGCACAGCTGGCATGGAGGGTGTAATTTCCAATTTCCATCAAATCTATATCAAATCTAGCTTTGGTGATCTCCATTTGCTTGTTTGTGTTTCCATTTCCATACTGGGGGGTCTTCCTAGTATGTGACGATTCCACATAATCCTCCCTTCTTTCATGAGTATTGGGTTTGTGTGATGAGTGAGTACCACCCGATGATTCTCGAGACGAGCCTTCTCTTTTCTGCCTGTTTCTTCCTCCATTGAAATTCCTTCTGAATTGTGCTTCAGCCAGGATTGAGTCGTTATAGATCTCGCTCGCATTTAAGCATGACAATTCGTGTTATCGTGTCTAAACGTCAAACCCGATCCATTTATTAATCGTGTTAATCGTTTTCGTGTCTAAATGAGTAGTATTAAATATGTCGGGTCTTCGTCTCACCCATTTATTAAATATTTTAGTTAATTTTTTTTTATTTTATTTCAATTTTTATAATTTTTTACAACTTTTTAAAATATATATACATGAATAAATTAAAATAAACATAATAAATATAAACATAATTAAATAATCAACAAAATATAATGAGATTTTAATTTTAAATTTTACTTTACTTTTTTTTATTTAAGTCTTAAAATTTAACAATAGAGAGAAAAAATAACAAATACAAAATATTAGAATCCTCCAAAAAAATTAAATTGTATTTTCATGAAAAAATTTAATTTTTTCTTGATAAATAATTATTAATAAAAAATGTAAAACGTACATAAATAATATACTAAAAAAATAATTATCATATTTGTTGTAAAAAGATTTGTGAGTTAACTGGAGAGGTACTAAAAATTTAAAATTATTACTCCTTTAAACTATTACATCAAAAGTATTGTATTTAATAAACGAGTTAAATGAATTGTAAACGAGTTAGCGTGTCAACTCGTGATACGAACCATTTATTCCGTGTCATAAACGGGTCAACCAGTTTATGACCCGAACGTATAAGCTCAACCCTAACCCGCTAATTTCACGTGTTAGGCGTGTCGTGTTATCGCGTCATGACCAATTTTGGCACCCCTACTCGTATTGCCATCCCTATTTTGGTCGCAGGATCTAGTGCGGTGCGTGATCTTGCCACAGTAGCCACATACGAACTTGAACCTTTCATACACGAAGTCAATCCAATATCTCCTCTTATTGCGCCTCTCAATAGTTCTTTCTCCAGATCCAACTCCATTCAAACCCTTGTAAAATATCAGAGCACAGCCCCATTAACTTTCATTTCCTCGTCCACCTTAACGTACTTACCAATGTGGCTGACCACTTCCTTGACTGACTTTTTCACTTCGACAATCCACTGGAAGTCCATGTAATTGGACCCAAACTTTACATTTCTGTAGTTTAAAGGTCGGAAGATGAATTTCTGGTGTCCAATGCGTCAACAGGAAAACATGATCTTCAAAAAACCAGGGACCAAAATCTTTGACAAAAGCCAACACATTCGACGAGTCGAAGAAGATTTGATAACTATTTTCTGCAAGTTCTACAAACTGCACCTCTTAACTTTCCAAGCCCTCATCATAGCCTCCTTCAGTCCTCCTCTGTTGATAGCCTGAAAGTTGCAATACGCCCCAAAAGACTCTGTCTGCACTGGAGAATTCTATCTCCTTTATGCTCCTCCGTGATTTCCACCTCATCCTCCTCCTCCATATTCAAAGAACATTTATGCAGAAGTCCAGAAATGTCCTCTTCCTCAGCCATATTTAGTTGGTTACTGAGACCTGAAAAGCTTAGAAAATGCAGAAGAAGAGAGTAGGGGTGGATAGTTGACAGGAACTAATCTAAAAGATAAGAGAATGAAACGTAACTGGATTAGCTAAATAAAAGAAACAGAAACAGGGGCTAAAAACACCCAGCATTACTCAACTCATTTACTGTTAGGGTAAATGAGAAGCATTAAAAACCACCCAACCTAGATCTGGTGCAGAAGAATTTAAGTACTAGAGACGAGCATTAAAAAACACCCAACTTAAAATTTATACCCATCAGGGGAATTTAAGACTCTGATTTAGCGACTATCCTTTCCCTCCTAATGGATCAACTACCCAAAGACTCAAGCAGTAGGAGAGAGTTATTTGGCCAATCTTCTGCAGGAGAAAATGAAGAAAAAAAAAACGCTTCATACAAACATTTTACCAAAATACCTGAAACAATTAAAAACCGCAGAATGCTTTGTAGAAAAAGCCATCTTGCGGTTCAGAGCTTTCCAGGGATGGCGGATGAAACTTTCAGAGTGAGCATGAGTGAAACCACAACTTCTGAGCTTTCCAGCTTTAGTAGTAACGATAGATGGTGCAACAACCCTCTCATGGGGACAACATGGCGACTGACCTTCTGTGCAATCCACTTTTCAATCAATAATGATATGTGCTCGAGGTGACACTCTCTTATTGGTTAATTAACTATTCAACAAATTTCACACATATCACATATCACAAAACTAAATTACATCGCTTTTAATCAGACTATATATACAAGTAGGACGAATTCCTCTCTTCATAAGGGAATGTAACCTATATTATAAAATATTAAAGCATTTCTTTCTTTTCAAAAATTTGAAAGAAAAATATATGACCAACAACAATAACAACAACAACAACAACAACAACAAAGCCTTGATCCCAAAAAAGATACGACGAACACAGTGAAAATAAATTTTAGTTTGTATATATAATGTATTTTTATATTACCAAAATATCTAAAATTAATGTAAATTAATAACTAAGTGTAAAAGTCAAAGCATCTTTGGTGATATGAACGAAACATCACCAGTCAAATCTAAGACAAGGTCTGAAGAGGTCGTGAGTTCAACTCTCACTCAAGTAAAAAAAAAAAAAATCAGATAATACGAACTACTAAAAAATTAAAAGAAATGGTTGAAAATTTAATATAATTAATTCAAAGTAAAAAAAACTTAATATTGATTAAAAAAAGTAGACGTCACTGTTTAACTACAGCCTTGGGGGAGTTAAAATCATGGGTCCACCCCTGCTTGTTGTGCACTCCACACAAACTGACAAGTGACAATGCTTCGACTCCGACAATCCTTTGCGACCACCAGTTATGATGAAAAATGTTTTATTTCTATTGTTTTTGCGTGGATCAATGGGGTTTGAACAAGTTTTTTTGTTTTCTATATCATTGTTCGTTTGGGTTGTTCGATGGCTATTAACCTTACAAAATGGAGGTTGAACGCATATGGGATGTGGATGTGCAAGATGGAGAAGTATTTCTTAAGTTTTCCTTCGATTTGTCAACAACAGACACACACACAACAACCAAAATTAATCGATAAACGAACAAATCCACAAAATCTCACCTTAGAATCGATCCAACCCCAAACCCAAATTTGAACAACCACCACCACCGCCCCTTTTTCATCCAAATCGATGACCAAGGCCAATGGGTGACGGGGTGTCGACCGAATCGAAGACCTAGGGCTTGGTTGTTAGGTCATTTTTGAATTTTGGTGGTGGGCCTAGTAAAACAAAATGGTAGCTTAGGATTTCAAAGTTTACAATGGGGTGCCCTAATACATACTTGGGGTGCCCAAATCTATTGGCATGCCCTTACAAATTTGAGAGGTGCGCATAGCCGTACCCTAAAAAAAGGGTTAATAACCCAAAAAAAAAAACACAAATTGTTAATTAGATTTTCTTTTTCAAACCTAGAACAAAATTTTAGTTTTTTCAAATATATCAAAAACTTTATTTATTTATTTATTTATTTTGCAAATCTATCACAAATCCTAAATTGGCTTCAATCTCTCTCACACAAATGTAAAAAACCACAAAAAAAGACTCCAACTAGTCGAATACCATGTTCATCATACTATGTCTAGGATTATTCTCTTATTTTTTTGTTTGCTTGGAGATAGAAGTATGTTTATGTGAGCTCAATTTTTTTTTAATTTTGATCACAAAAATCAATTTTAGTTTTTAATATTTGAATGGATCCATAGTTGCACAATCACTACATTAGACCAAGTTTCTCTAACCACCTTCTTAGTTTCAAAATCACGAAGCTACCATGATTCGAAAATGTCCTCCTCTAGACTAAGTTGAAGAAAGCATGATGAGATCCCTTCATTTAGATCCTTAGTTGTATGTAGTGATATAGGAGTAGGACAATATGGTCACAATGAGATAGAAAGAAAACCATCAAAATATTAAGTAACTCGTATCCAACAACATTAATATATACAGAGAAGTAGAGAACTAGTAGCAAACAGCTCTCATACTTCTAATCAAATTATGCAAGACAGATTTCTCATGTTTAAAACAATGCATCTAGACTTATATAATCTATATGCATATTTCACCGACAAGCCTTGTAATGCAAACATTTCAACTTTCAAGTTCAAGGTGACCATAACCATCTCATCCTCATTTCATGCTTGTCATGTATATGAGTCTATTAAGACCAGAGAAAAGCTCCCATGGCGAAACTCCTCTTCTGTTTCGCATCTCCAATAACGGGAAGCCCATACTGATCAAGCAATCGATCAAGCTTCCACTCCGGCATATGCTCGTAGTCGTCTTTGGTGTACCTTGGATAATGCAGTGGCATCTCAAAGTGCCCGTTTCGCTCTCCTCCTCGATGACTGTCAGGACTATCACCTCCCATAGCTAGTGGGCAAGAAGGTGACCCCATGCCAACTCCAGTGCTCATTTCTCTCTGTGTTCTGTCCTGCCCAACTCTTTCAACAAGGTGCCTTTTTTTTTTTTTTTTTTTTTTTTTGGTATACAACACCAAGGTGGCTTTGGCCTAGGCCTTTTATAGGAGAAATTTGGAGACCGGTGCTCATTGAGTCCCCAGTAAACGTGTGAAATATTGGTACAACACTTCCTAACTAAACATATTTTGTGTACTACAATGCACTGGTTGGTATGGTTAGACCATCTCCAATTATAGAGTTTGGTTGGCAACTGAGGGCCATTTTTGCGCCATTTTGTAGTTCCGTGAATAGTTGCAGTGCTAAATTTGGTGTTCCACTATTCACGGAACGCTAAAACAGAGATGTTTCTTTTTTATTTTTTCGACTTTTATTTTTTAACAAAAAAAATATTTGTTGTTGTTGTTTTAACAAAAAAAAGTACCAGTCATTATTTTTATTTTTTAAAAATAAATATATTTTCCTTGAATTTTTTATTAATTAAACAATTTATTAAACTTCATACAAACAAATAATTTTAAAAAATAGAAAAAAAGAGTTTTGGTGTTAAAATAGAGTTTGCCGTTTGAAAAGAAATAGAATTTGATGTGTCAAATTGTAAAATAGAGAGAAAAATAAAATTTTGTTGTTGGAGATGCTCCTAGGCCACCCATTTTACAGTTTTCTTAGAGGACTGGTGACAGTGCAATCTCATGCTTTACAGCATCACACGTTCACTGCTAGGAATCATTCAGTCATATATTCAGTTTCCTCATTTTTTTTTTATTTTTTATTTTTGAAATATCTGATTGATAGAGACCATCAAAGGTATTGTCTTTAATATGTCAATTATTAAAGTACAGAAGGCAATTATTGGAAGAGAGGGCCTTACAAAGTTTGACATATGGCCATATGAAGGTAAGATTGTTTATTGTGAGATTAAAGAGCCTTTATGGTTTTGTCTGTAGCAATCTATGAGAAGTGTTTGTGTAAAGTTAATTCGAGCACCAAAGAGTCTCAACCAAATGTCTTACTAGTATATACAGTATTGTGATCAGAAATTTTAATTTAGTCAAAACAACAAAACAAAATAAGGACTCGAGGCCGTGCAGGTGAAGAAGATTAGGACACCACATTTTTTAAGGTCTAATTTATATATGTTGCAAGAAATTCAAAGTAATTTAAAGCTCAAAGTGAAAAGAAGTGATGACCAATCTAGGCAACTACTCATTCCGGTCACAAATATAAGTCGTTGAAGGTAAGGGCACAAGAATTAAAATAGCCTTAATTACAAGTATAATTTACATATACGCCCTTTGATATTGAATGAATTAAAGAATTGAATAATCATAAATATTTGAATCGTATAAGGGTATAATTAGTAAAAAACAATAAATACACTCTCAAATTCCGAAAACGACTTATAATTTTAATCAAGAAGTTTTTGCTAGAAAAACATATTTTTGACCGGAGGTAGTACATTTTTACTTCTTATACAGCCTTAAGAGAATCATGTAACTACATTTTTACTTCTTACATAGCCTTAAGAGAATCATTAAATATTATTTCTCTTCGACATAGAGTGAGAGACGATAAAGGTTTTAGATAGTAATCATCAAAGGCTAATTTCTTGTATTAAATTTCTTCTATTGTATCAAAGTCAATTGAGCGTAAAAATATAAAGGTTTGTGAATGAAAGCAAACATAATTTAGGGCATAGGATATGGAGATTCATACTTGTGTTATGGGATCAAACATAATTACATTGCTTGTAACAGCAGCAGACACTGTTACTTCTTCAGTCTTTGTAATAACTCCTATATCTAAAAGTCTCATTTTCTATGAAGCTTTGATTAGTACTAAAATTGAAAAAGAAAGCTAAAGGCCAACAATTTCTATTGTGTCCCATATTTTATAATTTTATAGAAGCACCAAAGCATTTCTTGTCATCAACTTTTTGTACACCTCTAAAAAATCTCCTAGCTTTCCAGTTTTTACCATAAGTAGACCATCCTACTTTAACAAGTATAATAGAAGAAACTTTCTCACCTTCTCTTCTCAAAAGAAACAACTTCCATATCCTAAAAGTTTGCATTGTACACATTGTAATATAATGAAAAATTAAAATGAAGGTCTGCTGATGGCATAGACAAGAAATCCGTGTGGTTTGATGGCGTAGAGAAACTATGCATCTTGAGATGGCTGGAAAATCATTAGAGATCCCACCAAGAATGAAAAATAAAAATTTAAAAAAAAAATCTTGAGAAAAGCGGGCTGCAGTAGAAACCGAAGTGAAGTAATTTATACAGACAATGCAGGATGGACTGAAAATAAAATTATGGCGCTATGATTCACCAAGGAAATGACAATTTACAGGCTTGCAACAAGGATTTAAATGATTAGATAAGGCAACTTTCTTATCAAACTGTGCATTTTGATTTTATACTTCATCCACAGAGCATGAAAAGATGATCAAACTCACATTTCAAATTTTTGATGATATAATAACCGAGACCGTAGCAAAGATATGTTCTTGTTTGTGATGGACGTGGAACTCACTTGACTAAATCACAACCCAGTATGGGTGGCCAAAACTAACCTGACAAGATCACAATCGAGCAATCTTGCATTTCTAGGGTAGATAAACCTTGAAATAAAATATGGGCCAAGAGAGATCCACACAAGCAACCAATACGGGTAGTCCACTCAAGCAGCTTTTTCTGTTGCTCGATTGAGTTTCTTTCTAGTCGGGATGTTCGCAATACAAAGAATAATCATGTATTGTGATGGTTCGCTGCAATCAAAAGCAGTCGTTAGGACCTTATGCACCATCTTCACGCGCAAAATGCACAAAATTCAACCAGTTAGGAAATAATCACGCAGAATACAGTTAAAAGCTTTTCTTACATTCTACTTTCTTTGGTTGTTCGGTTCCATTGAGCGATCAATAGAAACTTCGTGAAGGCTTTCAGGAAGTGCTTTCACCGTAACAGGCAAGTCAACTAGCACGCTTGGAGGGGCAAAGTACATGTGCAACGACATCATGCAGATAACAATACCCAAAAAGAGCTGCAACAATTAACGCCAGAAATAAGTGTTCTAAATCCTGAACCTGATTCATGATATACCAAGTGCCGGAAGTTCAATAAATCAGTTCGATAAAAAAAGAAGTTCAACAAATCAGGAGGGAATAGAATTCCCTAGGGCACAGTTCTAATTCAAGAAAGGAAATAGTTAAGATGTATCTTATTAACTACCTGCAATGTTGGCCTGAAATTGAACAGATAAATAGACAAAACCATGGTGAGTAGCATTGCCATAGAGGTAGAATAGACCTGAAAAAAAAAAAAAAAAAAAAAAAAAAATTATAGAGAAGTTACGGAACCTATTAATGCAAGCATGCATAACTATTAGTCCAAAGATTTGTATCCTGGTAGTCAGGATTGCAGTTCTAGCCAGTGTGAATTGGATAATTCACAATTAGATTTACTCTAAACAATTTGAATGGCCACTTTGAATTGCTATGCTGGTGAATCATAACCAGATCATAAATATCAAGATTTTTAAAATTTCTTTTTTTTTTTTTGAAAGTTTAGTAGAATCTCTAAACTCCAATAACAAAACCTATCATAAGCAAATGAACACGATATGATCATATAATATTTATGTGGGCCCAACTACTAAAAGAATGACAAAATAGCATAATTAGAAGTTTTCTTATTAAAGATATTAGTTTATTAAAAAGTTTACTTATTAGAAAATTGCTTATTAGAACATTACTAATTAGATAGATTTTCTTATTCGTATTTTCTTATTCGTTTATTAGAATGTTTACCTTCCTAGTTGGGCTCAATGTTAGCAGTTTCTATTTTTATAAGTCATTCATATTGTATGAAAAGTCTATAAAAGACCATCATTATGAAATAATAAAGGAAGCTATTACTTTGCGAAAAAATTAGTCTAAGGAGATGCAGTCACGGACTCTTCTATACAAGACTTAGTCACGGACTAGTCTTATTCGAAGAACCTATTCCAAGGTTCTTAACATCTGGTATCAGAGCTATGTTGGGCGACATGGAGGCTTTGACAAAGAAGCTTAAGGCTTTCATGGAGCACATGACAAGCCGACAACAAGCATTGGAGAAACAGATGGTTGATGTCTCCACCGTAGTTCGAGGGATATCAAAGAAACCCACCAGTGGCGATATCGAGGGACACCATAGCGGTCGTGGAGGAGACGACAAGAGATCAAAGGATTTAACAAATTTGAAGCAAATCGGATCCGTCGAAGATTATCAATGTCAGTTCCGGTCATTGTTGGCCTGAACATCCGATTTGAAGCCTCAACAACAAGTGAATCTTTTTACTGCAAGCTTGACTGAGGACCTCCGGATAGACATCAAGATGCAACGACCAAGAAATCTAGGAGTTGCAATAAGCGTGGCTCGAGCACTTGAACACAAGCAAATGATTTCAAATGGTACCCATGTACCGTTTGCCATAGATAGTGCGTCGACTCCTAAAACAACTAATTGTGGTACATCCTTGTCCTTCAACATGATGTTTCTGTCTAAAGGTGGAGCACAACCATCCAACAACGTTGCGGATAATGACAAAAGAAGCTTCTCAACTCGTTTTGTGAAGCGTCTCACCCAAGCAAAAATGGTCAAGAGGAGATCTAAAGGCTTGTGCTACAACTACGATGAATCCTATTCTAAGAGACACAAACATAAACGTCTATTTTGGATACAATTTCCGGTATTCGAAGACAGAGTCGCTGATAATGTTCCTGATGATCCGTGACCTAGTAGGGCCTATTCTGAAATTGAGCTTGAGGACAAGCTCAAAACAAATGAGGGGAGTAATGATATGAACATATAATATTTGTGAGGGCCCAATTACTAAAAGAATGACAACATGGCATAATTAGAAGTTTCCTTATTAAAGATATTAGTTTATTAGAAGGTTTACTTATTAGAAAGTTGCTTATTAGAACATTACTAATTAGATAGATTTTCTTATTCGTTTATTAGAATGAAAACTCCACCTATGTTGTACACTATGTGCGCTACATAGCCGGTCCCAAGTCCGGATAAAGGAGGAGGGTTGCGATAGGTTGACAGCCAGCGTAAAACTTTTGTCACTTTTCATGAAATGGATCAAACATATATAAACGTTGGGGCGTTCCCACCTAGCGACGCTTGTTTGCATCGGAGCCGGGTGTAGTGAGAAATGAGCAAGGGTGTGTTTCACATCGCCACTGGGTGTGAAGAAAAATGAGCAAAGGTTCCCACACATAGGACGTATGTGGGTAAAGAAGGTAGTCCCTTCACATCGTCGCCCGAATGTGAAGAAAAATGAGCAAGGGTTCCCACACAAAGGACGGGTGTGGGTAAAGAAGCTAGTTCAAAACAAACACGAAAACAAAAACAAAATCATAGATACGGACACTAGATCTTTTAGACAAAATAGAAGTAGAAAAGGAAAACAAATACAAAGGGAAGAAAAAATTCGTTTAGGAACATGGAACATAGGAACACTTACGGGAAGTCAATAGAACTAGTAGATACCATGATTAGAAGGAGAGTCAATATTGCTTGCCTCCAAGAGACAAAATGGGTAGGAGAAAAGAGTAGAGAAATAGGAAGCACGGGGTTTAAAATGTGGTACACCGAGTATAGATAGAAAATGCAATGGAGTAGGAATTGTGGTGGATAATGATTATAAGGATAAGGTCGTAGAGGTTAAAAGAATGGGGGATAGATTGATTCTAGTTAAATTAATTATTGGAGACGAAAAAATTAACATACTTAGCGCCTATGCACCACAAGTAGGATTAAGCGAGAGCATCAAACGCAAGTTTTGGGACGATATGGATGGATTTATGCAAAGTATACCATTAGATGAAAAAGTTTTTATTGGAGGAGATTTAAATGGGCATGTCGGGGCAAGTAACGATAGGTTTGAGAGAGTTCATGGAGGTTTTGGTTACGGTAATAGAAATGAAAAAGGAGAATCAATCTTAGAATTTGCTTCAGCATACGATCTTCTCTTAGCAAATACTAGTTTTAGGAAGAGGGAGTCACATATAATTACTTTTAGTAGTGGTCATAACAAGAGTCAAATAGATTTTCTTTTAACAAGAAAAATAGATAGAAAAATATGTAGAGGCGCAAAGTAATACACGGCGAAGCACTTACTACCCAACATAAGTTAGTAGTACTTGATATTAAGCTAACACGACGACATAATATAAATAAAAGAGTTAGCGACCCTAGAATAAAGTGGTGGAACCTAAAACATAGTAAACAAGTAGAGTTTAGAGAAAAACTACTAAAGGAAAATATTTGGAACCTTGACTTAGATGCTAATACAATGTGGCTAGAAGTGAGTAGTTGCATAAGGAGAGTGGGATCAAACGTATTAGGTATATCTAAAGGCTTGGGACCACCAAAGAAGGAAACATGGTGGTGGAATGAGGATGTCCAACGAGCAATTAAGACTAAAAGAGAGATGTATAGGAAAATACCTAAGTGTCAAGATGAAGACGTGTACAATCAATATAGAGAAGCTAGAAAACAAGCTAAAAAAGTAGTTAGTCAAGCTAAAACAAATTTCATGGAAGATCTATATACAAGGTTAGGTAATAGAGATGGCGAAAAATATATATATAGGCTAGCCAAACTAAGAGATAAACGAAAACAAGACCTAAGTCATGTGAGATGTATTAAGGACGAAAATCAAAATGTTTTAACGCGAGGAGGATATTAAGGAGAGATGGAGAAGTTACTTCGATAGTTTATTTAATGATGGTCAAGTTGATACCATAATAGATGAAAACCCACACAAAGAAAAAGAAATGTCAACTATACACGCAATATTAGAATTGTAGAAGTTAAAGAGGCATTGAAAAGAATGAAAATAGGAAAGCATGTGGCCCGAGATGAAATACCCATAGAGGTTTGGAAATGCTTAGGAGAAATTGGATTGACTTGGTTAACAAAACTTTTCAATAAAATTTTAAAATCAAAACGGATGCCAATGGATTGGAGAAGAAGCACGCTTGTGCCAATCTTCAAAAACAAAGGAGACATTCAAAGTTGCTCAAACTATCGGGGAATTAAACTTATGAGTCACACTATGAAACTTTGGGAGAGGATAATTGACAATAGGCTAAGGAGAGAAACAACAATATCAGAGAACCAATTTGGTTTCATGCACAGGAGGTCAACTATGGAGGCGATTTTCCTTGTAAGACGATTGTTAGAAAAATATAGAGAAAAGAAAAAAGATCTGCATATGGTATTCGTAGATTTAGAAAAAGCATATGATAGGGTCCCTAGAGATGTTCTTTGGTGGGTTCTAGAAAGAAAAAGAGTGCATGCTAGATACATAGACACTATTAAGGATATGTATGATGGAGTAGTAACGAGTATAAAGACATTTGGAGGAGCTACAAAAGAATTTCCCATTACGATAGGACTACATCAAGGATCGGCTCTAAGCCCATATCTATTTACTTTAGTTATAGATGAACTAACTAGACATATTCAAGAGGATATACCATGGTGTATGCTATTTGCGAGATGATATTGTCTTAGTGGATGAAACTAAAGATGGAGTGAATAGGAAATTAGAACTATGGAGGAATACATTAGAATCTAAAGGCTTTAAGTTGAGTAGGACGAAAACCGAATACATGCACTGTGAGTTTAGAAACACTAGACATCGAGATGACGGAGTGGTAAAATTAGGGGAAATAGAAGTTCCTAAGGTAAACCACTTTAGGTATCTAGGATCAATCATACAAAATGATGGTAACATTGAGAATGATGTCACACATAGAATTCAAGCTGGATGGAAGAAATGGCGGAGTGCAACGGGGGTGATTTGTGATCGAAATGTTCCTACTAAGTTAAAAGGAAAATTTTATAGGACCGCAATTAGGCCGGCTATATGCTCTATGGAAGTGAATGTTGGGCGGTAAAGCAACAACAATTACATAAAATGAACGTAGCGAAAATGAGGATGCTTAGGTGGATGTGTGGTAAAACTCGTAAAGATAGAATAAGAAATATAGAAATTCAAAAACAAGTAGGAGTAGCACCAATTGATACAAAGATTAGGGAAGGGCGGTTGCGGTGGTTTGGTCACACAAAGACGACCTACAAATGCCCCAACTAGAAAACTTGACTCAATAGAAACTGTAGAAATTCGACGAGGTAGGGGCAGACCAAAGTTAACATGGGATGCATTAATTAGGAGGGATTTGAATGGTTTGGAAAGCTCACCATCAGTTGCACTTAATCGAGCACAATGGAAAAGTTTGATCCATGTAGCCGACCCCAGTTAATTTGGGACTGAGGCTATGTTGTTGTTGTTGTTGTTGTTGTTGTTGTATTCCTATTGTATGAAAAGTCTATAAAAGACCATCATTATGAAATAATAAAGGAAGCTATTACTTTGTGAAAAAATTAGTCCAAGGAGAAGCAGTCATGGACCCATCTATACAAGACCTAGTCATGGACTAGTCTTATTTGAAGAACCTATTCCAAGGTTCACAACAGAACACCATCAACAAAAAAAATTTAACACCTCGTATCACGATTTAGGAGTCTTTTCAATTTCTCAGGCTCGCAGCTAAAAAATACTTCGAGTATTACAACGGCGGCTAGAAATGTCCAGTTAGAAAATGAAGAAACGCAACGATATAGAGGTAGACCTAAGGTAACTTTTGATACACTGATTAGAAGCATTTTAAAGGATTTTGAAAGCACATAATCAAGTGCATTAAATTGAGTAAAATGGAAGAGTTCGATCCATGTAGTCAACCCCAATCAATTTGGAATTGAGGCTTTGACGTTGTTTGTGTAGCTAAATAAGTTCGAAGGCACAATTCCACTATGAAACTTGAGATCTGTTCATGCCAATAGAAACGTGCATAACAGGACACTGTCACATCCTTTGAGTCCCACGAATTTCACCATGGAACAGTCTAAATATATTCCTCAAATAGCATAAATCCATTTAGTGTACATAAACCTTGAACAGTTTTGTCTAGTGCAAAAATCCCACCACAACAGCTTTTAATTCCTTCCCACAAGCCAGCTGAATAGGAAATGTGATGACACCCAGTTACATAATCAGAGCTAGATGATGAAGAATGTCATGGGCACCATATACCTTACCTTAGAATAGATAAGTTACAGCAGCCATAGGTACATGATTAGACGATCATCAAGCATATTATGTGAAGCGCAGAGTGCCTTTGAAGTCACAGTGCAAGAATTTCTTTATTTATTTATTTTTGGAAAAAAAAAAGACCAAGAAAGTATAAATGGAGAAAAAGAAGTAACCTTCACAATATTATCTGCATATTTCATTAACCAAGACACCAGCAAACCAGTAGATCCTAGGTTTAGTACCACCATCCATGTTGTGAGACCATATCCATTTAAAAGCCGTTGCCACCAGGGACCATTTTCAAATCCACCTCTGAAGTCGTCCAACAGAAGTCGTGCCATGTTGAAGATAGCACCAAACCTGCAAATAGGCCTTTGGAATGATTAAACATATACGGGCAATCACAAGAGTCTTAGTTACGATGAAAATTAAAGACAACTAATGACACCCATAAATGACATCTGCCAATACAGTTTAAAAGTGACACATTTAGAAAATCTAAATGAGCACTTGCGGTAGGCAAATTAAAGAAAGTATTTAAATTTAAACTGACCACTTTTACCCATTGATTTTGGTAGAAAATCCGGCTTACAATATATCAGTTATTTGTTTATCTTTCACATAGAATTACTTTAATGATAGAATTTAAATGGAGACTAAACTTTAGAGATTTGTAGGGAGAATTGAAAAAAGAAAATCAATAAAAATCACCCTGTGCTCTTCGCAAACCATTCCTATTACAATTTTATACACAATCTGATCCATAATCGAATAACCAAAAAGAAGGGGGAGAAAATGACGGTATCTATTTAAAATGATGCAATGAAGCTGATTATTGAAGGCTGAAGCTTTTCCGAATTGTTGATCTGTAATGAGTACCATTAGATTTTAGGTTTTCCTTCGCCATAGGCTCGGGGACAATAAAAAAAGGTTAAAGGATTAAAAAACTTCCATAGCTATGCTTAGAAAAGGTTCCTAAGAATAATTCTAGTCTTGCATTCTTATGACACACAAAAAAAAAGAAGTTGAATGTTTGGAGAAAGGGATACCTACGTATACAGTTGCACATTTTGCCAGTACAGGCTATCATTGTTCTTCTTCATCAAATATTCTGTATAAACACCAGCTAATGCAGAAAGACAAGCAGAAAGAATTCCTAGCATATACCCTTGAAGTGGTGCGGAGAAAAGTGAGTCACATGATGCCTCTCCACAACCTTTAACCTGAATTAGGAGAAAAAAAAAAAACGTAAGAAAAGCGAATTAAAACAGAAGTAGAAAGAAAACAACGGGGATATTTGTTCATTCATTAATGAGAGTGTACTTGAAGGGATGAAGTAAAATGACTCATAACTAGCAGCCCATTTATTGTCAGAATAATTAAGACAGAAGATTGATATAAGGGTTCCCTCCAGCACCAATCGTTGAAAGGTGCAGCTGCACTCAAATATTTAACGGACATGACTAAGAAACATTGAGGTTAACAGTTGTTCAGCTCTTGGATGACATATTACCGAATTGAATGTTCCATGGAACTTTTCCAGCAGAAGGTAATGCAGATTTAATGTGTTTGTTCTTGTTGATACTCCTACTTTTCAAAACTTAACAGAGAATCCAACAGAAGGCATAAAAAAAAAAGAGTTAAGCAGTACCTCAAAATAATTTTAAAACAAAATTAAACATAAGAGAAATGGAGTTAGAGATTTTCAAATTTTTTCATAGATTCCATTCTAAGAAGAATGCTAAATCACCAAACAAATATAGCATATGAAGGAATACAGCAAAAGCTGCAAAACAGACACAGTATACAACAAAAACTTGTTTTAATTGTAAAACAGCAAGTTAGAATTTTTCATAAACCAAGACAACTTTCTACTTGTACTAAGTGTAAAATCTACCAATGGAGATTAGTATGACTGGTTTGGAGAACTCAATGCTCCCTAACCAGAGGTCTCAAGTTCGACTACTTATATATATATATATATATTTCCTAACAATGTAATTGATACGCATAATATACAGCTTTGTTTCTTTGTAATTCTGCTCTGTTTCAGAGTGAATAATTATAATGATAATAATAATAATAATAATAATAAGGGTAATGTCACATTCAATTACTAAGAGAAAGGTTCCTATAAGAAAAAAAAAAAAATTACTTAGAGATAGGTGGAGGAGACCAGCACTGACACCTACTTCACTGAAAAGCATAATCAATCACAAATGCTCAAGAGCCTAAAAGCATCTTAATCCAATCATATTAGTCCATAAATAGCAAAATCACCTGATGCTATGGATCATGAAAGCTAACTACATTATCACTAGCTTCCACTGACATTTATTTGAAACCGTTTGGGTCTATACGAACTCCAAGGCACTTACTAATATAAGAAAGTGAAGCCTTGATGACCGTTATAGATAAAATGAAAGCAAAAGACAAAATATTAAACTCTAAACCCTAAAAATGTAAGCAAAAGCCCTTCATTGCATTATTGCTATTACGAATGACCTACTTATAACTCCATTTCCAAATAAATATGAGGATAGGGCTCTAGCCGTCACCTGGCTTGTTGTTGTTCCAACAGCTAAGAGAACAATCGCCATCCATTGCAGATTAGACAGTTTCCTTCTCAGGAACAGCCTGAACCATCAAAAATAAAATTCTAATGATTCAATGAGGTAAACGGCTCTTAAAAAAAAAAAAAAAAAAAAAAAAAAAAAAAAAAAAAAAAAAAAAAGCTGATTAATACCCTTGTATGGCTTCTTCTTTTTCTCAATAAAAGGAAATATTGCCAACTGTCGTTTGAATACAAAGAACTTTGTTTGACAATTCCATTACTAGATAGCGCTCATAAAACTGACCTCAAATCATATGCATGTATAACTAAAATGAAAAGCACCTGAACAATATTCCCGTAGTGACGATCTTCAAATTTCCCATTATTTGATACGTCGACGTATCCACATAAGTTAGAGTAGCAAACTGAACATTGTTGTGGATCAAATAAATGATGGAAGGAATAGGGAACAAGCGCACGCATTTCCACCCCGTGGTCATCCTTGGAGGAGTCGGTGCACGGAACTCTCTCCAAAGAAGAAAACTAGATACGAGAAGCTACATTTCACAACAAGAAAAAAAAGAAATCAATCACCAAGCAAACTAAATAATTAAAAAAAAAAAAAACACCATTACACTCGAAACCAAAACAAGTTCTAGGGTTTATGCAACAATTTCTGTCAATTGAGCTAACATTTACAATCCAACTTAGTTAAAATTCACGAACCAACCAACAATCTAACAAAAAACAAAAGCATGATGCATAATTCAACTTCAAATCCAAACAAATTTTAAGGTTTATGCAACGATTTCTGTCAGTTGATCATTGAGCTAACATTTGCTATCCAACTTACCTAAAATTCATGCATCAACCAACAATCTAACCAAAAAACGAAAGTAAAAGCATGATGCATACTTCGACTTCAAATCCAAACAAATTTATAGGGTTTATGCAACGATTTCTGTCAATTGAGTCAGCATTTTCAATTTAAATTATCTAAAATTCATGAATCAGCCATTAAGAAGAGATGTTTAAGGAATAAGACCTTGAAAACCTCGGCAAGGAACGGAACGGTGGCGTAATCGTACTTGTATCGGCCATTACTCTGCGAGAGAGTCGTCAAAATCCCCTGCAAAACACAGAGAACATAAATGTAACAACTACACACAATTAACTCTGAAAACCTAATACAAAGATGGTGAAGAAGAGAAGAAACAGTGAGTGAAATCTACCGATTCATGGATTACCTGAGAACTGGTGAGGATGGTGAGAAGCGCAGCGACGAAGTACCACTGCATACTGATCTACTACTGAGTTGTGGTCTGCAATGAAGAGGACGGCATTGAAGACTGAATTGTCGCCATTGCTGTTCTGCAGAAGAAGAAATCGAGATCTGAGACGGAGTGGAGAATCGAATGCGTAGGAAGGGTGTGATGGATTGGACTGAAGAGGGTTTGGATTTGTAGAACCAACCAACGATTGGGGAAGATGAGAAGATGAGAAGATGAAGATTACGGAAAATACTAGGAAGACCCGTTTTGAGTTTAGAATCTTTAATTTGGGGTTTTTGCTTGATTGACACATTTGATGGAAATATATATCCTATTAACACATTCAAAGAAATATTTACAAATCTAACACATTTGGTGCCACGTCACTGCAAAGTCACTGCCAAGTCATTTTTAATTTTTTGAGTAACGAAATCGAGTGAGCAAGTCGTGAGTTGCAGTGACGACTTGCTCCAAAAGCAAGTCGTGACTGCAAGTCACGTTTTGCTTCGAAGGGAAAATTGATTTTGTTGTCACCTCGGTTTTTTTTTTCGTCTGCATATCAGAAGTGAAGTTTTTTTTTTTTTTTTTTTTTTTTTTTTTTTTTTTGTCACCTTTGAATGTTTAAACTTTAGTTTGAAGAATCAATTATTGTCTTTGCAATTATTCAAAGATGGAACAATACTATAGGTTTGAGAGAAATACAATATATATATATATATATATATATATATATATATATATGTATATTCAAAATTAAATTTGAAATATTTGTTGTGTTATGCATAAGATATGATCGAAAGTCACCAATCTAATCAATTTCGTAAAGTAAAAAACCAGAGGAACTCTCTTCCATTTTCTTTCAAAAGATAAGGTCATACTTGCTTGTAAAAAAATGCTTAAAAGAATCAATGAATCAATAAATATGGGAAATTTAAAATGTTGAGTTTGCACCAATCAATTTATAATTGGTTAATATTGTTAGCTAACACTTTAATACATGCTTCATTGTGGAGGAACAGCATGTGATAGCACCTGTACAAAATATGAAGTTGCAAGTAATCGCGGAGCCGGCTGGCGGGCAGCGGCGGCGGCAGGCGGACAGCGGCGGCGGCAGGCGGGCAGCAGCGGCGGCGGGTTTTAAGCAGCGGCGGCGGCACGTCCGGCAGCCACGACGAGTCACCTAAAGGTTCCAACGACCGGCGGACAGCGGCGGCGGCGGAGCGGCCAGAGGCGTCAGGCGGGCAGCGGCGGCGGCGGCGACGGCGGCACGTCCGGCAGGCACAGTGAGTCACCTCAAGGTTCGACGACCGGCGGGATACGGACCACGGAGACGGCCGATCTTCAACGCGCCGGACGGGAGATGAAGGCGGAGGCGGTCGCCGGAGAGAACAAATGCGGCGCCGGATGCTTGGGGTGCTTGGGGGGGGGGGGGGTTTCCTGCTTTTGAGCAGGAGACCTCGGGTCACATGGAAATCGTGACCTTCCATTTTCCATAGATCGGGTTGATCTCCCGCTGACATGGCGCAGATTTGACAGTGACGTGGCACGTGTTAGATTTGTAAATATTTCTTTGGGTGTGTTAATGAGATATATATTTCCATCAAATGTGCCAATCAAGGAAAAAATCCCTTTAATTTTTAGCTCGATAGTTTTTTTTTTTTTTTTTTCCAAAGAGATCGATAGTATTTGTTGATGAAAAAAAGTTAAGGTAACTCATTTTGAGCATTAAAATTCGACGTCAAACTACTGGGGCCGGTGCAATATATATCGATGCTCGTGCACACACATCTCAAGGTGTATTGCATGGGCACCGAATTGGTTGATGCCCGAAGTGGGTTACTCTTTCCCAAGTCATAAGTTTATTTTTTTTAAAAAAAAAATCATTCACAATTTATTTTAAGAAAATGCTTTTGCAACTTATGAAAGACAGGCACTTATCCATTTGCATGTCATACGATGCACCTTAAGATGAGTGCTTATTGAAACGGATAGTTCCTAGACATGTGCGTGTCTTTTCTAAGGTTTTTTTTTTTTTTTTTTTTTTTTTTTTTTTTTTTTTTTTTTTTTGACTTCAGTAGGAGACTAGAGTCGAACCTATGACGTCCCTAAACCATACTTTTTGATAAGCGATGTCTCATCTATCTCATTAGAAATGCTTTGGTGTGTATCTTTCCTAGTTTAACTTTCTAATAGCATTTCTTTTCTTCTTCTTTTTTTTGGTAGAAAGCATTTCCTTTTATTTTACATCTAATAGATACATCACTTTATAGCTTTGGAATCATCTGTTATTTGTTGTTTGAATCATCTGTAGCTTTGATCATCCATACAGCTCTTGGTAGCACCCTCCTTACACCCCCACCTATATGTGACAAACAACAACAACAACAACGCCTCAATCCCAAATGATGGGTGACATAAACACATATAATAACACCGCAACCACATAGAAACCTTGTGCACTAAGATCTCTTCCAACAAATATATAAATAAATAAATAAATAAAGAAGAAACTAAGACTTGAACTCGCAACCATCTTTCATAAGATGTGATCTCAAGCACCAAGCTATCTTTGTGAGGTGTATAATTCCTATTTGATTCTACCCATAAATTATCTATCATAAGCTACCAACTACTGTTATTTGACATTATAATACATGAATTTAAAAATATCGACACATGTAAGAAGCATTTTACAATTCTGACAGCACCCCTAAACTGAACATGCTTGGGAATCTTTGGCATCATTTAAAGAAAAAAATTGCACTAAAATTGATATATTGAGGAATGTGTTTAGTAAAGGAGCTTGAAGATCAGTCGCCTTCCTTCAACACTTAAAACTTAATTAATGAATCTCCCAACATTAATGCAAACCTCAAACCTATAATACATAAGTAGGACCACCAACAATAAGCAATTTCAGTCTTCCAATGTACAATATACAATCTATCATATCATAACAACTTGGCTTCAAATATCAAATCTTTCTTTTAAGTTAAAGACTGCGGCGGTATCCTAGCGGAAAATGAATAGAAAGCGTAGATGATGACCAATGAACAGCCCTAGATACTGTGGTATGAAAAATAAGACACAGAATTTATGTAAACATAAATAATGGAAGCAAAATAATGAATAGACTTTATGTAGAACCTCAGAAATCCAGAGTACTTCATCTTCAGTCCCATCAATCTTCGTAGATGTCCCAAACTCAAATAATAAGTTAAGAATAGCTGTAGAAACCTGCCAATGTATCTCGAGTCTCGACCAACAGAAAGTGCTGTAGCAATGGTAGTCCACCCATATATGTAATATACACAAATCGCATTCTTGGAAAGTAAAATTTCTACAAATTTCCACCCAAGTAAAACCCAAAGAGCTTCTGGCCTGAGCAACATTAAGCACAGATACAACTCTAATACTCTGCCAGCTATTCGGATAAAAGAATCAGCTGCTATTGTTTTCCCCAGTGCTTAAAAAATCTTACAGTTTTTTAGGTAAGTTGTAAGTCTTCTTCAGAAACTTTGTGGCAGCTTCGTCATTCCGATGACATAAAACACGCAGGAGAGTGTTTGGCTCAGCTGGGCTCCACTGGCCAGAAGTAGGAGGGAGTGGAAGCCGGGATTTAGCAGAAGACCCATACGTCTCAAGGGTAAGACGTCTGTAGCGGTCGATGAGACTCTCAGTATCAGTATGGAAAAGGGGAAGAACCTCTCTTACTGGTTTAGAACACTTGTCGATCAAATCATCAGGCAGTCCTTCACCATTAGACCAGTACAGATCTTTCAATAATCTGAAATCATCCTCTATCACTTGAAAATCTTGCTTAGAGAAAGAACGAGATGGACCTCCGGCAAGAAGTATCAATAAGAATCCATCAAAGGAAGCTCTCATAATATCGGTAATGACACGGGTACGCACCCGGTTATGCACAGTTTCTGCAATCATCTCTAATATTTGCTCAAGCTCCTTCAGCATGGGTTCAATTCTTGCAGATGCCGTCTCTCCAACATATAAAGTATCCCACAGAACATGACCTAGATCATGGAAAATCACCTTATATGCAGTCGCTTCGCTAAGTTGCTGAATACCTTCTATACACGCAGCTGGTGACAGCTCAAACTTTTTCCCAAACCATTAGCAATATCGTGAGCTTGAGCTGATTCCGAATTTCTCAAATATGTAATGATTCTCTTCTCTAAGGTTTCCATTTCTGTTCTGATGTAATGAAGTGTATTCATACGAACACATAACTGGGGTATGCCATCTCCATTTGTCGTTCCGACCTGAGATCTCCTGTAAGGAACTTGCAACTTTTCTTTCTTTTTCCATTGGAACTTCGATCCTACTGTACACCTAGTTAGGGCCGGCAGTGTGGGAAGGAAAGTAGTTCGCGACCCTGCATATAACGTGTTTTTTTTTTTTTTTTTGTTACAAAATGTGAATACACGCATACGATAAAAGCAACATATTTTTTATTGGCTTTACAAGTACATACCACAGCCAGATTTTGTCTTGGATATGTAATGCAATAGGCATTTGTCAAGTCCAGTCATCAAGTCAGGAAGGCAAGCTGGATGCATTGGTATTGGCAACTGAAAATAGGAATCTAAAGTCTCATCTAGAATTCGAAGGACTTCGACAGCAGAGGGAGCAAGTTTCTCTTTATTTGCCTGCGGATTCCAAATCTAAAGAAAAATATTCAAAGGAAACAAAAATAAGAAGAATATTAGTATACACATACAAAATGGAAAAGGTCGGAAATTAAATCACAATGAAACATCAAGTTCATCAAGATAAGCAAATGGATGAACACAAGTATCTAATCATACATAATTTAGGAGAGAGCTCTTCATGGAAATTTGATAATCTGGTGATCAAGCATAAAAGCCATTCAGCGGTGCACACTGCACCTTAGAAGTTGGATTGATCTAAGCACTATACATCTAACCTTAGAACCTGGTAATAGAGTTAGTACTGCGAATCGGATTTATCTTCTTCTGACTCAACTCAACTAATTAGGTCAATGGAAGCAAATGCAATCCACTTCTTTTCACCAAAAGTCAACTATTTATCATACAAAAGCAATTAAGCATTCCTTACTTATCCACATCGATCATATTTGGAGACTTTTACTTCATGCCATTCATAATGTCACTGATTCAAATCGATGCATCTGATAGGTTAACTTCCCCCTTACTTTAAATCCGGTCAAGTTAACCTTATCATCCATCAAATGTCTTTACCCAACTCTTTATCTTAAAATTTACTGTCACGTGACTACATAAGAGAATCATATTCGTTGCACTTCTTTAGTTAATATTTCTTTGCCACAACATTTTCCCTCATAAGCAATCGTTAGCCTGAAATTTTATTTATCACTCCTAGACTCCTAGTAAAGAGTCCAAAAAAGAGCTAACAGCTGTATCTACTGAGCTTCAACGTCTCTCCATCTTAACAATAACTCTTATCTACTAAATTGACCTTACTAATCCCAAGAGCTCTAGAATCTGGATTAGCTACTTTGCATGTTAGTCTTTTCCACTTTAATAACAATTTTTCTTTTCCAGTTATGAACCAAGATAATAATTTTAATTCAAGAAGCTTTCAAGCAGAGAGCACATGTAGAACTGCTCAACCAACATAAGTTTCACTGCATGATCATATTGCCAACACATACAGCAAAATATGCAAAATGGCTTTCATTTATGGTGTTCAAGAACAGAAAAGACAATATAGAGGAAGATGACCCAAATTAGTTGGGTCTGATAACAATGTTGATAATCCAACACCAATAATATAACAAAGGGAGCTGTCGTAGATTGAGTTTCCTAAATAAATTAACTGTAATTTCTTAATCCTTACTATTTTCATCAAACCACATGCTCCGGCCTCAACCCAATAATATTTATTATTTCCTTTTACCTACAAAATTTCATTCTAGAAATAAATCGATTTGGTCATTGTTAGTTGTCCAGTTTGAAGCATTACTGAAAAGAGGCATCTGCATAAAATCAGAACCTACAAGCTAGTGTTGTTTCTATTTTTGCTTCATAAGAGTGGAAAGTAAGGAAATGAAAGGCAGCTTGGCCATCTATATCTGAGGTTGAGAGTTCAAGTCTACCCATGTGCAAGATTGAGAGTTAAGAGTTGGTTTCTTATAAAAAACAACAGAAGCATATGAGAAATTCAAGGAGCATGATAAATATAGTAGCAAACATTCACAAACCTCTTGCTGCAGATTCCTGTCAACCCATTCCTTCAGCCTATCTACCCTTGTCTTCACCCACATCTTCACCATATTAGCAATTGCTGTTTCTGCTTCATATGGAGGCATCTCACGAATTATCCCTTTCCCACCATCATCACTATCCACAGAGTCTTCAACAGCAATCTGCACAAGATCTTTCTCCAGTTTATCAGCAGCTCTCAGGACATGCACAGCATCAGGTGTTAGCTCTGAGAGGCCTGATATAAATTGCTTCAGCTCGTTTCCATAGCAAGTGTGAAGAGTGGCAACAGCAACACCAGCTGCTAGAGGGTGCCACCTCTTCAGGATTGGACTGAAGATCTCCTTCTCGTTCACAGCCAGTTCACCAATGTCCTTTGCAAGGATAGAAAGGAGAGGGAGGGATTTTGGCTGGTTTCTTGACGTTCGTCTGCTAGAATCAGCCTTCTCCATTCTCTGTCTTAAGATAGAAAAACTATTACCACTAATACACCAAAATGTTACTGGCAAAATAAAACAATCATTTACACGAAAAGAAATTCCTACTAAGTTAAAAGGAAAATTTTATAGGACCGCAATTAGGCCAGCTATGCTCTATGAAAGTGAATGTTGGGCGGTAAAGCAACAACAATTACATAAAATGAACGTAGCAGAAATGTGGATGCTTAGGTGGATGTGTGGTAAAACTCGTAAAGATAGAATAAGAAATATAGAAATTCAAAGACAAGTAGGAGTAGCACCAATTGATACAAAGATTAGGGAAGGGCGGTTGCGATGGTTTGGCCTACAAATGCATCAACTAGAAAACTTGATTCAATAGAAACTGTAGAAATTCGACGAGGTATGGGCATATCAAAGTTAACATGGGATGCATTAATTAGGAGGGATTTGAATGGTTTGAAAAGCTCACCATCAATTGCACTTAATCGAGCACAATGGAAAAGTTTGATCCATGTAGCCGACCCTGATTAATTTGGGACTGAGGCTATGTTGTTGTTGTTGTTGTATTTACACGAAAAGAAATGGAAGGATGAATAATGTCATCAGCAATGCTTTCTTTTTTTTTGGGGTGCTGTTTGATTGGATTATTTGGGTTGCATTGGAGTTTTATCACAAACATATTAATTAATTAAAAAAAGAAGAAACTGTTCATTCAAAAGGTTAAAGTAGACGTTTTTTTATAAATTCAGGTGCTAAAGGTCAATCAACAATTATGATACTAGCTCACAACAGCATATGAGAGCCAACAACGGTATAATGCAGCACAGCAGTTGCTGCGATGCCATTACAGAAACGTGGGTTTTGCAATGTTGTCGCAGTGGCAGCAACGCACGTGCTGCAACTGCAAAAAAAATTTGTTCAATAAGATTGCAATTGACAAAGAAGGAAATACAACAAAAAAGAGGAGAAAAAGGAATGCAAGGCAGATTATGTAGCCAGAGGAGATGCAGAAACCACCTAAACAGCTATCCAAACTGCTACGTGAATGCATGACGAAAATGACAGGTTGGGAGCGACAGAGATGGAGTTAAGATAACAGGAATTTTTTATTTGGTGATGGGTTTGGATGGATTCAAGTTTTTTTTTTTTCTTTTATTTTTTTTTTTTTGTTTTTCAAAAAGCTGACTGCCTTAGCATCTTGGTGCTGCCCAGGAGATGTATTGCGGTAACTAGTTTAGGCCTATTCTTTGTCATCTTACTTATCTCCAAGAAATAATTACATTTTCTTTTTGCAATTACCTTTTTATTACCAAGCAATTAGTTTATTTTTCATATTTCGTTCCTCTTGCTTTCAGCTATTCTATCTCAATTTAATTATTTTCATCATGATCACTTCAATAGCCCCACTTGCACATAACTCCACAATAATTAGTGGGTCATTGCTTTCGTTACGCCTTAGATATTTTTTCTTTTCTATCTTTCAGAGCTCGCCTTCCAATTTTGGCTATAAAAAGGAGGATGCAATCATATGATGAGCAGAACTAGAGAAAACAATCCCATGCAACCATTATAAGTTATAACAATCAAGTCTAATTTTCATTTAATCTTCTTGACCTCAATTATGATATTATGATCCAAAATAAAAAATGGACATACACTACACACAAAACAGTTGTCTATTAT
The DNA here is from genome assembly GCA_039657325.1 of Stephania cephalantha. Taxonomy (NCBI): domain Eukaryota; kingdom Viridiplantae; phylum Streptophyta; class Magnoliopsida; order Ranunculales; family Menispermaceae; genus Stephania; species Stephania cephalantha. The sequence continues at coordinate 42,642,277 of CM077576.1, forward strand.
TTAATACTCCACAAAAATAAAAACCCTGTTATACCTTATGGATACCTAGAAATTGGCTAATTGTATTTTTATATTATTCTTTTTAGTCATTCCTTTCTTTGTACTTTACTTTTTCATCCATAAGATGTTCTAAACAATGGATTTGAGGTTGTGGCTTCCACTTAAACCTACAAGTTCTACAGGAGCATCTCATATTACTTCCACTTAAACCTACAAATACTGCAGGAGCATCTCACTTTTAGGCCATCTCACAGCAAACGCTTTATCTTGTATTCTTTTGTGCTACAATCAAAGTGTTCATCGCATTAACTATTAGAATGTATTGTGGTGCATGCCTAGTTAATATACTAACTCTAGCGATTATATTGACCATGCTTCATAGATCTAAACCATCATTGTCTTCCATTTATCATATGTACATCTTACTAAAAACAAAAACAAAATCCATGCAAATTGGCACAGCATAATCTTACTAATGAACATGGCAAATGAAGATGAGAAGACTTGCCTGTGCAAATGCAGTGCGAAGTGATGATCTGATATAAGTATCAATTCTACTACGAGCTACATCAACTTCTTCTCTCCTCTTTCTTCGATATTCATGAGATATATCTTCAACCAATATCTTAGCTGCTGATACACCAAGCGAAACAATGCTTTCCATTAAATCAATATTATCGCGATGGAAGGTATCATGGTAGGCCAGAAGTCTTTTTCTGCCCAACCAAGCATCGAACTAAGTGTTGAACTCAAGATCTTGGAATAAACTGGATCTTTTGTTGCCTTTGCATCTTTGGCAACTTCATCCAGCTGATTATTAGCAGCCAATAGAAGATCCATTTCAACTTGGCCAGTTATAACAAAACAATGAAATAAAACCCACGAAAAGCAAAGGTTGTGAAGCATCTGATTAATCCCAAGAACGATCCACGTCTTTTTTAAGAGTTCCATAACCTCGTCAACTTCTTCAATAATCGATGTTTCTTCATTAGCGTCGAAGCACGCTTCTAAAAGCATCTGATAGAGTCGAAGGTTCAACGGAATTCCATCAGCCCAATGGCATGCATCAGGAATCCCATTTGACGTTCTGCAAGCAAGCGCTATTACAGCACTGCGCAAGATCTGCATTGCTTCATTGTTTTTCCCAGTTTCTATGGGCTTCTCCATGGCACCACGTATAATTTGACGAAGACGCTGAGCAGCAGCATCCTGCTTATCTAGTGGAATATGCGGATATAGCAAAAGCCCAGCTTCTAAAACCTTCAAATTTCTCCTTTGCCACGCTTCATACTCATGCTGATCAGGAAAATCTGAAGACTTGAACTGCTGTAATAGCTCTAACGGCATAACCATCGAATCAATGCGCCTTCCAAGCTGTCAAAACAAGTTGAAGATAAGTTCAATTAAAAAAGGTTACTTGTTTCCACAGCAATCAACATTTGAGATTCTTACACAAAAAAGACCCCCATACCAAGATTACAACAATCAAATTGAAATTCTCATTCTAAAACTACCCATCTACTACTGCATGAATTAGACAAACCAAAATTCAAAATGGCCCCATATTTAGTCAAATTCAGTCAAATTAGAAACAAAAGCACTAACTTTACCGATCAACAATACAAAAAATTTCTATCACAAAAAATCACAACTACAAAATCATCAGAACCGACATCACTCAAAAACCAATCAAATTGAGCTTCTCATTCTAACACTACCCATCTAGGCACCTACTATTACGTGAAAGAAATGAACCGAAATTCAAAAATGCTCCACATTTAGTCAAAATTCAGTCCAATCAGAGAAACTACTTAGAATTCAAGCAACACATAATTACTACAAAATCCAGATCAACAACACTAAATATGGAAAAATCACAAGAAAAATATTTCCATCACAAACATCATAACTAAAAAATCATCAGAACCCACATCACTCCAACCCCAAAACCAAAATTCAAAATGGCCATTTTTAGTCAATTTCAGTCCAATCAGAGAGACTACTCAGAATTCAAGCAACACAAACAAAAGCACCAACTTTACAGATCGACAACACCAAATATGGTTAAAATCACAACCAAAATGAACAAAAACCCTAAAATTCTAAACCCCAAAACCAAAACTCAAAATGGTCCATTTTGAGTCAAATTCAGTCCAATCAGAGAGACTGCTTCGAATTCAAGCAACACAGAAACAAAATCACCAACTTTACAGATCGAAATCACAACTAAAATGAAGAAAAACCTTAAAATCCAAAACCTGAAATCTCACCTGGCCAGCCGAGATCCTCAACAGTCCTCTCCGAACCCTCGAATCGGACTGCTCCGAAACCCTCATCTGCACTCTCATGAGCTCCCCAACCGTCAACGGCTTCCTCAATTTAGGGCTCGTCCCATTCGCCTCCTTCCCATTTGGACTCCTCTTCTTCATCCCCAGCGCCTTCTTCACCTTGCTCGCCGCCCCCAGCGTCAGCGATCTCTGCAGCGACGTCGACAGCGACGGCGACGACGACTGCAGCGAAGAGCGTTCGGCCTGCGCCACGTACGTCAGGGGCTTCCCCCCCGAGGATCTGCAAGCCGAGACGAAGATCTCGTATGCTGTTTCGCGGAGGTCTGACTCTGAGAGTTTTGCGGATGACATTTCGCCGAATGGGGATGGGACATCGAGATCTGGAATTGGGCTGATCGTGGGGTGCCGCTTTGAGGAGGAAAGTGAAGATGATGAAGAAGCTCCTCCTTTGTCGAGGAAGAGAGACGCCATTGTTGGTCCAGATGAGCTCTCTCTCTGTCTCTAGACTCTATAGAGAGAGAGAGAGAGCTTTTTTTTAGAGAGAGAGAGAGTAGTGTGTTGAGTTGTTCTTGCTTGTTTTTTAGTTCAGTTGCTAAGGTGACACATCACACATTTGGTGTGGTTGTGGTGCCTTCGATGTGCCTCGAGATACGGATTACAAATGTTAATAAGCTGTGTGAAAATGTATCTGTCTAAAGTATATCATAAAGCGCCAACTGTATCAAGTAATCCACCCTCATATATTCTCTACCCCTATTTCCAAACAACCGCATCGATTAATCCTCGATCAAATACCAGCTGCCCCCATTTCCAAACTAATTTTTTAACATTTACAGAAATTGTAGAGTCTCTTGTTACTTGGGCTAACTAGTTTTTGTTATCATAGATTCATTGCTTTTATTTAAAATTGTGATGAGGTTGTGAACTCGTACTTCCTAAGAGATCACTTATGTGGGAATCTGAGTTTGTGGTATGTTGGATTTGTGTTTAGATTTGAGTGAGCGGATCTAGATCCCGGATCGGACGGTTGTGAATAACTGTTTTTTGTTTAGTTTTTAAGTAAAGAATTAGGGCCCACAGGAGCAGTAATGTCAGCGCTTAGTGAGGACAGCAGAGTTGGTGGCGAAACGGTGATGGGGTTGGCGAGTCCCATTTCGAGGCGGTTTGGCCTAGTTGACTCAGTGGGTGAAGGAGTCAGACAAATGTCTAAATCATTCATTTTTTTTTTGGATAACCACTAATCAAAGGGCTTAATGGCCTGAAATCAAATGTCTAGCTTCTCGCTAATACAATCATTATTTAGTAACAAACTAAGAGCTTTTGGGGATCCCACCGTATTCTAGTGTCGCCCAACGATGAGAGGCCAAGTTTGGCCATGGAATCCACGCATGAATTGAAGCTTCTCGGGATCCATTTTATTTCAACTTGCCACTTGTCTTTGAAGTTCATAGATAGATGATAGAATGTGAGCACGACTCTCACATATCATCTTATTTGACATCGATTATAAGCCTACATAGAGTTCATCTCGAGTAAAACTTTATATACTTCCAATTGCTTGCCAAGCTACTCGCGTCTCGTTAACACCCCTCATAATTTCGATATAATGACTAAGCACGACCCTAAATGCTTTGGTGATACCCTCTCAAATAATCAATTGCACATTATCTACTCTCACCTACATAGAGTTCGTCTCGATGTCACATTATTTCAATTTCACAATCGTATTAATAGTCAATTTAATGATAGTTTTTTAAAATAAATAAAATTAGCGAATCAATGTACTTTTATTAGCGCAATTGATTTTATGTCTGGTCCTGTATCGAGAATCATGAATGATTAATTAAGTTTTTATTTTTTTCTTAAAAAAATAAAAAACCTTAATTAGTGTCGGCTGAAGTCAATAGTAACACCTCAAAAGTTGAGTGAGTTGAATCGGTCTCCACCAACTGTTATAAGCCAAACAGTCCTGTTCACATCACAATTATAATTCATTCTATTATTACGGGGATGACAGCGGCACAAAATCTTTGTTTTACATTATGCTGAGCTGCATGCCTTTTTTATTTGTTTGAAGTAATTGACTAAAGTACCCTCGATTGACTTTATCGCCTAATTATATAAAGATATTTTAAAGAGGGTAAACCGTGTCTTTTGGTTTCCTGGTCGTTACGCCAACTGTAACGATGGAATCCTTAATTTGTCGTTGTTTTCTTCATAAAATTAAAATATACTGTGAGATTGGTTTTAAAAAACAAGAAACGAATAGAGAAAGAAAGACAAAGCAATAGAACTAATGAATAGGTTATCAATGACAAAAAAAAAAAAGCTACATTGTGTAAAATCGTTACAATAATCTAAGTTATTGCGGTTGACAGTTTGCTAAAACTGTTTAACCTAAGCCCCAAACGTGCTCGTACTCCTTTGTGATATGGGAAATTAAATGCTACGCTTACTTGGTGAAAAAACTCACCTAACCACACTCGCTTTGGTGTGACAACGTTTGAGATATGGGCTTACGTGTTTTAAGGTGCATAAGCAACATAACAAAAGCCAATGCTACATCAATGGTTGGTGCATTGGAGTGGTTCGGTACTCCAGCGCCTTAAGAGGATGCCTCGAGCTCGAGACTCCACTAACGCAGAAACCACTGCTATGAGAGTTTTACCCCTTAATGAGTCGACTCGACTCGACTCGAGCTCGGAATAGTCGGTTAAGTACAGGCACTAGTGATCTAGATCGAAAAAAAGCTAAAGCTACATTTACTTGGTGAATACTCTCAATGAATGAAGAAGAAAAGCATCGAATGACAAAAAAAGTCGACTATATGCACCCCATTGTTTACTTAGTGCACCCCAGATGCCTTTTTTTACCTATATACCATATATATACCCCTTATGGAAACAACTAATTTGCCCCCAACAACTACCTGATTTCCCTGCTTGTTCCCAACCCTCTCACGATCAATTGCACCCCACCCTACTCACAAACGTCTTTGTTGTCGTTCAACTCGGGAGCACGTCCATTTTTGGAGCAAAAAGACAGAACCGAGTGTTGTAAGTGTCAACTTGTTCACTTTTATTGGGTTAGAATCAGTGGAGATGTCTTTGTTTGGGTTTGTAATGTTTGTTTTTATTTCATCTTCTAGGGTATTTGCATCATCATGATTTTCAAGTTTGTTTGTTTTTTAAAATGGTCGAGGAACATAGTATGGAAGACGATACATCGCAAGGAGAGGTAATATTAACTTTTACTTTTCATTTTCTCAGCGTAGAACCGTCTTTTTGGTTTTTGAGGTAGCTCGATGGTATAGGGCAGAAGTTGGAACCTTCTGTTTGTGTAAATGGTACCGAGTAAAAGTATGTACCTTCGGTCATGTCCCACCGAAATATATTAGTTGTTGTTCGAATTTTGAAAAAAAATTGGTTTCGAGGTATGGTACCGAATATTATTCGTAAAGTTCGGCTATAACCAACTAAGTAATATAGTTTAGGCTCGACACTTGACCACCAAACTAGAATTTTTTTTTATTATAACTCGAGGCAACTTCGGTTTCGGAGTGAGGTAATCGAGACTTGATGGTTAAGTCCGGTACTTACATACCTATTAAACAATTGTGACATCACTGTACTAATCGAAGTAATTTTTTTTACATATTTTAGATGTTTTACAAGATTAAACTAAATGAATCTTGTATTATTTTGCGATCATTGCCATCTTCTAGTGGATATCCCGACTATTCTAGTAATTTTTTTTTTTTTTTTTTAGAAAAGGCCATTCCGAACGAGGGAATAAGTCATTACTCGGCTTCAAAGAGTTGCTCTCAATCTTCAGTTCGTATTGGTCACCAATAAATCTGATGGTGGAGGGGGTGGTCGTAGGGAAATGGTTTCTTTGGCTTGTGAGAGGGTGGAATATATAGGAGACTTGCCTAGAAATTAGGCAAAACGAGAGCTCAACAAGTGGAGAAAGATGCAAAGAAAAAGAAACCAAAGTCAAAACTCCTTGACAAGGTGGAGTTGGAAGAAGAAGACGATTCAAGATACAAGACTGGAGAAAGAAATATAATTGTCCTTTTGCTATTAATCTGAAATAACTCTCGATTCATTATGACATGTGAATCTTATGTGTGGCCAACACAACCATGACACTTTGGCATATACTTGGAAGGTCACTCATACGTAGGTAGATTGAATCCAAATGAGAAAGTGGTCTTGCAACGAGATGACTACGGATAATGCGAAGCCCCGTAAGATTCTAACTACTTTGAAGGAAAAAGTCAAATTGAATTCTTCAACCATTTGCACAATCTACAATAGGAGACATAAGCAATGACGATTGGAGTCGGCGGGAAGATCACAAATGCAGAAATCATGCACTTAATTGAGACACACAAGTACATATCTTGGCCCTAATGTTATTGTATCTTCCTGTTCGCCCAACACGCAAGTGATCTACAGGGCCTCCCATACAAGTGCCTCAAATGGTGGCATGTCATTGCTCGTCGATAGCTTGTTATTATATGCAAACTCACACAGAGGCGAGATAATCCTCCCACGAACCCCCAAATTGTAATATACAAGACCACGAGCATATACTCCAAAATTGGATCGATCCGCTCGATTGTCCGTCGATCCGAGGATGATAAGTCGTACTAAATCGCAACTTTGATACCAAACTGTTCTGCATTGCCTCCCATAGTTTCGAGGTCAATCTGGGATCTCTGTCGACACAATGGAAGGCGGGACCCCATGAAGTCTAATAATTTCCCGCTCAAACAATATGCTCAGTGGGAAACGTGTATTTCATTTAGATTGGAATGAAGTGAGCCGACTTCGTCGATCTATCAATCACTACCCAAACCGCATCGTGACGCCTCGATGTCTGCGGTAGCCCACTAACGAAATACATAGTGACATGTTCCCATTTCCATTGTGGAATGAGCAACCACTTGTAATAATCTGGGTCTCATGTGCTCGGCCTTCACCTGCTTTGCAAATGTGACAACTCCTAACGTACGCACCAACGTCGGCCTTCATCCCTAGCCACCGAATAGTCGCATCAAATCATGGTACATTTTGGTCGACCAGATGAACTGTAACGAGACCGGTGTGCATCCTCCGTAAATCCGATCCAGTATCTCCCGATCCACAGGTTTCCACAATCTCCATCGGTATCTCAAACACCGATCTGTGGTTTATGTCCAATAAGTGCATTCCGATTCCGTGACGGACCAACGACCATTCGCCATGAGCCCGTTGGCCTCTCGACACTCGGCAACGAACCGTTCAATCGATACGGTCGGTATCCTCATCGATAACAAATGTCTTTGTTCGCCGTCATCGACAACTCGGCCATGCACATAATCGATGCGTGTAATAAACCATGCTCATGTGTCATCTATTTAGAAACGATCATTGTCGAGTCCACTTCGCTCAATGCGTCTGCTACGACGTTCGCTTTCTTAGGTGATACTCAATAGCGAAGTCATAGTCTTTCAAAACTCCGACCATCTCCGTGGCGCATATTCGAGATCCCTTTGCGTGAAGATGTAACGTAAACTCGGTGATCCGTATACAAAAAGAATCGCTCTCCATGAGATAGTGCCTCCAAGCCTTCATCTGCAAAGACGACCGGCCATTCTGCAAGCTCCAGGTCGTGCCTTTGATAATTCCCTCGTGGGGTCTCAATCGTTTGGAAAGATAGGCAATGGTCTACCATCATGCATCAACACACATCCAAGACCAATGCCCGACGCATCTGTATATACTAGTCAAGATCTTGCCCGAGCTCTGGCAATGTTAATCTTGGTGCGAGATGTCAATCTCCATTTCAATTCACAAAAGGCTGCTTTCACACTCATCGACCGGTCAAATCGACGTCTTTCTTAGTCGATCTCGTCATCGGCTTGGCTGCGATCGAGGAAAATCTGTACAAATCGCCGGTAGTATCCGACCGATCTAAGGAAACTCAGTATATCGACCCACGAGACTCAGGGCGTCTTCCAATCAATGATTGCCCTAATCTTTTCGAATCCACCGAGATACCACCTTCGATGATGACATGGCCTAAGAATCTCACCGCACTTAGCTAAAAGTCTCACTTGCTAAACTTGCGTACGGTTGTGCTCTCTTAGTGTCGTTAAAAAGCTGTCTTAAGATGTCCTCGTGATCCTCGGGAGTCTGCTATAGATCAAGATATCGTGGATGAACACGATGACAAATCTGTCCAAATACGGCCTCATGACCCTGTGCATCAGGTCCATGAAAATCGTTGGGAGCGTTCGTCACCCAAACGGCATGACTGTGAACTCAAATAACCCGTATCTCGTGTTGAAAGTGGTTTTCTGGATATCCTCTTCTCGAATCCTCAACTGGTGATAACCTGAGCAAAGGTCAATCTTCGAGAAGAATCGCACCCGTCAGCTGATCAAACAGATCGTCAATCCTAGGAAGTGGGTAACGGTTCCTCACGATTACGATTCGAGCTTCCCATAGTCGATGCACATCCTCATTGTACCATCTTTCTTATTCACAAACAAGATCTGGAGCTCCCAAGGTGACATATTGGGGTGAATGAAACCCTTCTCCAACACTCATCCAACTATCGTCTCACCTCCTCCTGCTCCATTGGTGCCATCCGATAAGGTCGATTGGCAATCGATCATGCGTCCCAGTATCGGCTCGATTATGAACTCAACGAATCGTGGCGGTGGTAATCCGGTAAATCATATTGATATACATTGATGAAATCCCAACTACGGAACGTCCTCAATCCGGACGGTCGTCCGAACCTCCGCTCAACTATCGCGCAACGCCTCCATCTCTGCGCTATAGCTAGTCGGCCTCTCGTGATGGGTAAGTCGATTCGACCCAAGTAATACGAACTCCGGTATTCTAGGAATATGAAACTTTATCCTCTTAGTAAGAGTCTATCCGTGCATGATAGGATGCTAACCAATCCATCCCGAATAGTGTATCAAACTCTAAGTACTCCAATACTCGAACATCCGCTGGTAGCCGATGTCCCTCCACCTCTATCATCGCATCTCGAGCAAAAACTGGTAAATGCGAGGACAAGATGTAGGTCTAGTGTCTGTGTAACTAACCACTAATAATCCAACAATACGTCCAAAAGAAACGATAAAGTGCTACGAGAATCAAACATAGCATGTATAGGACGACCAACATCTCACATTTCAATCGTCGTATATAGCATGCTATACGGACGTACCTCAACGAGCCGCCTAGTCGCCTCGCTATCCGGTCGTGCTAACGCATGCGTTCTATCTTTGGCACAGTCGACTCTCGCCGTGGCGATAGTGGTGCTGACGATCGACCCTCAAGTGTCCCCTCGACCACACCGGTGACATCTACGACTCTCCGTCTTCACTGTCTCGTCCGTCTCCGGCTCTCGGACCTTGACCTCGGTCTACGACCCCTGTCATGTCCCCTCGATCTCGACCCCGATGGTACTCACTGTGGGTGTGACCTCTGCAGAGCCATTGGTCTTGAGGTGATAGCATGAACTGGTCATTGTGGCTCCTCATATCGGGCCGATCGCCACAATAATAGTCCCGGCGGCCCTCTCCCGTCTATCATCTCTCGGCCTCTATCCTGGACGATCCATCGGTCTCTTACGCCTCTCGATTCGACCAAGAACTACGCCCGATCATGCCCTCCCTACTAGTCACACGTTTGCCGACCCTCTGCAAAGTATGTATGTCTCATGCCAGCCAATGCCCATCAAAGATCTCCTACGAGTCATGGCTCTCGGTCGGCCGAGACAATCAGCTGCGATGCAATCTGTCATCAACCCCTCTGGTGAAATAATAGATCTGTAAGCGCTCTGTCCCGGCGACATCTAGAGAGAACTGAAGCAAATGTCGGAACCTCTCCATATACTGCATCAAGGTCCGATTACCCTGTCTCAGAGTCAGGAACTCCTCCCTCAGTCTCAACCTAACCTCCATAGGTATGTACTGATCGTAAAATAGCTCCTAAACTCAACCCATGTCGTCGGTTCGGATGAGTATCCGTATATGTCGTCCACCGGGACCCACATGCCCTCTCAAACAGGCTCCCGAAAGTCGTGCCTGTACAGTCTCATCGTTCCTCATCAGCTTATGGAAACGCTGATGGGACACTACCCATCTCCCTGCAGCCTCGGGGTCACCGCCTCCGTAAAAGAATCCAGTAGGTACTTCAAAAACTCCTCAATAACCGTCTCTGGTGCCATGACGAATGCGATGTAGTAGTAGTGTCGGCGATGGGGGTGGCGTGGCCAGGTCGTCGTCGTGAGTGGAGGCGTAAGAGTCGATGTCTCCAAAGGAACGACAACTGTGGTAACTGTCTCTGTGGTTGCCTCTGCAACCCCCGAATCGGTGTCTGGGGTACCACTTGAACAACGAGCTTTCTCCGTTGGTACGGTCGCGACCATCGCGCTCTCTAGGCGAAGTGAGTGCCACTCTGCTCTTGTAATAGCGTAATACCTCGGCCATCGTGTCTCTTGGGCCGAGAGTCTATCCTCCACACTCGCCATACTCGGGACATCCCTAGCCGCATCACTAATCTGTCCGGTCTTAAAAGGCGTGCCGATCGTCCGTCCATAATCTCGCATCGAGAATGTGTTCGGATCGGTCTCGAGGTATATACGTATATCATATAATAAAATGAAAATATAACACGCATATAAGTTCTAACTCTACCCACCTCACATCACTTCCCAACTAAAGTTCGAAGGCAATAACTTTGGGTTTCCACATCTAAGTTCATTGATTAAATTTTATTGTCTTAAGACTTCCTCTTTTATGTGATACCAACTATGGCGGCTCTCGCGCCTAGGTGACGTGTCTCCGTGTACTCCTTGCCACTGCCTAGCCCAACTACACGTGTACGACACCTTCCCGTCCTTTTCTCTATCTCAAAATTCGTATCCACTTGTGTGTACGAGCGTATAAGTGACATTTTCAAATTTTAAGTCATACTTTATACCATTAATTCAAGAAATATTAATAATCAAATAAACAAATCATATTGTGGAAAAAACCCTGAAAAGTACTCTATAAGGTATCTACATGTACAATGTCATGATACTCCCAGTTCTCAAAAGAAATCAAAATATCAAAAAACAAACACACGTACAAGTAGTCGTAGATAGCGAGCGATCGAGGTAGTCGCCTAAAATCCCCTTGCTTACTTACTTGTACTCGGATGCGCACTCAATCATCATAGAAGAAAATGGATGACGAGTCCAAGTAAGTAAAATCCCAAGGAACTCCTCGAGCATTCCAATAAACAAGTGGAATTCAATAAATACTTGTTAAATAAACATGCGGAAGGTAAACATACAACTATAATTAGAGCATCGCATGCATAGATAACAATAAAGTGCAAATGTATGTGCCTCACATTACGGTCGGACTAAACCATATTTCGAGATTCCCTTCCAGGATCCCACTAGTGGCGCACCCAACTAGCTATCACCTGGTCCCTCCTGGTGGCGGCGTAGACCTACGACGCACCGACACATGTAGCATTCATTAGCTTGGGTCGTTATCCACCGAGAACTCCCGATACACATGCTATGGTCTAGAATGCATAGACCCACAACGAAAAATTCGGTGGGAGTAACTCAACCAACCGTCCAAACAATGACAAGATATAGATGTAATAAAGACCACAAGGAATACTTTGAAATGAATGAAAATACAAAGCCAAATAAATACTCGGAATTTTTCAATTGGGTTTTACAAACCTCGTGTTGAGTCGTTAATTATGTAATATTATATATAGGTTATTTATATATTTTTATTGTCAAGTCTCCAAAATACTAGCCTAATTACGTTTATTTATTATTTTCGGGGTTAACGGAGTGCGCGTTTGAATTCGTGGCGGAAAAATACTCAAAATGGAGTATTTACTTGCGATGATCGGATGCGGGACAATTTGCCTCGAAATACGCGTTGTGCGGCGTGGGTCGAATAGCGGTAAGTATGTTTCACCAATAAGAAGATGCCACGTCGGTGCCACGCGTCACACCACCGCCAAGTGTCGGGCGCCTATTAGTCCACGACCACACACAAAGCCGGCGCCACCATGGGAAATCGCCACGTCGGCGGGATAGACCACGTCACACACCACCTTTTCTTCTTAGCGCGTTTCGACGACTTATCGATCGCACTCGGGATGCGTTCCAAGCACGACTCCCGATAAGTCGCGCGAGTCACGCGACTTTCTCTTCCACGTTTCGTGTCCACGTGGCGGGCTCCCATTGGACGACGCGTCACCGTGAGCGGTTCGGCCAATCCGGACGCGACACGTGGCGCTTTTTCCTCACCAGTGCATCACGGCAAGTTGTCTCATCCAATCTTAACGCGCCACGTCACACCCGCTAGCTTGATCGCCCAATCCGTGTCGCCGCGTGTCCTTGACTTGCAACAAGCCTCCAACCAGGGCGAAGGGTATATATATTTTTCTTCTTCCTCTCTCGGGTGTCTCTTCTCTCTCGGCCGAACTCTCTCCTCTCCCCCATTCTTTATTTTTCTTCTATTCTTTTGTGTTTTTGATGCGAGGCTAAAACCTCTAGCCTAGGCAAGACTGCGAGGAAGGTTCAACTGCGCATATCAATGGATTTGTGAGATTTATATATTTTAATTTCAATCTTTTCATTATTATTTTATTTTCTTTGGTATTGTTTGAACAATCAAAGTTAAACACTTGTTTAAACTTTGATTTATTTGTCAGTGAGTCGTAAGCACCCGTACTTGTGCAATAAGACCACACTAGTGGCAATTGACCCTACCAATTGATTAGTCTCTTTTGGGACCGGTTGAATACCTTAGAAATCTGGGCTAAATCGACACACTAGTGATCCGGTTGTCTAGGTGTAGTGCCTTCCAGGAAGCTCAATGCGGTCAACGCATTAAACCCAATTCACTTGAATTGTGGTTATGTGTTTGATTAGGGAAGTAGTCACCGTCGTACCTTGGCTATCGAGATTAGGAAGTGCGAGGAACCGCGTGCGTCACCGGGTCTATAGCTACACTAAGATATTTTGATTTGCATATTTTACATAAATCGACGACCAAATCCAATCTTTTACCGAACCGAACTTGTATGTCTTGACCTAGGTATTTTTATTAATTATTTGATTTTCAATTTTATTTCCTTTGCTTTCATTATTTTATGATTAGATAATTAATTCATTTTCTATCAAACCCCGATTTCCCTTTTAGTTATTTTTGACCTTAGAAAGAATACCAGTCCCCTGTGGGATCGACCCTTTGCCACTATTCTACAAAATAGTTGGTTTAGGTATTTTTTAATTTTATTGACGCGTTCGGCGCGCGTCACCTCGCAACGCACTCCAATACCCCGTAATCAATCCCCGAGTCCAAGTCCACTCGGTCCTTGGTCGCCAATTGATCACCCGTGTCCACCTATGTCCATTTATCAATAATTTCGATTTAGCATGACAATTTACGACCAATTTCAAAAATTTTAGGCCAAATTGCCCATTTCGTGCTTTTCGAGGCAAAAACCCCACAAAAGTCGCGTACGAAATCTCCAAATATTTTATTTTTCATAGAAATTCATCAATTTCTATTTATTTTTTTTGAAATATAATTTTTTTTGGAATTTTCCCCATTTTTCCGAATATTTTCCAATTTTTTTTTTTTTTTAGTTTGGTTTGGGTCGGACTCGACCCTAGACCCGAATGGGCCGAGCTTGGCCACCTGCGCGACCCGTGGGTGGGTGCAACCCATCCGATTGAACCAACTATGTGGTTCGATCGCTAATTTTTTTCTTCTTCTTGTTGTTGGGTTGGGGTTGCTTTCCACCCCAACCCCAGTGGAATCGATGGCGGGAGACGCCCGCCATCTCCACCCTCGACCTCGGCCTCCATGGCCAGAACCCCTTTCGGCCACCATGGCCGAAACACCTAAACCCACAACAAAATCAACTATGACTCACCTTGATCGTAACGTTTCCACCTCTCTTCTCTCCTTCCCGCTTCTTCTCCTCCTCCTCCTCTCTCTTTTATTCTTCTTCCTCTCGGCCACCAATTTCGGTTGTGTGTGTGAGTGAGAGATGTGAGAGAAAAGGTGGTGGGATAAGGCTTGTTGACTTATAGGCACATCTCCCTCACATGTGCATTTCTATGCATCCTTAACCTCCATTTACTCCAACCTAACACTCACTTGACTCCAAATGGTGACGCGTTTGGGACACTCGCTTGTGTTTTAAGCACAAAAATGCCATTTTCGGGCGTTTCGACGCCGGTTTCGCGTCCGAACCGCGATATACGAAATCTTGCCGCGTCTCTAGCCACCTAATACTCATTCCATATTAGTTTCTCGGCCAATTTTATTTAATTTGTGTGTTTTAGTTTCCCCAACCTATTATTTAGTCCCGTCAACTACCGTGCCTGCGTCTACATGCATATCGAGGCGAATACGATTCACACAATCTAGCACGTATTGTTATGCAACATACACACATGCGATGTATTTCAATAAATTGCACCGCAAATAAGCATTTAACACACAATAAACTATCGTACTTAGGTCCCCGTGTGTGTTCTAGCCTACAAGGCGTCCACGTAGATCCGAGTTTGGCGTCCACGTTTGTAAAATATTAATAAAATGGGCCGTTACACATTATCTCCAGTTTTGCATTTTAGGACACATACGTAGATAAATGTTCACGTCGATTGTGGCGAAAGCTTCATCACATTAGAAACCCCATCAATGAAGGATGGAAATCAATTAGGGACATTATCGTAGTTGAGTTGGATGAACTATAGGAACCATTGACATTTTTTGTAACGAGATGATAGTTGCTGAAAATATTTTGAAGTTTTTGTTTTTGAATGTCACTTGGATTACATACGCTTACTTACTTGAATAATGTTATGTGCTCGAGGTTCAAGTTTTTGGCTTTTTGAATGAAAACTTGAGCAATGTATATGTTGTAGATTGTCATGACAATGTTTTATGAACCTCGTTCCCATGGTTACTTGCTATTAATGTTCATATCATGTCCGTTCTTTTTCAATATGTGAATCAATTATCTACATTTTCATATTGTAAACTATTGTGATGCACGTTCGGTACCATTGGGCCGAAAAACACCATTCGTACTCGGTGCCCTATGGCCGACTAAATGGAACCACACTCGATACCTCATGGTCGAACCATGTAGTTGTAAAAATTAATTCGGGCGCACTTATAAATATGTCGGGGTGTATATGTGATGACCCAAAACCCGAAAGACATGCTCTAGAGTCAATTTAATAATTTTGCAAACCCTACACTAATTGGTCCCACTAAATAAATCTAATTGTAAACCCTAGCCCCTTTTTTTGTTTGAAAACAAAATACGGAGAGTGAATGGGAGAGTTTAGTGTTGGTGATACAAAGTGGCGGTGTTCAAAGGTACAATTATCTTCCTTATTTTCTTTGTTTCTTGTCTTGATTAATTGAAAACTTGGATTGGTTAAAAAAATGTAAGGGAAAGGAATCCTAAAAGGGAGTGGCGCCAATCGGCGTCGTCGACGAAGCGGTGGCGAGGCGTCGGCGGGGCCCACTGTCACCAAGGCCGAGAGAGTGGGGCGCCACCAAGCCGCCTCCACGAAAAGACCGTGAAGGAAAATAGGGTGGCCAAAAGGGCCACCCACACATTGCTCGCCGGCGGGCCGCCGGAGCGCCGCCGCCCTGCCTTCCAACGCATCTAGGGGCCACCCTAGACATTTAACCAGGGATTAATCGGTCCTTGCACTCAATACCAGGGACAAAATGTCCCTAGTCATTTTATTTAATAAATAATATATATTATATATGTATATATATGAAATAAGATAAGAACAAATCCTACCTTCAAACGAGGTGCACTACCGCAACCCCAGGAAAGAGTTGGGCGGGTCCAACCCCTCGACCCTCGCATTGGGCGACGAAGAACCTACGTGACCCACACTAGTGGACCCCGAGATAAATTTAAAAACAAATTGAAATTAATATGCGATTTTTCGATGATGTGAATGTGTCTTAAATTGTTTAGATTCGCAAGACGGTTCACATTGAACCTCGAGCACGCGAGGATCAAGAATATGATTCGCGGTGAGTCGAGGTAAGTAGGGGAGCTTGCTCAATTATCAAATATGGCATGATATTAGTTATGTTAGGACATATGTTTTTAATTAGAGACTTAGGAAATGGGTTGCATCATGATATTGGCTAGGATCTACGTATCTATGGAATGTGAATGCATTTGTTTTCCCCTTTTATGATATTCATTGCTCTAGGATGTTTGCGGAGTCCCTATCGAGGGCATTATTAGCAAGTAATATCTAATGTCCCAGGATGTTTGTGGTGATACTGAAGGATTTTCTATTTATTGCTCTAGGATGTTTGTGGAGTTTGCCACTTAGGGGCTTTACTTGTCTAATTGAATTCATAAGTGTATCAATTAGGGACATGAGTTAGAGTTGCCTTCTCTTCTACTTTATGATAGATAGACGTGCATCGGTGACGACTTTGGATGAACTTACTATTGGGTTGATGGGAACAACGAGATGACACATAAGGCACGTGTGTCGTCTAGTGGTTTCCATCACCTCGAGGAAAAGCGAATCGGTCATTTGGATTCTTGCTACTAACTAGTATGCATTCGCAAATTTATATTATTACTATTTTCTATGACATCTCTCTTTTTGTGAACCCTATGCATGATGATGAGTTTTGACTTGAATATGGTTTTATCAATCTTGTTGACATGGTTTATTAATGTTTTATTAATCCATGCGCTGTCTTGTTTAAATGCTTCTTTATTCAAATTCAATTCATGCTAGCCTTGCATGCTTATTAAGCATTACTTGCGTATTCGATGGTTGAGCGGGTTTTCTGCATTACTGAGCTCCGTTAGTTCTTTTAGCTCACCCCACTTACATCTTAGGACCATACACATTGGCGCTAGATCGAGACATGAGACATGCGATAGCTTGAAACCTTCTCTTTTGATGTGAGCCTTGTAATGATCTTATCTAGTTATTTGATTTTAAAATTATCGAACTTGGGTTGAATATAAATAGGTCTTCTGGGTAGAATGAACTTACTCTCATTTAGTTTCAACGACTTGGTAGTATTTGAATGACTTATATTGTTGTGAGGATATGAAAACCCAATGATAGTTTTATAGTACATCATATGGATTTCCCTTTATTTAATTTTCACAATTATTTATCCATATGTGCTAGTTTGATATTTCGCGAGTTGTTTTAGGCATGCTAGATCGCTTCCTCGGTCGATTTGGTTATTGGGCCTTAGAGGCGATATCCGGGTCGAAAGCGATCCGACCCCGTGTCTGGGGAAGGTCATCTTAGTTGGTATCGAGCATTGGTATTAGAACCTAAGGAAATGTTAGGTTAATGGAGCCTAAGTTTTTTTAGAGCCTTTAAAGATTTAAAGGTCAAATTTAAGTTAGAAGAATCTATGGTATGGGACATCGGTCCAAAGTCGACTTAACATACATAAATGATAAATCTTAGGATGGGATGGGATAAAAGAAATATGATAAAAGATATATTATGTTGATTATTTATGCCTTGTATATATGAATATATCGTTAGATATATAGATATTTGTCTTCCCTATCGATCTAATTGTCTCTCGATGGTTTCGTGAACGAACAAGGAACTTGAGTTCTACAAGAAAGTGGAGGGAATGACAATGAATGACCCAAAGAAATTGAAGCAAACTCCTTAAGAAAGAGCCCACACGCGCTTCAAGTGATATTTGCAACGATTATTGTGAGAACAAATAAGCTTTAATCGGGAATTACATAGTGAGATGCACTTATACAAATAAAAGGTTTAAACACATTTCATGAAACTTGAAAGGGCGGTGAGTCACCAAGCTACATACCTAAATGGAAGTAGTGAAGTGATCGCACTTCGAGAAGTCATTATAACTCTTGAAATTCTAATAAAATGGTTAAAACTCGTGGTGCCTTGTTTAAAAGAAGTTATGGATTCTAGCAAGGATGCCGATGAATCTTGGTTTTAAATATCAAATTAAGTTAGTTTGACTAGGAAGCTAAACTTGAAAACTTAATTCGAGATAAGAAGGCCACGTGTACTTTTAAACGTTTAACTCTTGATTAAAGATGTGAATCAACAATCTATGAATTGACTAGAAGGTACTATCATTCTATTTTCATAGTTACGTGCGATTTATTATTCTCGAAAAAGAGTCTTTAAGGCTATATTGGACCATGATTTTGTGGTGTTTTGAATTGATGTTAATTGATTTTCAATGAAGAACTACATTTGTTTTACACGATTTGAATATATAACCAAGTGTAAAAGAGAACGACTTATTTTTCTTGGCGTTTTAAAAATGAAGTGAATAGATTCTGTGTATTTCAAAGATTTCTCGTTGTAACTTCGCTTTGGTATTTACGAAAGAGTTTCTTGAATTTGAAGGTTTTTGACTTAATGAAAATGCAAAGTATAGGTCTAGACCTAAGTTATTATCTTATAGTGGAAAAAAAGAAAAAAACATTCGCGTGGTTATGATTTATTCTTTAAGTCCCATCGACCAAATTGAATTTGAAAAAAACATTTACAAATCGTTCGAAAACGAGGATATATTTAGATTTTTTTCCTATGAAAATGAGTTTAACATGATTTTGAAATAGGATTTTTAATGAAAATAAAAGACTTTGAAAAAAAATTCGATTCAAAGTTTACTTCTTAATAATTGAATCATGTTTCTCAAAATTTTAATCGATCATGTGCAAAAAAAGTCAAATTTAAACCAACTATCAATAAGGTGAATATCAAAGCGAGGATCCCAAGTCGAGGGTGTATTTGACAAGATTGTCATGAGTGAGGATCGTGTTGCGAGGTAGAAACTAGTAAATATTGAAAGGGCTCGGGATGTGAGGTTAAAGTAATACAAATCAAAGGCAACCGACTCCAATATAAAATGTTCTTACTTAACTAGAAATGAGTTGACTCATAAAATTAGGGATACCAAAATTTGATAAATCATTTTCGAAATAAATGTGAGGTATGTGACGAAAGTACCATAATTGAGAAATTAAGGAATGCCTCAAAATTAAATACTTTATATGACTCAAAATTTGTACGGTTTGAAGGATGTACATCAATGTTAATGATATCGTAATAGATCCAATAATAGGTAAATCATTAAAATTAGAGATATTCACTAAAAATATCATTGGTATGATTGTCCCAGTAATGGACACGTGAACTAACGGCTATTGAGGCAAAGTGGAACCTAACATGATTGTAAGGGTAGGTGAATGAAAATAATGTTGATGAATAAATAATATAATTAATCCCACCTAACCTAAGTTAATGATGAGTCGACTCTTTAAATTGGGGATCCTAAGATAGGATCGACTTGTGGGAAAAAAGAGTAAATTGATGGAATGGAGAAATTGTGAACTCAAGGGAGAAGGCGCTTGCTACGATAACTCTTCATAGCCGTAGGACTTGCAAGGTGGAGTGCTTTGTCCAAAAACTTGAAAATTCCAAATTAAGATAGTGACTCCAAAAATCATGAAAATCACATGTGAAAAGTAACTTGTAATTTCTCGGTCGAGAGAACATTACCTTAGGAGTCGGACTACAAAAAAATGGTTTTGGGGAAAGATAAAGGATTAAACCAATGATAAGTTGACGATTTAAAATTGGGGATCCTAGACTAAGATCGACTCCCAATAAAGCTCATACCGTGTTACTTGAATAATGCGATAACTAGGATAGATGAGATGTCTTAAGCTAGTTTTGAAACATACATCTCTAGGTAGAGATAAAATGACCTAAATTTGACACCATTATGAATTGTTAAACAAATTATTGCTAATACTTGGGAGCACGAGGGCTTGGCGTAAGTTCCATAGTCAAAATCATAACCGAATGGTGTAAGAAAACTTGAAAAGCAACCTAGATGAGTAAGCAATATGTTTCGCAAGGACAACGGAAATGTTGAGGGTACCAACAAGTGGTGAGATGCACGAACAAATAAGGTTGATGCCTTAAGAAGTAGAAAAAATCCTTTTGATAAAAGTAAAGTTTGTGAGCGTACATCATCTCGAAGTCGGGGTACCACTTGAATCAAAGTTTTAAATGGCATGGCATGCAAGTTACACTCGTCTAATCACTAAGTACATAGTCGTGTACATTACTTTTGGGAGTACCCGAAGATCAATAAAAAGTGCGACGGTAGTAACGCAGACGAGTAACAAATCGAAACATTGAGGGTGAACTATGAACTTAAAATAATGGGATCATAGTGAGTTACGAGTCCTTATTGACAAAACCCGATGTATGAGTTATATATTCTTAAAAAACGACATGAAAGTTAAACCACCATTGATTTCTCAATGAAAGAAGTTCTAAATAAACTATAAGAGCTAATAGAGATCTCGGGAGGACGATAAGATATGATTGTGCAAGAAATGTGAACTTTGACTAGGCCAAAAAATTTAAAACGATCGCCTAGGATTGGAGAGTGATTGGTACGAGGATGCAATGCGACAAGTCTCTAGAAATTCGAGTGATTTTGATAGAAGACCTTATTATGAAACAAAAAAATAACGATGTAATAATGCGCATACAAATGAGTATTGAAAGCCACTTAGGGATAGCAACGATGGTGATGATTCCTCAACTTACCAAAGGTGGAAGCTTCTTTGTGTAAGTAAACGGTTAAATATGACGGAGAAGTTACAAGGTGAACCGTCGGTCAAGAGTTGACTTGAATCATGAACCTACAAGAATAAACGTCGACAAGAGTATGTTGACAAGAATGCTAATATATTATTCTCGAATGTAATACAATGTCTATTCATTTATAGCCTTCACGAGATAAGTCGCAAGGAAACGATAAGTCATTCATTGATATATATGTAATCGAGATGGTGTGCTAGTGTTCATATTATAGCATATAGCTATTCTTGTTTCTCACTACCACTTGGAGGGTATAGATTTGTTGCCGATAGGCATATATATTTTATGACACATATAGACAACGAGATCACGTCTCGATATGGTTTTTTCTACTTGCCGGTTGGAAGACTTAGGTACGTATTGCAACTTCGGTGGAGATTATAAAAGAATACCCGAAACACGTTATGATATAAAGACTAGGTAGGTAGCTGAAGTATAATGACTATATTTGGACTTATATGAGACAAACCTTATTAATTTTGGCCGTGGGACGAAAATAATACTATTGAGAAGTTAGAGTCCGTAGTAAGATTTTATTTCAAGCGGGTACAAGAAAATTTTGGAGGTGCGGATTTGCATCGGTTAAAAAATGAGTCGTAAAAGAAATCGTTACAAATATACACTTTGGGCTATAGATGTACTTCACTTTTACTTTCGAGGACGAAAGTTCTTTAAAATTAGGGATGTTGTGACGATCCAAAACCCAAAAGACCTCCTTAGAGGCAATTTAAAAAATTTCATAAACCCTACACTAATTGGTCCCACTTTATAAATCTAATTGTAAACCCTAACCCCTTTATTTGAAAACAAAACATGTAAAGAGACGGAGAGAGTTTAGTGTTGGTGATCCAAAGTGGTGGTGTTCAAAGGTACAATTATCTTCCTTATTTTCTTTGTTTCTTGTCTTGATTAATTGAAAACTTGGATTGTTTAAAAAATTTAAGGGAGGGGAACCCTAATAGGGAGCGGTGCCAATTGGCGTCGCCCCGCCGCCGCCTCGCCAGCCGAGAGTGGGGGCGCCACCAAACCGACCCCACCAACAGACCATGAAGGAGAAGAGGATGGCCAAAAGGGCCACCCCACATCATCGCTGCGCGCTGCAAGGGCGTCCCCAACAGGGGGCATCCTCGCGCCGCCCCGGATAAATTTGCCGCCCGGGTGGGGGCGGCATCGTGTGTGACGCAAGGCGCCTAGGGGCAACGCTCGTGGGCGGCCGTGCAATGGGTATAGATCTACGTCCCTACCCAAGGCATCCGGGGGTCGGTTTGGCCCTTGGACATTTGACCTCAAAACCATAGACGAAATGTCCCCCGGTCATTTTATTTTAATAAATAAAAAATATATACATATATATATATATATATATATATATATATATATATATTTGTATATATATATATGAAATAAGATAAAAATAAATCCTACCTTCAAATGGGGCGCGCTATCTGCGTCCTCGGAGGAATAGTTAGGCGGGTCCTACCCTCGACCTTCGCATCGGGCGACAAGGGACCCGCGGGACCTAACTAGTGGACCTCAAAATAAATTTAAAAATAAATTGAAATTAATATACGATTTGTTGATGATGTGAATGTGTCTTAAATTGTTTAGATTCGCAAGGCGGTTCACGTTGGACTCAGAGCACGCGAGGATCAAGAATAGGATTTGCGACAAGCCGAGGTAAGTGGGGAGCTTGGTCAATTATCAAATATGGCATGATTAGGACATAGGTTTTTAACTAGAAACTTGGGAAATGGGTTGCATCATGATATTGACTTGGATCTAGTACTATGAAATATGAATGCATTTATTTTCCTCTCTTATGATATTCATTGCACCAGGATGTTTGTGGAGTCCTCACCGAGGGCATTATTAGCAAGTAATATCTAATGGCCTAGGATGTTTGTGATGCCGCCGAAGGCTTTACTATTTATTGCCCAAAGATGTTTGTCTCACATCGAGAGCTTTACTTGTCTAATTGAATTCATAAGTGTATCAATTAGGGACATGAGTTGGAGTTGCCTTCTCTTGTACTTTGTGATAGAGGGACGTGCATCGGTGACGGCTTTGGATGAACCTACTATTGGGTTGATGTGACTAACGAGATGACACATAAGGCCAATGTGTTGTCTAGTGGTTGCCATCACCTCGAGGGTAGACGAATCGGTTGCCGGATTATTGCCAATGACTAGTATACATTGAATGAGACGAAGACTTTATATTATTACTATTTTTTATGGTATATTTCTTTTTGTGAACCCTATGCATGATGATTAGTTTTGACTTGAATATAGTTTTATCTATCTTGTTGACATGGTTTATTAATGCTTTATTAATCCATACGATGTCTTATTTTAAATGCTACTTTATTCAATTTCAATTCATGCTAGCCTTGCATGCTTATTAAGTATTACTTGCGTATTTGATGGTTGAGCGGGTTTTCTGCATTACTGAGCTTCTTTGGTTCTTTTAGCTCACCCCATTTACATCTCAGGACCATACACATCGGCGCTAGATCGAGACAAGGGACATACGATAGCTTGAGGCATTCTCTTTTGATATGAGCCTTGTAATGTACTTATCTAGTTATTTGATTTTGAAATTATCGAACTTGTGTTGAATATAAATAGGTCTTCTTGGTAGAATGAACCTTACTCTCATTTAGTTTAAGCGATTTGGTAGTATTTAAATGACTTAAATTGTTGTAAGGATTTGAAAACCCAATGATAGTTTTATAGTACATCATATGGATTTCCCTTTATTTAATTTTTTAAAACATTTATCCATATGCGCTAGTTTGATATTATGCGAGTTGTTTTAGGGGTGTCGGACCACTTCCTCGGGCCCGATTCGATTATTGGGCCTTGGAGGCGATGCAGGGCACAGCGACTCGACCCTAGGTCGAGGGAGGGTCATTTAAGTATCTCTTGTTCGGGCGTAACTAATCGAGTCTAGATTTTGGGTTAGTGTGCACTTATAGATTTGGTGGGGTGCACCCGAATTCGGTAATTATATGTCGAGACCTAGACTTTACACTCGGTATCACAATAGCAAAGCAAATATAAAATGTGTGAACTTCATTAGTTCGGTGTTCAATAACTAAATGTTTATAATTTCAATCGATTATTAGGTACCGTATTGGTTGTTTAACATAGTGGTTTGAGGTGCACTAAGAGTTTCGTTGAGGTACACCCTTGGTTCATTCATATGAAACCAACCATTGACACCTCAACTCGGTGTATGTGTACCGAGTTAGGCACTTTGTGTTCGGTAACACAACACTGAGTCTGCAAATCATACATACGTAATCAAATACCAATCCAGAATCAAACTAATAGCAATCCATAAAACAACACAATATCAAATAGCCATCTATGACTGACAACACAGAATCAAATAACAATCCATACAACAATGTAATATCAAATACCAAACCATACAACACAGTATCAAATAGGCATCATTCAATACAGTTTGCAACAATGAACACAATCACTTGTTTCCTTTCTTGCCATGATGAACATATTTTAAACCCTGAGCATCACTAGTACTGCCGTGTTGGGATGTTCTAATTGTTCTACGCACCGTCGTATTGGAATGATCTAATTGTTCTCGCCACCGCAAAAATGTAGCGCCGTAGTTGTAGTGGCAATAGTGACGTAACCTTTCCCAGACACAAGTACTTAACAACATCGTTTGCCATTCATTTCGCAGACTCAACGGTAAGTTTTTTTTTTCAAACAAGCGAGAGCGGACCAACGCGGTATCTAGTGTTAATCGACTCGCAAAGAAAAAAATAAAGCATTTGAACGAAGAATTGGTACGCCATATATTTGAATGTAGTAACAAAACTCTCTAAGTAGTATATGGATTTTACCTCCACCATATTTGTATCGACAACAAAATACCAATCTAGTCATTTGTTATCGGGTATATAGGGTTCTTACCAATAATATTTGATCGTTCAATGAACCGATCAATATAACCTCGCTTTTCAATCCCACTTTAACACAACCTTCTCTCCTAGATATTCGAGTGCGAGCACGTGATTAGTGCAACTCTCCCACATCTCGAGTTGAAACTTGTACTTGACAATATACTTGAAGGCGAAAGTCCTCGATTAGCTTGAATCGACTTGTAAGGGTCCCTTGCACATGGTGAATTATCGTAGGAGCTGTTTGGGTGGTAAGGCTCGATCACATCCATGTACCTAATGCAACTAGTGTAGAACGCGAAGACATGAATGCCATTGGATCTTAACTCAGAGAAGGGGTCCCAAGTGTAACGACCCAAAAATTTAATAATAGTAAATTAGTCCCTAATCAGTGTTATCATCCCGAGACGTATCCTGGGAGCGGGTACACTGTCCGAATAACCAGTGTGAGGACCGAGAAATTTGTTAGATTTGATGTGATGATGCTTAGTATAATGTATATGTGTAGACTTATTAAGTCACTCCTACTTGTATATAAATGTCGAGACGTGAGTGGGGACACATCTCGAGATGCATACTGATGTGAGACCAGGGTAGATAGTGATATGATAAGTTTTATCAAGGTTTTATATAGTTTTTATAGCAATTTAAATGTGGCTATGGTTGGTTATGTATTAAATGTACGTAAGTTAAGCATGTTAAAATAATAGCCATGTGCGAGATACATATAGACACATCTAGACACCAAGTGAATTACACATTGGTGTTACTTAGAGTAAGTAAGTGGGAAATGTCTC
This sequence comes from Stephania cephalantha, assembly GCA_039657325.1. Classification (NCBI taxonomy): domain Eukaryota; kingdom Viridiplantae; phylum Streptophyta; class Magnoliopsida; order Ranunculales; family Menispermaceae; genus Stephania; species Stephania cephalantha. The sequence continues at coordinate 42,668,052 of CM077576.1, forward strand.
AATGTGTGTGCTTTTAGATAAATCTCGAGATACATGTGCACATGAAGATCAATGACTATTAATCAACCATATCCATTTCATATATAAGCTTAGGATCAACTCATGTAATCAAATCCATTTTCATTTCTTAACAACTAAGCAAAGCTTGCTGGAGAGAAGAGAGGTGCGGGAGGAAGAAGAAGACCAACAACTAGGTGGGTTTGGTGAAGTGGTGATGATCAACTAGGTAAGTCTACTACACCATTAGTTTAGCTCAATTTGGTGAATTCATGAATTTGATGTCATGTATGGTTATTTTATGTTGTTGTTAATGTCTTGGGGCTATGGAGATGTATGAGGGCTCTCAAGGCACTTGGGTAGCCTATGTGTGGAGAAAACTCGAATTCGATTTCGTAATTATGGGTTTTCTCGCACATAGCGCGCTAATTTCGGTAGCGCGCTAGAGACATGGTTAAAGTGCTAATGAGGCATCTAGCGTGCTAACTAAATCACTTAGCACGCTAATTACCTTGACAAAAAATAAAAATATGCAATTTTCTAAAATTTCTTAAACACTATAAACAAGTCTAAAACCCTAAGTAAAGGTCCAAACACACTCGAAAAATGTTATATGATATCGGAACCTATGAAAGTGTCTCGGGGTTCGAATACAAGGTTTGAGGTGTCGGGAGGCCGAAATAGCTTAAGAAATTGCGTGGATTTTAAGTAAACCGATTGAGATATTTTTCAATATTTCATGATATTGCTGGTTGTTTACAGTTTTTTATATTGTTGTGCAAAACTTTGTGTGCTTATTTAACTGTATGTTGCATAACTTTATTAGTTTATGTTGCTACGTTTGTTAAATGCTTGGTGTTATTGTTGGTGTGTTGTTTCTTGTTATGCAGTTATTGTTAAATGATAATATGTGTGTTTAAGATTATGATGTGGTTTGGCGTATACGCGGCACACGGGGTATGAGACCCGAGGATGTCGGTATACTAATTAGTTAGTGTCACGTACCTACTATATGAGGTTATGAAATGATTCCGCGGCAGCCAATTAGGGTAATACCGATGTACTATGTATACTGACCTATTACATGAGGTTGATAAGCCGTGTTTCACAACTAATAAGGATAGTACCTACGTGCACTACTACATAAGCTATTACCTAAAAGGTAATATCTAGGCCAATGTGTGAAATGATTAAGCGACGACCAATAAGGGTAATACCGATGTACTATATGTACTGACCTATTACATGAGGTCGATATGTCGTGTTTCACAACTGATAAGAGAAGGCCTATGCATAAATGACAACCAATAAGGGTAATACCGATGTACTATGTGTACTGACCTATTACATGTGGTCGATATGCCATGTTTCACAACTTATAAGGAGAATGCCTATGCATAAATGACGATCAATAACGGTAATACCGATGTACTATGACTCACCTATTACATGAGGTCGATATGTCGTGTTTCACAATTGATAAGAGGAGGCCTATGCATAATCGACGACCAATAAGGGTAATACCGATGTACTATGTGTACTGACCTATTACATGAGGTCGATATGCCGTGTTTCACAACTTATAAGGAGAATGGCTATTGATAAGTGGTGACCAACAAGAGTAATACCGAAGCATTATGTGTGCAGACCTATTACATGAGGTCTATATGTGGTGCTAAATAAATAACTACCCAAGGTTTGTGTGATTAATAAGGTATTACTGGGCTAATGTGTTAGTAACCATTTAATATGTGTGGTTCATTGGAATAGTTTCATTTTGTTTAACTAAAGTATCTCTTTGCATGTTCTATTTTCAGCATAGTTGTTATTATCATGCTTTTAGATACTTATTGCATATTTTAGAATGTGAATAAATGTCTCTCACTGTTACTTTCTACATTATTGTACTCACTGCCCTTTTTATGACGGTGGATGCAGATCCATCGAGTAGCAAACCAGGCAAGGAAAAGATTGGTGACTACTACTTTGAGAGCGAGTCAACAGAGCTGCTACCTTAGTTGTAGGTTTCTAGTTTTGTTGTTTGAGTTATATATATGCTTTCCGTTCACTTTTGGGGATGTATACTACGCTCTTGAGATAGTGTACGAGATAATATACATGTTGATATATAGTTATCACCATTTTTTATATATATGCATGTGATTTTCATTTCCTAGTTTCCACACTTAAGTTCTATATAAGTGACTTTCGCTAATTTGTCAAGATTTCCGCTGAATAATCTTTAACCGAATAAATTTTTAATTGACTCTGATTTAAGTAATTGATAAGAGATGAGCAAACATTTATTTGAATAATTAACTGGTAAGAATAAAAATTTTAGAAATGCTGACTAATAAGTTGTTAAGTCATATGTGGTGAGTTAAGGGATTAGTGACGGGATTAGGCCTGGTCGGTGCCTAGATTTAAGGTGCCTTTACACCAAGTCACCTATTCCAAGTAGGCACCAAATATATCATATTAAATTTTGTTCACAATACCAACATAAGATAAACATGAGAAATTGAAAATGTAAGTCGAACCTCGTTTGGTCGTAAGGCATCCAAGCTTCGCGAATAGTATGAATGTAATCATCGCCCAAACCGTAGTGTGGTTTAGGGAGCCACCTACAAATATGAGGGAAAATATCCATGTACTTTGTAGTTGACCACGCAAGTCCCAGATTGAAATGATCGTAGATCCACCCCTACATTATGGTGAACAATATTGGATCAGTTAACAATAGTGAATCGAACTACTAGTCATAAAAATAAGCCCCAAATCATTTTACCTCAAGCAATGTCAAGTAGCCGGCAATCTGAGAGACTTCAACTCGTGACGCCGCACCGAGCTGACGATATAAGTAAGTAAGAGCAGTTGTACCCTGCACACCGCAACGACCCAACATCATCCAAGTTCTCTAAGAATTTTAGAAGTGCAACAGGGACTCTTGATCCATCTGGTCAAGCAAAAGCAAAGGTACACGACAACATGTAAAGTAAGTAGGCATGAGCCGTGCACTCCATTTTTCTAATGGATTTTGCCTTTCTTTTTGGACACCATCTACTGTATAACCAACATTTTCTAACGGTGAGTGTTGTTGACTTTTCAAGCTCTTCCTCAACATCTCGCCTCGAGATACTCCTAGCAAACTTATGAGCAATTTGAGGCATTCCTTGCAATCAAGGCCATCCTCCACTGTGACAACTTTTTCGGTCACCAAAATCTTCAAGAACATGCTCACATCCTCTAAAGTAATTGACATTTCACCAAAAGTAATGTGAAATGTGTTTGTCTCGAGGATGCCACCTCTCAACAAAAGTCGATATCAAGATCTTGTGGCCCTTTGGGTATGAACAAATCAGTGAGTGCACTTAATTCGACTTCGAATGATCATCTATATAGGCGCAGCGTTAGTGTGGCAAGTGTGCGTATCCTAATCCGCTAGTTGGGCACCATAGTTTATGCACTTCAATAATGGTCGATGCTGAAAGATCATTAAGTAAATATATTAGTAACACAATTTGATCACTACTTATAACATAAATACAATACCAAATTGGAAATAAAGTGTTTACCTAGTTCCGTCAAATCGTTGCAACCATCGATCGGACGACCCACCCAGGAAAAGAGTCGACACGTCTTTTTCTGGCGGCGCAACCTTCTTCTTCCCACAAACCTTCTTAGCAACATCCTTCTTGTTACTAACTGTCTTTCCACTAATTTTTTCGGCACTAACTATCTTGGCACCAACTGTCTTGCCACTAACTATTTTGCCCCTCACTTCTCTCTTGCACTTTGTCTGTTTTGGCACTAACTGTGTTAGCAGTGACTCTCTTGCCATGATTAGTTTTATCACATTTCCTACCAACACCCTCGCCATCACCCTTACCATAAGACTTACCATCACCTTTACCATCGGACTCACCAACATCATCACCATCCTCATTGGCATAATCGCTAACAGCTTATCACCATCGTTGTTACCATCCTCCACACTATCGTTGTCATTATCTTTCCCGCCTTGGTCTTCTTTCTTGGTCTCATCCCCACTAAGACTATCGCTAGACTCACTCGAACTCCATCAACATCCTGGTCTTCCTCTCCACTAGACTCGCTCATTCCGAATTAGACTCTATCTTCTACATAAGCCAACGTAAGTTCTTTTTCGGGAGAGGCCGACTACGAACTCCATCAACATCCCGGTCTTCCTCCTTGGAGGCTTTGTATGCAACGCTTTGAGACTCTCGAGCATCGGAGAGAGGCCGACTCCGCCGATACAAGAGGATTGATTGTAGTAGTAACACGTCTTGTAGACTAGTTAGTGCCATGACCAAAGATTACACTGTAGACACCATCATAGGTTCCAGTGGTACCAACAGTGATAGTGACACAAACGGGTCCATTCGAGCTCGTAGTAGTACCTCTTCTACCTACACCACTAGAGACTCTAATAGTAGAGGCGGTCGCGACTAAGAGCAAGGCGGTTAGGCTCGATCATTTTTAGAAGAGCTTCGACAGATGTAAGACACTGAAATTCTATGAAGATAGAAATAGGGAGAAGGCAGAGAAGTGGGTCCGTAATTAGGAGAAGATTTACAGTCTAATCTATGCGAACGAGGATTGGTGCATCGAGATATCGACCATGCACTTAGAGGGAGCTGCTAATGAGTGGTGGCAAGCTGTGTATGGAAAAGAGGGTCCAGCTGAGGGTTAGGCGACTTTTTGACGACTGTTCTTTAAGAGCTTCTTTACTTCGGCGATGAGGAGTAAGAAAGGAGAGGAGTTTCTTGCACTGAGGTAGGGAGATACGCCCGTATCTGAGTTCGCCAATCGGTACTCCTGACTATCATTTATGGCACACCAGAGGTCGAGTCCCGATGAATAGAGAGATCGAGGATCATGCGAAACTTTACTGAGCCTCAGAATCTTGGAAGAGGATTGAAGACATCCCAGTCATACAAGACTTTTCTGACGTTTTTTCAGACGATCTCCCCGGCTTACTTCCACGCCGCAAGATCAACTTCATTATAGAAGTGAATGAGGGAATGAAGCCAATTTCGAAGGCTCTTTATAGGATGGCGAGATCAGAGTTGATTGAGATGAAGAAGTAACTCCAAGAGTTATCCGACATCAAATTTATACAGCCGAGTATTTTGTCATGGGGTGCACCAGTTTATTCGTCAAGAAGGAAGACAGATTGTTGAGGTTTTGCATTGACTATAGGGAACTGAACAAGATCACAATTCGGAACAAGTACCTACTACATCAGATAGATGACTTGTTCGACCAGTTGAGTGGCGCCCGACCCTTCTCGAAGATCGACCTGAGATTGGGCTACCATCGGTTGCGTGTCAGGGATGAGGACATTGAGAAGTCCGCATTTTGCATGCAATACGGGTCTTTCCTGTTCACAATGATGCCATTCCGGATCACGAACGTGGCGACTACGTTTATGGACTTGATGCACCAAGTGTTTAGAGACTACTTAGATCATTTCGTGATAGTGTTCATTGACGACATACTTATCTACTCACGAACAGCTGAGGACCACGAGCGTCACTTGGGGATTACCTTGCAAACTTTGCATGAACATAGAATACATGCAAAGTTTAACAAGTGTGAATTTTGGATGGACCGAGTCAGATTCTTGGGGCACGTAGTTGCGGCAGACGGGATTTAAATAGATCCAGAGAAGGTCGAATCGACTATTGACTGGCCTGCGCCCACTACATCAACAAAGGTCCAGAGTTTCCTTGGATTGGCGAGCCACTACAAAAGGTTCATTTATAATTTCTATAAGATAGCCCCGCCCATGACTGCTTTGATTAGCCAGAGCAGTGTGAGGATGCCTTCAGAGAGCTAAAGGAGAGACTAGCTACGACACCAGTGTTGCTATTACCAGAGGATGGAAAGGAGTTGACAGTCTACACAGATGCTTCGGGGATGGGACTTGGAATAGTATTGATGCAGGATGGCAAGGTGGTAAGACACGAGATATAGTGGACTAAGGCAGATTAGTGGTCAGACAAGACATGACTTACAAGGAGGGACCGATTAAGATTATTGACCAGAAGGTGCAAACCTTGAGACACAAATAGATTACCCTTGTAAAGGTCAAGTGGCAGTTCTACAACGACCATGAGTTCACGTGGGAGCGCTAGACTTACATGCGAGAGCTTTTTCTCAAGTTGTTTAGTTCAGGTATAATTTAAATTTTGAGGATGAGATCCCCTAAGTTGGGAAGATTGTGACATCCCGTCACCAACTAGACCGGACTCAACCCGATCCGATCGGATCGAAAGCCTAAACCATGCTCGACTAGGTGACGTGGCCATGCTCATTGATTATGTACCGTAAATAATAAAATAATATTTTTGGTGTGCCTGTAATATTTGATAAATAATTAAATAATTATAAATACAAACGTGGCACAAGGCAAGGCAAGATGTGGGTTTTACCTCGAGATACGTGTTGGATGAGAAATACATGACTAATGCTAGTATCATGATCTATTACTAACTTGGTTTAACTCGGCCTAAGTGGTGTATTAAAATTGATTAATATGCCTATGGTAGGAATATAATAAAACTCAACTTATAGCATGCTTTAAATTAAGAACCATAGCCTATGTAAAATGTAACATATGTGTCACATAACAATCAAACAAGAAATTATGGTGCACAGACTTTATATTGTACATGTGATTGGTCTAGAGATTCATAAATACATGTAGATGAAGGGCTAAGATCTAGATCTAGTTTAGAGACAAAATCATGCAATCTGTGACACTTATCACTTACAAGCAACACTAGTCCATCTAAATAAATTAATGTCTCAAAATTAACAACTAAGCAACTCGATTTGGAGGCTTAATTAGGTATTTAACTTAAAATAATTATGTTGCTAATGGTGAAGTGTAGGATCCATTAGATGTGCCACAAAACTCGTATCTCGAGGCACATCTATAGGTCGTGATTTTAAGTTGATACAAGGTATATAAGGAACACTTAGTAGTTGTTATTACAAATGGAAACACAATTTTCCACAAAAATTGAAAGGAAAAATATGAGTTGCTAGAAATGGAGGATTCAAGAAGCAATTGGAGTGCAATTAGAGTCTTGAAGAGCATAAACATTAGATCTGCAACAATCCTAAGGTAACCCCACTCTTTTCTCTTTCAACTTCATGGATTTTGATGGCATAAGAATAAATGTGGGCCGATGTTGCGTCATAACAATGATATCATGCATGTGTTTAGATTTGAACTCAAATTTGATGCCTTTAAACAAGCATGAACTAAAAATCAATAATTCAAACTTTGCATGACATGGAATTCAATATTTTGGCTTGAATTTGCAAATTTAACTATAAGTTCGAGATTTAGGTTTCATCAACTGTTATGAAGTGTTTAAAGACTCAAATTCAACTCATTTTATGCCTAATTTGACTGAAAATTGAGGTTGATCAAATGTATGTTCAAAAAGTTGAATAACTTAAGCTTTTAAGGTCGTTTAACGGTGAAATTGCTATAGATTGTTAAATTGTAGAATTCTTGTTGTAAACTGATGTAAATGGAACCCGAGTAACACCCAAGGGGTCCCCAAAGAGACCCCAAGTCTAAATAAGATGAATCAACCCAAAAAGAATAAAATAATCATGTTCAAACATCAAGAATTAGACCTGACATTGCGATGAGCATAACTCACTCAATTTAACTCCAATTGGAGCGAGCTTTGGATATGTTGTTATTGGGTTTGTTAACAACCTTATCATAAAATTTTATGGTATTTGGAGCTACACACTAGGAGGAAAATCGAATTTGTAACCTTGCGGGTCGAAATGAAATTTAGATATGCGCAAAGTGTTCATAAAACTTTGATATCTCCGTTTTTAATCGGAATTGCGCATACCATACCTTTTCAGAAAGATAAGAAGTAGACCTAAACCCTTGTATACATTTACTTGTCAAATTAGAAGATTTTGATTATTAAATTAAGCTATAAAGGCAATGCATCATTTATGGAATTTAAAGTATATTAATAAATTCAAATAATTACCGGATACATGTGTGGGAGTAACTGGGTAAATGAAATCAACAATCTTGAGTATAACACCAAACTTTAAAACTAAGGCTTGACAATAACACTCCTGCGAGACTTTTGACACGTACTAAGAGGTACCGTGTGCAAATGGGTTTAGACACGCAACACACGAAGTTTGTGAACACTGGAATTTATTAAATTTACTACGCATAATTTTATAATTGCATAAGTTAGGTGTGCATTTCATCATGATTATCTGTGATCATGCATATAGACATAAGGACCTATAAGAGCCTCTCCGAGAATTTGATGGGGTAGATTTGATGGCAAAGAGTCTCCCCCTCCGGCCAATCGGGCGGTTTCGAGGGATGAATATACGACGATCTTCTACCCTCCAGCCAGTATGGCTGTTGAAGGAGGTTTTTGCCTTCCAGCCTTTCTTACGATGGAGTTAAAGTACGTTGGTGTCGCTTGGGTTCACAAAATTCGCGTGACGGGACCTCTTCCGATCGTCGATGTTGAACGTCGTCGAGCTAACGGGATTTGGGCTAGGTCCTTGCATATGGGGTTCATGGGAACCACCTGTTCATACTAAAAAAAGATTGAATCATGTTATTTCTTGCAATTTACTTATATTATTCCTTGTTGAATTACATTATGTTATAACTTTTATAAAACCTTATTGTTCACTTACTGGGGGCCTTTTGGAGCCCATATTTATCCTCCAGTGATCAAGGGAAGGGCAAGGCGCACCAGTGGGACGACAACTTCAGACTGCCTTTGAGACGACCCCTTCTCAAATTAGGGCACCGCTAAGCCTAATCCTGTTATTAAGCCCTAATTTCACCATATAGGACTTAACAAGGAATTAGTCAGCCTTTCAAAAACCTCATTACTTACCCATCATTTTTCAAATAGACATATACATATCCTATGTCAATTCATAAATAAGAGTTTATTAAAATTTTACTTACTTATTCTCAGTGGAAGTTTTAACAAATTAGCATAAGCTTTTAATGTGATACCTAACAATTCTAGAAAAAACCAGGGAAATAAAGATCACATGCATGTATACATATATATAACAAACGGAGATAATATATCATCATGTATCTCGGTCAAGGTACTAGTCTCTCAACCTATAATAAACAACCCCAAATTATATGAAATACATATAAAATTAATATTTCAAAATTAAAACCTTTAAAATCTGGTGAAGCAGTACTCCACTGGCTTAGAGGTAGTCGCCGATCTTCTTTTTGTCCAGTCCGCTACTCGATCGATCTGCACCCACCATCATAAAAAGGACAAAGTGAGTACTAAAAAGTATAAAAAACACCGAGAGACATATGTTCACATTCCCAAATATGCAACAAGTATCTAAAAGCATGATAATAACAACTATGCTTTGAAAAAGAACATGCAAAGAGATACTTTAGTTAAATAAAATGAACCGACATTCGGCTAAGTAGTAATAATTTAGGGCCACCAGTAGTGATCTTCATCACATCGAGTCTTTCCACTATATAAAGATGGAGCTGAGCTCTACATCAATGTAAAGGTCTGAGTAGAGCTCTTTAGTTTTATAACCTTTCGCTGGTGCCATTCACCTGCTATATATACTTGCCAACAACCTCGGGTCCCATACCCCATGATGTCACCTAAGTTATGCTTGCCAACAGCCCCCGAGACTCATTTCCCGTATGCTACGCAAGATAGTGGAGAGATCCCGATCACCCTGGAAGTCTAGTGACCCCCGTATGTCCACCAGATCTTTATAATATAATGGCCCTAGATACAAGAACTACTTTCATATTTCAAAGAGTGACAAGGTTTTAGAATCCAATAAAATAATTGCATAGCTAATGCATAAAGGAAATAGATTATACAATGCCATAAACCACCACCTAATAGCATGCTATTTCATTGACTACACGTATCAACATTCAAAAATGACATAGCACATGATTTGGAGTCAATGAAATTATTTAATCAACAATCTATACCATGAAAACAACCTTATGAAATGAGAAAGGACAACAAGTCATGGCATATCGTTTACAATGGCAAATCAGTCCAAATGACTAGAAGTGAACATGGAAATAGGAATGAAATGTAAATAAATATAACAATCAGTTTACTTACAATCTACACAATTTCCTAAGCTATTCCAAAGATCCCAACACCTTTATCATGTATTCGAACTCCCGAGACTCTTCTTTAGGTTCTTGATATCAAACTAATCCAAAAATAATAGGTTTAGATCAGGTCAAATGGGTTTAGGAACCTTAACCCAAAACAACCCCTTAAGAATAAACAATATTAAAATTTTAGTCCTATTTTGCAAAGACACGTTTAGGCATTAAATTGACCAAATCTCAACTTCTTCCCTTATAAAACGTTTTTGGTCTCTGACTAAGATTTTTGAAAAGGTTTGGTTTGTTAAATTTTGATTTAAAACGAAAGCAATATCGCAATTTTACTAAACATAGCTCAAATTGGAACGTAATCTTACTAGCATATTTAGAAAATTTATTTCTCCCAATCTATAGTTTTAAAATTTGTGGCTTTTGGTCATAAGGTAGTTGACATAGCAAATAACAACATATTAAAAGATAAGCTCATTTGGATGAGTAATTAGGGAGTTATGTCATTTACAAATTTAGTTTCAAAAATCTCATAATGCATTTAATCACCTATTTGTAAAGCACTTTTGGACTTATTTGAACTACAAAATTTCAGTTGGACAAAGTTGTTCCTCTTTGAGTTAGCTTTGTCAAATGCCACCAGATTGGGTTCATTTCGATTTAAAGTGAACAAGTTACGACCAAATTACATAGGTTGGTTCATCATACAACAAGCATAATTTCCATTTTGGACTTCAAACTTCAAAAATTCATTTTTTTTTTATTTCAAAACCAAATCAAGAACTTCTTAATAGCTGGATTATCACTTGAAATGAAGAATCCAAATATATCAACTAATTTTAAAGACTTAATCATCTATCCTTTGAAAATGGCCAAAAACCAGAACAGGATTCAAACTTAAATAGAGAGATGTGTACCTAGTTTGATAAACACCTAGCTTGATCAACACTTCCTATTCCAAACCCACTGATTTCTCCTTGATCGTCTCTAATTCCCTTCTTCTCCAAAAATCTTTTCTTCTCTTCTCGAGCAAGCTTACATAGCTCCTAAGTTATTGGAATGAAGTTGGTTTAATTACATGAGCTGATCTCTAGCTTTTTATATGAAATGGATATAGTTGATTAATAGCCATTAATTATCATGTGCACACATATCTCAAGACCTATTTAATGATGTACATATTGACACATTCCCCACTTACTCAATCTAAGTAACACCCATGTGTAACTCACTTGGTGTCTAGATGTGTCAATACATATCTCTATGATCATCACATGGCTATTGTTTTAACTTGCTAACTTAGGTACATTAAATGTATAATCAACCATAGCCACATTTAAATCACTATTTAAGATACATTAAGCCTAAATAAACTTACCACTATCACTTTCTACCCCGATTTCACACTGATACGCATCTCGAAGCGCATCTCCATTCACATCTCGACACTTATACACAACTAGGAGTGACTTAGTAATCTATACATATACAATATATTAAGCCTACACCACGACAAATATAACATATACCTCAACCCTTTCGCCTCGGTCACGACACGTATCTCGATGCAGATCGTACGTCACGAGTCGTTGATCCTGATTAAGAGATTAAACTAGGATTTAAAATTTTAGGCCGTAATAGCCCTGATCTTCACTGTAGGATTGATATCTTTTATGTATATATATTTTGTTTTATATACCAAACTTACTTTTGTTTATGCATGGATTATGAGATCCTTTTGGACATGTTCCTCGAATTAGATTTATGGTACCAATGATATGACAGGTGTTTTCCCCACTTAGGTTCTCGTTTACTTTTCAGTATTTTATTATATACTCACCGAATTCCGCACACACTTGAATTTAACTTAATTGTAAAAAGAATGGACGAGCAGGTCTGGAACATCTTTTAAGGTCGATGGTATGACCAGACGCCCCAGGAGACGGCTCAGGCAGATTAGACCATCGGTTCATGGTACGGGTGTTGACATTTAAACCATTCAAGGGGACAAAATTTAATGGAGATTGAGGCCGAGTCTTTAGTCAGACGGACAAAACCAATGAAAGCTTATGCAACAGCTAGAGATAAAGCTCTATATTGCAAATTTCATAAAGATCATGGTCATGATACTGAAGATTGTAAGCACTTAAAGGAAGAAATAGATTTCTTGATCTGGAAAGGCCATCTTAACCAACTTTGCAAAAAACAAGGATGCAGGAAAGCGTGGAGATTATAGAGGAATAAGGAAGGCAAGTAAAACCTAGAGGTGTGATCAATGTCATATCGGGAGGACCAACAACCTCATGAATATCTTCATCATCTAGAAAGGCATATGCAAGGGAGTCTTTCATTGTTGAGATACCGCCTAAGAAAGCACGATTGGAATGCAACATTAGCTTTATCGATAATGATTTGGAAGGAGTTAAGTTCCCCATGATGATAATGGAAGTTCTATGTATGTTTTATACCACAAAGCTTTCTCTCGACATGGGATATGTTGATAGCCAACTTACTCCATTTTCAGCACCTTTATATGGCTTTAACGGGGTGAAGTTAAGGCTGAAGGCTCAATCTTTGTTCCAGTTACTATTGGGGAGGTGTCAAGGAAGGTAACCAACATAGTGAATCTTTTAGTTGTTAAGACACCCTTAGCCTATAATATAATTTTTGGAAGGACATCACTTAATAAGTTTAAGGTGGTTCCTTCAACCTATCATTTGAAGATAAATTTCACAACCTCCAATGGCGTAGGAGAAGTAAGGGAGATCAAAAGATGGCCAAAAGTTGCTACTTAATGGTTGTTAGACCTAATGGCGCTAGGGGCAAGTTCTCCATGTAGATTCACTTTATGTTAATGATGAAGGAAAAAGGAAATCGAAACAAATGAAGAATTAATCCTTGCTTTGTCATAGATAAGATGATTCGTAAAAGTTGACCTATGTAGGTTTCGGCTTGAACCCAAAGGTCGAGTTGAAGTTGAGGAATTCTTCCAAGAAAATAAATATGTTTTTGCATGGACACCAAGTGATATGAATGGTATTGATGCATAAGTAATTGCTTATCATTTGTCGATCCAACTAGAATGCCAGTAAGGTAAAAGAAAATGGCATTTGCTCAATAGAGGCAAAAAATAATTGTTGAAGAAGTTGAGAAATAATTAAAGGCCCATATTATTGAACAAATTCTACATCCAGAATGGTTGGCAAACCCAGTAATGGTAAAGAAGTCTAATGGAAAATGGCGGATGTGTATTGACTTCACGGACTTGAATGATGATTGTCCCAAAGACTTCTTTCCATTACCACAAATTAATATATTTATTGATGCAACTGTAGGTCATGACCTTTTTAACTTCATGGATGCATTCAGTGGTTACAACCAAATTCAAATGTTGGAGTTAGGTAAACCAAATGTATCATTCATTACATAGAATAATCTTTATTGATATAGAATGATGCCATTTGGATTAAAGAATGCTGGCACAACCTATCAAAGGCTTGTTAATAAAATGTAAACATGAAAGTATATGTTGATGACATGTTTGTGAAGAGTCTGAAGCAAGAAGATCATGTTGAAGACTTACGACAAGTCTTTGATGTTCTCAAAAAATACAACATGAAGTTGAATCCCCTTAAATGTGCTTTTGAAGTTGCTTCAAGAAAGTTTATAGGTTTAATGGTGTCTAAGAGAGGCATTAAAGCTAGTCATGATAAGGTTAAGGCGATGGTCAATATGAAGGCTCTGAAGAATGTTAAGGAAGTGCAAAGACTCACAGGAAAAGTAGCAGCTTGTCACGGCCCAAAATTTCTAATTGCATTTTAATCCTTAAACAGGATCATCGATATGTGACCTAGGACCCACATCATAATACGCACATTGAACGAGGCACGTGACCAAGGTATATGTTAAATTTATGTAATGACTTCCTAGTGTATCGTAGTTGTGTAGACTACTAAGTCACCTCTACTTGTTATTTACAGGTGTCGATACGTGAGCAGGGACACATCTTGAGATGCGTGCAATTATGGGATCGGGTAGAGAGTAACATTGTGAGTCATTTATTTAATTAAATGTATTAATGTGGCTTAATTAGTTAAACTTGAAGTGGCTATATGAGATTTATGAGAAATGTAGCCTAAGTTAGTAAAATAAAATAATAGCCATATGATGTTCCTCGATATACGTGAGGACACATCAAGAGTCCAATGGAGTATGGTTTGATGTTAGCAAAGGTGAGTTAGTGGATAGCTAGTGGAATTGAAACAAAATGAAAACCATTAGATTAGTCTTTAGATGAGTGTGAACATTTAGATCAATGGCTACAAATCAATCTTACCTAACTAGATATATAAGTGATTGGGATGAACATGCAAACCAAAATCCATTTACAGAAAAAATCTCTGAGGTGATTTATTGCTGGAATTGGGGTTCAAGAAATCAAATTCATCATCCTATTGAAGAGATCAAGCTAGGAATCAAGCAACAACTTAGGTAATGAAGTTCATCATCTTGACATGTTTTAATTTTATGAGCATGGGGTCTTGAATTAGGAAGTTGTGATCAAAATGAATTTGAAAACTTTTTTCACTGATTTTATGAGCTAAATGAAGCATCAAGTGAGTCATTGAACCTTGATTTTTGAAGTAAAGGTTTTTGGTAAAATTAGAGGTGTTAGTTCAATTCTGGTTTTTATGTAATTTCTTAGGGTAAATGATATCATTTCCAAAATTGGTTTGCATATTTGAATTCGACATTTTGAGCTGATAATCTAGCATTAAGAAGTTCCCAATTTGAATTTGAAATCAAAAAGTTATGAGTTCTTGAGGTTTTTAAGTGTTCTTGAATTTTTCAACAAAAGCATGTTTAAAATCTCCGAATTTTGATATAATTGATTAATTATATGAAGTGCTTGGTGTATGTTTAATGGAAGAGGATGTTAGGGACCCTTGATGGCGAAGAACAATTCCGGGGCTTTAAATGAGGCCATTCCCGAGAGAAAACTCAGATGTCTGGTTGTAGAATTCTGAGTTCCTGCTCTCCTAGCACGCTAGACAAATTCTCTGCTAACACGGTCCTATTAGTGCACTGGATAAATTACCTTGCACGTTGGGTACTCTTACAGCACAAAAAAATCTGCACTTTTTCAAAACGCACTTAACATATCTAACTTAGCCTAAAACCCAAAGTAAGGGTCTAAACACACTCCAATACAAACTAAATTATACCAGGAGCTTAGGGAAGAGTCTCAGAAGTTCGAGTACATGTTTTGGGGTGTTGGGAGGCCGGTTAGGCTAGGAATTACGTGACTTGTAAGTAATCTTGTTGAGGTTCTTATTTATATTTCATTCTAATTTTGCCATGTTTACAGTCTATTTGATTATGAAATGTCTTGTATTATGATATCATGAATTTGTTTCATATTTTATTGATTATATGGGTGTTTTTATCATGATATCATTTGCTTATGGAAATCATTGACTCTATTGTCGAGTTCTATGTCTTTCTTACTGTTTTGATGAAAATGTGATCGAGAATAGCATGTTATTAGGATTAAAGTAATGAAACTGGAAGTATATATATATATGAATTTGTATTCTTTGAATGTTGACTTTGAAACATAATGCCTTGTCTTAGAATCCTTAATGCGAGTCTTCCTTGAAATTATAAAGTATTGGTAGAATTTAGGGTCCATTGTATGATTATGAGATGCGCGACACACGCCGCACTATCGGGGTTGTCGGCACTCACAACTACACTTGCGCCACACGTGGCATAGGACTTGGAGTAGGCGAAAAGTATATATATACACATACAATCTATGGAGTCGTAGAGCTCACCCAGACCTTTGATAGAAGTGTAGAGCGCAACTCCACCTTGAGATAATGGAATAGAGGCATTTGTGAAATAACTCATGGCCGACAAGATCTAGATCATTACTACTTAGCATATGTCGGTCTCATTTTGCTTAACTGTGGTATTTTCTAGCATATTTCCTTTTCAAAGACTTTTTCGCTATATTTATGCTTTTAAATACCAATCAATTATGTTTGGAAATGTATATATGAATCTTTAGGAGTTACTTTATAACATTTTACTCACCATCTTTTTATGACGGTGGGTGCAAATCCGTCAAACAAAGGGCCTGGCAAGGAGAAGATTGGTGACTATATCTCGAGCATTTGGCGATTTTCTATTTCGTATCGTTTAGGTCTTGACTTTTGATGTATTATTTACTTTTTGTCTTTTCTACGCATTTTGAGTTGTATATTGGGTTGAGCGGTTAGTTCCCCGACTTGACACTTGACTATCACATTATTTATCATCCTTTTGATATTTATATGCATAAGATGTTGTTTCCTAGTTTCCACACTTAGAATTTTTAATAATTTCTTCCACATAAATGTTAAGACTTCCTCTAGAACTTATTTTATCTATAAAGTTTTTAATTAACTATGAAATTCAATTATAATGTGACATGTGTATTACTTATCCGAAATGTGTTTAACGAGAAGAAAAGGACAAAAAGGCTGACTAATATGTGGTTAAGTCCTACGTAGCTAAAATTAGGGCTTAATTACGGGATTAGGTTGAGTGGTGCCCTGTTTTAAAGGAGGGGTCGTCACATAGCTCTTGGGAGATTCATATCTAAGTCGACTGACAGATGTGTTCCATTCTTTAATACTTTAAAGAATCTTAAAAATCTCGGGGGGAATTCAGCTTGTCAAAACTCTTTTGAAGAGTTGAAAAAATACTTATCAAGCTTGCCTCCATTGGCCAAGTCCTCAACATGAGAGGTGTTATTTCTTTATCTAGTTGTTTCTGAAGTAGCACTGATTGTCGTTCTTATGAGAGAAGAAGCCAATACATAACAAACAGTTTATTAAGTTAGTAAGGTATTCCAAGGAGCAGAAAATAGATACAAACAAGCAGAGAAACTCATGTTTGGCATTGGCGGCAAGGAAATTGCCCCTTATTTTTAGTCCCACCCAATTGTGTTCTTGACAAACAACCATTGAAAAGGATATTGCATAGTCTGAAATTCAATGGAAGAATGATAAATTGGGCTGTGGAGTTGGGTGAATATGATATCACCTATAAACCAAGGGTTGCTATTAAAGGACAAGCTTTGGCGAATTTCATCGTTGAATGTACTCTTCCTGAGGAAGAAGAAATTTCAAACAAGATAGAAGGTGATGACAAAGAGTATTGGACCTTGTACATCGATGGATCATGCAACAATATGGGAAGTGGCGGGCGTGATCCTCATCAACCTCGAAATCAAGTATGCTATAAAGTTGGATTTCACAACCATAAATAATGAGGTAGAATTTGAAGGCGTTTTCGCCAAACCGTGGTTAGCTAAAGCACTTTATGTTAAACACTTATCTCAATAGTGATTCCCAATTAGTAGTCATGCGATTACAAGGAGAAAATAATAAAAAGCCGATGAGTTGTCAAAGCTAGCTCTCATTGAAGGAAAAAAATATGGTATCGCATACTTTGAGACTCTTCCCAGAGCCTATTATCAATGCTACGAAGTAGTTTTCGTGGATAATGAAGAGTGGTGGATGTCCCCAATAAAGCTTACTTAGAGCAAGGGTTATTGTCTCAAGATCCACAAGAAGCAAAAAAGTTAATGATGGGAGCACCATGATATATAATCCTTGAAAGAATTTTGTACAAACGATCATACACTTTACCGTTCTTTGAGATGTTTGTCATCAACGGAGGCGATTATGCATTGTGTGAGGTCCATGAAGGAAAATGTGGATAACACTTGGGAAGACGAGCATTGTCTTATAAAATACTTCGCCGGGGATTTTATTGGTCGACCATGCAAAAATACTCGATAAAGTTTGCTAGAAAATGTAATCGGTGTCGAGGTATGCACTTTGTTACACTACCAAATTTCAGAGCACATTAAGCATGTTACATCATCCTTGCCATTTGCAATGTAGGGGATGAATATTTTAGGGCCTTTCCCACCAAAGATCTAATCGAGAAACTTTGTGGTGGTAGTTATTGATTATTTCACAAAGTGGGTGGAAGTGGAAGCATTAGCCATCATATCGAGCAAAAGATTCAAATATTGTTTTGGGAGTTGATCATTTGTAGATATGGCATTCCTCAAGTCCTGGTGACCGATAATGGAAAGCAGGTTTGATAATGCCAAGTTTCACGACTATTGCAAAGGATTGCAGATTGAGCGAGAGGTTTACTTCGGTTGCCCATCTACAAGCTAATTGGCAAACCGAAGTGACAATTATCCTGGATGGTTTGAAAAAAGGTTGGACGGTGCCAAGGGACTTTGGGCGTGATGAGTTGCACGGTTTTATGGCCTTATAGGACAACTAGTAAGACAACAATGTGAGAAACACCTTTCCAACTCACCTATAGGGCGAAAAGTCATTATACCATTGAAATCGGGATGCAATCCTTTAGAATCCAGAATTTTGGT
Source organism: Stephania cephalantha (assembly GCA_039657325.1). Classification (NCBI taxonomy): domain Eukaryota; kingdom Viridiplantae; phylum Streptophyta; class Magnoliopsida; order Ranunculales; family Menispermaceae; genus Stephania; species Stephania cephalantha. The sequence goes on from CM077576.1 coordinate 42,686,696, forward strand.
AAGCAATCAAACCAGCAAGGTCTGAAGCATAACCTGGATCTCTTAGATGAAACCCGAGACCTAGATGTAGTAAGGGTGGCTATATTCAATTACAGGGTGGCCAAGTACTACAATGCAAAAGTTAAAGGTCGAGCCTGTAAACATAGAGATTACGTCCCAAAAAGATGGATGTCTCTGACCCTTTTGTCAAAAGGAATAGAGGCATTTGTGATATAACTCATGGCCGACCAGATCTAGATCATTACTACTTAGCATATGTCGGTCTCATTTTGCTTAACTGGGGTATTTTCTAGCATATTTTCTTTTCAAGACTTCTTCGCTATATTTATGCTTTTAAATACCAATCAATTATGTTTGGAAATGTATATATGAATCTTTAGGAGTTACTTTATAACATTTTACTCACCATCTTTTTTATGACGGTGGGTGCAAATCCATCGAACGAGAGGCCCGGCGAGGAGAAGATTGGTGACTATCTCTCGAGCATTTGGCGATTTTCTATTTCATATCGTTTAGGTCTTGACTTTTGATGTATTATTTACTTTTTGTCTTTTCTACGCATTTTGAGTTGTATATTGGGTTGAGCGGTTAGTTCCCCCGACTTGACACTTGACTATCACATTATTTATCATCCTTTTGATATTTATATGCATGTGATGTTGTTTCCTGGTTTCCACACTTAGAATTTTTAATAATTTCTTCCACATAAATGTTAAGACTTCCTTTAGAACTTCTTTTATCTATAAAGTTTTTAATTAACTATGAAATTCAATTATAATGTGACGTGTGTATTACTTATCCGAAATGTGTTTAACGAGGAGAAAAGGACAAAAAGGTCGACTAATATGTGGTTAAGTCCTACGTGGCTAAAATTAGGGCTTAATTACGGGATTAGGTCGGTGGTGCCTGTTTTAAAGGAGGGGTCGTCACATAGCTCTTGGGAGATTCATATCGAAGTCGATCGACAGATGTGTTCCATTCTTTAATACTTTAAAGAATCTTAAAAATCTCGGGGAATTTAGCTTGTCAAAACTCTTTTGAAGAATTGAAAAAATACTTATCAAGCTTGCCTCCATTGGCCAAGTCCTCAACATGAGAGGTGTTATTTCTTTATCTAGTTGTTTCTGAAGTAGCACTGATTGTCGTTCTTATGAGAGAAGAAGCCAATACATAACAAACAGTTTATTAAGTTAGTAAGGTATTCCAAGGAGCAGAAAATAGATACAAACAAGCAGAGAAACTCATGTTTGGCATTGGCGTTGGCGGCAAGGAAATTGCCCCCTTATTTTCAGTCCCACCCAATTGTGTTCTTGACAAACATCCATTGAAAAGGATATTGCATAGTCTGAAATTCAATGGAATAATGATAAATTGGGCTGTGGAGTTGGGTGAATATGATATCACCTATAAACTAAGGGTTGTTATTAAAGGACAAGCTTTGGCGAATTTCATCGTTAAATGTACTCTTCCGAGGAAGAAGAAATTTCGAAAAGATAGAAGGTGATGACAAAGAGTATTGGACCTTGTACATCGATGGATCATGCAACAATATGGGAAGTGGCGGGCGTGATCCTCATCAGCCTTAATGGGTTCGAAATCAAGTATGCTATAAAGTTGGATTTCCCAACCATAAATAATGAGGTAGAATTTGAAAATTTTTTCGCCAAATCATGGTTAGCTAAAGCACTTTATGTTAAACACTTAAATCTCAATAGTGATTCCCAATTAGTAGTCATGCGAGTACAAGGAGAAAATAATAAAAAGGCAGATGAGTTGTCAAAGCTAGCTCTCATTGAAGGAGAAAAATATGGTAATCGATACTTTGAGACTCTTCCCGAGCCTATTATCAATGCTAAAGAAGTAGTTTTCGTGGATAATGAAGAGTGGTGGATGTCCCCAATAAAGCTTACTTAGAGCAAAGGTTGTTGTCTCAAGATCCACAAGAAGCAAAAAAAAGTTAATGACGGGAGCACCATGATATATAATCCTTGAAAGAATTTTGTACAAACGATCATACACTTTACCGTTCTTTGAGATGTTTGTCATCACGGAGAAGCAGATTATGCATTGTGTGAGGTCCATGAAGGAAAATGTGGATAACACTTGGGAAGACGAGCACTGTCTTATAAAATACTTCGCCGGGGATTTTATTGGTCGACCATGCAAAAAGACTCGATAAAGTTTGCTAGAAAATGTAATCGAGTGTCGAGGTATGCACTATCATTACACTACCAGGTAGAGCACATTAAGCATGTTACATCATCCTTGCCATTTGCAATGTAGGGGATGAATATTTTAGGGCCTTTCCCACCAAAGATTCTAATCGGAGAAACTTTGTGGTGGTAGTTATTGATTATTTCACTAAGTGGGTGGAAGTGGAAACATTAGCCATCACATCGAGCAAAAGATTCAAATATTGTTTTGGGAGTTGATCATTTGTAGATATGGCATTCCTCAAGTCCTGGTGACCGATAATGGAAAGCGCTTTGATAATGCCAAGTTTCACGACTATTGCAAAGGATTGCAGATTGAGCGAGGGTTTACTTCAGCTTGCCCATCTACAAGCTAATGGGCAAACGAAGTGACAATTATCCCGGATGGTTTGAAAAAAGGTTGGACGGTGCCAAGGGACTTTGGGCGGATGAGTTGCACAGCTTTCTTATGGCCTTATAGGACAACTAGTAAGACAACAATGTGAGAAACACCTTTCCAACTCACCTATGGGCGAGAAGGTCGTTATACCTGTTGAAATCGGGACGCAATCCTTTAGAATCCAGAATTTTGGTAAGCAATCAAACCAAGTAAGGTCCGAAGCATAACCTGGATCTCTTAGATGAAACCCGAGATCTAGTTGTAGTAAGGGTGGCTATATTCAATAACAGGGTGGCCAAATACTACAATGCAAAAGTTAAAGGTCGAGCCTTTAAACATGGAGATTACGTCCCAAAAAAGATGGATGTCTCGGACCCTTTTGTCAAAAGGAATAGAGGCATTTGTGATATAACTCATGGCCGACCAGATCTAGATCATTACTACTTAGCATATGTCGGTCTCATTTTGCTTAACTCGGGGTATTTTCTAGCATATTTCCTTTTCAAAGACTTCTTCGCTATATTTATGCTTTTAAATACCAATCAATTATGTTTGGAAATGTATATATGAATCTTTAGGAGTTACTTTATAACATTTTACTCACCATCTTTTTTATGACGCTTTGGGTGCAAATCCATCGAACAAGAGGCCTGGCGAGGAGAAGATTGGTGACTATCTCTAAGCATTTGGCGATTTTCTATTTCATATCGTTTAGGTCTTGACTTTTGATGTATTATTTACTTTTTGTCTTTTCTACGCATTTTGAGTTGTATATTGGGTTGAGCGGTTAGTTCCCCGACTTGACACTTGACTATCACATTATTTATCATCCTTTTGATATTTATATGCATGTGATGTTGTTTCTGGTTTCCACACTTAGAATTTTTAATAATTTCTTCCACATAAATGTTAAGACTTCCTTTAGAACTTCTTTTATCTATAAAGTTTTTAATTAACTATGAAATTCAATTATAATGTGACGTGTGTATTACTTATCCGAAATGTGTTTAACGAGGAGAAAAGGACAAAAAGGCCGACTAATATGTGGTTAAGTCCTACGTGGCTAAAATTAGGGCTTAATTACGGATTAGGTCGTGGTGCCCTGTTTTAAAGGAGGGTCGTCACATAGCTCTTGGGAGATTCATATCGAAGTCGGCGACAGATGTGTTCCATTCTTTAATACTTTAAAGAATCTTAAAAATCTCGGGGGAATTCAGCTTGACAAAACTCTTTTGAAGAATTGAAAAAATACTTATCAAGTTTGCCTCGATTGGCCAAGTCCTCAACATGAGAGGTGTTATTTCTTTATCTAGTTGTTTCGAAGTAGCACTAATTGTCGTTCTTATGAGAGAAGAAGACAATACATAACAAACAGTTTATTAAGTTAGTAAGGTATTCCAAGGAGCAGAAAATAGATACAAACAAGCAGAGAAACTCATGTTTGGCATTGGCGTTGGCGGCAAGGAAATTGCCCCCTTATTTTCAGTCCCACCCAATTGTGTTCTTGACAAACATCCATTGAAAAGGATATTGCATAGTCTGAAATTCAATGGAATAATGATAAATTGGGCTGTGGAGTTGGGTGAATATGATATCACCTATAAACCAAGGGTTGCTATTAAAGGACAAGCTTTGGCGAATTTCATCGTTAAATGTACTCTTCCTGAGGAAGAAGAAATTTCAAACAAGATAGAAGGTGATGACAAAGAGTATTGGACCTTGTACATCGATGGATCATGCAACAATATGGGAAGTGGCGGGCGTGATCCTCATCAGCCTTAATGGGTTCGAAATCAAGTATGCTATAAAGTTGGATTTCCCAACCATAAATAATGAGGTAGAATTTGAAGCTGTTTTCGCCAGACTGGGGTTAGCTAAAGCACTTTGTGTTAAACACTTAAATCTCAATAGTGATTCCCAATTAGTAGTCATGCGATTACAAGGAGAAAATAATAAAAAGGCGGATGAGTTGTCAAAGCTAGCTCTCATTGAAGGAGAAAAATATGGTACTTGGATACTTTGAGACTCTTCCCGAGCCTATTATCAATGCTAAAGAAGTAGTTTTCGTGGATAATGAAGAGTGGTGGATGTCCCCAATAAAGCTTACTTAGAGCAAAGGTTGTTGTCTCGAAGATCCACAAGAAGCAAAAAAGTTAATGACGGGAGCACCATGATATATAATCCTTGAAAGAATTTTGTACAAACGATCATACACTTTACCGTTCTTTGAGATGTTTGTCATCAACGGAGGCATTATGCATTGTGTGAGGTCCATGAAGGAAAATGTGGATAACACTTGGGAAGACGAGCACTGTCTTATAAAATACTTCGCCAGGGATTTTATTGGTCGACCATGCAAAAAGACTCGATAAAGTTTGCTAGAAAATGTAATCGATTGTCGAGGTATGCACTTTGCTTACACTACCAAATTAGGTAGAGCACATTAAGCATGTTACATCATCCTTGCCATTTGCAATGTAGGGGATGAATATTTTAGGGCCTTTCCCACCAAATCTAATCGTAGAAACTTTGTGGTGGTAGTTATTGATTATTTCACAAAGTGGGTGGAAGTGGAAGCATTAGCCATCATTCTCGAGCAAAAGATTCAAATATTGTTTTGGGAGTTGATCATTTGTAGATATGGCATTCCTCAAGTCCTGGTGATCGATAATGGAAAGCAGCTTTGATAATGCCAAGTTTCACGACTATTGCAAAGGATTGCAGATTGAGCAGAGGTTTACTTCGGTTGCCCATCTACAAGCTAATGGGCAAACGAAGTGACAATTATCCTGGATGGTTTGAAAAAAAGGTTGGACGGTGCCAAGGGACTTTGGGCAGATGAGTTGCACAGTTTCTTATGGCCTTATAGGACAACTAGTAAGACAACAATGTGAGAAACACCTTTCCAACTCACCTATGGGGCATAAGCTGTTATACCCAAGTTGAAATCGGGATGCAATCCTTTAGAATCCGTAATTTTGGTAAGCAATCAAACCAAGAAGGTCTCAAGCATAACCTGGATCTCTTAGATGAAACCCGAGATCTAGTTGTAGTAAGGGTGGCTATATTCAATAACAAAGGGGTGGCCAAGTACTACAATGCAAAAGTTAAAGGTCGAGCCTTTAAACACGAAGATTACGTCCCAAAAAAGATTGATGTCTCTGACCGTCAAAAGGAATAGAGGCATTTGTGATATAACTCATGGCCGACCAGATCTAGATCATTACTACTTAGCATATGTCGGTCTCATTTTGCTTAATCGTGGTATTTTCTAGCATATTTCCTTTTCAGCACTTATTCGCTATATTTATGCTTTTAAATACCAATCAATTATGTTTGGAAATGTATATATGAATCTTTAGGAGTTACTTTATAACATTTTACTCACCATCTTTTTTATGACGGTGGTGCAAATCCATCGAACAAGAGGGCCAGGCGAGGAGAAGATTGGTGACTATCTCTCGAGCATTTGGCGATTTTCTATTTCGTATCGTTTAGGTCTTGACTTTTGATGTATTATTTACTTTTTGTCTTTTCTACGCATTTTGAGTTGTATATTGGGTTGAGCGGTTAGTTCCCCGACTTGACACTTGACTATCACATTATTTATCATCCTTTTGATATTTATATGCATGTGATGTTGTTTCATGGTTTCCACACTTAGAATTTTTAATAATTTCTTCCACATAAATGTTAAGACTTCCTCTAGAACTTCTTTTATCTACAAAGTTTTTAATTAACTATGAAATTCAATTATAATGTGACATGTGTATTACTTATCATAAATGTGTTTAACGAGGAGAAAAGGACAAAAAGGCTGACTAATATGTGGTTAAGTCCTACGTAGCTAAAATTAGGGCTTAATTACGGGATTAGGTCGAGTGGTGCCCTGTTTTAAAGGAGGGGTCGTCACATAGCTCTTGGGAGATTCATATCTAAGTCGACTGACAGATGTGTTCCATTCTTTAATACTTTAAAGAATCTTAAAAATCTCGGGGGGAATTCAGCTTGTCAAAACTCTTTTGAAGAATTGAAAAATACTTATCAAGTTTGCCTCGATTGGCCAAGTCCTCAACATGAGAGGTGTTATTTCTTTATCTAGTTGTTTCGAAGTAGCACTAATTGTCGTTCTTATGAGAGAAGAAGACAATACATAACAAACAGGTTTATTAAGTTAGTAAGGTATTACAAGGAGCGAGAAAATAGATACAAACAAGCAGAGAAACTCATGTTTGGCATTGGCGTTGCGGCAGGAAATTGCCCCCTTATTTTTAGTCCCACCCAATTGTGTTCTTGACAAACAACCATTGAAAAGGATATTGCATAGTCTGAAATTCAATGGAATAATGATAAATTGGGCTGTGGAGTTGGGTGAATATGATATCACCTATAAACTAAGGGTTGTTATTAAAGGACAAGCTTTGGCGAATTTCATCGTTGAATGTACTCTTCCCGAGGAAGAAGAAATTTCAGAAAAAGATAGAAGGTGATGACAAAGAGTATTGGACCTTGTACATCGATGGATCATGCAACAATATGGGAAGTGGCGGGCGTGATCCTCATCACCTTAATGGGTTCGAAATCAAGTATGCTATAAAGTTGGATTTCACAACCATAAATAATGAGGTAGAATTCGAAGTGTTTTACCAAAACTCGTGGTTAGCTAAAGCACTTTATGTTAAACACTTAAATCTCAATAGTGATTCCCAATTAGTAGTCATGCGCTTACAAGGAGAAAATAATAAAAAGGCAGATGAGTTGTCAAAGCTAGCTCTCATTGAAGGAAAAAAATATGGTACTTGCATACTTTGAGACTCTTCCCGAGCCTATTATCAATGCTAAAGAAGTAGTTTTCGTGGATAATGAAGAGTGGTGGATGTCCCCAATAAAGCTTACTTAGAGCAAGGGTTGTTGTCTGAAGATCCACAAGAAGCAAAAAAGTTAATGATGGGAGCACCATGATATATAATCCTTGAAAGAATTTTGTATAAACGATCATACATTTTACCGTTGTTGAGATGTTTGTCATCAACGGAGGCAGATTATGCATTGTGTGAGGTCCATGAAGGAATATGTGGATAACACTTGGGAAGACGAGCATTGTCTTATAAAATACTTCGCCAGGGATTTTATTGGCCGACCATGCAAAAAGACTCGATAAAGTTTGCTAGAAAATGTAATCAGTGTCAGAGGTATGCACTGTTACACTACCAGCCGGTAGAGCACATTAAGCATGTTACATCATCCTTGCCATTTGCAATGTAGGGGATGAATATTTTAGGGCCTTTCCCACCAACATCTAATCAGAGAAACTTTGTGGTGGTAGTCATTGATTATTTCACAAAGTTGGTGGAAGTGGAAGCATTAGCCATCATTATCGAGCAAAAGATTCAAATATTGTTTTGGGAGTTGATCATTTGTAGATATGGCATTCCTCAAGTCCCGGTGACCGATAATGGAAAGCGCTTTGATAATGCCAAGTTTCACGACTATTGCAAAGGATTGCAGATTGAGCAGAGGTTTACTTCAGTTGCCCATCTACAAGCTAATGGGCAAACTGAAGTGACAAATAGAATTATCCTGGATGGTTTGAAAAAAAGGTTGGACGGTGCCAAGGGACTTTGGGCAGATGAGTTGCACAGTGTCTTATGGCCTTATAGGACAACTAGTAAGACAACAATGTGAGAAACACCTTTCCAACTCACCTATGGGGCATAAGCTGTTATACCTGTTGAAATCGGGATGCAATCCTTTAGAATCCAGAATTTTGGTAAGCAATCAAACCAGCAAGGTCTGAAGCATAACATGGATCTCTTAGATGAAACCCGAGACCTAGTTGTAGTAAGGGTGGCTATATTCAATAACAGGGTGGCCAAGTACTACAATGCAAAAGTTAAAGGTCGAGCCTTTAAACACGAAGATTACGTCCCAAAAAGATTGATGTCTCTGACTTGTCAAAAGGAATAGAGGCATTTGTGATATAACTCATGGCCGACCGATCTAGATCATTACTACTTAGCATATGTCAGTCTCATTTTGCTTAACGTGGTATTTTCTAGCATATTTCCTTTTCAAAGACTTCTTCGCTATATTTATGCTTTTAAATACCAATCAATTATGTTTGGAAATGTAAATATGAATCTTTAGGAGTTACTTTATAACATTTTACTCACCATCTTTTTTATGACTATGGGTGCAAATCCATCGAACAAGAGGGCCTGGCGAGGAGAAGATTGGTGACTATCTCTCGAGCATTTGGCGATTTTCTATTTCGTATCGTTTAGGTCTTGACTTTTGATGTATTATTTACTTTTTGTCTTTTCTACGCATTTTGAGTTGTATATTGGGTTGAGCGGTTAGTTCCCAGACTTGACACTTGACTATCACATTATTTATCATCCTTTTGATATTTATATGCATGTGATGTTGTTTCATGGTTTCCACACTTAGAATTTTTAATAATTTCTTCCACATAAATGTTAAGACTTCCTCTAGAACTTCTTTTATCTATAAAGTTTTTAATTAACTATGAAATTCAATTATAATGTGACATGTGTATTACTTATCCGAAATGTGTTTAACGAGGAGAAAAGGACAAAAAGGTGACTAATATGTGGTTAAGTCCTACGTGGCTAAAATTAGGGCTTAATTACGGGACTAGGTCGGTGGTGCCTGTTTTAAAGGAGGGGTCGTCACATAGCTCTTGGGAGATTCATATCGAAGTCGATCGACAGATGTGTTCCATTCTTTAATACTTTAAAGAATCTTAAAAATCTCGGGGAATTCAGCTTGTCAAAACTCTTTTGAAGAATTGAAAAAATACTTATCAAGTTTGCCTCGATTGGCCAAGTCCTCAACATGAGAGGTGTTATTTCTTTATCTAGTTGTTTACGAAGTAGCACTAATTGTCGTTCTTATGAGAGAAGAAGACAATACATAACAAACAGCTTTATTAAGTTAGTAAGGTATTACAAGGAGCGAGAAAAATAGATACAAACAAGCGAGAGAAACTCATGTTTGGCATTGGCGTTGGCGGCAAGGAAATTGCCCCCTTATTTTTAGTCCCACCCAATTGTGTTCTTGACAAACAACCATTGAAAAGGATATTGCATAGTCTCGAAATTCAATGGAATAATGATAAATTGGGTCATGGAGTTGGGTGAATATGATATCACCTATAAACCAAGGGTTGCTATTAAAGGACAAGCTTTGGCGAATTTCATCGTTGAATGTACTCTTCCCCGAGGAAGAAGAAATTTCAAACAAGATAGAAGGTGATGACAAAGAGTATTGGACCTTGTACATCGATGGATCATGCAACAATATGGGAAGTGGCGGGCGTGATCCTCATCAGCCTTAATGGGTTCGAAATCAAGTATGCTATAAAGTTGGATTTCCCAACCATAAATAATGAGGTAGAATTTGAAGCTGTTTTCGCCAGACTGGGGTTAGCTAAAGCACTTTGTGTTAAACACTTAAATCTCAATAGTGATTCCCAATTAGTAGTCATGCAGTTACAAGGAGAAAATAATAAAAAGGCAGATGAGTTGTCAAAGCTAGCTCTCATTGAAGGAAAAAATATGGTATTGCATACTTTGAGACTCTTCCCGAGCCTATTATCAATGCTAAAGAAGTAGTTTTCGTGGATAATGAAGAGTGGTGGATGTCCCCAATAAAGCTTACTTAGAGCAAAGGTTGTTGTCGAAGATCCACAAGAAGCAAAAAAGTTAATGACGGGAGCACCATGATATATAATCCTTGAAAGAATTTTGTACAAACGATCATACACTTTACCGTTCTTGAGATGTTTGTCATCAACGAGGCGATTATGCATTGTGTGAGGTCCATGAAGGAAAATGTGGATAACACTTGGGAAGACGAGCACCTTGTCTTATAAAATACTTCGCCAGGGATTTTATTGGTCGACCATGCAAAAAGACTCGATAAAGTTTGCTAGAAAATGTAATCAGTGTCAGAGGTATGCACTGTTACACTACCAGCCGGTAGAGCACATTAAGCATGTTACATCATCCTTGCCATTTGCAATGTAGGGGATGAATATTTTAGGGCCTTTCCCACCAAAGATCTAATCGTAGAAACTTTGTGGTGGTAGTTATTGATTATTTCACAAAGTGGGTGGAAGTGGAAGCATTAGCCATCACATCGAGCAAAAGATTCAAATATTGTTTTGGGAGTTGATCATTTGTAGATATGGCATTCCTCAAGTCCCGGTGATCGATAATGGAAAGCGGTTTGATAATGCCAAGTTTCACGACTATTGCAAAGGATTGCAGATTGAGCGAGAGGTTTACTTCAGCTTGCCCATCTACAAGCTAATGGGCAAACTGAAGTGACAATTATCCTGGATGGTTTGAAAAAAGGTTGGACGGTGCCAAGGGACTTTGGGCGCGATGAGTTGCACGCTTTCTTATGGCCTTATAGGACAACTAGTAAGACAACAATGTGAGAAACACCTTTCCAACTCACCTATGGGGCGAAGTTGTTATACTGTTGAAATCGGGATGCAATCCTTTAGAATCCAGAATTTTGGTAAGCAATCAAACCAGAAGGTCCGAAGCATAACCTGGATCTCTTAGATGAAACCCGAGATCTAGTTGTAGTAAGGTGGCTATATTCAATAACAGGGTGGCCAAGTACTACAATGCAAAAGTTAAAGGTCGAGCCTTTAAACACGAAGATTACGTCCCAAAAAGATTGATGTCTCTGATCGTCAAAAGGAATAGAGGCATTTGTGATATAACTCATGGCCGACCGATCTAGATCATTACTACTTAGCATATGTCGGTCTCATTTTGCTTAACTGTGGTATTTTCTAGCATATTTCCTTTTCAAAGACTTCTTCGCTATATTTATGCTTTTAAATACCAATCAATTATGTTTGGAAATGTAAATATGAATCTTTAGGAGTTACTTTATAACATTTTACTCACCATCTTTTTTATGACGGTGGGTGCAAATCCATCGAACAAAGAGGGCTTTGGCGAGGAGATTTGGTGACTATCTCTCGAGCATTTGGCGATTTTCTATTTCGTATCGTTTAGGTCTTGACTTTTGATGTATTATTTACTTTTTGTCTTTTCTACGCATTTTGAGTTGTATATTGGGTTGAGCGGTTAGTTCCCCGACTTGACACTTGACTATCACATTATTTATCATCCTTTTGATATTTATATGCATAAGATGTTGTTTCCTAGTTTCCACACTTAGAATTCTTAATAATTTCTTCCACATAAATGTTAAGACTTCCTCTAGAACTTCTTTTATCTATAAAGTTTTTAATTAACTATGAAATTCAATTATAATGTGACATGTGTATTACTTATCCGAAATGTGTTTAACGAGGAGAAAAGGACAAAAAGGCTGACTAATATGTGGTTAAGTCCTACGTGGCTAAAATTAGGGCTTAATTACGGGATTAGGTCGGGTGGTGCCCTGTTTTAAAGGAGGGGTCGTCACATAGCTCTTGGGAGATTCATATCGAAGTCGACGAGATGTGTTCCATTCTTTAATACTTTAAAGAATCTTAAAAATCTCGGGGGAATTCACTTGTCAAAACTCTTTTGAAGAATTGAAAAAATACTTATCAAGTTTGTCTCGATTGGCCAAGTCCTCAACATGAGAGGTGTTATTTCTTTATCTAGTTGTTTCAAGTAGCACTAATTGTCGTTCTTATGAGAGAAGAAGACAATACATAACAAACAATTTATTAAGTTAGTAAGGTATTACAAGGAGCAGAAAATAGATACAAACAAGCGAGAGAAACTCATGTTTGGCATTGGCGGCAAAGGAAATTGCCCCCTTATTTTTAGTCCCACCCAATTGTGTTCTTGACAAACAACCATTGAAAAGGATATTGCATAGTCCGAAATTCAATGGAATAATGATAAATTGGGTGTGGAGTTGGGTGAATATGATATCACCTATAAACCAAGGGTTGCTATTAAAGGACAAGCTTTGGCGAATTTCATCGTTGAAAGTACTCTTCCCGAGGAAGAAGAAAAACAAGATAGAAGGTGATGACAAAGAGTATTGGACCTTGTACATCGATGGATCATGCAACAATATGGGAAGTGGCGGGCGTGATCCTCATCACCTTAATGGGTTCGAAATCATGTATGCTATAAAGTTTGATTTCACAACCATAAATAATGAGGTAGAATTTGAAGTCTTTTTAAAATCGTGGTTAGCTAAAGCACTTTATGTTAAACACTTAAATCTCAATAGTGATTCCTAATTAGTAGTCATGCGAGCTACAAGGAGAAAATAATAAAAAGGCAGATGAGTTGTCAAAGCTAGCTCTCATTGAAGGAGAAAAATATGGTATCTGGATACTTTGAGACTCTTCCAGAGCCTATTATCAATGCTAAAGAAGTAGTTTTTGTGGATAATGAAGAGTGGTGGATGTCCCCAATAAAGCTTACTTAGAGCAAAGGTTGTTGTCTCAAGATCCACAAGAAGCAAAAAAGTTAATGACGGGAGCACCATGATATATAATCCTTGAAAGAATTTTGTACAAACGATCATACACTTTACCGTTCTTTGAGATGTTTGTCATCAACGGAGGCGATTATGCATTGTGTGAGGTCCATGAAGGAAAATGTGGATAACACTTGGGAAGACGAGCACTTTGTCTTATAAAATACTTCGCCAGGGATTTTATTGGTCGACCATGCAAAAAGACTCGATAAAGTTTGCTAGAAAATGTAATCGGTGTCGAGGTATGCATCACATACACTACCAAATTTAGGTAGAGCACATTAAGCATGTTACATCATCCTTGCCATTTGCAATGTAGGGGATGAATATTTTAGGGCCTTTCCCACCAACATCTAATCGTAGAAACTTTGTGGTGGTAGTTATTGATTATTTCACAAAGTGGGTGGAAGTGGAAACATTAGCCATCATTCTCGAGCAAAAGATTCAAATATTGTTTTGGGAGTTGATCATTTGTAGATATGGCATTCCTCAAGTCCTGTTGACTGATAATGGAAAACAGTTTGATAATGCCAAGCTTCACGACTATTGCAAAGGATTGCAGATTGAGCAGAGGTTTACTTCAGTTGCCCATCTACAAGCTAATGGGCAAACTGAAGTGACAAATAGAATTATCCTGGATGGTTTGAAAAAAAGGTTGGACGGTGCCAAGGGACTTTGGGCGATGATGAGTTGCACAGCTTTCTTATGGCCTTATAGGACAACTAGTAAGACAACAATGTGAGAAACACCTTTCCAACTCACCTATGGGGCAGAAGTTGTTATACCTGTTGAAATCGGGATGCAATCCTTTAGAATCCGGAATTTTGGTAAGCAATCAAACCAGCAAGGTCTGAAGCATAACCTGGATCTCTTAGATGAAACCCGAGATCTAGTTGTAGTAAGGGTGGCTATATTCAATAACAGGGTGGCCAAGTACTACAATGCAAAAGTTAAAGGTCGAGCCTTTAAACATGGAGATTACGTCCCAAAAAAGATTGAAGTCTCGGACCCTTTTGTCAAAAGGAAAGTCGTCACCTAACTGGGACGGGTCATATAGGGTCAAGAAAGTAACTAGGCCTAGATCTTATAGGCTTGAGACATTAGAAGGACAGAAGTTTTAAGGTCGTGGAGTATCATCAATTTGCGCAAATACTACTAGTAGGCTCGGAAGACTTTTTTATAAGAATTATTTCCATTCTTAATCATTGATTCATATAGTGTTTGAGTTTCATCTTCAATTTTGAATAAAAGTGCCTAGCTAGAAGGCATAAGTTCTTTCGTATTCGTGTTTCAATCATATCTTCTATAACATAAAACACTAATGGCCTATTCGCTTCATGGTCTAAAGGTGGATTAACCCCACTCGGATCGCTAAGCGGTGTTCGCTTCATGGATTAACTAACCCATGAGATTAACTAATACTTAGTAGAGGTGACTAAAGTAAACCACCAATTTTGGTGGGACTAACTAGTCCCAATGCTTGGCCATTACAGATGACCAAATTACCCCTCCTCTTTACACACTTTTCTCTCCAACTCAATCGATCAAATGAATTGATTGTTGGCTTGGAATAAAAGAGTTTGGGTCCATGGTAGTGGCAGGACATATTAGTTGTTTCTTTGAATTCGAGTTTTGATATAACCTAAAATCAAATGTGAGCACCAAAAGAAGTCTATCACTTTTGTGATCTGCACAAAATTATTCTCTGATCAAAGATGCCACGAAACAGAGCAATCCAAAACATCAATTTTTACATCTAAACTAGATTTGGACAAACATCAAAGTCGGTTTTTTATACATATCGAGAGAGAAAGTGAGAGAGAGATAGAGAGAGATTCAGATCTGAAATCGACTTACCTCGAATGAAGAAGACACCCAGACGCAACAATACGATGACGAAGATGCAGAGGATGAATCTTGCGAGATTGCAGACTCGTCCAGAGGAGCGGAAGTGATGAAAATCGAAATCGACTTTGATGATTTTATTGGAGATGTATGTTAAATAGAGGGGTAATTTGGTAAATGTGCCTTTTAGAACCGCATTTATTCTCAAGCTTAAAACTCCCAACCAAACAAGTCCCATAAAAAGGACTAATACATAAACCCATGTGTTAGTCCCATTACAAACTAATCTCATGGTCTTGGGTCTTGTTAAAATTTGAACCCAACAGGCCATAAGTGTTCGACCTCTTTATTTAAAAAAAATTAAGTGTTCAACATAGAACACTCAATCTTAAAGAAAAAATTGATGTTAGACATAGAACACTCGTATTTAGAAAAAATTGAGTATTCAACATGGAACACTTAGTCTTTAAGAAAAAACAGAGTGTTCAACATAGAACACTCAGTCTTTAAGAAAAAAAATGAGTATTGGACATAAAATACTCGTATTTAAAAAAATTGAGTGTTCAACATATAACACTCAATCTTTATGAAAAATCTTAGTGTTTGATAGATAACACTTGTATTTAAGCCTCAGTCTCGCCATGTGACGACCCCTATCAAATTAGGGCACCGCCCGGCCCAATCCAGTCACTAAGCCTTAATCTCGCTATGTAGGACTTAACAACGAATTAGTCACCTTTTTCCAAAATGTTTCTCCTTAACTATTCTTTTCTTTCAAATACACATTTCTTATCTTATGTCGATTAATAAATCGATTCAATTAAAATTTTAAAAACTTAAAGATTATTCAACTAAGTCATAACAATTTAGCGGAAGCTTTTAACATAATTCCTAAGAATGTGGGAAAATCAGAAACAAAAATCACATGCATATATAACGAAATGGCGATAATATATCAACATGTATCCGGTCGTGTAATATCTCTCATCCCATATATACAATCCCAAAAGTATATAAAAGACATATATGTAGACGTCATACAATAAAATAAAAAACCTACAAAATCTGATATAGTAGCCCTCCACTGGCTCACAGGTAGTCGCTGATCTTCTCTTTGCCTGGTCTGCTACTCGATGGATCTACACCCATCGTCATAAAAAAAGACGGTGAGTACAGGAAAGTAGAAAGTAACACTGAGAGACATTTGTTCACATTTTCAAATATACAACAA
Organism: Stephania cephalantha; assembly: GCA_039657325.1. NCBI lineage: Eukaryota > Viridiplantae > Streptophyta > Magnoliopsida > Ranunculales > Menispermaceae > Stephania > Stephania cephalantha. The sequence continues at coordinate 42,702,861 of CM077576.1, forward strand.
GTATCTGAAAGCATAATAATAACAATTATGCTGAAAAAGAATCATGCTAATATGAAATTGACACTCGGCTAAGTAGTAATGATCTATGGCGAGTCGGCCGTGAGTTACATCACATCAACCTTATTGCACAATTTAAGGCGTAACCAATCTCATAAATGTCTTCACATCTTTACAAATGCCCATAATCTCATAGATGCCTTCACATCTTCCCAAATGCCTGTCACATAATCATATATACTTGTCAACATAGGTCCCATACCCTCTATGTTGCACTAGCTAGTGGTGAAATGTCGACCACCCCGGTAATCTAATGATCTCGTGTGCCACCCATCTCTGTCTCATCATGGTCCTAGATACAAGAACTAATTTCATATTTCAAGAAACACATAGTTTTAGGAATCCAATAATACAATTGCATAACTAATGCACAAAGGAAAATAGATATACAATACCATCAACCATCTACCTAATAGCATGATATTTACTTGACTTAATATCTCAACAATCAATAATGACATAGCACATGATTTAGAGTCGATGGAACTATTTAACCAACAATCAATACCATGATAGCAAATTCATGAAATGATAAAGGAAAAAAGTCATGGCATCTAGAGTACAATAGGCAAATCAGTCCAACTGACTGAAAATGAACAATAACTAAGAACGAAATGTAAAAAAATATCTTAATCAATTTATTTTCAATTCATGCAAATTTCCTAGCTAATCCAGCCTCCTTACACCTCAAAACTTGTATCCGAACCCCCGAGACTTTTCCTTTGGTTCCTAATATCAATTAACATGTTTTCGAATGTGTTTAAACCTTAAATTATAGTATTGGAATTGTTTAAAGTGCTTAAGTTTCAGTTAGGAAATTGCAGATTTTATACTATTAGAGCAACTAGCATACTAGGTAACTTGTCTAGCGCGCTAGTGACCTAATTAGCACGCTAGTCAAATTTATTTGCGCTTTATAAAGGTAGCGCACTAGCTAGCACATCTAGCGCTATGTGCAGGAAAACCCAGAATTCTGCATTTTGAATTATAATTTTTCTCCACACATAGTCAACTCTAACACCAGGAAAACTCGAATTCTCGCATTTTGAATTATGATTTTTCTCCACCCATAATCGCTCTAACACCGTGGGATCTCTTTTCTCGAGACCCAAAACAACAACTTGATCTACACCTCCAAATCACCAAATTCACTTCAATCTTGCTAATCTTCTTTGATTCTTCTTCTCCAAAGAATTTTTCTTAACTCCTAAGCTAATGAAATGAGAAAAAAATGGTTTGCATGAGTTGACCCATTCAATCTTATATATTAAGATAAGGTTGCTTAATAGCCATTGATCTTTATGTACACACGTCTCTCGAGGCTAATCTAATGGCTTACAACTTGACAAATTTCCACTAAATCCTTCCAAGTAACACCAATATCAAACTTAATTGGTCTCTTAGTGTCAACACATATCTCGAGAATCATCAAATGGCTATTATTTTAACTTGCTAACTTAGGTTAAATTTAATATAAAACCAACTATAGCCACATCAACACTACTATTTAAGCTACATTAAGCTTAAATCTCAATGCAAGCCTGATAAATGTTGTTGTATGCAAACTCACACAACGGTAGGTTTTCCTCCCAAGATTCGCCAAATTCAAGTACACAATCCCTGAGCATATCGTCGAAAACCTGAATCAACCTCTCAGTTGCCCATTAATATGAGGGTGAAAGATTGTGCTAAGCTGTAGGCGCGTACCATCCTACTCCTTCATACTCTGCCACATCCTGGACTATGCATAGCTTCTCTGTCTAACGTGATATTCAATGGTACCCCATGCAGTCTAATAATCTCTCTCTCGAACAATATGCTCAATGTGTCAAATATGTATTGAGCTGCAACTAGTAAGAAATGGGCGATTTCGTCAATCTGTCCACAATCACCCATATATAATCATGTCGACGGGCAGTCCTCAACAATCCCCTGACAAAGTATACGGTTATGCTTTCCCACGTCCATCGTGGAATAGAAAGTGACTATAATAATCCTCCAGCTCTACGATGCTCACCTTCACTCGTCGGCAAATCCCACAGCTTCTTGATGAACTCCGATATGTCCACTTTCATCCCGCACTACCAAAAATATATCATGTCATGGTACATCTAGGTCTTGCTTGGATGAATAGTGAATCATAAATGATGTGAATCCCGAAGAATCTCATCTCTTAGCTCGCCATCGACGGTATTCACAACCCGCCTTTGAATCTCAAACACCGATCCGTCGGCTCTCGTCCTATCGACACATTCACCACTGGGCTAACTCACCGAACCTCGGGTATAGATGTCGCTCTCTCCGATCATCAAATCTCAAAACCTCAAAATCGGTAATTATAGTTGATCCGAGATTAAAGAAGCTTAATTATGGTTTTGGTCATGAGTCAAATTAAACACCGTGAATTTGAGATTTATAATTAGTTTTATTAATTTATGATGTTTTCCTAGTGTTGTGTATTATATATTATTTTATTTTGTGAAATTTGGGTGATTGAGTAAATTTGAAATTCACGGGGTTTTGTCTCGAGATACATGTCGAGACGGTGTCGAGATAGTCAAAATATTAACATAAATATTAGTTTCAAATTTCGTGATAAATAATTGAATTTAAATTCAAAATTGAAAATTTAGACCTTAAATGGACTTAACGAGTGACGTGGGGATTTGTCTCGGTTTGCATGTAAGTCGGGATTGGAGGTAGTGTGAAATGAGACGAAGTTGTGTGAGATCTTGTTTTGAGTTTGGCGTGGTTGACAATATTCGAGGTTGAGATTTAATTTAAGTTTGGATAAGTGTGCAAGTTTCCATAAGGATAAGTCATGGCAAAAGGATTGGTCCATAACCATTATTACCTCACATTTCATGGTTTTTTGTATGTCATGGACAAAGTTAAGATTTTTAGGGTTTTGGTATATATAAAATAAAGAAGAAAAATAAAAAATTAAAACAATCAATCGATTCCTTTTATATTTAACAAAATGTTTTCTCCTAACCCTCTTAATTCGATCTTTCGCTATGCGAGCTCCCGACATCTGATTTTCGTTCGATTTATTTATGCAAAATTGTAGAGCATCGCGAGACGGTCAGTTCGAGCTAAGTTTCTGCAGTAGAAATAAGGTATTCGGCTTGCAATTTGGTAAATTCTTAATGTCAGACATTTTTCTTCAATTCAATTTGAATTCTCGTGATTTTTAGATTTCTTTCGCAGGGTTTTGATAGAAATTGGTTGGAATTGTTGTTAATTGGTATATTAGATTGATTTGCGTTAATTTGGGATAAATTCTACCGACGTGTGTTAGGGTTTTGATGAGGTAAACTAATGCAATTCAGTTGATATCTATTTTGGAGATGTTTTAATAGTTGATATTGATTATTGGTTTTAATCCAATTTGACTCCACGGGCTGTAAAAATATTTTGGTGTTAGTATCGGGTGGTTTCGTGGCGTTTATTGTCGAGTTTTGATGGTTTAATTGCGAAAATATTAATTTGGAGAAGTTTTTTTAAGTTCAAAATATATAAAGTTGCCAAGTCGACATGCCATATGGGAGAATTCATAACTTCTTCGTCGATAATCCGATTTAGGCGTTCTTGGAGTCTATGGAAAGTAGGACATGAGTACTATAAGTTTCTTTAAGGTCATCATGATAAATATTGAGGTTTTCAAGGTTAAAAAGTTACCCCAAGTTGGCTAGTTGAAAGCTAGTTGAAATAGTTATATAAATTAATATTTTTGGAAATTGTTCTCAAGCGTACTTTGATCGCGGTTTTCATTGGGCTTCGTGGTATCGTTTCACTTGAAGCTTCACCCATAATATAATTGGGTTGGAACCATTTTCAAGGTGATTCGACGCTCCGGGAACCTCAAAAATTAAGCTTGAAGTTGGTTGTTTGTAAGGTTAAGTAAATCCCATGGTAACCTTTAAACTGTATGATTATATTTCATATGAATTGCATTGATCCTTGAATTGCATTTTTGTTGTACATGCATACTCGGTTTGGGAAGGTAAGGCATTACGAGTCTCCTTATAGTGTCTATATCGGTTTATTGAACACTATATTATGCATGAGGGGCTGGAGTCACTGATACTTTGCATCACGTGGTTATCATGAGATCACGTTGAATCAGATCATACTCCCATAGTCTAGAGGAACGAGACTCGTTTGGTTATTTTACCAATGCATGAGTCTTTATTATGTTTACTTACCACTTTCGGAGACCGGTCATTTGATTGTGGTCGGATAACAAAAACAGGATGGATTCACAATTGTATTTAAATTCCTTAGATTATATTGTTCATTTAAATTCCTTAGATTATTATGCATTTGATTACTACAGGTGTACTGGATAGTGTGAGATTTACTTATCTGACATTATCGAGTTTTTCTAATTGGATGATGACAGGTTTTAGCGGTGACAAAGGAAAAGAAAAGCTTTCCAATTATAGGTGACTTGCTCAGTTTCTTTCTCTCTATGTTTGTATTACTTTTGAATATAAAATATTGTATAAATGGGTTTTTGGGTTCGTGTGAGGTTAAGATATCTTTTGAAAGTGCTGAAATGGTTTTGAGAAGGATTAGAATTGTTTTAATGGTTTTAGGATGGATTGGAATGCCGAGGAGCTAAGGTATTGATGATTTTATAATTTTGAAAGTCCGAGAAAGGTTAGAATGAATATATATAGTTTGATATTTCAATATATATTGTTATGGGGTGGATTGTGAGTCCTTCGGCATTTCCACCAAGCTGAGCAGGTTTATTGAAGATTTATAAAGGCCGAAATTTCCAATGTAGGCTTAGAAATAGAGGAGATGCAGTCGAAAAAATTTTATGAATATTTAAGGATTATATAATTAATGTTTACTGATTTTGAGGTACAAGATTCGTTTTAGAACCCCTTTGTGGTTGATAAAGAATCATATTTGATAATTTTTCTGATATATTTTTAATTATTTATTGAAGGAGATGTTAAGGCTGCTAGGTTATCTTGGAAATTAAGGTAATCTAGGCCGGTCAGATGCCCTAATTAGGTGGGGTCTAACACTGACCCTTGAACACTCTTTGTGTAGACATTGTCTATAACCTCAACTATGTACAAATCATCACCCGAGTGTCGGTAGGAATATTTGACCGACTCATCATCGCAGCTACCTCATGCGTCATATGACATCTAACAATCTCAAGACTCCAGTATTCCTATCCTACTCAAGGTGCATCAAGAACTACATTAGCTTTTCCTAGGTGATACTCTAGATAAAATTCATAGACTTTCGAAACTCCAACCATTTGCAATGTCTCATGTTTAACTCTTTATGTGTTAAGAGGTATTTCGACTCTTATTATCAATATAGAGTGTGAACCTCTCTCCATATAGATGATGTCTCCATATCTTCAGATCAAACATCACCGCTGCTAACTCTAAGTCATGAGTGCGATAATTCTTCTCATTTATCTTCACTGCTCTGGATGCATAAGCCAATGTGCCTATATCCTACATCAACACAAACCTACCCATATGAGAAGTATGTGTATATACTAAGAATCCCTCTCCAGCCTCTGGCAATATCAGCATTGGTGCAGTGGTCAACAACCTCTTCAGTTGAGCAAATGCCTCCTTGAACTCCTCAAACCAATCAAATCTGACGTCTTTTTATGTCAATCTAGTAATTGGTAAAGCGATCTTCGAGAAATACTTCAAGAACATACAATAATATCCTGCTAACCCCGGAAGGTTCCTGATCTTCGTGACTGACGTCGGTATTGGCCAATCCATAATAGCCCGAATATTGGTCGGATCTATAGTAATATCTGCTGCTCCAAAACATGTCCCAATAACTTGACCTCTGACAGCCAAAATCCACACATGCTGAACTTGGCATAGAGTCGATGCTCCCCTCAAATTCTGCAATGTCTCCCTGAGGTGCTGCTCGTGATCCTCTCAATTCTTCGAGTATATCAATATATCATTGATGAAAACTATCACGAAACAGTCAAGAAACGGTCTCATCACAAGATGCATCAAATCCATAAAAGTGGCAAGAGCGTTGGTCAAACCAAACGGCATGACTATAAACTAATAGTGTTCGTATCTCATGCTAAATGTTGTCTTGAACCTATCCTTATCCCTGATCATAAACTGATGATACCCTAATCTTAGGTTTATAATAAAGAAAAATTGTTTTCCTCTCAGCTGATCAAACAAATCATCAATCCGTGGCAATGGGTATTTGTTCCTGATTGTGACCTTGTTCAACCGTTTGTAGTCGATACACAGCCTCAAAGTACCATCCTTCTTTTTTCATAAAAAGATAGGTGATCCCCATGGCGACATAGAAGATGTGATGAATCCCTTCTGTCCCAAATCTTAGAGCTGACTCATCAACTTCTCCAACTTTCACGGAGCCATGCGATACGGTGGAATAGAAATAGGTCTAGGTGCCTGGTACCAACTCAATAATAAGATCTATCTTTATCAGTGGTGGTAAACTAGGTAAGTCCTCCAGAAAAACGTTTAAAAACTTGCACGCAATCGAAATCTCCTTAAGTCTGGATCCCTGATTCTCTGCTACTATGTATAATGATACTACCACTATATGTAAACATTGGATGCCATAGGATCTCAAATATCACTATCTTACTGAAACTGTCGATATGAGCATGATACGCTGCTAGCCAATCCATCCCTAACAACGTGATGAAGTCTAAGAACTCAATAATCATGAAGTCTATAAGTAACTTTACCTCTATTGGACATCCCTTAATAAGACAATTAGGGTAAACCCTATCCACGGCTACGAAACTCAAAATCAAATGTACGCTAACTCTAACCGATGTCAACTCTAAGATGCCTATCATGCGATCAGAAATGAACGATACTACAGAATTCGAGTAAAAAAAAACATATAAATCTCTACCACAAATAGAATTCATACTCTCGATGAGTCCTCGTGCAGCATCGGCATCAAGTTGAGCTATCATATATACTTTCTCGTGACTATGCAATGGATGTACTATTAGTAGTAGACAATCTTTAATCATATGCTCAATCTGACCACACCTAAAGCAAGTAATCGACCTACGTTGACTTTGTGCCTGATCCTATGCCTGTGTCTCTCTCTGTCCCTATCAGAAATCATTTCAACGTCTACCTTTACCTCTAGCTCGACCTCTACCACCCTACTACTGCTGACGTGGCATTGGTGGTGCTTAAAAGACTGGTAAAGTCGTAGGAGCTGGCAACGCAGGTTTGACTTGTGGTAGCAAGGGAAGTCAACAAACTATACTTTGTAGTGGAGTCGAGTGTGATGCATAGAATTCACACGGTGTGGCTGCCCCTGATCCCTATGAAACTCTATCCCATCTCCTCTTTCCCTTACCCATCTGTCTCCTCCTCTCAAACTCTACAACATGATCAAGTGTCAACGTTGGTCCCAACAGTGTCCCATCGGCAACTCTACTCAAATAGTAAGTCTCATGAGAAAGTGCAGCATTATAGATATCACCCAAAGTCCTGGCACCTGAACTGACCACATAAAATTCTATATATGGCCTCAGTCCATCTCCAAAATGGTATATATCCTCAGAATCATCTCTCACTAGATCCCTAGGAAACTGTCTCAGATAGCCGTATCTATCTCTATAGCTCATCACCGACTCATCAGCTCCCTGTCTCAGATTCATAAACTCCTTCCTCAACATCTTCATCACTGCAGGTGGAAGTACTGCTGATAGAACTTATTCTTGAATGCATCCCAAGACCCGAAATCACCATCATTAGCTATCGTCGTACGCCACCAAACATCGGCGTCTCTCTGCAGTGTATACGACGAAAACTCTGCCCGAAGTTTGTCCTCAAACCTCAAGACTCTATGCAGCTTCTCCTGAGACAATACCCACTCTCAATCTTCTCAAAGTCTTGCACGACCATCAAAGTAAACTAGCTTTAGTATAATGAAATCCTTCACCAACCGAACCTCTCTGTCAAGCTAGAAGATGTAGGAGTGGAACACGGCGTATCAAGTGTCTTTATAGCTAGTGATGTCACTACCAGGTAAAGTCTATAGTAGTAATAGTAGTAGTAGTAGTAGCAGCAGCAATGAGCAATGTTAGCCAGCAGAGTAGTAGTAGTAGTAGTAGTAGTAGTAGTAGTAGTAGTAGTAGTAGTAGTAGTAGTAGTAGTAGTAGTAGCAGTAGTAGTAGTAGCAGTAGTAGTAGTAGTAGTAGTAGTAGTAGTAGTAGTAGTAGTAGTAGTAGTAGTAGTAGTAGTAGTAGTAGTAGTAGTAGTAGTAGTAGTAAGGGCCTAGGTGTCTATGATGGTGGAGCAAGACGTAACATCATCAAAGCTATGAACTCATCCAATTGTTGTCCCTAAGCGATACTTTGGTCGATAACCTTTGAAAATCATCAACGTATGGAATAAGAGGTTTGTCGTCGCCAACACTTGCATCCCTTCACCCATCTGTCTCTACAAGTTAATAATAAACGCAAATCAGCTATTACGTAGATAACGCATATATATACATATAAAGTCTAACATGTATATATAAGATATCCCCACCTCGCTTTCACTCACTTCCCAACTAATGGTTTCTAAGCAAGGATCATCTCGATTTTTCACAACTAAAATTTATATTTTATGGAAATTCATAGATTGATTATTATTTATTTTTTAAAGTTGTCTCGATACTAACGACAACATTGGTATCACAATTTCGAACAACTTTATAATATGTCCCGAAATATCTAAAGCCTACGCTCTAATACCAACCGTGATGACCGCTTCTCAAATTAGGGCACCGCCCGCCTAATCTCGTCATTAAGCCTTAGTCTCTTCATGTAGGACTTAACAATGAATTAGTCAGCCTTTTTCCAAAACCTTTCTCCTTAATAATTATTTTCTTTCAAATAAGCATTTCTTATCTTATGTCAATTAATAAATCAGAGTCAATTAAGATTTTAACAACTTAAAGATTATTCAACATAAGTCTTAACAATTTAGCGAAAGCTTTTAACATAATTCTTAAGAATGTAAGAAAATAAGATAACAAAGATCACATGCATATATATAACAAAATGGCGATAATATATCAACATGTATCTCGGTCAAGGTAATATCTCCCATCCCATATATACAACCCCAAAAGTATATAAAAGACATATATATAGACGTCATACAACAAAACCAAAAACCTCGCAAAACTGCATAGCAAAGACTCATCTGGCTCAGAGGTAGTCACCAATCTTCTCTTTATCTGGTCTGCTACTCGATGGATCTACACCTACCGTCATAAAATGGACGGTGAGTATAGGAAAGTATAAAATAATACTGAGAGATATATATTAGTTCACATTTCTAAATATACAACAAGTATCTGAAAGCATAACAACATCAATTATGCTGAAAAAGAATCATGTTATAAGATACTCTAATTAAGTAATATGAAACTGACACTCGGCTAAGTAGTAATGATCTAGGGCCGGTCGGTCATGAGTTACATCACATCAACCTTATTCCACTATTTAGGGTGTAAACAATCTCATAAATGCCTTGGCATATTCTCAAATGCCCATCACACAAGTATATATACTTATCAACAACCCTAGGTTCCATACCCCCTTGTGTTGCACAAACGACAAGATTGATGGCTCGCGTGAATGTGCCAAGTGTTGATACAAGTTCGACACCATCTTCGTCACAACCTAGGACAGGAGGATTTTTTCAGACCATACTTTTTTCACTAATGCGTAGCCAAACAAAAATTCATTGAAATGAAGAAATGATATCAGTAAACGAGAGGACTTTACAACATTATCATTCTATGTCTAAGAGAATGCATGACAGTCGTTTGCAAGATTCGATGAGAAGTGTCGAAATTTCATCTTTGCAGTTACAATTCCCAACTAGGACTTCCAACCCAGCTGATATTTATGTTTCACAACCTTCTGCGGGAATAGATGAAGATAGCATAGATAACGATAAATTTACTTCTAGGCACCGCCCTGAGTAGTTTATTTTATTTTGTATGAAATGAATGAATGCATGATTAATTGTATTGCTTTTGCTTTAGTTTTTACTTATGAATGAAATATGTTCCCTTTGCATTCCATTCATTTGAAGTTTGTAGAATTATATATTTGTCTATTTCATTACATTTTTATTACACATATCAATTCGTTTATGCTTCACGAGGTATATTTGTTTTGTTGAAAACCTAACTTAATTTTTTAACCTTGAGGACAAGGTTTGAAATGAGTTATGGGGTATTTTAGGTGAAGCATGACAAGCATAACAAAGAAAACAAGGAAAGAAAAGAATGGTAGAAGATAAGTTTAAGAATTGATCCAAAAAGTTTAAAATTTTGATCCGATATTCAAGTGAGTTGATGAAATTTTTCAAATTTCTTCTGAATTCAAGTATGAATTTCATTTTACTTAATTTTTAGTTAGGAATATAATATAATGGAATGAATATGTAATAGAATTTTGAATGGAAGTTATATTTTATTACCCAATTGAACTCCATGATAGAAGGAATCCATCTTTATACCTTTTTTATTAACTTTACTAGTTGATGAATGCACTAGATGCCTTATGTTAGTTATGAGAATGGGTAGAAGATCGAAACAATAGTACAATATGAACAAGACATATTTCTAATAATCTTGTGATACAAAGGCTATTGGTTAAGCATTTTATAGTATATATAAAAAGTTATTATGCCATAATTGAAAAAAGAAATGGGTTAAAACTAATGAATTTTTATAAGTTAAAAAGAATAATTTCTTCAACTTCAGTGGACAGTGAGAAGTGCCAACAAGAGTTTACAAATATATAGAGAGTCTTATAGATTTATAGGAAATGGAGCAGAGAATCTATAGTGGAAAAAATGTGAGAATGTCCAGAGGAAATGAAGCATAGACTCAAAAGTCAAAAGTAAAAGAAAATAGATATTTAAAAATAATAAAGAAAAAATAATTAGGATGAAGTAGAAAAAAAAATGAAAAGGGTGGATGTTCTTAAACTCTTCAAAGAAAAGATTTAACTCAAGTGCTTGAAGCTAGGGTTGATTGAAGTATTTCTTAATCTAACACGTTTTAAACGAAATATTCATTAGTATCTTGGTAAAATTCCTATTGATTTTGAATGTGGTACTATTATAAAGTATTTTCTAAAATTAAGTTTAATTTAGTGGTTTTTGTGTTTTAAGATTCTATACTAGTCATCATAAGCATGATGTTTGTCGGTGGAGATAAAGAAAACATATATTATGTACTGGACTCGGTATTGATTGAACTTTATGTTCTAAGGGGTATTGCATTGAGTGGTTGAGTTATCATTAAGGTGTGGTTCGTTTAAATTTCTAAATCATTCTATTCTATCATAACTTCTATTTACTTGTGGGTAATATGTTTCCATTTGAAGATCACTTCTATTTAAAACTTCTATTATTTAAATTTAAGATGAATTAATCAGTATATAAAGAATAGAAATAGAATATGATTGAGAGTATTCTTTTGCTCGGACAAAGAAAGTGTTGAGTTTGTGGGTATTTTACAAGTCAATAATTAGACATGTTTTATAATATAATTTAGGTTGATTTTAGAGGAAAATGATGATATTACACTAGGTATTCTCTTGTTTTTGTGATTTCACGATTTAATTAGGAAAAATGAAGAAATGAAAGAAAAAGATGAGGAAAATAGCAAAATAGTCAACTGCAGAAAAAGCGAGCGATTAGCCAGTGAATTGGGAACAACATAGGAATCGCTGGATGAATCGGTGGAGCACAGAGAGATAATTCCATTGATTTTCTCAACGATTTGTGAACAAAGTGGATTCGCTGACAAATCGTTGAGGTCGGTGACGAGTTTTTTTAGATTACTACGAAGAATTTGAATTTATCTATGATATGTACACATTAGGAAACTATAAATAAGACCATAGGGCTTCAGAATTAAGAGCCCTCTATTAGCCATTATTAGTTTTAAAGTCTTTTCAATTAGTTTTATGTTTTAGTTTATTGTTCATTGATTTTGGAGACTCTCTAGAGATTCAAGACTTATTTAATATAGATATTTTACATTAATGACTTTCAATTATTTGTTTATTGCAATGTCTATTATTAATAAGAGTGAGTAGTTTATTATTCTAAACAATACTCTGGACATGATTGTAAATTGTTCATCAATTTAGTTATAATGCAGAATTTTATGTGCTTCATGCTTTAAACCAATCACACACGTCAATCACGCTTTTAATAAGTTGTTTTTGCGTATTACATCTAATGATTTTTTTGTATTGAGTGCATAGTGGCCAATATGTTTCTTATTATAGGATATTTAAATCGATGTCTATAATTATTGACAACAATTATAGAAGTAGTAACTATGATTAATTAATCTATAGGGCAAAATTACCCGAGCGAATGTTTTAGGTAATTGTGTTCTAGGTTATTTAATGACTTTTATTGAGTTTATTTAGTAATGTTTTATCGTATTTATATTTTATTTATTGCATTTTATCCAATAAGTAGAGTTACAAGGGTAAGGATATAGATTATTTACATTGAATATAGGAAAGTCGATAGTTTGCTAAAGGCTATCAATCTATTGTGATTAGAGTTTAATGATTTAAGATTATTATATAAATATGATGATTTCATTATGACTATGCTTTAATGAAAATGTCCATATATGGCAATTTACATATCATTGTCTAAGATGTATTGTTTAGATATTTAATTTATATTGATTTATTGATTGTTTGTTTGAATTGCATTAGATTAGTTTATTGAATTTAAATTGCTTATAGTTTAATTATTTTAATTGATTGATTGTTTTTTTTTAGATTAATAGTGTTTAATTCCCGTTTTAATTAGATTAGTTAAATTAAAGTAAATTAAATCCAATAAAATTTTAGGATAGCCTTAATTCTCAAGAGATTAATTTGCAAAATTTATATGGAGACGATATCTCATTTACAACTCGCTAGTCTATTACAAATAATAGGAAAATACGACAAATCATTGTGCATGCTCAACACGTGTCATTAACTATAAAACTCGTAAAACACATGCCACACTTCTCAACTAAATAAACAAACTAAAAAAATGCTAAATTCTTAAGAAATAACTTATTGAAATATTGAATAATTGGTTAATTACCTAATGAAATAGATGAGTTAGCACGCATTTCGAGAACGTTGGAGTGGCAACGACGTCGGCGATGGGCTCGCGAGACTGCGAAGCAAGACAACCGACAAACTTTCAGGGCGCGCGGGGGGCCGCCCTAATGGGGGTAATCGGCACCAACGAGACAATGTCGACCACTTGAGGAAGGTGATGATGGTGGTGGTGGTGGTGGTGGTGGTGGTGGTGGTGGGGGAGATGGAGGTAAGTTAATCATTTTCTTGATTTTAATAAAACAAAAAGAAAGAGACAAAAGAGTAAATTTGAAAGAGTCTTTTTATTTGTAGGTCTCACACTTTGTCCACATCAGCAGTGTATCAAATGGGTGTATGAAAAGGATGTTAAAAAATCATTTTCCTAATAATATATGCATATATTTACTAGTAATTTTTTACTCTATATCTATACTACCTACTTGTAATAAAATGTTTTGGCACTTTTTCACCATCAAGCCATTTTGCCACCATTCTTTTCAAAAGTGCCCTCAATTCTTTTTACCTAATTGGTTGGAATATATAATGGGAGGGTCTATTAGCCCCTTTTTACCCTATTTCAACCTCCATTTAATTGAAATGTTATTAGTAGCTCCTATTAAGTAAGCTCATGTTCTAATCACCGCCTTGAAGTGTCAGTAAATCACTAGCATTATGTTTGTCACCTTTACTCCCCAAATAAAACCCTTACTTATGTTTGCCCTCCCACACTCCTCAAATAAAACCCACTTTTAATTTTTGGATCCACAACCTCCAACCCTCTTTTCACTTTTGTGATCCCTCTATATAGACAAAGATTTCGTTCTGAATTTAACTCAAGAAGACTAAGTAATAAACTGACTATATTATAAAAACAGAAGAGTTGTATGATTATTTTTGTTAATTATATAGGATACAGTAAAAGCAACAATATGGAAAGGCTTTTGGTATACATACACTTAGAATTGCTATCATAATATCAATGAAACATATTGGTAATAGACAAAAATATTGCACACAACTGAAACATATCATCGTTTATCTTCGTCAAGGGAGAAATTTCACATTTTTTCTCCTTGAATCCATCTTCACAAGTTACTGAATCATCTATAATGGCGCTACCTCGAATATTAGCAGAGAAGTCATCCTTCAACTTGAAGGCATCGACTGCGTTTCGCAAATTATCAATAGCATCCGAATACAACTCTTGGCAATCCAACAAGCAACCCTTGTAAAATGTCTCCAAACCTTTTTCTTCAAAAGGTTCTCAATATGTGCCAAGGTTCCACTTGCATTCACTTTGGTGTGTTTGATAGCAAAGAGAATTTTCAATGAGAAAAAAGTATTTACTTCGGCAAATTTTCTATAGAGAATTTTTTTAAAAGAATTTTCTCATTGCTGTTTGATTGCACGTGAGAATTTTTTTTTTTCAATTTTCTCATTGTTTGATAACTAATGTAATTTTTTTTCATTTTTATGCAATACTCACGAATTCATACTAAAATTAAATCAAGTGGACAATTAATCTAGGTTACGCACCGAAATTGAATCAACAACAACTATCTTCACAACCATTAATGAACTAAAAAAAAATCATTCAATAATTAATTGATAAGTAACATAAATGAAAGAAAATAAACAATGTACTAAAAATTCTTAAAAAAAAAACTTATGGTTTAACTTCTAAAAGTAATCTAAAATTTCCTCTGCAAATATAAAATCACCCAATCTTTCTTCAAGTCTTCATCCAAGTGAAAAAATATATTCGCATCCTTAACTTCACCTCCCAATAAAAGCATGGCACGCATTACGTCTTCTCGACTTAGTTCAGGAATATTATGAAGCTCTTTCTGAAGACGTGCACAGTCTGTATGCGCAAATGCATCCGCTAGTCTATTGGCAGCTGCAGTTAGTCCTTGCTCGGTAGCATCAACGTTACTACTCTTTTTCCTTTTAGTTCTCTCGGCCATTTGATCCCGTATGAGTTGCACTAGATGACAAGTGATTGACCTCATCTTTTTCTTCTTTAGTGGGAGTGACTTCTCTGCATTGCCTACAAAAAATAATAACATTACTTATAAGACATGGATTATTTCTATTAGAATTTCAAAAATTGGGCATGATAGTAACCAATTCAAGAAAGCAGCAGTTAAGTTTCTTATATTGCATTTCTTTCAAATTGGACCTAATTGTTTACATCAAACTCTACAAAAAGTTGATCATTCAAAGTCGATGAAAAAGAATGTACAAAAAAAATGTGTAAAATTAAATAATCAATTACTTATTCTACAAAATTTACTCACACATTTCTTCCAAAAAGGTAATTCTATGTTTGCCTCGTTACCGCAATTGCATTCCCTCTAGTAGCTTGATCATCTCCAAGTAAGACACATAGCTCATCGTAGTACGACACACACTTCTTCCCGCGATATGATTCCTTTTCTGGATGTTTCTGTTACATATAAACATACACACCAACACACAAAGAGATATAGTTAGTTAATATACATCACTAATACAATTGTATATTCCAACAAAACCTAAAATGTACCTGAAGATATTCTTTCCATGTCAAAACATCTGTCGTCAGTGCAAGTCGTGTAGTCTGGATCTCATCCAAACCCACTTTGAGATATTACCTCCCTTGCAGAGAAGTAATTGGCTTTCAATGTTTTGATTCTAGCCTTCACATTAGCTGGGTGTACTTGTTGTTTTAATTGCTTTAGCAACTCTAGGCAAACTCGAGTATACACCTCAGGTTTCCATGAATTACCTGAAGCATTTCCAAATCTGTACTCTTCCAAAATAATTTCAAGCATGATCTTATCCATGCGGTCATTCCATCTCACTTGCCCCTTTGACACTACTTTCACGCTCCCAATTGATTCTTCCGTCTCTGTTTTACAAGATACTAAAGTTGTATATATTTTTAACGAAAAAATGAAAAACTATATATTATGATATAACATAAGACTACATATGACAATGCACTAATTAAGAAAAATTTCAAAGAAATCAAATTTAAAGTGATAAAAAAATTCATACAAACTAGGTACCAATTCACATGTTCAACATTATGGAACATTTCATCTAAAACTAGTCAGTAAGCTTGTCTAGGCTAGTTGTACTCATTCCACATTACATTAACTCGACCAATGCATATCGTTTAGCTATCCAAATTGGAGATTGATGTATGGAAATATTATCTTCTTGTGGGCTATCATCATCTTCTTCATCTTCATAAATATCTTCATCATCTTCACATAGATCTTCGGATCTTCTTCTCTCAAAAAATGTGTATCGCACAACATGCTAAAATGACATTTGATTGAGTTTTAACGTCATAAAATGGTTTGTGCTTTAAAAAATGCAAATCGTTTCTTTAAAAACCCTATTGTTCTTTCTACTACGTTACGCAAGGAAGAATGTCAAAAGTTGAACAACTCTCTTCCATTTCTAGGTGTACGACCAACTTGATCTTTTAAGTGATACTTTGTACCGCGATAAGGTGCTAAAAATCCAGGAACATTAGGGAACCCAAAGATCAACCAAGTAATACTTTCCTACATTAAAATGATATCATAGTAGTTGTAATTAGTTGAAATAATCACAACAAAAAAATAACAATATTACTTATACAAATGTTACACAAAATGTATCTAACCTGGTGGTATAGTTAGTATATCCACTCGATTTGGCCAAACAACATCTCTTAATATACGACCATTGTGAGTCGAGCCCTCCCAACCTAAGCAAGTACGTATGTAAATCTCATATCAAATGTACATGCAACTAAGACATTTTGGGATGTAAAACCTTTTCTATTGCGGTACTTTCGTTTGCTTCTTCAATCGGTATCGTGCATGAGAAATGAGTTCCATCTAATGCTCCGACCGCATCCTAATATTTAATATTTATTTAGTTTATATCCACAAATTATTATAATGTATTATTATGCTATTTACATGACAAACTTTAAAAATATCTTAAATAAATCCATTACCTCAAATTAGTGATACCAAACACTTGGGTTCGATTCTTTGTCTTGTGGAGAATTATTTATATTTACAGGTTTGACTACGCCTTTGTACATACTGATTAGAGCTCTTGTAACAACGTGGAAGTAGCGGCTAACTGTCTCACCTAATGAATAAATTCAAAATTTGTTCGTCTATTTCGATTATCATGTCCAACTATCAAAGAAAAACATAGCTACTTGTTCTTTTACTTTTACACTTTGCGCTCGTCAACTAGCCCATGCGTACGAAGAATTCTCGCAAAGCTCTTTGAATGGACCTCGTTTCAATCGTAAATCGTTCTTACGCTTTTGTCGATTCTTTGTAAAAATGCTTTAATATTAGTTTCCTTTCTTCATTTCTATTAACTCGAGGTTGTATGTTCAACGAGTTACGACGTTGTACGTAATCGAGCAATAACATCATCATCATTATAGCTGCTGTTTTTTTCTATCTTCTTCAGTAGGCATCTAAGTAAATGCATGTAAACTTAATGAATGAGTGAATGATGGTAAATCAATTTTTATAAAATAAATACATACTTAATAGTTGATAAAAACTGTAAAACTTAAACAACAAGAAAGTAATGAATGCAGGTATGTGGAATGCACATCTATGGCAATCCAGGGTCTACATTCATTTAAGAAACTATATCCAGATCATCGCACCAAGGAAATCGAAGCATGTATTGGAAAAGCTGTTAATTTTATTGAGAGCTTACAACGAAATGATGGCTCATGGTCAGTCATTAACTCATTGTTTCCCTGATCATTGCTATTGTTCACACATCACCTACCACTAGAGAATATCTATAAGACTTAAATACTAACACCATTGGTGTTTAATTCCATTAAATATGTCATGCAATTTAGAGAATTCTAATTACCTGAAGTAAGTATAAGTAAGTAAGTGCTTTTGATTTACGATACAAGTCATTGCATATATTGCTATTTATCTAATTGCAAAGCTAAATACTTTGAAAAAGGTATGGGTCTTGGGGTGTCTGCGTTTCACCCACTCAGTACATGGTTTGGAGTGAAGGGGTTGCTGGATGCCGGTAAGACCTACCATACTAGTTCTAGCATTTGAAGAGCTTGTGACTTCCTACTGTCCAAGCATGGAAATCGATGGGAAGGAAGCGAAGGCTCAAATTTGGGACACGGCGAGGCAGGATAGGTTTCGTGCTGTCATTTTGTGTACTACAGAGGTGCTGTTGGTGCACTTGTTGTGGCGATAGAGCACGAGTTTGGAGTTAATTGTTCTTCTTCTTCCTTCTCAAAACCCATAAAGTTAGGGCATTCTCTAATTCGAAGACATTGGAGATGGTTGAAGCTTTGCAAAAGCTCCCAACAACATGAATAAGGAAACAAAATATGGAAAGCGCAATCGAAACAATACGATCTAATGGAAGAATCATAGAAGCTCAAACAAGAAAGAGATATTCATACCTGAAGCGTCGGAGCGAATGCAGAGGCGAAGATTGGGAGACGAGAGGAGGTGATCCGCAGAGGCAAAAGTGAGGATTGAGAGGGGATAGTTGGAGTTTATAAAGGAAGAGATTTGAGAGGAGATTGTTACAGCTAGGGTAGAAGAGTTCTTGTAGAAGGAGGAGTTTCGGTCAATCACGGATTGGTTACGCACAAAAAATATGGAATTTCCACACCGAAATAAGAGAAAAGAAACGAGGAAAAAAAGGAGGGTGGATTTTTTTTTCTATGCGGTTACCAAGTTTATCAAACACCTAATAAAAACGGTTACATTAAAAAATTACATAATTTTCCACAATTTTTTTCATTTACTTTGCTATCAAACACACCCTTTGATCAAATTCACCACAAGGAGTCCGAGTCCTAGAACGTCTTTTACATGATGCTTCAAAGCGGCTCCTTCCAACGCCTCCATGCAGAAGTTGTAGCGAAGTCGAGGATCATCTTTGACCATTTGTTTGCAAGTTTTTGGCACCAAATTATTGGTGCTCTTCACACCATGAAAAAAAGGGTGAAGTACAAAGAGATGGAGAGAAGGGAGACATAAAAAGTCTCATATTTTGTTTTGTTTTTTTTTTAATATTGATTCTGATATTTGGTTTGATTCAACTTGATTGGTATATGATGATGTGAGTAGTGATGGGTCGTTTCAGAAAGTATCAAATCATGGAATTTCATAAGTTCCAACCAACCATTAAAAAGGATTTCACTGGAATGCAAGGGAGTTATACAAAAAAGTTGGTTGCTATTACTCTTCTTTTAATCACAAAAAAAAATAAAATGTAACTTGTCTAATATAAACTTCTCTGTCTAAATAATGCAAAAAATGTAACAAAATAAAACCTTTCGTTTTTAAGTGGGATCCACTTTCTTTTTGGCTTTATAAATGGTACGAGAAATTAAGGCACAAATATAAGGAATGTGCCATAACTAATTTATTTCCACTAACCATTGAATATTATGAAAATGAAATCTTTCAATTATTTCTTATCTAGTTAATTTCAATTTGTAGAGTACATTGAATGAAAAAAATGGCTATAACAGAGTTTAATTCCATTATTTATATTAACACCTATTCTAGGGAATGTTTTTATGTATGTGGACTGTGGTGCTAACCATTTAATAACTATCTTTTGTGGTATGTAAAATTGTATTCGTGTTTGAAACAAATACTTTCTAATTATAATCAACTTTCAACTTGTTATTTACTTGTCACTTTTAGAAGGTAATGGATAATGAAATGATAATATTAGATCAGGAATAAGAATGGTATATATCTCTAAGTTTATAAAAGATATTTTTGAAAGCGATTATAATGCCAACAAACAGTAGTACTTATAGGCACTAATCAAATTGATTAATGCATGTATTCGTGTTTGAAACAAATACTTTCTAATTATAATCAACTTTCAACTTGTTATTAACTTGTCACTTTTAGAAGGTAATGGATAATGAAATGATAATATTAGATCAGGAATAAGAATGGTATATATCTCTAAGTTTATAAAAGATATTTTTGAAAGCGATTATAATGTCAACAAACAGTAGTACTTATAGGCGCCTAATCAAATTGATTGGTTTTAATATTACCATATATTGAGCTTCATGCATAGCAATTAATTAACTTTATAAAGAACTGTAATAACCATGTTTTAGAGAAAAAAGAAGATTAAGAGAGAAATTAGTAAACAAACAACTTACCTTGTGAAAATGTATATTAATCCCCTTTTCCTCTAGAAGTTAAAAGAATATCAATATTAGTTGAAATGGCTGCATCATCATGTGCAATACTCAGGTGAACAACTTTGCAGGCTTGCAGGCCTGTTTAGGGGCGGGACCAACCGTGGGTGGAAGGGGGGGCCAATTAACCTTAGGTCGGCTCCACTTTTTTTTTTTTTTTTTTGATATACGACTCTGGCCTTATTTATGTATGTATCTTTTTGGGTATACATGCAAAATAAATATACATTTACATTACCAGAAAGTAATAATTGACAAAATTGTTTTACATCATTAAAAACTGAAGATAACAAATTTATAATTAGATACATTGAAATTTCTTCCTTTGAATCTAACGAGGTGAGTGAGTAGAGGTGGGGAGGGAGAGCATGGGGTGAGGCGCAAGTCGGGGTGGAGGCAAGGAAGGGGCCAAAACACAATATTAATTTATTAGTTTCTCGATTAAAATTTAAAAAAAATAAAAAATAAAAAAAATAAACTGAGGATACATATATGCACTGTACTAACAATAACTAGGGATGTATAAGAATCATTTCGATCCATGTATGAAGCAAGGGCTCCTGTGCATTATATTTGAGTATATATAAAGTTGAAGGAATCCACAACAAGCTCTGAATGTTAACGAAGCTAATATCAACAGCCAGAGGGGGTCAAATGTAAAGATATGGTATGGGCGTGTAGTTGCTTGCTTGCCTGCTTCAATGGACTTTTGTGGTTTAATGTAGGTTTGGAGAAAAGAGGTGTAGTGGGAGGGAGATTAATTGGCAAATTGGCTATGGAGATGAAAACAATATATGGCTTTATCTAGCCCCCAAGGGGAGTCGCGTGCAGCGGTTTGATACGAAGAGGGTTATAGTACTCTGACTGACTAAGACTCTAAGCTAGATGTGATGGGTTCGATTCGCCACAACTTCATCATTTTCCTTCAACATTTAAATTAATGATAAGGGTGCCCTCCTATCTTCCGTGAGATTAGTCGGGCCTTAATTAGGCGAGGGCGATTCGGACTTCCACGGTCATAATAAAATAAAATAAAATAAAATAAAAGCAAATTAAGAACTATTGTCTAATGTTGACTAACACAACAACTTGGGATCACATAGATGCATGACATTGCATAATAATCATAGAACATGACCATTGACTCAGCTTGGTCCGAGTGACAAAAGATTTGGTGGGTAGTACTATGGTGACCCCACTTTAAATACTTATTATTGGTGTCCCTGAAATACACATCAATTTCATCCATAGACACCATATCAACAACCAAGTCTTCATTTTCGGTGTCCAAAAATAGATTATCCAATCAATTTTTGAAAAGTTTGGTTCCAATTTTTCTATTTTTTTTAAGTGGAATAGGAATTTAATTAATCATAAATGGCCCAATACTTATGTAAAATTAACCAAATACCTTAATAATCTTTTGGCTATATATTAGTTTTCATTAGAATTTTAGGTTATTTTAATTAATTTAAATTAAATATATATACATATAACCGGTCCATGTAATTAAGTATGTAACAATAATTGACAAAATTAAGAATATAAAAATTGCACAATAAAAGCAACCTTGGAATGTTTTGGTATTACATGCATGTATATTGGACTGCTATATAAATATAATAATATCAATGGAACATGTTGGTAATAGACAAAAAAATCACACACAACTGAAACATATCATCGTTCATCTTGGTTAAAGGAGAAACTACACCTTTCTTCTCCTTGAATCCATCTTCGCAAGTTACTGAATCATCCATAACGCCGCTACCCCTAATATTAGCAGAGAAGTAATCCTTCAAGTTGAAGGCATCGATTGCGCTTCGCACTTCATCAATAGCACCCGAATACAACTCTTGGCAGTCCAACAAGCAACCCTTGTAAAATGGCTCCAAACCTTTTTGCTTCAAAAGTGTCTCAATATGTGAAAAGATGCCACTTGCATTGGCTTTGATCAAATTCCCCGCAACAAGTCCGAGTCCTTGAAGGTCGTTTACATGGTTCTTCGAAGCGGGTCCTTCCAACGCCGCGATGCAAAAGTTGTAGCGAAGTTGGGGATCGCCTTGGACCATTTGTTTGCAAGTCTTTGGGACCAAATTATTGGTGCTCTTAGCACCATGAAAGAAAAGGGTGAAGAAGAAAGAGATGGAAAGAAGGCAAGACAAAGAAGGTCTCATATTTCTTGTGTGTTAAGCTTGGGTTCATTTTGTTTAATCTATATAATATGATGTGAGTAGTGACGTCGGGTCGTTGCAGAAAGTATCAAATCAAGGAATTTCATAATCTTCAACCAGTTCATTACAAAAAAGGCATTTCACAATCATGTATAGAGGGATAGATACAAAGAAGTGGCTCACTGTATTTAAGTCATCTCTTGTAATAATAATAATAATAATAATTAAAAAGAATTTATGTAACTTGTAACAGGTTGTAAACAATTAATCTTCATTATAAAAAAAGTGCAACATCCCTTTCGTTTTTCAGTTGGATAGAGTGATTTTTTGCCAAAGCATCTTTGGTGAAATGGTAGAGGCATCACTTGTCATAAAGCAAATTTTAGAAAGATCGTGACTCATGAGTTCGATTCCCCCATTTACATCAAAAAAAAAAAAGTGGAGTAGTTTTTTTTTTTTTTTTTTTTTTTTTTTTGGACTTTTCTTTTGGCTTTTTTTTCTTTTTTGTTGGCTTTATATATATCATAAATGTTACGAGCTAGATCAGCCACAAAGAAAAAAGGAACATATATATATATATATATGTCACATTTAATTTCATTCATAATCACCATTTAAATATTGTGAATAATAAAAAACAAAAATCATAATTAACTAACACATGGCCCTATATGAGTTTTATCCAACTTGGTGCAAATTAACTGAAATGATCGATCACGCTTAAGAGTTTTCATCTCAATCACTGCATGTATATCACAAACGCTTAAATTCTATAGGTAATTCTCACGTATATTTTGTTAAATATTCCCAAGGGTAAAATATAAATTGATCCCCAAAGTTTATCGAACTATAATATGCACTTTAATTCCTCACAATTGAACTTTGTCTACACCATTATATTGAGTTGGTGTGAAAAGAGTAAATTGCCACTACAAAAGAGACAAGCGCACAAATAAATCATGACTTTTTTTAATGTGATTTTCTTATAACCTTAATGTATGGATTTGCACATATTTTTTTGATATACGTGGGTGTCCAGGCGAATCTAACTATTCCCACAAGATCCTAGTGCAATCTACCTGAATGTGCTCCAGTGGCCCGAGCAATCTTGCCACATCGGGGAATCAAAACCGAGATCGTGCACTTAACTCACACAACCCCGCCTTCACCCTTATCGTTGTGGCAACCCGACCGGGTTGATTTGCACATATTTTTATCTACCACTCTTATAGTATTTAATAATATTATGTGTGTAATTGAGAACGCAAGGGTGAGAATTTAATAATACTATGTGCGTAATTGAGCTACTGTAAACCATTTTGCCTGACAACAATGGTTCTCTTTATGGTATAATTATATTGCTTCGGTCGAGAAATTTGTTTTAACCCGTAGAGAACATTTTGCAAGTAGTACTGAAAAAACTGAATATTGTAATAATTAAGTAGATATAGATTTAAAAAAATATGATATCGATTTGTAGAATCTTTATAATATATATATATATATATGTAAGTTGTTAAATCCAAATAGCAATAGTTTAACAAAAATTAAAATAAAAGTGAGGTAGTATGTATTTTGAATAATGAAATTAACTAAATTATTAAATTAGTTAAATTCTCGCGGGCGTAGCGAGTGGCTTCAGGCGTGCGTATGTGATGGCCCCTCCCTTAATCTAGGGCACCGCTCGGCTTAATCTTGTCATTAAGCCCTAATCTAGCCACGAATGACTTAACGACGTATTAGTCAGCTTTTTCCAACTTATCTCCTCACTAATTATCTTTTCTAATAAGCATTATTCAACAAAAGTCTTAACAAATTAGCGGAAGCTATTAACATAAATTCTAAGTATGTGGAAAACCACTCGTATTAAACAAAGATCACATGCATATATATAATAAAACGACAATAACAATATATCGACATGTGTCTGGTCGGGTAACTCACAACCTATATATACAACCCAAAAAGTATATAAAAGACATATATAAGTCATACAACAAAATCTAAACCTACAATGTCATAAATAACAGTACTCCAAAGGCTCAGAGGTAGTTGTCAATCTTCTTTTTGCCCGGTCTGCTACTTGATGGATCTACACCAACCGTCATAAAAAGGACGGTGAGTACAATAAAGTAGAAAGTAACACTGAGATATATTTATCCACATTTCCAAACATAACAGAAAATACACCTGACAATACATATATTCACTTCACATCAACAATATTGAAACACAAACACATTACCAAACATTACAGCTAAACAATGTGACATTAATAGAACCATTAAGCATGAACTAAATTTATTAAATTGGGTGTCAACCCCTTCGTCCTTAGGACGACTGACCGGTCTAGATTACCTTAATCCTCTGATAATCTAGTCAACCTAATCCATTCTTTCAACTTTGACCAAAAAATAATAATTATTTCATAAAAATTTCAGCAGCACCTCTCCTAAAAGTGGCTTGCCGAAAAACTTTCACCTAATAGACGGCAGAATGGGGAGATGCCTCGAATGACTCACAACTCCCCGCAGTTCATAATATATATCAAAATCGAACTTCTAAACTAACATATAGGGGTGTATTCAATTGTGATTTTAATAGACTTTTGGTTACTTTTATTGACTAAAAAAGTTTAGGGGTATTCAATTAAAACTTTTAAGAGAGTTTATAAAAGTAAGGTGTATTCAATATGAACTTTTATAGACTTTTAAAATGTCTCTAAAAGCTTTAGGGTATTTAATTTAAAATTTTGTAAACTCTCTAATTGTAAGGGGTATTCAATTTCTTAAGAGATTTTGTGGATTTGTGGGTTTCGATGACTTTTCAAGACTTTCCACCTAACACTATATATTGAAATCTATTCCATCTCTTCAGCCTCCACCAGAAACTTTTGTGGACTTCCAAAATCACGTTTTCTTCTTGTTCACTTACCTCGCATAGCTCTCACATTCACTTCCCCCTTGCTTGCTTCTACGCTACCGAAGGTAACATCCCATCTCTCTCTCTCTCTCTCTCTCTCTCTCTCTCTTCTCTTGATCACAAAATAGAGAATAGTTGTCTTCATTGATTGCAAAATAGAATACTCTCTTGTTTATTGTTTGTTTGATTAGTAGGTGCTATTATAAGGTTTTGATTTTGATTTCTCATTGATTGTATATTGAGGAGAATGAGATTTGGAAATTAATGCATCTACGTAATAAAGGAATTCTCAAAAAACCTAAAACCAATTAACAAGAAAGTATCAAAAGCACCACACATTAGTTAAAGGTGGGAAGGTTGAGAAGATAAGGGATTCCCTGTTTAGTTAAAGGTCAATGGGTTTTAATGTGTGGTAAGTGGTAATTGTAATGAGTTGGTTAGTTTAATGGGGTGGAAGTCTACTCAATTAGAGAGCTCTAACATTTTTTTGGTTTATCCGCTGGTGGTGAGCTCAGCTAGGACGAGTTGTTACTAGTGAGGGATATGTTACACGATATGTGATAGTGGCAGTGCCATTTTTTTTAGGTCATGTATGGCTGGCCGAGGGTTATAAGGTTATTTTTTGGCATTTTGGTTGGTGATACAACCCTTTGGGAGTATAGAACAAAGCAACACACCTGGTCTTGGAGGCATCAGGAGGAACTCGTATAGAGTTGCAGGATTGGGATGTTTGAAAGTGATCTTGACATCTATATCTTTTTTGAATTGGTTGGTATGGCTGATGGATGGAGTGTAGGGGAAGTCTATAACCCATTTTAGTTCCACTTTTAGTACAGCACACTCTTTTTTTGACAACCCTTTGTACATACTTTACTTATACATTTATTTATATACATACATAGGAGTATCGCCTCTATATTCATAAAAAAGCACCACACTTGCTTGCTTTGCACACAATGTCAATTCACCAGACCAAAGCTGAAACAAAAACCAAAAACATTTCAAACTACTACGCATAATCGAGCAAAGAAAAACAAACCCACATCATTCTACTAAGCAAAGAAAAAGGCAAAATTAAGAGATACCCATTAAAAATCACAAGTTTTCCAATAAACCCTTTGAAGGAAAGCCTAAAATTTTGATTCCAACATCCATCATAAGCTCCGCAAAAACATAATGAAAAGGGGGAAAAAGAATTGGGAATCATGAAAGCAGCGAAGAAATGAATCGAGCTCACTCGATATCAAATTCCATCACATTGGGATTTGTGTGCTCATCTTCCAACTTTTGTTGTTATAATGGTAGAGCTTATGCTACTACTTCTATTGTAAGTGCTATATTTAAACTGTGAGAAGTATATTTACTATTAGCTTAGTTGTTTTTCTTTGAGTATTTTATGTTTAGGTTTTTTTTTTTCCTTTTTTAGTGAGTTTTTTTAATGATTAGCAAAAAACCATTAGGAAGGTTTTATTAGGTTATGACAATTATATATATATTCTTGTGATGATAATAATACGATGGGAGACTCCAAAGTAAATGGTGAAAAAAAAAGGAAAAGTGTGGTAAAATATATAACATGGACTGCGAAAGAGGAATGAGTTGCTTAAATTGTTAGTTGATGTTGCAACTCGCGGATGGCGTGATAGTAATGGTGCTTTTAGTAAAACAACCATTGAAAAAAAATACTTCCTGTTCTTAATGCAACACTTGGATGTGAACGAAATTTTTTAAATTACAAAAGTCGGTGGAAATGGTTCAAAGACCATTATCAAGGTTATATTGAGCTTATGCGTTGCAACTCTGGATTTGGATGGGATCCTGTGACCAAAAACTCACATCAAGCGATGAAGTATGGGAGGCCTACTTCAAGGTGAGATCTTTAATTATTTCATTAATACATTTGTACCGAAGTATGTATTATCCTTTTTTGTTTTTGACCAGTCTCATCCTAATCAAAGACATTATCAAACAGACACATTTATAGATTATGATGACTTAAGGATAACTGTCGGGAATGCAATTGCTTCAGGGAGATATTCGATTGGACTTGGGGATGATACTGATGCTAGTACATTTAAATCAGAGGAACCTAGTGGTGATGTATTGGAAGACCTTACTTACGACTATGATGCCTAGGCTTTTGTACAAAGAAGTGAGCATCAACAGAAAAACTTAAATCAACTTCCATCATTTAGAATCTTTAATACGCCTCCAACAATTAAGCCAATTAATTTGGAGGTCCGTTCAGTAACCAGAAAGAGGAATAGAAAAGAAAAAGAAGGAAATTTAGACTCAAGAGGAAACAATAACTTTCAAATGGATTCTTTGAATAAACTGACTGAAATAATTTCCAGTTTTGCTGATAAGGTTGATAGCTTTATGGCTAGAGACCAAGGATGCTGGAAGCTTATTAAGGAAATCCCAAATTTGAACGATAATACTCATTTCAAGATCCTCAAGTTGTTGAACACAAGAGCAAAAAAGATCGATTTCATGGAAATGTCTTCTGAATGACGTTCTAAGTGGATAGCGTTTCGATTGACGAAATAAGTAGTTATTTATCCAAAAGTTCTTTTTTTGGAAGCCACTTAGAATTTATTTTATTATTTTATTAATGACTAAATTCTTATTTTTTTAGTTGGAGATTGTGTTTTTGTAAGACTGCTCCAGAATGATAGATTGATGAATGATACTTTGTTTAACTTTGCTAATATATTTTT
Organism: Stephania cephalantha; assembly: GCA_039657325.1. NCBI lineage: Eukaryota > Viridiplantae > Streptophyta > Magnoliopsida > Ranunculales > Menispermaceae > Stephania > Stephania cephalantha. The sequence goes on from CM077576.1 coordinate 42,731,136, forward strand.
TAGTATTATTTAATATTGTCATAGTCAACCATGTTTTAAACTCCACTTGTTGAATGATATATTTTCGGCACGTTTAATTTTTTATTTTAGGTGATTTTATTCACATGATGTCGCATTTAAATATGCAAAGATACGGTGAATCGGAGGAAGTGAAAATGGAAGAAAACAAGATGGAAGAACTAAAAGAAATACTCGAGTGTCTGTTGATTTATATGCAAGCAATTCTACAAACATTGCATGAAGTTATGCTTTCTATGTATTGTGAGCCTATTACACGACCCTTAACCAGACGCTCAAAAACTAGAAATGGGTCTGAATACATAGAAACAATATTGAACGAAGATGCAGAACACTTTCGACAAATTTATAGGATGTATCCCGACATGTTTCGAAAGTTATGCAAAATTATTAGAGAAAAAGCTTTATTACATGATACACGATTCATAACTATTGAAAAAATTTTGACTACATTTTTGCTCAATGTAGGACGAAATTCTCGATATTGTTTGATTCAAAAAACCTTCAATAGATCACATTTTAGCACTAGCTAAAGTTTCGATAAAATCTTAAATCATGGCCAAACCTAAATCCTCTACCGCACAAATCATAAAAGACAGTACAAGATTTTATCCTTACTTCAAAGTAAGTTCTAATTATTGCTAGAGTTGTTATAATAGAAGTAATTTTTGTTGTTGTTGATGATGATGATGAGATTATTAATTGTTCTTGCTCTTATTTTTTGGATTGCATTAGAGCTATCGATGGTACCCATGTTCCAGCAATGATTGTTGGAAATGATAGTGGCAACTATCGCAATTGTCATGGCTTCACTTCCCAAAATGTTTTGGCTGCGTGTAACTTTGATTTGGAGTTCATACATGTACTTAGTAGATGGGAAAGATTGGCACATGATTCAAGAATACTGAGTGATTCTTTATCTAGAAGAAATGGACTTAAAGAACCATAAGGTATGATCTAATTATGTCAAAATTACTTGTTTTTATATTCTCTTATTTAACTTATTTATCTTTTAGTATGTATTTAGGTAAATATTTTTGGTGGACTGTGGTTTTTTGAATCGGCGTCAATTTTTAGCTCATTTTCGAGGTGTTCGTTATCATTTTTTCAATTTTACCAGGCAAGGTCGATATCCTGAAAATGCTAATGAATTATTCAATCTTCGTCATGCATCTTTGAGGAATGTGGTTGAAAGTTTGTTTGGTATATTCAAATCGTGGTTCACAATTTTTAAAACGGCTCCTCCATTTCCATTTAAAACTCAAGCAGAGCTGGTGTTGGCTTGTGCGGGATTACATAACTTTCTTCGCAAGGAGTGTCATTCTGATGAATTTCCAATTGAATCGGATATTGAAGATGCATTGTCCTCAAATAGTGAAGAAGATGATGATTTTGAAATACTTTCTGAGACTCATGAATAGCAAATGGATAATGCCAACCAATGGAGGAATTTTATAGCTACTGAAATGTGAAGTGATGTTGATGTAGTGAATAATAATATGCATTAGATCTATATATGTTATTTCTTCATACTTTATTTGTTATTTTTACAATAGTGATTTTTAATAATCCTAGTAGTTTATTTCTTCAATTAAAAAGTACGCGATGCTTTATTTTTAAAAATGTGCAAGAAGCACATTTTTAAAAATTAACTATACTTTTTAAGGAGAAGTATATCAACAACAACAACAACAACAACAACAACAACAACAACAACAACATAGCCTCAGTCCCAAATTAACTGGGGTCGGCTACATGGATCAAACTTTTCCATTGTGCTCGATTAAGTGCAATTGATGGTGAGCTTTTCAAACCATTCAAATCCCTCCTAATTAATGCATACCATGTTAACTTTGATCTGCCCCTACCTCGTTGAATTTCTACAGTTTCTATTGAGTCAAGTTTTCTAGTTGGGGCATTTGTAGGCCATCTTTGCAGGTGACCAAACCACCGCAACCGCCCTTCCATAATCTTTGTATCAATTGGTGTTACTCTTGCTTGTCTTTGAGTTTCTATATTTCTTATTCTATCTTTACGAGTTTTACCACACATCCACCTAAGCATCCTCATTTCTGCTACGTTCATTTTATGTAATTGTTGTTGCTTTACCGCCCAACATCCACTAAGACAATATCATCTCGCAAATAGCATACACCATGTTATATCCTCTTGAATATGTCTAGTTAGTTCATCTATAACTAACGTATATAGATATGGGCTTAAAGCCGATCCTTGATGTAGTCCTATCGTAATGGGAAATTCTTTTGTAGCTCCTCCAAATGTATTTATACTCGTTACTACTCCATCATACATATCCTTAATAGTGTCTATGTATCTAGCATGCACTCTTTTTCTTTCTAGAACCCACCAAAGAACATCTCTAGGGACCCTATCATATGTTTTTTTTCTAAATCTACGAATACCATATGAAGATCTTTTTTCTTTTCTCTATATTTTTCTAACAATCGTCTTACAAGGAAAATCGCCTCCATAGTTGACCTCCCAGGCATGAAACCAAATTGGTTCTCTGATATTGTTGTTTCTCTCCTTAGCCTATTGTCAATTATCATCTCCCAAAGTTTCATAGTGTGACTCATAAGTTTAATTCCCCGATAGTTTGAGCAACTTTGAATGTCTCATTTGTTTTTGAAGATTGGCACAAACGTGCTTCTTCTCCAATCCATTGGCATCCGTTTTGATTTTAAAATTTTATTGAAAAGTTTTGTTAACCAAGTCAATCCAATTTCTCCTAAGCATTTCCAAACCTCTATGGGTATTTCATCTGGGCCACATGTTTCCCTATTTTCATTCTTTTCAATGTCTCTTTAACTTCTACAATTCTAATATTGCGTGTATAGTTGACATTTCTTTCTTGGTGTGGGTTTTCATCTATTATAGTATCAACTTTACCATCATTAAATAAACTATCGAAGTAACTTCTCCATCTCTCCTTAATATCTTCCTCGCGCGTTAAAACATTTTTATTTTCATCCTTAATACATCTTACATGACTTAGGTCTTGTTTCTTTTTATCTCTTAATTTGGCTAGCCTATATATATATATTTTTCGCCATCTCTATTACCTAACCTTGTATATAGATCTTCCATAAAATTTGTTTTAGCTTGACTAACTACTTTTTTAGCTTGTTTTCTAGCTTCTCTATATTGATTGTACACATCTTCATATTGACACTTAGGTATTTTCCTATACATCTCTCTTTTAGTCTTAATTGCTCGTTGGACATCCTCATTCCACCACCATGTTTCATTCTTTGGTGGTCCCAAGCCTTTAGATATACCTAATACGTTTGATCTCACTCTCCTTATGCAACTACTTATTTCTAGCCACATTGTATTAGCATCTAAGTCAAGATTCCAAACATTTTCCTTTAGTAGTTTTTCTCTAAACTCTACTTGTTTACTATGTTTTAGGTTACACCACTTTATTCTAGGGTCGCTAACTCTTTTATTAATATTATGTTAAGGAGAAGTATATGTAAAAAAAAAGAACCAAAAAGGCTAATGTTTAAGAAGTCCCAAAAGTCAATGAATTATCTTTAAGTTCATGGATGTTTATCAAAAGTCATCAAAATAAAGTTTATCAAAGTCTACCAAAGTCCTTAAAAAGTCCATCAAAGTTAATAAAAGTCATTAAAGTAAAGTCTACCAAAGTTTCTAAAAAATCTACAAAAATCTACGAGTCTCTAAAAGTCATCCACTTATAAAAGTAACCAAAAGTCTATTAAGATCTCAATTGAATACACCCCTGTTAGAGTCTCCAATAATTTAATTACAACTTAACAATCCTAAACACACCAAAATTGAAATATAAACCTTTCAACTTATTTTAAACTGAAAAACTTCTCCAAATCAATATTTTCGCAATTAAATCTTCAAAACTCAATAACAAACACTACGAAACCACTCGATACCAACATCAAAATATTTTCACAGCTCATGGAGTCAAATTGGATCAAAACCAAAAATCCATTCATCCAAAAATTCAATTTAAATCAATATAAACTCTAAGAATATCTCCAAAATAGTTATAAACTGAGTTACATCAGTTCAATTCATCAAAAACTAATGCACGTTAGTGGGATTTATTTCAAATTGATCCGAATCGACCCAAAACATCAATTAATGATAATTTATACTAATTTTCATCAAAACCAAGCAAAAGAAATCGAGAAATCGCGAGAATTTAGATTGAATTGAGGAAAATGCCCAATATTAAATATTTACCAAATTGAAGGCCGAATACCTCATTTCCTTCGCAAAAACTTAGTTCGAACTGATTGTCTCGCGATGCTCTATAATTTTACTGAAAGAAACCAGGTGAAAATCAGACGTCAGGAGCTCACGGAGCGAGAGACTGGGTTAAGAGGGTTAGGAACGAAATACTTTTAGTTCACTGTTAAATCAAACGAATGTTTTTATTTTGATTTGATTTTTTATATATATTTATATATAACCCTTCAGCTGCAGCTGCTTGTCAGCAGCTTAATTCTTTTATTTATTAATTTCTAAAAATTCCTATTTTGACGTGCGTTAACTTCTGGTGCTCGTTTTTATATGATTTTTCACCAAATTAAACCAAACTCTTGACAAAATAGTCCATCTTCATAAAATGTCTGTAACTCTGGTTTTGGTCACGTTAAAACCCCAAAAATCTTAACTTTGTCCGCGATATACTAAAATCTTTTTGGATCAATTCTCTTGCCACACTTAGCCAAACTTACACCAATTTAGACCCAATCTCAACCTCGACCACCACCAACTGATATGAAACTCGAGGCAAAGTCTTGTACAACCTTCGTTCTCACATTACATTACCATTCATCCTGACTTGCATGCAAACCAAAATGAAATCTTCATGTGAGGATTAACATATAATACACACACTTGCAACCCCGAGTATGATAAAATGAGGATACACCTCAACACACCCCGACTTCGCGACAAATTACCATATAATACACACACTAAGCGCACAACACACAAAAATAAAATATATTATATGATCTCTGGTCCATAATATGTGGGTCCTACCTCGGATACTTAAATCCCAAATTAAATCTGAAAATACTTAATTAGCCGCCTAATCAAGTGTATAAAATTCTTGGATGTCACAATCTTCCCAACTAATTAAAAATTTCGTCATCGAAATTTAAACTTACAGGTTACCGAACCAAAAGATATATGAGAAAATCATATTTCATAAATAACTCTTTCAATCCAAACCTATAAAACTATTTCCAAGGTGAAATCGTTAAGTAGACCCAAGCACTTTCGTTGTATTTAACAATTTAGTGATGGAGATCATAACCATTTCAACTTTTCATTTCCAATTCCTTTGTTTAATGAAAAGTTTTCTCTGTTACATTGTCAATCCTGACAATTTGTGAACTTCTGACAAGTTAACAATCAGCTTTGTGGAATATCAAATAAACCTTGCTTTACTTCTCATCTCATACCTTGAATCCTATTCAAGAATCAATACTTAACAAGATCTAGCCTATCTTTCTTTTTAATAAAACCATTTTTATTCTTAACTGAATGCAATTTCACAAACTATTGATAATTCTTTTCATATGCACCAAACTTTGGTACACATCTCAGGCTTTTTCTCATAAATAATCAACCTCATTAGAATTGTCGATCGACCAATTCTTATACTATCATCAGTCTAAATATAAGTGATGCAAATAATATTTGATTTCGACATTAGATACTAAGTAAAGTTACGTGTCTATCTGATCCATCATCATTCCAGCATTTCTTAACAGAAATCTGGAATTACACAAGTCGTCCCATGATTATAGATCTCTAATTACATATGTCATCCCATGACTAAAATCTCGAATCTTAATCTGATCAGAAAATGAAACCTGACACATCATGTAGCTCTCACTATGACGGCCGTAATTCTCGAGGCCACCACATGGAGCGACGCGGCCCGGCAACCCTATCACTTCATTGACCCACTGGGTCCCATGTGCCATTGATGTTAGTAGCCACGTCACTACTCCTCAATATGCATGCTAACTCATTATGTTCAATTAGTAACGATACAGAGAAGATTAGCATGGCCCCTACACAAGGATGACATGCACAAATCGATAAATATTCCTTGGGAGCATGGGCAATGTAGTGATGCAGACTACCTTGCAGTTTGGGACCATATATTGTATTTCTTGTCATGAGTTGCTCTTTTTCGTATCTGAATTATGTTATCTTTATTAAAATGTAGGTTGTGTATTCTTTGATTCCGTAATGAGTAGCCTACGATCGAAGTGAGCGAAATGGTAGTTACGAGCGCGGTGGAAATGCTTTGTGATCTTTTCTTCCACCATAACTACACGAAATGTTGGACTTAGCTAAGTCACTTGACTAACAGTTTAGATCGGGTCCATCAACTGTAGTATACCACAGCCACTTCTATCAGCATGACTTTCCTCAATCGTAAATTGTGGGCTTAGGTGACTTAGATGTGGAAAAATAGAAAATGGATTGGAAACTAGGTTTTCACGACTATTTCAGGCATTTGGTACCCTGGTTAACTCGAGAAATGTGCCACAATCAAAAATTGGAATAAAATTCTAATATTTGTCCTCACAAAATAAAAATCAACTAATTTGACTCTAAACTATTTAAAATGGTTTAATTGGACACCAGGAACTTAGGAGACTATAGTCGGGAGTCGGGCGCATATCTCGAGAAATGAGGGGGACTCCAGAGTGCATTTTGAGGTACGTAAGTGAAACGACCCTTCCCCGACTTAGGGTCAGGTCGCTCAACCCAAACCGCCACTTAGGCCCAATAACCGAAGCAGGCCCAAATAACGGTCTGGCATGCCTAAATAACATGCGAAATAACATATATGCAATATGGTAAGATAATACGGAATTTGAATTCAAATATATACCATATGCCATCATCAACCCAATTATCGGATATCTCAAATTCACCTAACCAAATCAAAACAACATAAAGTCCCCAAAAACTTCAAAAGCTTATAAATGTGCCAAACTAACTGAAGGAAGGTTGAATTACCCAACAGACTTGCCTAGGTTGCAACCCTTATTAATACTTTTCAAAACAAATAATAAATATATCTTGTAATGCTCACGCTGCAAGGAGACTTCAAGCAATGACCTTCCCCTTGTCACGGTGAGATTAAAAAACAACGGAGCCCAATAAGAGAAGAACTACGCTCAAATATTAAACATGCAAGTAATACCTATAAAGAAAAATAAAGCTAGCATGCATTTAAAAGTCAATATAGCATTGAAATCTGAAGCATGGCAACAATTCCTACAAGGAGTAAGCATATCATATTCATAAAGTAACTTAAATAGTGACAGGGAGTTTTAAGAGTTGTAAAACATAAGAAAATCAACTTTTGCATGCAAAAGATTACCAAAACGATGCACATAATGTAGTAAATATAAATGCAAGTCCATTTATCTCATTTTTCATTACCTCCCTTGTTGACCAATCATCATAATATAATAAATATGTGTGGGTGACTTGATTCCACCGTGTGTCCACGGCTCCTCAAGAGGCCCGGGTGACTTGATTCCATCGTGCATCCACGACTCCTCAAAAGGCCTTTGCAAAAATGGGTGACTTGGTTCCACCGCTTTACTACGGCTCCCCAAGAGGCCTTTAAGCATGTAAGGTGACTTGGTTTCACCATATGAGTATGGCTCCCCAAGAGGCCTTACATGAAGTCAACCAAGGTAGGTAATGACCTCATTCCAAGTCATTTTGTTAAAATCATGAATTCTAAATATACTAGTAGCAAGCCACATTTAATAGATGAGTGGAACTCCCCACTTACCTCGACTCACTGAGCTAAACTCCCTCGGTTGACCTCGCAGGCTCGAGGCTCGATGTGAACCTCCTTACGAATCTAGACACATTTAAACAGTCGCATTATTCGATGATTCTACATCCAAAATTAATTATTATTCAATTATTGGGGGGGCCCACTAGTGTGGTTCCCGCGGGTCCCCCATCGCCTGTGAGAGGGTTGAGGGTGGGGGCCCACCACAACTTTCCCTCAGGCTCAAGTGTGCACCACATTTAGAAGCATATTATTTTTATGTGTTTATATACATATATAATATCTATAATTTATTTCTTTTCTTTTCTTTTTCACTTTTACTTTATTTTATTATACATATAATTAGTATATATAAATAGTTATTTAATATTTTTTTTGTTTCAGGGCCCAATTTGGCGAGTGATTTGAGTCCTGGGACCAAGGTCCCTTGTACATGCGCACATACTTCGTGCACACGGGGGAGCAAATGCTCCCCCTATCCCTCACCCTCTCGGGCGTTATGCCCGAGAGTTGGTGGGGGATTTTGGGGTGAGGCCCACTTGGAGGCCTTTTCCCCTCTCTGGCAATGGCTCACCAACGGCGACGGTAGTACCGATGTCGCCCTTCAGCGGCGGTGATGCATTGATCGACGTCGCTTCGTGGCGCGATTTCGTGTGCTGAAATCTTTCCATCTCCTCAAAAAGGGGTTCCAAACTCGAATGGGGTTCTTAGAACACGAGCCTTGCATTAGTTGGTGGTTGTGCCCCAAGATTCAACACTAATAATTATCAAAACATAGAAAAATGTGAAATTCACCATTAATGGATGCTAGGAAAAACAAAAGCTTACCTACTTGATCTTCTTTCGACTACACGTGCTCCTTTTTCCCTTTCTAATCCTCTTCATGATCTCCCTCTAACTCCCTAGTTGATTTGTGTTGAGACAATTAGTGTATTAGGGTGGCTCACTAAATTATAATAAATATATATATGGTTTTTAAGGTTTGATTTTAAACCAAATCAAATTACTATTTTACTCTTTGAGGGTATTTTAGATTTTTGGGTCAGCACAACATCCCCAATTTTAAAAAACTTTCGTCCTTAAAATTAAAAGTAAGGCACACTAGTAGCCCGATGTGTCCATTCGTAATGATTTCCTTTACGACCCTTTTTTTCAAATGATGCAAATCCGCACCTACGAAATCTGCTCGTACCCTACGTGAAATAACTTTTGACTATAACTTCTCAGTAGTCTCATTTTCGTCTCACATGCCGAAATTACCAAGCCAATTTTGTTTGAGTTCCAATAAAATCATTATATATTAGCTACTTGCCAAGTCCACGCATTTTTGAATATTCCTTTGTAATCTTCACCAAAGTTGCAATGTGCACCCAAGTCGTTCAACCAGCAAGTAGAATGAACCATACTGAGATGTGATTTGGTGTCTATCTGTGTTGTAAAATATTCTGCCTATCTGGCAACAAATTCATACCGCCAATTGGTAGTAGAAACGAGGATAGCTGTCTGCTATAATATGAACACTAGCACACCATCTCTGTCACCATCCCGGTTACAAATATCAATGAATGACTCATCAGGTCCGTGCGACTTATTTGTGGAGGCCACAATAGAGCAGACATAGTATTTTTTTCTCGAATTATACCTTATCACCATTGTTATTACACTTTATCGACATTAATAATAATTTTTTTATGGGTTGATAATAAAAGTCAACTCTTGACCAACAGTCCATCTCATAACTTCTCTATCACATTTAACTGTTTATTTACACACCAAGCTTCCTCCCTATGTAAGCTATAGAATAATCTTCATCATCGCTATCCCTTAGCGGCTTTTGATACTCATTTGTATGCATTTTATTACATTGCAATTTTTGTTTCATACCAAAGTCTCATATTGTAATCACTCAAATTTATAAAGACTCGTCGTATCCCATCCTTGTACTATTCAACTCTCACGATCTTGGGTAACCATTTTAAATTCTTTTGGCATTGTCAAGGTTCACATTTATTACACAATCGTCTCTTATCATGCTCTCAAGCTAACTCTTAGCTCTTATAGTTTATTTAGAACTTCTCTCACTGAGAAATCAGTGGTGGTTTAACTTCCATGTCATTTCTTGAAAATATATAACCCCTACCTCGGGTCTTGTCATTAAGGACTCGTAACTTACTACGATCAATTATTTTAAGTTCATAATTCACTCTCAACATTTCAATTTGTTGCATATGTGCATTACTGCTATCGCATTTTTTATTTGTTCTTCGAATACTTCAAAATAAATATATACGACTGTGTACCTAGTACTTAGACGAGCGTAACTTGCACGCCATGTCATTTAAAACTTTGAAAAAAAGGCACCCCAACTTCAAAATTATATGCGTTCACAAATTTTGCTTTTATTCGAAGAAACATTCGAGTCTACTTCACCAATGTAATCGGTTATGGTTTTAAACTCTAATATTGCTACTAATTAAGGTGTCAACCTTTAATACTTCGTGCCTTTTGCCACTTGTCAATATCCTCAACACTTTGCCGTCTTTGTACACCTATCGCTTTCCCATTTAGATTGCATTTCAAGTTTTCTTACACTGTTCGGTTAGGATTTTCACTTTGGGATTTACACTAAGCCCCCACCTAGAGATACATGTTTCATAACTAGCTTAAGATATCTTCTCATCCTTCCTAGTTATCTCATTGTTCGTGTTACACCGTATAAACTTTATTGGGAGTCGATCTTAACCTAGTATCCCCGATTTTAAATCGTCAACCCATTATTGGTTTAATCATTTATTTTTCTCAAAATAGTTTAGTTTAGTGGTCCGGCTCTTAACGTAACGCTCTCTCTTACCGAGAAATTTTGAGTTACTTTCCACATGTGATTTTCATGATTTCTCATGACGCCATCTTTTCGATTTGAAATTCTAAATTCTAAAACAGGGTATTCCCCTTGCAAATCGTACGACTACGAACAGCTATCGCAACAAATGTTTTCTTTCTTGAATTCATAATTTGTTTTGCACACCACCTATTAACTTACTTGTTTCCCCACAGGTGGATCCTATCTTAAGATCTCCAATTTTAAAAAATCAACTCATAATTGACTTAGGTTAGGTGGTTTTAGTTACATTATTTATTCATCGACATTATTTTCATTCAACTACTTTTACAATCATGTTAGGTTCCACTTTGCCTCAATAGTCGTTAGTTCACGTGTCCATTATCGGACAGTCATACCAACGATATACTTTTAGTTGGGTATCCTCAATTTTAATGATTCACCACCTATCATTGATTGTATTACGACATCATTAACATTGATCTACACTCTTCAAATTGTATAAACTCTGAGTCATATAAAGCATTTAGTTTTGAGGCATTCCTTACTTTCTCAATTATGGTACCATCACCATGTACCTAACATTATTTCACAAACGATTTATCAAATTTTGGTATCCCCAATTTTATGAGTCAACTCACTTCTAGTCAAATTAGGACTATTTATCCTTGTGTCAGTTGCCTTTAATTTACATCATCTTAATCTTGAATCCGGAGTCCTTACAACATCTACAAATTCTATTTGGCAACGTGATCTTCATATATGGAAATTCATCGAAAATAGTCCTTCACTTGGGATCCCCAATTTTAGTAATCTCGCCTATCTTCGAGGGTACTAGTTTGACATTTTGTGTTCATTGGATTTTCTTATTGAGTGATTTTGAGGTACTCTTTAACTTCTTATTTATTGATCAATATATCATGTACTTATATTTCGCATTAACTCTCATTTTAGGATTCCTCAATTTTGATATTCAACTCATTGAAAACTAGTTTAGATGTAATTTCTTTTTTTATATAAGGTCGATCAAAACTTGAGTAAGGTGATTCAATTACCTATATGTCAAATCCAAATCGAAACTTTTCAAAGTCTTGAGTTTTCATCAAAAAACATATTCTCAAAACAGAGTTATTCTCACTGAAGAATATAAAACTATCCTCGCGTTTCAAGAGACTATAAACGCCTTTTCAAATCAATTTGGTTGATGCAATTTTAAAAAATATCAAACATAACACCACACAGAGGTTTTTTATATCTGATAATTAGATGATAGATTAGGTCCAAACCGTTACTTCGCATTTCATTAAGTCAAACTTCAAATTAAAAAAAAAACTCTTTCGTATAACCGAATTAGGTTCGAACTGTCTTAAATTCAATCATCCAAGAAATCTCAACCACGTTTGTTAAACTCATTTCAAGATACTTCATTTTATTTAAATGGCCTTTCTGATTTTCACGATGAGTTGAAAACTCATAAGTCGAGTTCATCCCATTTGAATGATACAATTCACTTAGTTTAGATTTCGAGCAAAATTACGACAATGTGTTTTTTTAAAATACATAGAAGTCTATTCACTCCATTTTAATTTTTTTTGAACACTAAGGAAAATGAGTCATTTCCTTTTATACTTGCTTACATTTTCAAAACTTGTAAAACAAGCAGAGTTCTTCCATAAAACTTCATGAAAGTGTGAAAAACATCAACTCAGATCAATGCAAAAATCATGATCCAATATAGTCGAAAAATAATTTTTCAAGGAAAATAGATTACATAAAATAACAAAAAATCGATTATAGTATTGACCTTTTAGTCTAATTATAGACTAGTTATTTGCATCTTTAATCAAGAGTTGGACGTTTTAAAGTACATGTGTCCTCCTTATCACGAATTAAGTTTTCAAGTTTAGCTTCATAGCTAAACTATCTTCACTTGATTTATTTATGACCAAGACTCATTGGCATCCTTGCTAGAATCATTAACTTTTTTTCAACAGGTATTATGAATTTTAATCGTCTTCTTAGAATTTTAAGAGTAAGAACTGCTTCTCTAAAGTGTGACCACGTCACTACTCCTTTTTATATATGTAGCGTGGCGTCTCACTGCCCTTTCAAATCTCATCATTATTGTTTAATTATTTCATTTGCTACTATACCATTATGTGTAGGCGCATCTCCATGTAATTCCAAAATCAAAGCTTATTCGTTTTCATGGTAGTCATTGCAAATATCGCTTGAAACGCGTATGGGCTCTCTTCCAAGGGGTTCGCTTCGATTTCTTGGTGTCATTCATTGTCATTCCCTCCACTGTCTCGTGGAACTCAAGTTCCTTATCCGTTCATGGAAGCCATCAAATACACTAAGACTAATAGGGAAGAGATACAACGATATATTCATATATACAAGGCAACAAATAATCAATATAATAAATCTTTTGTCAGATTTCTTTTATCTCATCCCATCCTAGTAATCATCATTTATGTATGTTAAGTTGACTTTGAACCAATGTCTCATACCATTGATTCGTCTAACTCAAACTTGACCTTAAAATCTTAAAAGCTCTAAAAACTTAGGTTCCACTAACCTAACGTTTCCCTAGGTTCTAATACATATCCTCTGATACAAATTGAAATGACCTTTCCCCGACTTAAGGTCGGGTCACCCGGCCCAGACCGCCACTTAGGCCCAATACCTGAACCAGGCCCAAATAACGGTCTGGCATGCCTAAACAACATGCGAAAATAACATATAGACAATATGGCAAGATAACGCGAAATTTGAATTTAAATATATACCATATGCCATCATCAACCGAACTATTGGATATCTCAAATTCACCTAACCAAATCAAAACAATATGAAGTCTCCAAAAACTTCAAAAGCTTATAAATGTGCGAAACTATCTGAATGAAGGTTAAACCACCTAACAGACTTTCCTAGGTTGAAACCCTTATTAATAGTTTTCAAAACAAATAATAAATATATCCTATAATGCTCACGCTGCAAGGAGACTTCAAGCAATCGCCTTCCCCTTGAAACGATCTACCGTACTCATAGATGGACTTGTAGTGTAAGTAGGGTGTGTTAAACAAACAATGGAGCCTAATAAGAGAATAACTACGCTCAAATATTAAACATGCAAGTAATACTTATAAAGCAAAATAAAGCTAGCATGCATTTAAAAGTCAAGTTAGCATTGAAATCTGAAGCATGGCATCAATTCCCATAAGGAGTAAGCATATCATATTCATAAAGCAACTTAAACAGTGACAGGGAGTTTTAAGAGTTGTAAAACCTAAGAAAATCAACTTTCGCAGGCAAACGGTTACCAAAGAAATACATGAAATGTAGTAGATATAAATGTAAGTCCATTTATCTCATTTTCCATTACCTCCCTTGTTGACCAATCATCATAATATAATAAATATGTGTGGGTGACTTGATTCCACCGTGTGTCAACGGCTCCTCAAGGGGCCTGGGTTAATTGGTTCCATCGTGCATCCATGACTCCCTAAGAGACCATTGCAGAAATGGGTGACTTGGTTCCACAAAATTACTACGGCTCCCCAAGGGCCCTTAAGCATGTAAAGTTGGTTCCACCATATGAGTATGGCTCCCCAAGAGGCCTTACATAAGTCAACCAAGGTAGTTAATGACTCAATCCTAAGTCATTTTATTAAAATCATGAATTTTAAATATACTAGTAGCAAGCCACATTTAATAGATGAGCAGAGCTCCCCACTTACCTCGACTCACTGAGCTAAACTTCTTCGGTCGACCTCGCAGGCTCGGGGTTTGATGTGAACCTCCTTGTGAATTTAGACACATTTAAACAGTCGCGTTATTCGACGGTTCGAAATCCAAAATTAATTATTATTCAATTACTTCGGGTGGGGCCTATTAGTGTGGTTCCCACGTGCCCCCCGTCGTTTGTGAGAGGGTTGAGGGTGGGGGCCCGCCCCAACTTTCCCTCGGGCTCAAGTGTGCACCACATTTGGAAGCATATTATTTTTATGTATTTATATACATATATAATATCTATACTTTATTTCTTTTCTTTTATTTTAACTTTTACTTTATTTTATTATATATATATTTAGTATATATAATTAATTAATTAATATTTTTTTGTTTCAGGGGCCAATTTGGCCCCTGATTTGAGTCACGTGCGGACATACTTTGAGGCCTTCGCTCTCTCCTCGTACGGTGCACTAACGATCGCTAGAGTGTCTCTACCCCCTTCACCGACGGTGATGCGTTGATCGACGTCGCTTCATGTCGCAATTTCACATGCCGAAATATTTCCATCTCCTCAAAAAGGGGTTCCAAACTCAATTGTGGTTCTTAAAACACGAGCCATCCATTAGTTGGTGGTTGTGCCCCAAGATTCACCACTAATAATTATCAAAACTTAGAAAAATGTGATATTCACCATTAATGGATGCTAGAAAAAATAAAAGCTTACCTACTTGATGTTCTTTTGAGTACACGTGCTTTTTTTTTCCCTTTCCAATCCTCTTCATGATCTCCCTTTAACTCATTGGTTGATTTGTGTTGAGATAATTAGTGTATTATGGTGGCTCACAAATTTTAATAAATATATATATAGGGTTTTTAGTGTTTGGTTTTAACCCAAATCAAATTACTACTTTACCTTTTATGGGTATTTTGGATTTTTGGGTCGTCACAGTAACAATCCATTTGAAAGTCACTGAGGGTTTTTTTCCATTACTGATTTGATATTCCTTGTTATTGTAATTTATTATGTAATACATTTGGGTTGGAGGTTGAGTTACTCCTACCTGATATTCGTAGTATACTTATGGCACATTAGGCTGTAGCACGTGTGATCAAGTACTCGGTGAATTGCAACCCAAGTTGCACTAAGGTGCACGTGTCGGACAAGCACCACGAGGAACCAGGTGAAAGGAAGTGGGGGCACCCATCGAAAGGATCCTGGGGTCTGAAGTACAGTTTAGTCTGACCGAGATTAGCACACACTTTGTTTCTCTCTCGTGTTATCTATTCATGTGATGATTGTAGCACAGTTGCTTGTTTAGTTTCCGCATGATTATTAAACATGATTATTGATATCTATTTTCTTTCTTATAAACGCTCGGTGTACTTCCTTTGGAATCTTACTAACTGTACTCTATATCTGTCTTTCGTGATGGTTAAGTGAAAAAATCCCAATACTAGGGGCGAGGGGATTCTTAGCGACTTCATCCGATTGCCCACGGTTAATGACCTACTAGTATGTGTTATTTTGATATTTTGCTTTACTTTTGGGTATTAGGAGACTGGAGAGACATTGTACTTGTATATATTACTGCTTATTTAGTACTTTCGCTTATACACATAGTACTTTCTCGGGTTTTCCACAGTAGGACATGCTCTTTTGAATGATGCTTTATATGATAATTAACTTATCTGTTTTACTTACTCTAATTTAGAATTCCATTATTTTAATGTTAAAAGTGATTCAATTGTCTAACCAAACTAATTGAACGGAATGAGTTAACATGCATGTCTAGGAGTAGTGACGCGGCAACTGACGTCAATAGCACGTGGGACCTAGAGGGTCAATGAAGTGACAGGGCTGCGGGGTTGCGACGCTCTACATGGCGGCCTCGGGAATTGGGGTCGTCATAGGTGGTATCAGAGCGAGAGTTCTAGGAACCTCGGAAAATTAAATGAAAGAGCATAAAACTTTAAAAAAAAAACCTTAGATGTAGAAACCCGATGTATTTGCCTTAGAGCTCTAGTTGGGAAGTGATGGGTTAGGGTTTATATATGTGTTATGTTTTACTGTAAATGATATATTATACGCATATATATACTGAGGCTGATCCAACGCACTCTTCTTAATGCAGATCACGAAGGACGGACAACCCTCTACACAGCTTGAGATAGGACAGATTAGCGATCCTACTAGGGACCCCACTACTACTACCACTTTTACTCAGAGCATAGACAACCGAATCGTCGCTCATGATGCTCGGTTGGCGGAGATCCTCCAGTTACTTAGGGATCAGGTCGCGACAGCTGCCATAGTAGCAGCAATAGCTCCCACAGTTCTTGTCGCACCTACTATATAGACAGCCATCACCCCGGCTACCCCACATATGCTTATTGATACAGCAATTTCAGAGACACGAGTTGAGGGAGTTTCGCCAGCAATTATGATACCATTAGAGACTTCAACTCTTATGCCCCTACCTATGACTACCAAGCAGCCGGTCACTACTACAATTGCTGCTATCTCCGTATTCCTCTTGACCCCGGAGGTGAAGCTTGTCAGAGAGTTTATAAGGTTTAAGTTGGGATACTTCTACGAAGGTGGAGACCCTGAGGCGGCAGGGAAGTGGATAATCTCGCATCAGCATTTCCATAAGCTGATGCAGAACGATGACAGCATACAGACACGTTTATCCGGAGCATGTCTGAGAGGCCATGCAGCGGTCTGGTGGATGACTTATCTGGATACCCACTCAGAGCCAGCAACATGGGCGAAATTGTGAGAGTTGCTCTACGACAAGTTCATTCCCATGTAGGTGAGGCCGAGGTTGAGGGAGGATTTTCTGGCCCTACGACAGGGTAACTGCTCATTGATGCAGTACATGAAGCGGTACCAATACCTATTACAGTTCTCGATAGATGTTGCGGGCACAAAGAGGCTTCAAATTTACTATTTTACCCTTGATGTTGATGAGCGGATTGCTGATGCAATAGTCTCGACATGGGCTACTACTCTTCATGAGGTGTATGATCGAGCATTATGTATAAGACACTGCTATTGGAGAGAGAGGGCAGGTGTACGATAGGCAGTGTGGTACAAGCGGGTCCGAGTTCTCAATCGGATCGGAGATTGAAGAGACACAAAGATCATTCTGACAGGGGTCGCCAAGATGATCGATGAGATGGA
The DNA here is from genome assembly GCA_039657325.1 of Stephania cephalantha. Classification (NCBI taxonomy): domain Eukaryota; kingdom Viridiplantae; phylum Streptophyta; class Magnoliopsida; order Ranunculales; family Menispermaceae; genus Stephania; species Stephania cephalantha. Next base: position 42,748,767 of record CM077576.1, read on the forward strand.
GACCGTAGGGGTGATCACAGGGACAACCAACTTCAGTATGAGGATAGGCAACAGATACACGCCTTAACACTAGCACCCACAGAGCAGGAGCGACACCAGCCACAGTTGTACCATCAGGATAGGGATTAGGGAGGTCGTGACAGGGGTCAAAGAGAGCAGGGTCAGGGTCAGAGATTCGGAGACATGCAGGATATGAGGCAAGAGAAACGTTGATGTCATCGTTGTGGTCAGAAAGGGCACCTGAAGGCTGACTACAGGGCACCACCGACAATACCAAGAGCACAGCAGGGTTAGGCTAAGGAGATAGCACATGCAATCGTGCAGTCGGACATAGATGCGACTGGACAACTCGTCGAGGGTACATTATCTATTATGCGTAAACCGATGCATGTTATGATAGATTCTGGTAGCACATTATCATTTATTGTTGGATGCATGGTAGGAGAGTTAAGGTTAGCATCATAGACGCTAGACACACACCTTATCCTCAGTACGGCCGTTAGGAATAAAATATATCCTAACCGGATATGTTGAGACTGCACGATAGAGGTAGAGGAACATCAATTACCGATAGACTTACGAGTCCTAGAGTACCTTGAGTTTAACGCACTTTTAGGGATGGACTAGTTGGCGGCATATGATGCATAGCTGTATTGCTTCCAAAAGACCATCACGTTTTGAGTTTCGGGGATTCCAGAGTTCACATTTACCGGAGTTGCGACTGCACTGCTTATTACTAGAGACCGACTTGTTACGACTCAAGAGATGGAGGCATTTGCAGCGATAGTTGAGCCGGAGGTTAAGACTATAGTCATGATTGAGGATGTTCTAGTAGTCCGAGACTTTATCGACGTATTTCTAGATGATTTACCAAGATTGCCACCGCCACGAGCGATTGATTTCATCATTAAGCTAATACCAGGGATTCAGTCGATCGCTAACAGACCTTGCCGGATGTCACCGTAAGAGCACGAGGAGGTCAGGAGGCAGTTGGATGACTTACTGGAGAAGGTTTTCATTCATCCTAGCATGTCACCTTGGGGAGCTCTAGTGTTATTTATGAACAAGGATGGTTCAATGAGGATGTGTGTGGACTACAGGAAGTTGAATCAGGTGACAGTTATGAACTGTTACCCACTCTCTAGGATCAACGACCTTTTCGATCAATTAGCAGGCGCCAAGTTCTTCTCGAAAATTGATATGCGTTCAGGTTATCATCAGTTGAGGATTCGAAAAGAGGACATTAAGAAGACCACTTTTAGTACAAGATATGGGTTGTTTGAGACCTTACTTAGATCGATTTGTCCTAGTCTTCATCGAAGATATCTTGATCTATAGCAAAACTCGTGAGGAGTACGAGAGTCATCTCAAAACAGTTTTTACGACACTGAGAGAGCATAGACTGTACGTAAAGTTCAGCTAGTGTGATTTCTGGCTGAGTGCAGTGAGATTTCTGAGACATTTCATCATCGACCAAGGTATCTCTGTGGATTCAGAGAAGATCAGGGCTATTATTGACTGGAAGAGGCATGAGACTGTTTCTGACATTCGGAGTTTCTTAGGGCTAGCAGCGTATTATCGTCGATTCGTATAGGATTTTCCTCGATTGCAGCACCGATGACTAGACTGACTAAGAAAGATGTTAGATTTGATTGGTCAAAGGAGTGTGAGCAGGCTTTCTGGAAGTTGAAGAGGATATTGACTTCTGCACCAATGTTGACATTGCCAGAGTCGGACTAGAGCTTGTAAGTGTATGCGGACACATCAAGCATTGAACTTGGATGTGTTTTGATGCATGAGGGAAAAATAGTAGCTTATGGTTTAGATCCCATGACGGAAACTATCCAGTGCATGACTTGGAGCTTGCAGCAGTCATTTTTGCATTGAAGGCTTTGAGGCATTATCTCTACACCGATCATTCGAGTCTGAGATACATTTTCGAGTCTGAGAGATTTGAACATGCGTCAGAGGAGATGGCTTGAGTTACTGAAGGACTACAACTTCGCTATTGAGTATTACCCAGAGAAAACGAACGTTATAGCTGACGCAAACAGGAGCGCTATTAACAGTCAGACCGTGGTGCGACGTATGACACACGAGCATGGATTATTACAAGCGGTGTCAGTTATGTGCATGATAGATGTTTTAGCCATGGGCGAGCCGCACATTTGTTATCATATGAGAGTTCCGACTATATCTATTGAGCGGGTTGCCGAGTGTACGGATTGGGAAGAATTGATGGTGGCCAGGGAAGAATTGATGGATCAGCGTTTGAGACACCATAGGAAGTTATGGATACCTGCAGTTCAAGAGATACAAGACGGGATTTTGGAGGACGCACACAGTTCTCGCTACACAGTTCATTTTGGTCGGACCAAGATGTATCATGATTTGAGACGTTATTCTGGTGGCCAGGGATGAAGGCTGAAATTGGCAAGTACGTCAAAAGTTGTCATATTTACCAGCAGGTTAAGGCTAAGCATTGGAGATCAGGCGATTTACTACAGCCACTAACAATACCACAATGGAAATGGGAGCACGTCACTATAAATTTTGTCAGTGTGTTACCACATACTTCGAGGACACACAATGTGGTTTGGATTGTAATTGACAGACTGACGAAATTGCCATATTTTATTCTTATTTCTATGAGATATTCTTTCCCACAGTTGAGCATTATCTTCGAAAGGGAGATCATTAGATTGCACGGGATGCCAGTCTCTATTGTATCTGATCGAGATCCTAGGTTGACTTCGAAATTCTAGAAGGTGATGCAGGAGCAGTTTGACACCAGGTTGCAGTTTAGTACGGCTTACCATCCTCAGACAGAAGGACAATTAGAGAAACTGATACAGATTCTGGAGGATATGCTCAATGGTTGTATTTTGTAGTTCGGAGGTTCGTGGGAGGATTATCTACCGCTGTGCGAGATTGCTTACAATAACAACTATCAGGCAAGTATCAGTACGCCTCCGTTTGAAGCGCTGTATGGTAAGCCCTGCAGATCACCTGTGTGTTGGGCAACGCCTGAGGATACAACGGCGATTGGGCCAGAGATAGTTGTTGATCACACAGAGAAGATTAGGTAGATTCGACAAAGACTTTAGGCGACACAAGACAGATAGAAGAAATATGCAAATAAGTATTACGAGGGTCTGAGCTATGAATAGGCGACATGGTTTATATGAAGGTTTCCCCTTGGAATGGCCAGCAGAGATTTGGGATTAAAGGGAAACTGGCGTCGAGATACATAAGATCGTTCAGAGTCGCAGCACGAGTTGGCAGTGTGGCTTACAGATTGGACTTGCCAGTAGAGTTAGCTGAGTTCATCCTACATTTCACATCTCGATGTTGAGGTTTGCTAGGTCAGGACCGAAGCCGATGGTTGACTTGAAATGGATCGAGATTCGGCCTGACACGACATACGAGGTGCAACCAATAGCAATTGTAAATCGCATGATTCAGACTCTTAGGAACAGGGAGATCCCTAAGGTTTTGGTTCGTTGGTAGCATCATGTTACCGAGGGATTCACTTGGGAGCTCGAGTCTACTTTGCGAGAGCTTTACCCTCACCCATTTCATGGTATGACGCTTCAATTTATTTAAAATTCCAGGATGAAATTTCTTTTCTAGTTGGGAAGAGTTGTAACGGCCCAATTTCAATTATGTAGTTATTATTGACTATTTTCATACTCGGATGCCAGCTCAGATCCGCGTGGATGTCGCAGATGGGTCAGGGCACACTTGACTAGGTAAATAGTGTTTTTTGCATGATGTTTGCCTATTTGCGATGTCGTATGTTAAATTATTTTACCTAGCATCGCATGTGTGTATTTATATCGTTGAACAGGACAAGATAGTGTAATGGGTATTCGCCTAGAAAAACGTGTCAATACAGGTACTGAGCGAGCGAAATGTGGGTACACTAGGTCGGGAAAATAATTTGGATAGTCAAATTAATTAAATGTGACAAAATATTAATGATAAACTCGTAGTCTAGGCCAATTGACCGAAGAAAATTGAACAAGGCTAAAATTTTGTGTCTAATGAGGAGCAAATAAGAACATGCCACCTATACCACCTAATACTCCTAAAATGAGGTTTACCGCTCATTCCTCACTCTCCTTATCACGTTTTCTCCCTCTCTTCAACATATAAAAGAAAGTGTATTTACGTGAGAGTAAAGATTTTTGAAGAGTTGATAGCAACCATTGGGAATGTGAGATTTCATGAGCCTATTGGAGTTTTTGAAGTAATTCGATCAAGCAAACATGTAAACAAGGTGAGCATCTCTACTTTCTTTCAAATTTTCCATTAAAATGAAGCTCAAATGGGGTTTTAATGGCGATAGACTATAGTTGATTGTTGTTAAATGTTAGAGAAAATTAGGTATTAATGGTGGTTGAGTTGTTGTTGATGATGGTGTAGTATTATTGTTGTTTTAGTTATTGAAAAAAAAAACAGAGACGTGGTCTCCGTTTGGAAGAAGAAATTAGGGAAGGGGAGGAGCGCACGCACGCACACACTTGGACCGGCTCGAGCCGGTCCGGGCCCGACCCGGTCCAAGGACCCACCCCATTAATTAAATAATATAATTTTTAAAAATTAATTTAAAAACAGATTTAAATGAAATAAAATATAGAAAATATGGAAAAATGAATAGAGAATTACAAAAAATTCAGAAAAATCATAAAAAAATATAACAAAATAGAAAATGGATTGGAAACTGGGTTTCGTGACTATTTCAGGTATTTGGTACCCCGATTTACTCGAGAAATGTGTGACAATAAAAAATTGGAATAAAATTCTAATTTTTGCCCTCACAAAATAAAAATCAATTAATTTGACCCTAAACTATTTAAAATGGTTTAATTGGACACCAGGAACTTATGAGACTATAGTCTGAAGTCGAGCATGTATCTCGAGACGTGAGTGGGACTCCGGAGTGCATTTTGAGGTACGTAAGAATCCATTTGAAAGTCAATGAGGGTTTAATTTTTTCATTGCTGATTTCCTATTCATTGTTATTGTACTATATTCTGTGATACGTTTGGGTTAGTGGTTGAGTTACTCCCACCTAATATTCATAGTGTACTTATGGCATACTAGGTTGTAGCACGTGTGATCAGGCACCAGGTGAATTGCAACCCAAGTTGCACTAAGGTGCACATGTCGGACAAGCATCGTGAGGAACCAGATGAAAGGAAGTGAGGGCACCCACCAAAAAGATCATGGGGTCAGAAACACAGCTTAGTCTGACCGAGATGAGCACACACTTTGTTTCTCTCTCATGTTATCTATTCATGTGATGATCGTAGCACAGTTGCATGTTTAGTTTTTGCATGATTATTTAACATGATTATTGATATATATTTACTTTCTTATAAATGCTCGTGTACTTCTTTTGTAATCTTACTAACTGTACTCTCCATCTTGATTTTGTGATGGTTGAGTGCAGATCCCAGTACTAGTAGGGGCAAGGGGATTCTTGGCGACTTCATCTGATTGCCTGCGGCTGAGGACCGACTAGTATGTGTTATTTTGATATTTTGCTTTACTTTTGGGTATTGGGAGACTGGAAAAACATTGTACTTGAATATATTACTACTAATTAGTATTGTCGCTTATATACAAAGTATTTTCTCGGGTTTTCCACAGTAAGACATGCTCTTATGAATGATGTTTTATATGATGATGAACTTATTTGTTTTATTTACTCTAATTTAATACTTCCACTGCTTAATGCTAAAAGTGATTCAATTGTCTAACAAAACTAATTGAACAGAATGAGTTAACATGCATATCGAGGAGCAGTGACATGACAACTAACGTCAATGGCACGTGGGACCAAGTGGGTCAATGAAGTCACAGGGCTGCGGGGCCGCGACGCTCCATGTGGCGGCCTCGGGAATTGGGGCTGTCACACTCACTAATTCTCTAAATGTCTACTCACAATATCATTTATATTGTGGACTAGAAAGCAATTACCAATTTCAACATGTCAGCCAATTCACTTAACTTTTCCTTTTGACTAGTTAAAAAAATTAACGCCTTTTCTAACTTAATCAAACCATTTTCTATCCATGAGTTCTCTAAGAACCTAATTTCTTCAATTAATCATCAATCTCAATTATTTATGTTCACTAAACTTCTTTCATTACTTGAATAGAGACAGTTATCCTTAATTTGAGTAGATACACGTTTCTAAACAGAGAAATCAACATATTCGATGATTATACTCTCATAGTATAACTTTTAACTTGTATTGCATACAATTTTATAAATATGTTATCTTTTCTTATTTCCACTCAATTACAGTGAAAAAATATTTAATTCTTCAAACATAAAAAGTCAGACACACTCTCCTTTATTCAGCATTTTCAACTAATACGGATAATACTGACTAACTAAACTATAAGTCACACATCACTTTGCATTTTCATTTGTATCTTCACTATCATACATGTATCTTACATCAACTCCAACTTATATCAACTAGTGCTTTAAACTCCACCACTGACTAATCAGGTGGTGTAGCACTATAATTAAAGCAATTTACAACATATTCACTGATATTAGTTCTATACTGCTTTGGTTCAAGACTTTCAGCTTTTGGAGTTTAACTTCTCGTAAGATCCTTGTAAAGATATATTGCATTCCGTCAAACTTATAGTTTGACATTTTAAGTCTTATCGGGACTCGTTAACCTGAAATTTTCGTTTTCGTTTTCATAATAATATGAGAATGTCTTGACCATTTAGTTGTCTACACTTAAGCTTCCAATTGACTCCAACGTAACTTAATAGACTCTTTTATTCTGACCATCATAAATTCATTCGATTATTCAAATATGGTGGACGTCACACTGATCTTCTACGCTGTGAACGAATCGTGGTTATAAAACGAAGTTACTCAAACTTTTAGTCATGCACGACTACTCTAGTGTTTGGCCTTGACTAAAGGAGTCCGTTCGTGTCACTTCTATTAGTCATAAGTCATATATACATCTTATTTTATTTTATACACAGAGTCTATTACATTCGATTTTTGTCAATCTTAGTTATTCTCACATTGATCTCAATCTGAGTCCATTTATAAACAAACCACGACTTTCACTCAACAACCATGTCACTTACAGTTCCTTAATCTTGACTTAGAAATGCAATTTATATCTCTTCTCTTTTAGAAAACTTAGCTAAGGATAATATGGCTTATTATGATTATTGAATCAATTGAAGTCTTCCTTGGTTAACCTTTATTCGAAATAGAGAAGTTTTTTACTCAAACAGTTCTACTGTCTATTATTGCCTTATTTTGTTTCCATTAGTCTCGTATTTCCCATCTTTTCTTTTTCTCAAAAAGAAATTCTGTACTTTTCAAGAGACTGTGTAAGATAACTTTGTATCTTATTGTTCATCAAATTACTTTTGATGAAATTCATTTTTCCGTTGGTCATCTGAAGAGATAGAAGAATTTGAGTTTCCAAACTATTGATCAACTTAACAACTAATCAAACTCTTAAAGGACATTGTTTCAATCCTTTAATTCATATAAATGGAAATTCTTGCAATATAGGAGCTCATACTGACGTCCTATACAAATCACTTACTGATTCTGAATCAGTACATTTATATCTTCCTTAATTATTTTTTAAGTTGTAGTCATAAGCATCATAACTTAATGTCGTTAGAAGTGATTATTGGGTATTTTGAATCTCAAAACATAATCACTTGTGTTGATGTTTAATAGCTAACCTAAGCTATTAATAGACCACTTCCCTAATACCTTAACTTCTAACACGTTAATCTTATCGCTATACCTTTTATTTTCAAGTTAGAAGTTTTTGTTGATTTTTGCTTCATGACAACACCTAATCTAGTGTTAACAAATATTACTTCTAACTCGTGCATTTCCATCTGTTTTATTAGTTTTTTTTTTACTTATAGAACCATTATACTCAGTGTCACTTGTGGATAAGTAACATGAGTAAGAAACAATCAAAAGTTTCAGTACTTCTTTTTAGAAGTCATTTAATTGTCTTAAACTGTAGTTTCATTCCACATTTCATTTGGTGTTTTGTTTCAGAAATGAGACATTATTTTACTTTAAAGTATTTTTATTTTCATGAAAATCGACTTAGACAACTTGACTACTTCTATTACAATCTCATAATGATTTTTCAGTCTAGTTCAATTTGTCTAATCAATTTCTATTTTAAAAATCATGTGTCTCAATTTTCCTTGTTCAGACTATTTTAACATTTTTCTAAGCGTTTTATAATTGTAATAGTTCGATACTTTCGATTTCCAAGAAATTCATGTTCAGTACTTACGTATCTAAATCATTCGGACTTTTTTTCCAACCAATTTCATATTAGTTTTATAACTGATACTTTCATCAGTTATATAAGTACCGAACTACTTACAACACATTTGTGAATTCAGACTTCACAAGTCCATTTCACATTCGGTCACACTCAGTTTCGTTTCATGTTTGTTCTCTATTTTAATTATATATGTTTCTAATTTTACTCGTCGCATCTTACGAGTTAAGTATCGAACAGACAAAGAGAATAAATTTCCTATCGCATATCTGGCGATAATACATAAATACACATCATAAATATAACATAATAACCAAAAACATCCCAGCTCACAGTTACTTCCCAACTAATCGTGCTCAATCGCTCTTTGATTTTCAACTAAAGTTTATCCTCAATTGAGCCAACCTTAGGTTCTGATACCAAGTTTGTCAGTCCCCCCGTTCTTAGGACGTCTAACCGGCCTAGATTATCTTAATCATCTAATAATCTAGTCAACTTAATCCATTCTTTCAACTTTGACCTCAAAATAATAATTATTTCATAAAAATCTCTTCAACACCTCCCCTAAAAGTGGCTTGCCGAAAAACTTTCACCTAATAGACAACAAAATGGGGAGATGCATCGAAGGACTCACAATTTCTTGCAGTTCATAATATATATCAAAATTGAAATTATAAACTAACTTAGAGTCTCCGATAACTTAATTTCGACTTTACAATCCTAAATACATCAAAACTGAAATATAAATTTTTCAACTTATTTTAAACTGAAAAACTTCTCCAAATCAATATTTTTGCAATTAAATCTTCAAAACTCGACAACAAACACTACAAAACCACTCGATACCAACGTCAAAATATTTCCACAGCTCGTGGAGCCAAATTTGATCAAAATCAATAATCCATTCATCCAAAAACCCAATTTAAATCAATATCAACTCTAAAAACATCTCCAAAATAGTTATCAACGGAGTCACATAAGTTCAATTCATCAAAGCCCTAACGCACGCTAGTGGGATTTATTTCAAATTGATCCAAAACAACCCAATACATCAATTTAACGATGATTTTTATCAATTTCCATCAAAACCCCAAGAATTCAAATTGAATTGAGGAAAATACCTAGCATTGAGTATTTACTAAATTGCGAGCCGAATACCTCATTTCCTTCATGGAAACTTAGCTCAAATTGATTGTCTAGCAATGCTCTACAATTTTACGGAAAGAAACGGGCAAAAATCGGACGTTGAGAGCTTGTGGAGCGAGAGACCAAGTTAAGAGGGTTAGGAACGAAATACTTTCGTTCACTGTTAAATCAAACGAATGTTTTTTATTTTGATTTGATTTTTATATATATTTATATACAAACCCTCAGCTGTTTGTCAGCAGCTTAATTTTTTTATTTATTAATTCTTGAAATTCTTATTTTGACGTGCTTTAACTTTCGGCACTCATTTTCGATCCTATTTTTCACCAAATTGAAGTAAACTTTTGACAAAATAGTTCATCTTCATAAAATGTCTGTAACACTAGTTTTGGTTACGCCAAAACCTCGAAAATCTTAACTTTGTCCGCGAAATGCTAAAATCTTTTTGAATCAATTCTCTTGCCACATTTGGCTAAACTTACACCAATTTAGACCCGATCTCAACCTCGACCACCACCAACTAATACAAAACTCGAGGCAAAGTCTTGTATAACATTCGTTCTCACATTACATTACCACTCATCCCAACTTGCATGCAAACCGAGACAAAATCTTCATGTGAGGATTAACACTTGGTTAATTGGTTTTTGAGCAACTAATAATTTATTTTCACTCGTGCCCTTCAGACATGCACTTGCAACCCCGAGTATGACAAAATGAGGATACACCTCAACACACCCCGACTTCACGACATAATACCATATAATACACATACTAAGCACGCAACACAAAAAATATATATATTTTATGATCTCTTGTTCATAAAATGTGGGTCCCACCACGGATACTTAAATCCCAAATTAAATCTAAAAATACTTAATTAGCCACCTAATCAAGTTTATAAAATTCTCAGATGTCACATTGTGTCTCTAGCCCTTTAGCCCATATATTACCTTCTTGGCCACATAAACATTGGGTAGTCGCTCATTTAGTGGTACACGTAGGTAATGTCCTTATTAGTTGTGAAATGCAGCTTATCGACCTCATGTAATAGATCAGCACATATAGTACTTCGGTATTACCCTAATTGGTCACCTCTTAATCATTTCATCAACCTCATATAGTAGGTACGTGACACTGACTAATCACTATACCGACATCCCCGAGTCTCATACCCCATATATCGCGTACACCCCAAAACCACTCATGAATTCTAAGCACATGTTCTAACTTATCAACAATCATATATGAAGACAAGACACACAATTCATGTTAAAGAAATACATCAAGCATAGCAATACAATCACTATAAACATGAAAGCAACATCAATGAATGAAATTGAGAGAAATATATCAATCAACTTACTTACAACCCACGCAAAGTCCTTAGGCCAACTAGGCCTCCCGACGCTTCGTATCTCACCAACAACCTCTCAAGACTCCTCCCTAGTTTCTTAAGGTTAATTAGGGTGTTTTATGACTTATACAAACTATCAAAGTTGGATTAAATTAATTAGAAAAATCCCAAATCATAGCTTTTGCTAAAAACAAGTCACCTCCAACTTCAAAACCATATAAATTTGTCAATTCAAATCGAAATTCGAAATTTCTTGATAGCAAATTTGTTGGTTTTTCACGAGGAATCCAAATATATCAACCAATTTTGAAAATGATTTCATTTACCCTGTGAAATTATGCAAAAATCAAAATTGAAGTAAAACTCTAAGTTTTTTAACAAATTTCTACAAATTGATAGTGTATACTAGCTTATCTAGTTATAGGATGTCGCCAACTTGATCAATCCCTCTCAATGTCACTTAATCTCCTCGCAACTCTTTGATCTCCTTCTCCAAATCTTCTTCTCTCTTATTTTGATCAAATGAAATGGGTTTTGCATGTTGATCTCATTCAATCTTTATATATATATATATATATAAAAGATTAAACTATAGTCATTAATCTTAGTGTATACACGCATCTTGAGGCTTATTTAATGGCTCAAATCTTGATTTACATCCATTAACTCACCCTTGATAACACACATTCATAACTTAATTTGCCTTGTGATGTGTCCACAAGTATCTCGATGAATATCCTTGACTAATATATGTTTTATTTTGCTAACTTAGGTTATATTTATCTAAATCAAGCTATATATAGTCACATCAATTCAACTATATAAGCCCCATTAACTTAAATTATATCTACTACATCAATCTTTACTCCGGTCCCACGCAGACACGCATCTCGAGGTACATTTCCACTTGCGTCTCAATGTCTATATACAAGTAGAAGTGACTTGATAAGTATAATGCATTAAGCATTCATTACACCATAACATTTATTATTCAATCTTCGTGCAGAATATTAGGTTCGTATATTCAATTTTGAGCCACGTCACGGGTCGGTGACCCTTAATTACAGACCAAATTCATTATCAGAAATCTGGACCGTTACAGCGTAGTACGCTCCACGATAAGTTGGTTTTTATAAGTTTTTAGTAGTTTATTTTAATGTATTTAATGTGAAAAAGTCTCTAAAACATATATTTAATTATATTTATTGGTCGTTTTTAAGTAAAACGGAGTGCGCGGTTGAGTCTGTGGCAAAAAAAATACTCAAAATAGAGTACTTACGTGCACTGATCGAACGCCGGATGATTTGCCTCGAGTTACGTGCTGCGCGGTGGGTAGAATAAGAAACAGCAGACCAAATGACGAAAGGAGTGACACAGTTAAGTCACTTGAGTTCAGCATGCGTTGGATTTCCTCGAATTACGTACTGCCACAGTCCCCAGATTGACGCACAAACTATGTGTTCTTTGCTTCCTAGCTGTTGACTGCCATGTGTCAGATGCGAATTCGCTTAGCTCCCCAAAACAGCACCACTTATTTATCTTCCATTAGTCCAGCTCACCCTCACAGCAGCTCCCTCGTCTCAGCAACCACCGATTTTCCTCGAAATGTGGTTATGCACTCTCTCCCACAACTTTGCACAAAGTCGTGTGAGCTTCACCAACGCATTTTCTTCCGCCACGCATCAACCTCACAGCACTCCAAAGCGTCACCAGCAGCTTCCTCGGCCAATGAACGCTCGACAAGTGGGTCTTTTTACTTGATTAATACGTTTGGGAGGAAAAATTATCAATCCAACACACCCACCAAACTATTTCCCAATCTAACACACCTTTTGCCACGTAAGCGCCAAATCACCACCACGTAAAAAAAAATTTTGGGCAATGGAAAACGTGACTTAGAGTCACGTTTTCCATGCCATGATGTCGTGAGTTGCGCTCACGACTTCCATGCAATGGAAGTCGTGATCGCAACTCACGTCTTACCGCCGCCTACACTTGGTATTTTTTCCCCGCATTTTTGATAAATGACATATTGTATGGCATTTTTGATTCTCAAGCACAAATGTTGGCTTAAACTTATAAATGTGTGGTTAAAAGCATGAGTAATGGACAGATTGTTTGGTTACAACCAATGTAAAAGCATCTCCTATGCTTTTTATATATGTTATGATCCATTAAGAATGAAAAAAATAAAGGTGAAATTGTGATCGTTATTCTCCACTATTTGTTTCAACTCTAAAGTTGAAAATTGTGGATTGGAAAGAAGTATTCTTCAATGCAATGGAAGTCAAGAGTAATTCCACTCAAATAATTTTTTTTTTTACTGCCGGCTTGTTTGATCACTTCATGCAAATTGATGCTATATGTAGTATCCTTGCAAAATTTCCCAAGAGCAAGGCCACATGAATCATGTCCACAAGCATGCATTTTCCCAACCAATTTGCTCTTGTGCTCCCACGCTACTAATTCATGAAAAATGATGACAAAGCTATTTATGAATCATGAGAGGAGACCATTGAGAATCCAAATACTTTAGTACCTTTTTCATACACATAATAGCATACTTAACTTTTCAATACAAGAGGTTCAACACATCAAGAAAAACGTAGTTAAAACTCATAAAAAATAATGAACTTGAAAGTTGAATTGATATAAATGATGAAATTGGTTGGTGATCAACTACAAGGCAAAAATGAATAAGGAGGAAATGACTTATAACAAGATAGAAAAAGTCCTAGTCTCACCCAAATAATGACTTCCAGTCCCACACCGTGTTCTCTTTGACGACTCTGACATTACGATTTCGTGCAAGTGGAATATCCGAATGACCCACATCAGCCGGATTTTGAGCATCTTCTGGTTGAATATCATCGTTGTCCCGCATTCCGCCATCCTGAGTACTTGTACTCCCAGATAAATTCATCATTATTGGACTTGCATGAAAATGGCGCGAAGATGTAGGTGCCGTGTCAAATGGAAAGGCTTCCATAGCCTCGAATGTCATGGTGGGAGGAACTGAAGGAGTATGTGGAGTCTCAAACTCGTTGAAAGGCACTGATGGAGTATACAATGGAGTGTCATGCCTCGAAGGTGTATCAAGCATGGGAAGAATGATGAGAAGCTTGAAATGAATGGGCATATTATGCATCCGATAATCTGCGTGTATCGCAGCCAAAGTCGATGCAAATACATCTCTAATACGGCAATAGATACATCATCACCCAAAGGTGTCAATCGATGAATTGAAGTAATGTCATGTGCCTACATATGAAATATTGAAGAAGCTTTATGCCAAAGTACGAGGAAAACAACTATTTGGCAAGGATTCATGACTCGAAAAAAAAATCAAATTGTACTTACCAAGGCCTCAAAGAATAGCTCCACGAGGAGACATGAATCGTCGTGTAATGCGACGATACCATAGCATATACGGGTTGTAAAAGTCCATTGGCTCCTCTAAGCTTTCATCGCTTGCAATATTGGAGGCACGTTCGTTCCACATGCGTACATAAGCACTATGTTCTCGCGCTCCAATCCTTATCGCCTTCCCTCTCAAGTCAATCTTATGCAAACAATGAATGTATGTGCTCTGTACGTGGTATCATTTGCCCGAGACCGAATTGGCGCATGACTCTATCGGGATGATACATTTCGACTACACGAAGAAAATCAAAGGTGCTCTCGTTCGCCAAATAGCACGACCACCGCTACAATACGCAGTAGGTCCATTATCACGCCTCAGGATACGGTTCCCATATTACCCGTAGTCAACAAAAACATTTTGATATGAATAAGAAACGCATATTAGATGATGTAAGTGTAAGGCACTACGTGGAGAAGTAATTCGGTTTGTCTCTTACTTCATCTGGTTTTTGCATGTCAATCATTTCTCTCGTACTTTGTCGGACGTGCATTGATGCTCCCGTTGTCTCCAAAGCATGTTTCCACCTTCACAAATGAAAAAGAAAAACGCAATGCATGTATGTCGGCACATGTACATAGATATGAAGAAATTGAAATTATAATGTGAGAAAATAGTAATTACCTATGACCAAATGGAGGAGGTGGAAATAATTCTTCGTTTTTAATACCGGTCTCGAAGAACGTTACCCATTATTGGTGCAAGAAACGGCAACCTATCTCATGCCCATAATTGCAATAAGATGACTGGACTCGCTATCTCGGCTCCATCAATGTCACCGCAAGACATAATTGTCTATATAAGTGAGCTAGAGTTGCACTACCCCAACCGTATCTTGTCCCAGTAGCCTCGAAATCTTCCAAAAATTGCAAATATGTGATGTGAACGAGGTTGTTCGACTTGTCCGCAAATAGTGTTCCCCTGAAGTTGCAGGATGTATGCTCTCGCATAGCGTTGCACTTCCACATCATTAGCATTGTCTGGGAGGTTTGGAAACCACCTTGAAAGTTGCCGAATTTGAATCCGCCTCCAAATCTCGTTATTTTCGGGAAAGGGAATCCGAGTTGTGTGAAGCACAAGGCATCGTAATCTTGGTCGACGCGGCCGCAAATTGGTAATCCATCGACCGCAACCCCAATATGATTTGTACATCTTGGAGGGTTATAGTCATCTCGCCGACGGGGAAATGGAATGTGTGAGTTTCCGCCTCCACCTCTCTACAAGGGCGATTATGAGATGCCAATCAATTGAAATGAAGCCTACTCGCGCGATCCCGTAAAATCCAAATTCCCGAAGATGCCCAACTATGCGTGGATCCAGTTGGACCAACCTAAGAAGTGCACTGAATTCCGTCTCGATAGTCAATATACCAGTGCTCCTATGAAGATATGAAATTTAAGTGCAATTAGTTAAAACGTGGCTATGCAATAAAAAGTCGAGAAACATGCGAAAATAAGTATTACCGGGCCATTCCAAACGCGGTAGATCTATGGAGAGCTTGCATAGTCAAAACCGAGTCATCTACAGGGCCAGGATCCATATCGCGCTTAAACCCAAAATCATTACCAATGTTGTCATTAATTCCATTGTAAACTTCATATGAACAAGTAGAAATACTTCATGTAGTACACCATCCCTATCGAAGACATGATGTCGCAAACAAGCCATAAACCATCCCCAGCTTGTCTCGACTTTCCTCATCAACAATGGCAAATGCCAAAGGAAATACATGACTATTACCGTCAACAACAAAGTGGCTATTAGGAGTTTGTGTTTGTATTTTCCATACAAGAATGTGCCATCAATTTGGATCATTGGTCCGCAATGTCTAAAGCCTCGCAATAGAAGGTGCAAATGCCCAAAAAACCCATTTGAAGACAACTTCATTGTTGGCATTAGGCTCACCATGCCGCCATTCCACACGTGTCCCTGGATTGCTTTCTTGAAGAGCGGTCATCCACCGCGGCAACATTTTGTACGATTCTTCCCAATCTCCAAAGACTTTAGCAATTGCTTTCTTCTTCCCCAACCATACTTTCTTATAATGAACGTCATAACTGAATTTGTCCTTGATAATCTGGTGAAGCACAGGAACTGAGGTGGACGGATCTCTTCTCACCACATTTTCTACCTCACGGCATATAACGGTGGAGTCCAAATGCGCATGATCCTTGGACGCTTTAGCATAGATGCATGTATGTGGTCCTGCATATGTACTGATCTCAAACATTCCATGCGATTTTCGTCTCGAACACCGCAACCTCCAAGTACATCCATCCAAATATTTCTTACAACGAACAATCCATACACTTGGTGTAGAATGAGTCACCACAAAGCGCCTGTGTCCTTTGATGCTATACATTTTCACGGCATGTTGGATATCTACTTTACACATGAACCGCATGCATTTCTCAAATTCGGATGCCTCATTCCATAAAGACCTAGAAGGGATCATTGCATTCTCATTGAGGGGTTGCATTGCCTCACTACTCAATTCCATAAATACAATGGAAGGAACGACAAATTCACCTACACCCACCGGCGCACCATCAATTCCAAAGCAGCCTCTTCATCGAAGAAATCATCGTTCCCAACTTCGTTCGAAATTGGAGGACAAGATAATGAGCCATCATCTCGCTATGACTCGATTTAACGCGTTTCGAATCATGCCATCATCAACATGATGACCATCATCCCCTTCATCGTCTGTATCATCTTCGCTACTATCTTCACTGGTATCTCCGTCACACGCCGCAGAGTCATCATCTTCGCTAGTATTCATATCATCACAGAACGAGGATCCTCATCCATTTCGGGATTTGCGGTCGTCAAAGGCGATGCACAATGGCTATGCTCATAAATTGGTTGAGTGCTAGGTCCAAATCCGTAATGTAACACTACGTTGCAATTGGAACTATTTTATTGTTGCCTCTAACTAAAGCGATATAAATCTCCATGCAATGTGGTGGTGGTAATTGTGACAAAAAGTCCCAAACATCTTTGAGACTCGACTCGACTCATCATCTATTGGCAACGGACGTAGTTGGCCGATCCACTTCCAATGTACGCTGGATATCGATATGTCATGTTTAATCTCTCAGTAGTCATTGTCTATCTCGCAATGAATTACGATATAACGCACAAGTTCATCATACCCTAAACCGATCTTCGATCCGAGATGTCGGATGGGCGGTTTCGTGTACGAAATTCCCGATGCTCCTTCTACCATGTCTCCATTCATATAACACAACAACGATACTCTTTGATCACCCATTCTTCAATCTATATATGTACAATATAATGAATCATTAAGGCGAATTCAAATAAATATGACCTTCATAAAATTGCTTATGGACCCAAATAGAATTGGTATAGTGGTAAATTTATTAATATATATGTAACTAAATAGCCTAGTGATCAAATTAAGTACCTTATTATGCAACAAAGAAACTATTATATGCAAATAACTATTATATATTATAAACAACTACCCTAGCTAGCTTAGAATATAAGAGCCCTTAAAGCAACCTTACAAAGTTACCACCACCAATGTCTCATCTCTTAAGCGCACGCCTAATGTTCTTCGAAATTTTTCTACTAAAGTATTGACATGTATATGAGGATTTTTGCTTGATTAATACCACATCAACTAATTGGGAAAAAGTAATAATATAAATCGAATAAAAAAAAAATCAGCCTTAAAAAAATGAAAAAAAAAAAGCCGAATGTGAGACAAAAAAATAACAAAAAATTTAACATACAACATGACATGAACCACATGAAGCATTAACATACAAAATCTCCAAAAAAAGCCCAATTTAAATCGGATAAAAAAAATCACCTTAAAAAAAATTAAAAAAAAAAAAAAATTAAATGTGAGACATAAAAATAAAAAAAATTTTAACATACAACATGACATGAACCACATGAATCATTAACATATAAAATCTCCAAAAAAACATCCCAATTTAAATCGGATAAATAAAATCAGCCTTTAAAAAAAAAAATTACAAACAATTAATGTGAGACATAAAAATAAAAAAAAATTTAACATACAACATGACATGAACCACATGAATCATTAACATACAAAATCTCCAAAAAAACAGCCCACGCGATTTTTGCTAACAAAAAAAAAAACAAAAAAACAGCCGAATGTATTTAAATAACAAAAAAAAAAAAAAACAGCATGTGAGAACAAATTAACAAAAAATGCAACATTCAACATAACATGAACCACATTAAGCATAAACACACAAAATCTCCAAAGAAATAGATCTTACAAAGTTGTTGAGTTCGGGTGGGTTGCGGTTCGGATCTGAAGTTGACGATGGAGATAAGATATGCACCTATGGAGCCAATCTAGTGGAGCTCAAGGAAGGGATCGGTGGGAGTTGAGGGAAGGGATCGGTGGGAGAAAAAGAAAGAAGAAGGAAGAAGGCAATGAGAAAATGAAGGAAATGAGAGACAAGAAACCAGATCTGTTTCTTGTCTCTGTCCTCAAAGTGAAATCGTGACCCGAGATCACGATTTCCTTACTTTAGTGAGGAAATCGTGATCTCGGGTCACGATTTCCTTATAAGTGAAATCGTGACCCGAGTTCACGACTTCACTCGGGAAAAAAAAAAAAAAAAACCAAAAATCTACGTGGCGCTTACGTGGCAACAGATGTGTTAGATGGGGAAATAGTTTGGTGGGTGTGTTGGGTTGATAATTTTTCCTCCCAAACGTACTAATCAAGGAAAAAACTCTATTTATCTTCCATTAGTCCAGCTTTCACCCTCACAAATACTCTCCTCGTCTCAAAGAACCACCGATTTTCCTCGAAATGTGGTTATGCACTCTCTCCCACAACTTTGCACAAAGTCGTGTGAGCTTCACCAACGCATTTTCTTCCGCCACGCATCAACCTCACAGCACTCCAAAGCGTCACCAGCAGCTTCCTCGGCCAATGAACGCTCGACAAGTCAACGGTCATTGGCTCATTCATTCAATCAGACATAGATGCGTGTCTAAAACCCTATTTTCAAGCCAAATTAGCTATAGATGCTCCTTGGCGCACTTGTTACGAGACCAACCCCCAAAATTAGTTTCTATCACCTCCAGAGAGCAAGTTTTAGTGGTTTTTCATATTAAAAACTAGGGTATTCATCTGAGGAGTCGACGTTGAAGCCGCCACACACAACTTTTCATACTTGATGATTGTAAAGACCATGTTTGGCTAAACCAATCTTCACCTAGGTTGGAGGGGAAACAAGTGGGATTCTTGATTCATGGCATAAAATTGTGAGATCTATAATTTTAATTTAATTTAATTTATTAAAACTTATTTCATTATTGTTGATTTTAAGGATTACGGTTTAGATCTAGGGTGTGTATATGACCATTGCATGCTTTTAGGTGGACAATTTATAGTTAATTGGACCATTTGTATTCGTAATTGTGCTTTTGGACCAATAAAGTGACGAACACTCACCCGTTTGTCGTAAAACCCTTTCGATTCTTGAGTGTGCAACAATTAAATCTAGGTTAAACCTGAAGCGAATATGATTCGGTTATTTAGGATTATTATTCCTACGTATCCTTATCATTGTAGTTGGTGTGTTAAACCCGATTGGTGGATGTCTAGGGTTACGTATTAATTAGGGAAGTAGTTAATGGCGGACGTCCTAGCTATCGAAATTAGGGGAATTAAGAATTTCTGGCGAACATCGATTTTCTATAGCTAATCTAGGAGAACTTGAATTAACAACTTTTTTGGAAAGATTGAGGACCATAATAAGTCATTGAATCTTTATTCTTGCTTGTGGAACCGTAAACCTAGGTGTTTTCTCTCATTGATATTATATTTTGCTAACTTTTCATTTTTGCTAGTTTAGTTAATTGCTTTCTTGAACTTTCTAAACCCCCCTCCCCCATTTTTAGTTAACTTAGAGTAAAACTCAAGTCTTGTGGATTCGACCCCGTATTTACCACTAATACACCCTTGTGGTTGGTAACTCCATTGTGGGTTATATTTGGCATGCACAGCACATGACCAAATTTTGATATGGGTCGAATCCACATGACTTGAGTTTTACTCTAAGTTAACTAAAAATGGGGGGTTTTTAGAAAGTTCAATTAAACAATTAACTAAACTAGCAAAAATGAAAAGTTCGCAAAAGATAATATAAATGAGAGAAAACACCTAGGTTTACGGCTCCACAAGCAAGAATCAAGATTCAATGGCATATTATGGTCCTCAATCTTTCCAAAAAGTTATTAATTCAAGTTCTCCTAGATTAACTATAAAAATCGACGTTCGCCAGAAATTCTTAATTCCCCTAATCTCGATTGCTCGGACGTCCGCCACTAACTACTTCCCTAATTAATGCATAACCCTAGACATCCGTCAATCGGGTTTAACACACCAACCGCAATAATAAGGATCCCCGGGAATACTAATCCTAAATAACAGAATCGCGTCTGCTTCCGGTTTAACTTAGATTCAATTGTTGCACACTCAAGAATCGAAAAGGGTTTTACGGTAAACGGGTGAGTGTTTATCACTTTATTGGTCCAAAAGTATAATTACGGATACAAATGGTCCAATTAACTATAGATTGTCCACTAAAAGCATGCAACGGCCATATACACACCCTAGATCTAAACCATAATCCTTAAAATCAACAACAATGAAATAGGAGAAAATAATTAAATTAAATAAAAATCATAAATTTCACAATTTTATGTCATGAATCAAGAATCTCATTTGTTTCCCTTCCGACCTAGGCGAAGATTGGTTTAACCGGACATGGTCTTTATAATCATCAAGTATGAAAAGTTGTGTGTGGCAGCTCCAATGTCGACTCCTCGAATGAATACCATAGTTTTTAATATGAAAAACCACTAAAAAGTGTTCTCTGGAGGTGAGAGTAACTAATTTAGGGGGTTGGTCTCATAACACGTGCGCCGAAGGGCATGGCTGATTTTGGCTTGAAAATGGGGTTCTGGACATGTTTTTACGTCTGATTGGATGAAGGATCTAAAAGGCCGCTGACGTGGCGAGTGTTCATTGGCTGAAGAAGCTGTTGGTGACGATGTGGAGTTCTGTGGGAGTTTTTCCAAAAGTAGGGTAGATTTACATTTTAATTCACAAAATAGGGAGATTTTTTTTTATTAACCGAAATAGGCAATAACGCCTTTTCAAAAGGCGTTATTGTGTGTGGTTGGTTTGGTTGGCGCTGACGTGGCGGTGACGTGGCGTGGGTTTGTACAGATAGCGCCTTTTCAAAATGCGCTATCTGTACATGTGGCCGCCACGTCACCGCCACCTCACCGTGGCTAGCCACGTGTAAAGATAGCGCCTTTTGAAAAGGCGCTATCTCGTACAAACTCACGCCACGTCACCGCCACGTCGCCGCCACCTCACAAATAATAATTAAAATTATTAAAATTATGGAAAAATTAAATTGATTTATATAAACTCAGTAAATTACGAAAAATAGATTAAAATAGATAAAAATTATGAAAAAATTCTCGAAAAATATGAAAAATAGGAAAGCTAGAAAAAAATGAGTTCGAGGCTTTTCGGGCGTTTGGCACCCCGGTATAATTCGATGGAAAAAGTAAATCGATTTATATAAACCGTAAATTACGAAAAATAGATTAAAATAGATAAAAATTTTGAAAAATTCTCGAAAAATATGAAAAATAGGAAAGCTAGAAAAAAATGAGTTTGAGGCTTTTCGGGCGTTTGACACCCCGGTATAATTCGATGGAAAAAGTAAACTGATTTATATAAACTGTAAATTACGAAAAATAGATTAAAATAGATAAAAATTAAAAAGATTCTCGAAAAATTTTCGAAAAATATGAAAAATAGGGAAAGCTAGAAAAAAATGAGTTCGAGGCTTTTCGGGCGTTTGGCACCCTGGTATAATTCGAAAAAGGGTGCTAAAAACTTAAATGGACACCAGGGACGTAGGAGTCGGGTGTCGGGTGCGCAAATCGAGGCGTGAGCGGGACGTCTTGAGGACGAATTACGAATTTCGAGGTAAGTAAACCAGTTAGAAATGAGTTTTCCTATTTTTCATATTTTTCAAGATTTTTTCCGAATTTTTCCATAATTTTTATCTATTTTAATCTATTTTCTCGTAATTTACGCTTTATATAAATCAGTTTAATTTAATTTAATTTTAATTATTATTTTATTAATGGGGGTGGATGTGCCCACGTGGACATGACACATGGATAGCCAACTCACCGCCACCTCACAAACTTCAAAAATAGCCAATATTGGAAATTTGTGAGGTGGCAGTGAGGTGGCGGTGAGGTGGCAGTGAGGTTGTATGGATAGCGCCTTTTGAAAAGGCGCTATCCATACAACCTCACCAGCACTCACCTTCGGCTATACGCCCACGTGGCCAGGACACATGGATAGCGCATTTTCAAAAGGCGCTATCCATGTGTCCACGTCAGCAAAAAAGTGGCTGATGTCGCGCCACGTGGCGCCACATCAGCAATAACGCCTTCTGAGAAGGTGTTATTGCTTAGTGTGGGAAAAAAAAAAAAAAAAAAACCCCTACTTACCTCTTTTAAAGTAAAAAATGTTGTACTATGGTAAATTTTTCAGTTCTGTGAGGTTGAAACTTGGCGGAAGCAAACGCATTGGTGAAGCTCACACGATTTTGTGCGAAGCTGTGGGAGAGAGTGCTTCACTGCATCTGGAGGAAAATCGGTGGTTGGTGAGACGAGGGAGCTGTTGTGAGGGTGAGCTGGACTAATGGAAGACAGACACGTGGCGCTAGTTTGGCGAGCTGGGCGAATATGCATCTGACACATGGCAGTCAACAGCTAGGAAGCAAAGAACGCACAGTTTGTGCGTCAATCTGGGGACTGTAGTAGCACGTAATTCGAGGAAATCCAACGCATGCTGGACTCAAGTGACTTAACTATGTCACTCCCTGCATCATTTGGTCTGATGTCTCCTATTCTACCCACCGCGCAGCACGTAATTCGAGGCACATCGTTCGGCGTCCGATCACTGCACGTAAGTACTCTATTTTGAGTATTTTTTCGCCACGGACTCAACCGCGCACTTTGTTTCACCTGAAAATGACCAATAGATATATATATTTTAGAGACTTTTCACATTAAACACATTGAAATAAACTACTAAAAAACTTATAAAAACCAACTTATCACTCCAGAAACTAGTCAATATCTTAGGTGGAAATCAACATGACTTTGTTATTTTAGTTGCCAAACCTCTCACGCTAAAAACTACTAGAGAAGTGGTAGAATGACAACAACAATGTCACACCACAAGACACATTAATTGGCTCACAAAAGCCATCTATGCATGTCTCGAAATGCGGGCACACACAGATCCTGATAGATAACACGCGAGTCGGGGTCGCATGGAGAGCTCTTGTGAGCCGATATATCTTGTGGTGTGAAATTGTTATTGTCATTCTAGTATTTTCCAAACTAAATATATCAAATCATTTGATTACATAGGGTCATGCAATTATTAAGTAATTTACCGTGCATGTGCGGTTGAACCTTGGACATGGATTCTTATGAAACGCGCGTTTAATATATGTTGTATATTTGACAAAACTAATAGTGATATCACAAGGATGACGAAGACGTTATGCTTTTGCGTTTGAATTGCAAATTTACATTGAAGGAGTCGTGATGGACTCTTCACTCTCATGCATGGAGGAGGGCCAGCTTCTTTCCGTGATTTATCATCTACTACATTGAAAACCACGTACACGCATTGTCCAATCTATTTATTAATTTATTGCATAGTTTGTCTTCCTGCTTTATTAGAAGTTTAAGTTGTCTTTCCCTCTCTTATATATTCTTCCTGGTTGAAAATTTTGTTTTCTTATTATAGGCTTAATGATAAAAAATATCATAACCTTTATAAGTTATATCAATTATATCATAACCTTTTAAATTCATCAATTATATCCTAATCTTTTCAAGTTATTATCGATTTTATCCTCATTTAATATGGGACACTTTTTCTTTGAAATTAACTTAAATCTTTTAACTTTTCTTTTAATAACTATCCGCATTGATCAATTTACAGCAAAATCTTTTTAAGCCCCATCTTTAAATTAAGTTTATGAAGACTCACAAAAATAATAATTTGTAAATCAATATACGATACATTAATACTCTAATTCGAATTTAATTATTCTTAGATCACCAATTGTAAGTCAAAGATTATGTATATATTTTCATATGAAAATAACATAAATTAACTTATTAGAAGATTACCCATAGTTGTTTAATTTGATAAAAGAACCAAGTACCTAAATTATGTATGTGATTGAGTAGGGATATGTACACACAACTATGTGTATTATATGCTTGAGGACAATACATGAAGACATATATATTTATCACAAATATTGAACTCTAATGCATATTTATGAATAAATCTTTAAAGGGTGCTACAAGAAAGTTGAAGAGAATGATGTGGACACTTATCATGAAGGAAAAAAGGGGTCAAAATTGTTGATGATAGAATTGATACTAAATCAAAAAAGTTAATATATGATTGATAAATTCCAAATATTAAAATATAATTGACACAACTTGTAAATGTTAGGATATTTTTTTATCATTTGGCCTTTAGTATATGACTCTATTAGTACGTGGTATATGCATGTGTTACATCTCAACTGTTTGTAATTAAAAGAACAAACAATGATCAGTTTGTTACGCCGTTTCAATATTACAACCGTAGTGATATTTTAAAGCCATTCACGACAATTATATATTCTTTTGAATGATAACGATTAGTGAATCAATGTACTTTCATTAATGCAATTGGTTCTATGTCTAGACCTGAGTCATTGAACGTTACGTCACTACAAAAAAAATGGTTGAATAGCAACAAAATATAGCAACAGACACAAATATGCCACTATACAACAACAAATCAGAAATAGATAACAAGTTTGACTCGTTTGACTAAAAAACAACTAATTAACAACAAATCCGCGACAAACTAATGGTCTGTTCGATTGGGTTGATAGGGTCGGATTAACAAACATTGGATTATATTACTATGGATTAGGGGTAATCCCAATTTGAAGACTTGTTCGGTTGGCATAAGTGATTTAATGAAAATGTCCATTTTATCCATCCCCATGTAAAAACCCCCAAGCATGCTTCATTGTTCTCTCACATTTGAACTGATAAATCGAAACCGAAACCCTACCATCGTCTATTACGTTGCAATTGCGAAATCGAACCCTACTAAGGTGGAAGGTCACGTTCGGAAAACCCAAGTTTTTGTCAATCATAATTTGTATTAGAAACCATAAAAAAGATCATCACATTGCAATGGTTCATCTTCGAAGAAGCATTGCATCAAACAAGTGAAGTGCACAAAACAAGGTCTCGAATTTTTGCTCAACCGTAACTACAATTGATTGTATGTTTGTTGTTTTTGAGATATCATTCACATCAATGAATGCGATGATCAATTGAGAAAAAAAAAAAACTAGCAAAGAAAGAGCGCGGCAGTAGTAGAGATAACAAAAACTCAACTACCTAATCTTCAATGTCGGAGAAATAGAGTCTACAAATCGAACGTAGACGCCTAAATCAAGCACCACTCGTCGATCTCCGCAGCAGAGTAAAAAACAAACACAGACAACAACCACACATCAATCCCACCGATCCGCCATTTGAGAAATCGAACCCTACCAAGCTGGAAGGTCTATTACGTTGCAACTGAGAAATCGAAGAGAGAGTTACCAAATGAGAGAGAGGGGGACAAGGTCGATCACTTCAGATTCAGATTCGGATTGACGAGTGAGAGATCTCTCGGATTCGGATTCGGTCGAGGAGGAGGATCGGTAGGGTTTGGTTGGAGAAATTGCACAGAAGATCATGGATTCAGTTGTTTTGTTTTATTTAAGTGAAGGGCAATCTTGTCCTTACACTAATTGGGAGATAATGGATTAACTAGTGAAATAGTAAGACTCCACTTTGTTTAGTCCACAATTTACAAATTACCTAATCCGATTGCATTATTTAATCATGCAAAGTGAACAACAAATTACATTTAATCCAATAGACTAACTAAATATTCATTGGAACTGAATAGGCCATAAGGGTAGTGGAAGGTATGTCTCCCATTCCTAGTGGACACTAGCCTTTCACCCTACAACAAAATAAAACCCTCAAACACTCAAACCTCTCCTTATCCGCCGTCGCCTTCAGAGCCGAATCCCAACCACCACCACCGCGCCTTATCGACTGCCTCTCTTCTCTGTAAGATAACATTGTCCCAATCGGGTTGATTGGTTTGCTAACCCTAGCTTAGAATCAGGGTTTCATTGATTGATTGTGAAGCGACCATGGCGACTTATCTGTGGAAGAGATACGCGGAGTACCTTTACAACAAATGGGAAAAGACGTTCCTTTGGGACTCAATTGAACGCTATCGTCGCCCAACGAGTTTCACCCCAATTGTTCTTGTGTACACTGCCGCGTTCTACACCGGAGTCGTTGGAGCCGCGGTAACGGAACAGCTTTACAAGGTAATTCAACCGCACTTTTGTAAATTGTTAGTAGTTATCTTTGTTATCCAGTTTTTGGTAGACGCTTAGTTCGAAACTGGAAGACTTGAACTCTCAACCTAATGTGAGGTGAAGACATTCCTAATCGGTGGAGCTACAACTTGTTTGGTACGATTTTGCCGTTCTTTGGCACCTTATACTTATAGGAATAAACTCAAAATGAATTTTCTTTGTTAGGTCCGGAAAAGGAAAATGTACCAAGGAAAAAGGTAAATTCCGTGGGAAAATGACATTTTCTTGTTAGAAATTATTTTGAATGTCACTAATAGTGGCGGGCCTATTTGAATCTTGGAGATGTAGGGCAATCTCAAATTAGCTGGGGTTGGCAAGAAATAGTTATAGGACTATCTGGTAAATTGATACAGATTTTTGGCTTGCGTATGCATCAAAATATCCACGATCAATTTCCTTTGCTTCGGAAGCTCTATACGACTGTCCGTAAGAGTCAAGAGATCGCCTAGTTTGTTTTAGCAAATGACTTAAGAATCCCTCGAAATCCAATTATTAGTTTGCTCTTTCTTAGAATCTCTTTCAGTAAAATTTAGAGACGCACAAAGGCGCACGCCTCAATGACACTGTTGTGACCTATGGATACCAGTTGATGTGTATTTTGTTAAGTATTATATGAGCATAAAGATTATTTCTACCTAAATATAATTTTTTCATGTAATTGCTATTTCAGCATCCTCAATCTGCTCAGAGTTTGCTCCTTGCGAAGTCCCTGATCGCTTTATACTTACAAATCATTTTGAATTATCTTAACTCATTATTATTGTGTGCATATATTGGTGATAATATTCTTGATGCACAACTTTTTTCTCTGGTTTCTAGAGCTGTTCCTTAGTCTTTGGGCTCACTATGTTCAAAACATGCTGAGCTCTTGCTTCTTTTTAGTTGATCCTAATCTTTTATTTTCCTGTGCGATTGAGCTGTCATTCACAAATTATTTCTATTGGATGAAGTGACTTAACTTCCGGACTTTTCTTATTTGGTTGGCTTTTTATGCCAACTTTCATGGAAGTTGAAAGTTTGAACTTCCATTGAGGTAAGTGTTCTAGAATCAACGGAGATTGGTGGGTTGTTCTACTGGAAATTGGCCAACAATTTGGGAAAGTTCTGGACAAATTAGGAGTAGATTTCCAAAATATTTCTTTCCTAAGCTCTTATTCTTACGTTTATATTTGAAAAGCTTTCATTTCTTGCAAGAGTGAAGTTTTTGGGAAGGAAATGAGAGTTTTCATGAGAATTGAAGCGATAAGTAGCTATTGGACTTGGGAACTTTAAATATAGGAAGAAGGTGTTGCTTCACAATTCAGTTATTGAAGATTGATGGCATTTTGGTTTGGATATATATTCCAGTCATAGAAGCCAATTGAAATTTTTTGCCTTGGACCTTGCTACGGTAACCCACGAAAGACACGCACACTTGTCCGAGTCCGTTCGATGTGCTCCTGGAGATGCGGTGCACCAAAAATCAAAGTCCGCTAGTCGGGTGCATGTCGTTTGTGTCTTTTCTAGGTTACAAAAGCACTTTCCTCTTACATATACTTTGCTCATGTCAAAGTAGGTGACAGTAATTCTTTCAAGTTGGTTGAAGATGCCAGGTGTGTTTCCTCAAATTTCACTGTTGCTTTATTCTTTCTCCTCTCATGACAAATAAATCAGTTTCTCTATAGAGGACTTGAGTTGATCTAGCAAGTTTCTTCTGGAACTTTTTCCGTAGTGATCTTGCCAAGTTGAGTTGATCTACCAAGTTTCTTTATAGAGGACTTGAGTTGATCTACCAAGTTTCCTCAAATTTCACTGTTGCCTATAGCCTTATAGGGAAGCGCCTAAGGTTAAGATCTTTTGTTCATTCTTTGTGGAGAAAAGTGTCAGTTCAATAGGCAGCACCGAAGGTTCTAGACTCTAGCTACTATGATCTTTTTGCGGTGTTGATCTCTAACTGCATCTATTAAATTTGTCACATCTTATAAAAAGGGGAAAATCACCCTGCAAGATTGTGCTTTTTATGGGAACCTTGTATAGTGTTGGCCCTGTTGGTAAATAATCATTAACTACTATATACATTTTGATTTCGAGAGGGCATATAATTTCATGAATGAATTGATTTTTTATGGCTTGGATTTGGAATTATTTGCATTCTTACTAGTGAAGTATACGCTATCTTATATATACCTACATTTGTAGTAGCTAAGATTTTGGATGTCTTTATGTTGAACAGGAGAAGTACTGGGAAGAGCATCCAGGCGAAGCGGTGCCTCTGATGCATCCTAAGTTCTATTACAGCAAATGGAAAGTTCGAAGAGAGGATCACTTCCCTCCCAATCAATGAGTAAAACGGGTTCGTTTTCTTTACTCATCCGGCGTAGAGAATGTGTTTCAAGTGCTTTAGAATCGTTCAAACTGAAGCAATTTAAAGCAGGTGATGCTGCGCGCCTTTCGCTCCATGTATATGTAAGAAGCTTTTACATAAACATTTTTCCAAAGTTTTTTTTTTTTTTGTTATTGGAATCGTATGAATGCACAGGGTCTTGGATTTGGTTAAGATGATCATGTCTTGGTAATTGGTGTAGTGTCTTAGATATTCATGCAAGCAGGTGGATTGTGAACGCCTAGGTCTTAAGCCCATGGAAAATTTTTATTGGCCGAATGTCACCAGGACTCTTGTTATAGGAGCTGTACCAATAGGAAGTAGTTTCGGTACGTTGGATGGTCATCGAGTTGTGTGTTGCAACATATGTGGGCATCTACATGCTCATCCAACAACATATTGTACCTGCTTATCCCAAAAAATGAGTATAAAATGTTTTGCTAACCACTATGGACACTAATCGAGTAGGTGCCATGCGATGTGCCTTGGAATAATCGGGTGCTTGTGCACATTGCTCAAGGTGTATCGCACGGTGCCAATCCCCATCTAGCCGGTCACCAGCTGGTCAATGCTTAAAATAGGTTACTTTAGCAAGGTTTAAATTTTAGTGGAAAATGATCGGGTGCCAACCTTTTGACACATCCATTGATTCACAGTTGGTTCGTGTCCCTCGAATATCAAGACTTGTGTGCACGTATTATTGGTGCATACTTTTGCCGCACATATTATTGGTGCATACTTTTGCCACATAGGTGTAGGTGTCCTTTGGATATAATTTGACGTTTCTATGCATAGATTTCGATGCTAATATCAACTATACCGACAAATAAATACTCCCTCTAGATTTTTATAATTGACGTTTTAAGGTTGAACACGATTCTTAAGGAGCTTTTTTAATGTCTTGATGGAAAAAATATAGCATGAATGGACTAAGATACTCTCATTTTCTCTTACCTTTATTTTAATTTTTTTAAAAACTTTTGCGCACATAATAAATACTCTTTAAGTTACTTTTTCCCACTATTTCAAATCGTTTGAAGGTTATTTGTTGGGATTTGGGATTTGATTAATGTGTGTTCATTATCGTTTCTTTCTCCAAATAAGGGTATAAAAGGACAAAGGAAAATGCTAGAATAGGGTTGCAAGTGGGGCATGGCGGGCGGGGATCGTAAATACCGTCCTCGTCCATGCGGGGAGCGCGAGGCGAACTTTGCCGCGCCTCGCCCCACCCCACGTGGATCCTTGCGGGGCGGGGAATCCCTACGATGCTCCATCAATTTTGTAAAAAATATTTATTTTGATCTTCATTCCTTGGTCATTTTGGCATCTAAGTACTACTTTCTCAATTTTTTTAAGAAACTATTTTTTCTCAAATTGAAGGAGTAATGTGGATTTGTTTTGTTGAATGAGTTACAAGTTATCATACTTAATTAAATATATAAGATTTTCAAAACTAGTATGACATATATTTCAATGATGTTCTAAATATAATTTAAATATATTTATGATATAATATATATATATATATATATATATATTATAGTTAGTTTAATGGTAAAAATAAATTTTATTGTTGGAGATCTTGAGTTTCATTCCATATATTACGAATGTTTTAAGTAAAAAAGTTATAATTTTTTTTTTTTTTTACAAACATAAAAAACGGAGAATTTTATGCAAGGGATGCGGGGTGGGGAATCCACTGCGGGCGAGAACAATTATCATCCTCACCTTGCCCCGTGTGACACAGAGCAATATTTTGCCCCGTGCCGCGCCTCGCGAGCAAAAAGCGGGAATTCTTGTCTCATAGGGGGCAGGGCACCGCGGGAAACGAGGATTCCCGCCCCACTTGCAACCCTATGCTAGAATGATCCGCTGGGGACACTCGCTTCCAAAGTTGGCTTTGGGGGTGGGGGCACACCACCCGCCACATCAGTGGATGTTCCCGTTGGGTGTCCCCAGCGGGTCATTCTAGCATTACTCAAGGAAAAAAATCGTACTTTCATATTTTGATTTTTTTTCAAATGGCACATATTACTCCCTCCGGACCACTTTATGTGACGTTTTAAAGGTATGATCAAAATTTACAAGATGTGTCATTTGAGAGAACCAAGATATGAGAGTGAGATTTTTTTTCTTTTATATCCTTATTATATGGGGAAATAAAGGATAATAATTATACATTAATCAAATCTCAAATCCCTTTCAATCGATTGTGGGTAGAAGTAACTTGGATTATTTATTATGTGCACAAAAGTTTAAAAGAAAATTTAAAATAAAGGTGAGAGAAAGCGATGGTCTATTCATCCATTTATGTTGTATTTTCTTCCACCAAGACAAATTAAAAGAGCTTCTTAAGAATTTTGTCCAACTTTAAAACGTCAATTATAAAGATTCGGAGGGAGAGATTTGATCATATCTCTAAAATGTCACATAGCGCACCTACGTCGGGCATGCATGTATACACCTCCCTTCATTTTCTTGGAGGCGCATTGAAGGGACACACACGAGCGCGTGCCCAACTTGTGTGTCCACCGAAGTTACACTAAGTATGTGAACCAAATATATTCCTTATCATATGCGTTTTTTTGTATTGAAGTTTGGTTGCTCTTATTTATTCACATTCGCAAAAATGTGGCCGTGTTTCCACGCGTAGATGTGCATAGATCACTCTCAATTTTACAAGCCAAACATGAAAACAAAGCATCTTCCACGCTGATTCCCACGTGACAAGCGTGACCCTGCACTTGTTTACTTTTCCACTCTTTATATAACATCGTAGCTTCTGCCTCTACAACACGTATCTTGACTGCACAAAGTACAAACGCTGAACAAAATGAGCACCATGGTTGGAGAAGAGCAAGAACAAGAGATGAGATTGCAAACCAAAGTGTGGAACCACATCGCCGGTGGCTTTGTGAACTCGATCGTCCTCAAATGCGCCACCGATCTCTCCCTCTTCGACACCATCCATGATATACACACCAAGCAAGGGAAACCAGTCACTCCATCCACACTTGTTAGTACTTCTCCTAACTTGTCCTCTATCAATCCCCACAAGTTGTTTCGCCTTCTTCGGTTCTTGGCTCACATGAAACTGTTAAACATCCATGATTTTGATGATGTTGGAGAGAGTGGCGATGAAGTGGGATTCTCTCTAACTGACTTAGCTAAGTTTTTGCTGAGAAGCAATGAGAAGAACATTGTGGACTGGGTCATTGGAGTTCCCGACGAGCCCGCCATTAACGCTTGGCATCAACTGGCGAATTGCATTTCTTATCCGAGTGAAGGGCCGACGCCATTCGAGAAGGAGCATGGGAAGACCTTGTGGGAATTTGCGAGGGACAATCCGGAGATGAACAAGGTGTTCAACGACGCCATGGCATGCGATACGAGGTTGGTTATGCCGGCGTTTATTGAAGGCTGCAAGGATTTTTTGAAAGGCATTTCATCTTTGGTTGATGTTGGTGGTGGCACTGGCACTGCTATGAATTATGTTGTTAATGCTTTCCCTCATATTAAGTGCAAAGTTTATGATCTTCCCCATGTTATTACGACGTCGCCGGAGTATCCTGGAATAGAGCTTGTTGGGGGTGACATGTTCCAATCCGTTCCTAAAGCAGATGCTGTTCTATTGAAGGTATATCTCATGACATTTCTCTCTTTCACATGTCAATTATATTTTGCACTAAGGAGACAAAAGGGTCTGCAAAATGTGTGGATGTTATCAATATAACACCTGATCAATTAGACAAGGAACCTGCTAATGTAACAAACTAAAGACGCGCACTTGTTGAAGTACCTTCGATGCACATCGGGGTGTGTGTGTGCATATATGTTGGCATAAATCGATGCACATCGGGATGTGTGTGTGCATATATGTTGGCATAAATCGAAGGACGCCAACAAGCGCACGTCTTTCGTGCGTGTCTTTAGTGGATTACATTAGCATTTTTCATTAGACAATTACTAATACCATTACTCAGTGTTACTAGACAGGGGAGCAAGCCCTTTGAATTCTCCTATTTAAATTAAGTCTCGAGTCTTATTATTAGAGTTGGGTTCTCAGCTACTGGTGCCATATATAGTGGATTTAGCTGAGTACTATTGACTATTAGGGCCGTATTTGGTTCATTTGCGAGAGCAACATCTGCTGGGAAGGTCGATTTCTTGTTAAATACACTTCTCGATAAGTTAATTTTGATGTGTTTAGTTGAACTTCTTCTTGTTGGAAAGTTGAATATTTAAAAAGGATAAATCGTTGCAATTGACTTTAATTCCTTTAAAAAAAACTGTTTTTTTTTTTTTTTTTTTTTTTTTTGTCAAATTGATTTTTGTATTGAGGTGTTCTTAGTCCAAATCGGATAAGTGTCACTACAAATAGAACTAACAATAATGAAGCACGGAACAAAATTTGAAAACGTCACACATTATAGTGCGACTCCAACCCCAATAATAGGGACAACCAACCCAACAATGGGGACAACAACCCCATTAATAGGGACAATCTTCGCACATAGGTGAAGCAATACGCTAACTAAACAAGACAACAGTGAACTAAACTGAACAAAAATTACTAAAATACTATCCAAACTCCAGTGGGAGCCAATATCATTAAAGAGATGAGACACATAACCCCGGAGTCGATGACTGCGACCATCTTAAGTAGATTCGGCAAACCATCAGTACCCCAAACACGCTATCCTTCTCAAGCATAGCTAAGAAATGCGTAAAAGATAGCCAAAAGAAACCTAGGCGACGACGGAGATCTTGGAGAAACTATCGGAGAGTCAAAACAACAAGAAATTGCATATCTAATCAACTCCCAAAAACATCCTCTCGAATCTTGTCATGCTAGCTTCCATCATCCCCTACAACAAAAATAGAAGGAAAAAAACAAAAAAGGGAAAAGAGGAGAGGAGAGGAGAGGAAGAAATAAAGGATGAACCACCAAAAGGGAAATTGGAGAACATAGGGGCCACCGACAACAGCCATGTCGCCGAAGCAAACGAGGGCGTCGCCGAAAGCCCCGGACAAAACATATCTAAAAAGCTCGGTGGTGAAAGATGAAACCCTAAAAACAGAGAGAGACACTCCATGTTAATAGTTAAGTTACTTTTGTTTTAAGAAAATACTTTAACTAATTTAGGATTGAGACTTTGTTGTTGTCGAGGAAGTGCACTTTTTCTTTACAGAGGGAACTGTCACTTCCTAGGAAATAGAACAAAATTTTCAACTAAATAAAGAAGTTGCGACTTTCCCTGTAACCAAACATGACGTAATAGTCCGAGATTCTTACATAGCATCTATTTCGAAACTTGTTCAAGCCTCTTAAATTACTAAGTACTGGTGAATTCATGCATGAATTTAATTTTTTGATGATTATGTGTATTGGTTTTTGCAGTTCATGCTTCACAATTGGCAAAATGAGGGATGTGTAAAGATACTACAAAAGTGCAAGGAAGCAGTTCCAAAGGAGAAGGGCAAGGTGATTATAATAGATGTGGTGATAGACCAAGATGAGGAAGATTACGATGTTACCCACATCAGGCTTAGTTTGGATGTTGATATGATGGGAATGTCTGGAGGAAGGGAGAGGACAAAAGAGGAATGGAGGGTGCTCATGAAAATGGCTGGGTTTAGTCACTATGACATAATTCCCATTTTTGCCATGCAATCAGTCATTGTGGCTTACCCTTAAGTACCTATTATGATAAGACTGGAAGGGCAAAAAAGACAAAAAAATAAAAATAAAAATAATTGTTACTGTTGTATTGTTGAGATTTTAAGCTTTTGTGTTATTTTGTTTCAATGGGAAGATCCAGTATTAATTAATGACTTCATTTGTCTGTTTTGTTTGCATTAGCATAATTTCATTTAGCTTATTGGGTCAAATTAGCATCATTTCTTGAATCTTTTCAAGAAAGACAATCTTAAAAAGATAAAAAGAAACCGTTTAATTAGCAAGATTTTGGGCAAAATGATTCCAAACTCCAAAATATAGAATCAAAGTTTTTTTTTTTTTTTATGATGAAACAATCAAAGCTATTGGAAAGTTCAGATCTAAGTAGAAAACCGGAGAAAGCAAAAAAGAGTTTTTAGGGTTTTTTAATCCTTTCATTTTATAAAATTACGCATGTTAATCCATCTGTCTTCTATTTACGTTACACTCATTTAAAAAACCAACCATAAACATCATCAACATAATATTATTAATATATTATAGGCTATCTTTATTGTTATTTGCTTTAAAAATCTTCAAAAAATAGGCATTTCAAGTAGCGATAAATAGATACCGAGCTCTCCTCTCTTGCAAGGAAACCCCAGCCACTGAGACCACGATTTAGATATGGCTTTGGGGCCGGTGTTGCAGCGGCTTGCCGTCGCCGCCGGCCCCCCACCTCATTCTCCCAAAATCCAAACTCCTCCTCCATCTATTCTTCTTCTCCTTTCATCTTCTTCCTTCTCTTCTCGTCCCCCTTCCTGTCTGCCCGTTCCCAGCGTCTTCTCTTCTGCCCCCTCCCCTAAATCACTTTCTTTTTTTGGTTCCCCTATGACGGCCCAGTTCCAAAACCTAAACTGGGTCCCGCCCGGCCTAGACTTACGTGGACCCTGAGTCAATAATCGCGACGTCAACGAAATCCTAGTCAGCCTTCCTAACCATTTTTCATTACAAGGTAGTATAAGTTAGCATTTATAATGAGTTATTCAAATTTGTAAGTTATCAAAGTTTATGCGG
Source organism: Stephania cephalantha (assembly GCA_039657325.1). Lineage (NCBI taxonomy): Eukaryota > Viridiplantae > Streptophyta > Magnoliopsida > Ranunculales > Menispermaceae > Stephania > Stephania cephalantha. Next base: position 42,784,717 of record CM077576.1, read on the forward strand.
AAGCAATTTCAACTTAAACAAATCTAAACAACTCTACACAAATCAGTTAGTTAAACCTAGAGTCTAGAAACCCCGCATATAATCCAAGTCCTAAAGTATATAACAAAACGCATATATCCCATATGACAAAAACAATATACATAAATAATACAAATCCTACAAAAATGGGAGAGAGAAGGTCGCTCCAAATTCCTCACAATAAATTTCCTAGCATTGGCCCATTTCCCTTACTCGATTGCGGATCTGCACTCGGTTAAACACAAGATTAACGAGTCCAGGTAAGTAACGTCAGTAGGATACTAAACAACATTTCAAAATAAATAAATCATTATGTATTCATGCAGATAGAAAGAAAGGTATACGAACGCATTAATAAATAAAAAACCTGTACACAAATTAAAAGCAATCGATACATGAATGTCCAGGAATGCAAAACAGAGAGGCGCAAGTAGTCCCGACCAATAGGTCGTTGAGTCTTGGCAAAACATCAAGACTCGGGTTCTAAGACTTGGTACACTCACAAGCCCTAAACCCACGAGATAGTGAGACTTCCTGAAACAACCATGCTAAGAACTCACACCCCGTCAAAATTAGTAACCAATGCAGTGCATCCCGAGGTCATGACTCTGGTATGTTACCTCAGCCAGTCACTCCTTCCAAGGTCCTTCCAAGGATCACCGTTGACTCACTTGCCCTCGGACAACTCAATTAGAATGGAATTCCAAGGATAGATAACAAGTAACGAACAATAATATTCAATAGCTTACAATGAAATTACTATACAATTTCCTAGCTGGTTTACTTACCTCAAATCCACAAAGCTTGTTCCTAGCCTATCCGGCCTCCCGACACTCCTAAACTTGTTTTTGAATCCCCGTAACTCTTATTTAGATTCCTGATATCATATTATAAGTTTTTGAGTGCATTGGAACCTTTACTTGGGATATTACACCGATTTAGAATGTTTAAGGAACTTTTAAAAATTGCAAATTTTTGTACTGCCAGGGTAATTAGCGTGCTAATTTTGATATTAGCGTGCTAATTTTGATATTAGCGTGCTAATTTTTTAGTTTTAGTGCGCTGCCTTAAACCTCTAGCGCGCTAATCTTGCGCGCTGATTTGAACATTAGTGCGCTACCTCTGATATCTAGCGCGCTAATATTTATTAGCGCGCTAGATTATCCACCTAGCGCGTTATGTGCAGCAGAACCCAGAATTCTGCATTTCGAATTATGGGTTTCCTTTACACATAGGCCTTGTTAATGCCTTGGGACCCCTCATACACACTACTAGAGGTCCCTAACATCAACCCCAACATAAAAACAACAACAATAACACCAAATTCAAAAATTGACCAAGCTATGTTGATGGAATTACCTAGCTTGGTGATTTGATCTTCTTCTTCAACAAACCATCAATGATTTCACCAACCTAAGCTTGTTGATCTTGTCCTTGATCACTCCAGCAGCGCGCACTCTCTTCTCTCTTTCCTTGCCAACAATGAGATAAGAAACTTAGATGATAAGTTTTTAATTTTGCTTTTATATATATATGGATATGATTGAACCTTAGCCCTTGATCATGTGTGCACACGTATCTCGAGGCTTGTCTAGTGGTCCACCTTCATTCAATAATTTCCCAAGTCACTCTTAAATAACTCTAATAGTTTACTCATTTGACTTGTAGATTAGTTGATACGTATCACGATGCACATCATGTGGCAATTGATTAATTTCAATACTTTAGGCCCAATTAATTTCACATTAACATAGCCACATTAAAGCTAGTATAAAACCACACTTAGCTCACATAAAACTTAACCCGTAAGCCGCTACCTCGGTCCTACGTTGACACACAACTTTAGGTACGTCTCCGCTCGCCTCGACCCCGATACACCCGCGTGAACCTTACCCGTACATTTTCAAAATTAATTAGTTTCAATTGTTCAATTGTTTACTCATTTGTATAATACATAATACAAGCATCAAACAAAAATAGCATACCCCGGTGTCAACTCCCAATATTTAGACATGCGCATCACGACAATTGGGTCCCACAAACGACCCTGAAATGACATGTGGCATAAGTTAGATTTTAGGGTCGTTACAGTCTTCCCAACTAATTAAAATTTCGACCTCGAGATTGAAGCAATTCACAAGAGAAAACTTACCGAAACTCAGAAGAGATAGGGAAAGTACTCGTGCATTTATGACTCGAGCTCCTACGTCAACTCCTCATCTCCGTGATGCTGCCACTTGACAATGACAGTTTGGATCTCTTTGTTCCTCAGAATCTTTACAATCCAGAATCTGAATAGGCTGTTCGTCATAAGTAATGTCCTCCCTCAAGTCTATCTGGCTCAAATTTACTGTCGGTCGTCTGCCCTCTTTCAACCTATCTAGTCGAAGCATAAAACATGAAATACAGGGTGAGTCCTAGACAACTGAGGTGGCAACTCCACCTCATACGCAACCTTGCCTATTCGTTTCTTCACTTGGAATGGACCAATGAACCTCGGCGCAAGCTTTCCTTTAATCCCAAACCTCTTGTGACCCTTTATCGACGAAACTTTCAGATAGACATAGTTTCCGACATCATACTATAATTTACCGTGATACATGTCATAATACTTTTTTCGCCTTTCCTACGCACCCTTCAGCCTCAGTCTAATCAGTCGTATCTTCTATGTGTGATCCACTAATATCTCAAGCCCAATAACTGTCACATCCTCAGGCTCCACCCATCAAGATGGAGATCTACACGGTCTATTGTAGAGTGCCTCAAACGGTGCCATACCAATATTGGCCTGATAACTGTTATTTTAGGCAAACTCACACAAACTCACACTCTGGTACCGGTTGGAACATCAACAGAATACATCGACTCGACCGCCTCGAGTAAATCATACTCGTATGTCATGTGGCAAGTAACAACCTTTGAGTCTGCCCCTCTGCGGCTCAACGCGTCTGCAACAACATTGGCCTTCCCCGGGTGGTACTCCAATGAGAAATCATAGTCCTTGAGGAACTCAAGCCAACGCCTCTATCGCATGTTCAACTCTTTATGAGTGAAAAGTACTTCAAACTCTTATGGTCATTAAACAATACAAACTTCTCTCCGTAGAGATAATGACGCTAAATCTTTAATGCAAAGACCACTCCCGCTAACTCCAAGTCATGTGTAGGGTAGTTCTTCTCGTGAATCTTCACCTGTCGGGACGCGTAAGCAATCATTCTACCGTCCTGCGTCAAAACACAGCCTAAACCGACCTTAAAAGCATCGGTGTTCACCTCAAAATCCTTCCCTGACTCAGGTAGTGCCAAAATTGGTGCGGTAGCCAGTCTTTCTTTCAAAGTCCTAAAGGCTTGTTCACAGCTGTCGTTCCACTGAAAACTTATATCCTTATTCGTCAATTGCAACATTGGTGTTGCAATCTTCGAGAAGTTTTGAACAAAACGCCTATAATAGCCTGTCAACCTCAAGAAATAGTGGACATCTATCACTGACCACGGTGTAGGCCAATCTATCACGACTTTGACCTTAACGGGATCCACCGACACTCCGCTGACTCCGACGATGTGCCCAAGAAATCCGACCTCTGTAAGCCAAAATTCACACTTACTGAATTTTGCATCAGTCTTTGCGTCCTCAAAGTTTGCAAAATCATTTTGAGGTGCTCCTCGTGATCCTCACGAGTCCTGGAATAGATAAGGATGTCGTTGATGAACACAATGACGAACCTATCAAAGTACTCTCTCAACACTCGATGCATGAGATCCATGAACATCGCTAGGGCGTTAGTCAACCCAAAAGGCATGACTGTAAACTGATAATGCCCGTATCGAGTGCAAAAAGCAATCTTCTCCCTGTCCTCTGCGCTAATCTTCAGCTGATGGTACCCAGATCTCAAATCAGTCTTTGAGAACCACTATGCTCCCGTCAACTGGTCGAACAAATCGTCAATGCGAGGAATTTGATACTCGTTCTTCACTGTCACCTTGTTGAGCTGTCTATAATCAATGTATAATCTCATACTGCGATCTTTCTTCTTAACAAAAAAGACTAGCGCACCCCAAGGTGACATGCTCGGGTGAATGAACCCTAACTCCAACAACTCATCAAATTGTCTTCTCAATTCCTTTAACTCTTTCGGAGCCATCCGATACAGCGGAACAAACATAGGTCTGGTCCTCGGGACCAAATCAATGATGAAGTCAATCTCCCTAAGCGGTGGTAATCCTGGTAACTTTGCAGGAAAAACATCTAGGAACTCACAAACAATAGGTACCTCCTCCAACCTAGTCTTGACCCTTTTCGTCATAGTCAATACACTAGCGAATGTCTCGACTTCTACGCTAGAAGCTACTCTGCCTCTAGTAATAGGTAAACTAGTCGAAGTCCCGAGAAAATTGAGTCCGGGATATCCGAGAATCAAAAACGTAACTCTCTTGCTGAAACAATGAATCTATGCATAATGAGCACTTAACCAATCCATGCTCAACAATGCATCAAACTCTAGGAACTCTAACACTCTCAGGTTTGCTGGCAAAACATGACCCTTTATCTCTACCGAACAATCAACACACAACAAGTTCGGCTATATATTGTCCCCAGCAGATGTTCTAAGGATCAAGGGTCTCTTGAGTCTAATGGGTTTCAAACACAACCCATCTACCATGCGACTGAAAATAAAAGACACTATAGAACCAGAATCTAACATGGTATACATAAAACGATTGCAAATGTAGATCATACCCTCAATCAGGTTACGGGTAGCATCCGAATTGTAATGGCCTAAATTTAATTCGCCGTTATTTCTGATGTGGTTGCGGACGTGGCTGATAGCTCAGACGCTCGTGGGACCCGAAGTTAGGCCTGTGCGCGCCTGAAGCTAGGTAAATGGTTATTTTTGTGTGTTGAATTGTTAATTTGCGATGTTTATATCAAAATAGTGTACATGGCATCGCAATGTGTGTTATTATAGTACATTTGACGTGCGAGACCGTGTTAAGTAGTCGCCTCGATATGCGTGTCAACGCGGGTACTGAGTAGTTTAATCGACTTAACACTAAGCCAGGGGGAAATAATATACACAAAATGAATAAAATTGGTTAAATAATTAATGTGGAATGTATATTTGGTGGTTAGGAACATGGTAGTCCGCGTAAGTCGCGGTTCGGGACGCGAGACCGGGCGTCAAAACACTCGAAAGTCACTTTTTGAGTTAAATACAAGGGTGAGTGTGCCATCAGAGTCACAAATGGAGTCATTTGAGGTAAGAAAGGAAACAAATGAGGTGCTTAGGATGGCCTTGAGATGTGTAAGTGAGTGGAGATGACATTTGACCTATATAAGTTAAGTTGACCCTCATTTCCACCACCTTTTATCTCTCTTATCCGAAAATTGGAGGAGAAGGAAACAAGGGTTTGGTGATTTTCTTGGTGATTCGAGGAGCTTGGAGTAAGGAATACATCAAAACCAAGGTGGGAATCATAAACACCACAACTTTCTCTATCTTTTGATCTTACTTTGAGAGATGTTGGTGAAGATTTGGTGGATGTTGAGTTGTTGTTTAGATGAGTTTAAAGTACTTTGAAGTTGTGTTGTTGGTGTTGTAGTTATGGTTGGTTTGGCGGGTTGTTGGAAAACCCAGAAATTTGCAGCTGGTTGCTGTCCAGAGCGCGATTAGCGCGCTAATGTTCGTCTGGGCGAAGAACGTATAACTGTCTGGGCATCTAGCACGCTAATGCCCAAACCTAGTGCGCTAATGTACTGCTGTTTTGCCATAATTTGTGTGAAATGACTTAACACACATACAAATGACTAAATAGCACTTATACATTGAAATAGGTCAGTACGGGTTGTAATTTGGGATATCCAGGACTAGGCAAAGCCGGACTGGGGGTTAGTGACGGGACACGGAGTGCAGTGTGAGGTGTGTAGTATCCCAACTGAAATTACTTAAACAGTATTTACTTTTGCTTTTGAATTCATTTTCTATCTTTCATTACTAAATTCATGGCATGTTGTAATGGACGAACATTGAGGCTCTCCCCCCGTGCCATTTCTGTGTGTACGTCCACTAGGCTATAACACGTGTGCCATCTCAGTGAATAGGGATAACCAAGAGTTATGACGGGCACATATGGGTGCGTCGTAGGTTCCACGCTGACCACCTAGCGGATCCAGATATTGGCCTTGCTTGAGTGCTACTCACTGGCAGTAGTCTGTTAGGAGTCCAAAGTATGGCGCTAGTCTGACCCTAGGGGCTAGGAACACACACTTTGAGCTTTCACTATTACATATGCATGCGATGAGCACAGTTGCCTGTTTTTATTTCCGCATGCTTATTTAATAATTTTCTTTCAATTCTCGTATTTAATTTCAGTATTTCTCACTTAATTTCCTTTGGAATACTCACTATGGACTCGTCATCTGTCTTTTTGTGATGGCTTGAGTGCAGATCCTAATACGAGCCAAGGCAAGGGCAAGCTACCTGAATACAGAGACATTTAGCCAGGCTTGTACGTTTGTATATACATATTTTGTTCTATTTTGGGATTTGGGATTGTAAGTGATCCAATAGGACTCTATACTATTGATATTTTGTTACATTGAGGTACATTTTTATTTATGATGATATATGGGTTTTCCACACTAGGTATCATAGTTAAATGCATGACGTAATTGTTTTGTATTTTAATGGTCATGCTAAAAGACTACCGCTGTGATTTATTTGGTAACATATGACTTGAGTTTAGTAACAATTTAAACAGTGAATTTGTCTTAATATGAGGTTATTAATGATTAAATGGTAGATGAGTTGGCATGTGGGAAATACTTGGCGCTGGTAGGCCAGGTTGTGGGCCCGCATCGGCCCCGTGGCGGTCCATTTGGAAAATGGGCCGTTACATGGATCTAGCGCGACAACAACATGAACCTGCTTCTGGCTCTATTGTGGCTGCCTTATGCTTTGTAGTTGACAAGAACTGACAAAATGACCTAGTTGTCCACACTTCCAACACGTATGCTGAGATCCTGATTCAGATGGAACACCCTATCCCCGTCCATACCTCTGCCCCCGACCACTACCTTTGCCCCTGCCACTGCCACTGCCCTCAGCCCTCTAATACTATTGTCGCTGAGAACCTGACGGTGCCGGCAGCTGTGGTGTACTGATATAACTCCGAATGGGAATAGATGGTATTGGCGCAGTACGCGTTGTACTAAGTGGAGATGTAACAGATCCCTAACTATGAGCTCGATCCCTCGACCTCCATAGTCTCGGTCTCTTCCTCCTCCTATCACCTCCCGGTCTGACATCTGACTATGCTGGTGGTGGAGCTGGGACTACTGTACCAATGCGCATGCTCAGAAAAGTCTCACTGGCCAAACTCTTCTCATACGCCTCCTGTAAAGTTCCTGGAGTTATGGTCACCACCATAGACCCGATTTCACTCAACAGGCCATTCTTGAAGTAATAGGCCTGATCAGCGTCTGTATCAGCTATGCCTCCGGCATAGTCCATCAACCGCAAATATCGACCCATATACTGCATCATTGTCTCGTCAACAGCCTGTCGGATGTTCTAAAACTCGGTCATCTTCATGTTCCTGACCAAAGGAGGGAAATACTTCTGATTGAACATCTCCTTGAATTCAGCACAGTCCTTGGGCTTCCCCTTCGTAGCCACCATGCTACGCCAACACACACCAGCCTCTCCAAAAAATGAAGCTGATGAGATGCTCGGCCTTACATACTCTGGTGTAGCCAAGACATCATGGATCATCTCGTGATCCTTATAAATTTCTCGGCTGCTTCGAGATTGTAACGACCCAAAATCTCTAACTGTGTGTAATTCCTTAAACAGGATCAACGACCCATACTGTGGGACCCACACCGTGATATGCCCATTTACCGAGGCAATGACCAAGGTATATTTTATATTTGTTGTGATGTATGCCTAGTGTATTATATATGTGTAGACTATTAAGTCAAATTTATACAGGCGTATAGGTATCGAGACGAGCGGGGGCGTACCTCGAGTCACGTGTCGACGTGGGACCGCGATAGCGGCTTATGGGGTAAGCTCAACTAATTTGAGTTAATTGTGAATTTATGTTGGTTTTATAAGTGGCTAATGTGGTCACATTCAAATATGAACATTAAGTGCCTAAAGTTAGGAAAATAAAACAATGCTAATTAGATGTGCATCGAGACACGTATTGACCCATTAAGAGGGCAAGTGAGTCAACATGTGGAGTCACGCAATGGTGACTTGAGGGATAAGTGGGACAAGGTGGTCCATGAGATAAACCTCAAGATACGTGTGCACATATGGATCAAAGGCTAAGGTTTAAACATATCAACATTAGTCAAATAAACCATATAAGTCAAATTATTTTGGTTTCTTATCCTCATCAAAATTGTTTTGCAAGGAAGAGAAGAGAAGAGATAGTGAATTATGGAGTGATTTTGGTGGAGGAGAAGTGTCAATCATTAAAGCTTTGGTGAGGAAGAAGGAGTTCATCAAGTAAGGTAACATCTCTACACCATTCACTTTGTGATTTTGTGAATTTAATGTTGTTGTTGCTGTTTTACATTGGGATGGGTGTTAGAGACCTCTTACAGTATGTATGAGGGTCCCTAAGGTGATAACAAGGCCTATGTGTCGCACAAACCCAGAATTTGAAGTGCAGAATTCTGGGTTCTGTTGCACATAGCGCGCTAGGTCGATAATCTAGCGCGCTAATATTAATTAGTGCGCTAGATATGTGAAGTAGCGCGCTAATGTTGAAAACTAGCACGCTAATTCTGATTAGCGTGCTAGAGGTGTAATATAGAGCGCTAATTTGCCTTTATTAGTACAAAAATCAGCAAAGTCCAAACATGGTATAAACACTATAAATGGGTCCAAACTCACTCTAAAACCTATCAAACAACTCTAGGGGACTAAGAGGAGATCTCGGGAGTTTGGGAATGCATTTCAGAGTATCGAGAGATTGAATAGGCTAGGACAAGCATTGTGAATTGTAAGTAAAGTTATGAGAATTCTATATTTCATTTCATTCACTATTATTAATTTATCGGTCTATTTGTAGACATTGCTACTTGTAATCTCACATCATGTTGTTCTTGTGTCAATTCATGATTGAGTATTGTGACATGATGCCTTGTAATATTTTTCATTGATTCCAATTTCTACTCTTGATGTTGTTCTTGATAGATAATTGATGAAAAGCATGCTATTGGGAAAATTTGGATTTGATTAGACTTGTATTCTATTCCTTTGGGCTTTGTAGCCTATTTAGTTTTGGAATCCTAGAGATTTGGAATTATTTGTCTTTAAAACTAAAGTATGGATTATCTAGTGTCCATTGCACGAGAGACGCGCGGTTTACGATGACATGGGTCTACCGGGGTTCCGACACTCACCACTACACTTGCGCGACACACGAGTTATGGGACTCGGGGTGGTCGGCAAGAATGAGATTGATGTTGTATAAGCGTAGAGCGTAGCTCCACTACTTGTGTGAATATGTTGAGCGCAGCTCCATATAGTAGTGGGAAAGGTTAGGTGATAGTTCTCACATCCGACCAGACGTAGATCATCTCGACTTAGCCTGTGTCAGTCTATACATTTTTAACTGTGGTATTTACTTGCATTACTTGTTTCAGGAATTCTTTAGCTACTTAATGCTTTTAAATACCTGTCTTATATTTTGGAAATGTGTCATATAATTCACCAGTTATTACTTAAATATCATTATACTCACCGTCTAGTTTGTGACGATGGGTGTAGGTCCGTTGAGCAGCAGCAGACCAGGGAAGGAGAAGATCGACGACTTTCTTTGAGCATCTCGGCGACTCTCCTATCTCATTATGTATGACTTGACTTTTGTTATATTATTATTGTTTATGTCTTTACTGTACATTTTGGGTTGTACATTGGGTTGAGTGAATAGTTCCATATATACATGCATGTGATGTTGTATTTTCCTGGTTTTCCACACTTAGGATTTTGAATAATAAAAGCTTCCGCATAGTCGTTAAAATACATGATAATGTGAAAAGGATAAAGAAATTTTAATTAACTTTGAAATCTAATAATATATTAACATGTGTTTTGAGAAACATATGGACAAAAGGTTGACTAATACGTAATTAAGTCTTATGTGGTTAGGATTAAGGCTTGATCACGGGATTAGGCCGGGCGGTGCCCTGTTTAGAAGTTGGGGCCATGACATGTACCCCCGTGAAACTTCTCCTGGTGATGTCTCTGAAACTCGCAAGACTGCCTCGCCTCAGCTGTCGCCCGAGTACCCGCATTAGTGGGCGTGCTTCGTGTATCGTCCGCCGTTGTATCGTGAGTAAGTGGTACTCTCTCAGTTTGAACCTGTATCCCCTCATCAGTCACAGGACTGGTCGACGCTGTAGGAGTCATAACAGGGGCTTGTACTGTCGGCGCACTCCCGCTCTGAGTGACTGGTGCTACAACTGATGATGTAGAAGGCGATGTTGTAGCCTATGCCCTCAATAGTTGAAGAATCTCCTGAACTTGCTGGCCATGTGAGGTGACCAGCTGGGACATCTCATCTAGCCTCTCATGAACGTCACCTTAATCGGTATCGTTGATCTCAGGCTGATCGGCCATTGCAATCTGCAAAGAATGCGATTTCTCGATCATGATATATCTATCGATAGTAGTAATATACAACACATCAAATAGCTCATATAGTTAATTTTTTATTTCCCCAACTCTCCTCACTTCCGAACTAAGACTTAAGTCAGGACCACAGGGTTCCACTATAAGTTCCAACCTTATCCTAACTCTATTATTGAGTTGCATCTTATGTTGGTTGTGGGTTGTTTGTGAGTTAGGCGTAAAACTTAGGCTCTTATCGAAACTGAGGCTCATATACCAATTGTGACGGCCCCAGTTCCACAACCCAAACTGGGTCCCACCTGGCCTAGACTTACGTGAACCCTGAGTCAATCCTCGCGACGTCAACGCAAGCCTAGTCACCCTTCCTAACCATTTTTCATTACAAGGTAGCATAAGTTAGCGTTTATTATGAGTTATTCAAATTTGTAAGTTATCAAAGTTTATGCAGAAGCGATTTCAACTTAAACAAATCTAAACAAATCTACACAAATCAATAGGACAGCCTAGAGTGTAGAAACCCCGCATATAATCCAAGTCCTAAAATATATCACAAAACATATATCCCATGTGACAAAAACAATATACATAAATAATACATACAAAAATGGGAGAGAGAAGACCGCTCCAAAGTCCTCACAATAAATCTCCTACCATTGGCCCATTTCCCTTACACGATTACGGATCTACACTCGGTTAAACACAAGATTAACGAGTCCAGGTAAGTAATGCCAGTAGGATACTAAACAACATTTCAAAATAAAAAATCAGTCTATATTCATGCAGATAGAAAGAAAGGTATAAGAACGCATGAATAATTAAAAGACTGCACACAAATTAAAAGCAATTGATAAATGAGTGTCCAGGAATGCAAAACAGAGAGGCGCAAGTAGTCCTGACCAATAGGTCGTTGAGTCTTGGCAAAACATCAAAACTCGGGTTCTAGGACTTGGTACACTCATAAGCCCTAAACCCACGTGATAGTGAGACTTCTTGGAACAACCATGCTAAGAACTCACAACCTGTCAAAATCAGTAACTAGTGCAGTGCAACCCGAGGTCATGACTCTGGTATGTTACCTCAGCCAGCCACTCCTTCCATGGATCACCGTTGACTCACTTGCCCTAGGACAACTCAATTAGAATGGAATTTCAAGGATAGATAACAAACAATGAACAACAATATTCAATAGCTTACAATGAAATTACTATACAATTTCCTAGCTGGTTTACTTACCTCAAATCCACAAAGCTTGTTCCTAGCCTATCCGGCCTCTCGACACTCCTAAACGTGTTTTTAAATCCTTGTAACTCTTCTTTAGATTCCTGATATCATATTATAGGTTTTTGAGTGCATTGGAACCTTTACTTGGGATATTACACCGATTTAGAGTGTTTAAGGAACTTTTAAAAATTGTTGATTTTTGTACTGCCAGGGTAATTAGCGTGCTAATTCTGATATTAGCTTGCATATTTTCCAATTTTAGCGCGCTACCTTAAACCTCTAGCACGCTAAATTAGCGCGCTAGTTCTTGACATTAGCGCGCTAATTTGAATATTAGCGTGCTACCTCTGATATATAGTGCGCTAGATTATCCACCTAGCGCGCTATGTGCAATAGAACCCAGAATTCTACATTTCGAATTATGGGTTTCCTCTACACGTAGGCCTTTTTAATGCCTTGGGACCCCTCATATACACTACTAGAGGTCCCTAACATCAACCCAAACATAAAAACATCAACAATAACACCAAATTCAAAAATTTGACCAAGCTATGTTGATGGAATTACCTAGCTTGGTGACTTGATCTTCTTCTTCAACACACCATCAATGATTTCACCAACCTAAACTTGCTTGTCTTGTCCTTGATCACTCCAGCAGTACGCACTCTCTACTCTCCTTCCTTGCCAACAATGAGATAAGAAATTTAGATGATAAGTTTTTAATTTTTCTTTTATATATATATATATGGATATGATTGAACCTTGGCCATTGATCATGTGTGCACACGTATCTCGAGGCTTGTCTAGTGGTCCACCTTCATTCAATAATTTCCCAAGTCACTCTTAAATAACTCCAATAGTTTACTCTTTTGACTTGTAGATTAGTTGATATGTATCGCGATGCACATCATGTGGCAATTGATTTATTTCAATACTTTAGGCCCAATTTAACATAGCCACATTAAAGCTAGTATAAAACCACACTTAGCTCACATAAAACTTACCCCATAAGCCGCTACCTCGGTCCTACAATGGAGATAGTGTTCAAACTACCTAAATGGATTTTCATTTTATACAGCCATATAGGGTTATCCAAAGGCTTCCAAATAACTTAACTACAATGGAGATAGTGTTCAAACTACCTAAATGACCTACTTTAAAATATAACCCAAGTTTAATAGTCTCAAAAATGAATATATAGATAATACAATACTAGAATCATATTAAGAATTAAGGCTTCAAGTTATCGCCTTTCCCTTTCCTGGAATCTAGCGCCAACGTGGGTACCCGAGATGTAAGTGGGGTGAGCTAAAGAACCAACGGAGCTCAATAAGAGAGAAGAATTGCTCAAACACTAAACATGCAAGTATTACCTATAAAGCAAAACAATTCTACATATGAAGTAGTAAACCGAATTGTAAAGCATTTAATGAAAAGTAATAGAGATATTGTTCTTGTTCGTAAAGGGGTATAAACAAGTTCCAAGTCTAGTAAAATTTAAAGGTAAGGTTCATAAGTAAATAAGCAAGAAAGTGACATTCTTTTGAAACCACATCATGAAAGAGAATTCACAAGTTTGTAAATAAATTTCATTTATTCATGCAACGGGTTTCAACATCAGAATTACCATAAGAAATAAATCGTACGTATAAGTCGTTGTTCCATTCAATGCATCATAGCAAATAGTATGAATCCGGTGACCAAAACACTCACCCTCGAGGTGATGTGAACCATTGATGGTCGCAATGGCGGTTGTGATCTCCATCTAGTTCAATCAAACCAACAGTAAGTGTTTCCAAGCCATCACCGATTGTGACCACTTGTGAACTTGATCCTTCGTGGTGCAGACCACTCTATTTCTAGTGGGATCATAGGCACACCACTGCAATTCTTGACGCAGACCACTCTCTATTGGTAGGCACAGTGCCACACCACCGATATTTGTGGTGCGGACCACTCTTTTTTGATGAGCATACTGCTACATCACCGCTTTTGATCGAATAACACAAGTGTTCATATCACACGCATTTCATAGATAAGCATATTCATACCATTGACTAAATGCAACACAATCCCAAGTCTTTTGATATAAATGTGATATTTCTATTTATCTAATATTCAAGTCATATTTAATGCAAAATGAAGCTCCCCACTTACTTTGTCGCCGCGAATCTTATTTTCGATCCTTGCGCGCTCGAGGTCCGATGCGAACAGCTTTGCGAATCTAAACAATTTGAGACATTCACATCAATGAAAAGTCATATATTAATTTCAATTTATTTCTAAATTTATTTTTGGGTCTCGCAGGTCTCCCGTTGCCTGGTGAGAAGGTCGAAGGGTGGGACCTGCCAATTCTTCCCTTAGGGATGTCGTAGTGCGCCCCGTTTGCAGGTAAGATTTAATATTTATATTTTAAACCATATATATTATATGTATATATATTAGATATATATTATATATTTTATTTATTTATTTACTTACATAAGTACCAGGGACAAAACGTCCCTGGTTTGAGGTGCAGGGGCCAAATTGGCCCCTGGTCAATTCAATCTAGGGGCCAATCGGGCTCCTGTGGCATGTGCACGGAAGGAGCATTTGCTCCTCTTCATCCACCCTCTCCGGCGGCAGCGACAGTCCGCCGCCCTTCTCTGATGACGGCGACGACCCTGCTGCCGCCCTTCTCCGGCCATCGCGATGACGTCGCACCTCCTTTTTGTCACCATTACACCCGTTAAAATCATCCACCATTAATGCAACCAAACCAAGCTTGTAAATCAATTTGAACAAGAAAATGAGGGAGTATGGATGATGTGTTTACCTTCAAATGGGACTTTGAAACACAACACCCACCATAAAATCACCAACAAAGCTCTCATCTATCATTCTCTTCAAATTTGAACAAAAAGAGGGCTATTATTTACAATTAGATTTATATAGTGAGACCAATTAGTGTAGGGTTTATGAAATTACTAAATTGCCCATAGGGCAAATCTTTTGGGTTATGGGTCGTCAAAACATCCCCAATTTTAAAGAGCTTTCGTCTTCGAAAGTAAAAGTAAAGTACATCTGTTGTCCAACGTGTCTATTCGTAACGATTTCTTTTACGACCCATTTTTTTAACTAATGCAAATCCACACCTGCGAAATTTGCTTGTACCCCGCGTGAAATAAAATCTTACTCTTGCTCTAACTTCTCAATAGTATTATTTTCGTCCCACTAGCCGAAATTCAAAAGGTATGTGTTGTATAGGCTCTAATATAGTCATTATACCTTAGCTACCTGCCAAGTCCTTGTATCCTCATGTATTTCTGGGTATTCTTTTTGTAATCTCCACTGAAGTCGCAATGGGTACCTAAATCATATAATCAGTATGTAGAGATAACCATATTGAAATGTGATTTGGTGCCTATCTGTGTCGAAAAATATATATGCCTACCTGGCAACAAATCTATACCGCCAATTGGTGGTAGGAACAAGGATAGCTATCTGCTATGATATGAACACTAGCACACAATCTCTGTCACCATCTCGGTTACACATACCAATAAACGACTCATCTTGTCCTTGCGACTTATCTGTGGAGGCTACAAATGAGCAGACATAATATTCCTTTTTGGAATTTTACCTTAACATCATTGTCATTACACGTTTATCGACGTTAATTTTTGTGGGTTCATAATTCAAGTCAACTCCTAACCAATGGTCCACCTCGTAACTTCTCCGTCACATTTAACTGTTTACTTACACAACAAGCTTTCGCCCTTAGTAAGCTGGGGAATAATCATCATCGAAGCTATCCTAAGCGGCTTTTGACACTCACTTGTACGCGTTTTATTACATTGGAATTTTTGTTTCATACCAACGTCTCCTATCATAATCACTCGAATTTATGGAGACTTGTCGTATCACGTCCTCATACTAATCAACTCTCATGATCTTAGGCGAACGACCATTTTAAATTCTTTTGGCATTATCAAGGTTCACATTTACTAGACAATCATCTCTTATAGTCCTCCCGAGCTTACTCTTTAGCTCTTATAGTTTATTTAGAACTTCTCTCACTGAGAAAATCTAGGGCGGTGTAACTTCCATGTCATTTCTTGAGAATATATAACTCATACCTCGGGTTTTGTCATTAAGGACTCGTAACTCCATATGACTGAATTATTTTAAGTTCATAATTCACCCTCAGCGTTTCAATTTATTACGCATGGGCGTTATTATTGTCGCATTTTTTATTTGTTCTTCAAGTACTCCAAAAGTATGTACACGAGTGTGTACTTAGTACTTAGACGAGCGTAACTTGCATGTCGTGCCATTTAAAATTTCAGGGTTACCTCAGCCTCGAGATGATGTACGCTCACAAACTTTATTTTTATCCTGAAGGATTTTTTCTACTTCTTAAGGCATCAACCTTAATTGTTCGTGCATCTCACTACTTGTTGATACCCTCAACATTTTGGTTATCCTTGCAAACTTATCACTTACTCATGTATGTTGCTTTTCAAGTTTCTCTCACACCATTCGATTAGGATTTTCACTTTAGAATTTACACTAAATCTTCAGGCTCTCAAGTGCTAGAAACATTTTGTTTAATAATTCCTAATAGTGTCAAGATTTAGGTCTCATCTCCACTTAGAGATGCATGTTTCATAACTACCTTAAGATATTTCCTCATCCTTTTTAATCATCACATTGTTCATGTTACCTAGTATTAACGTCATTGGGAGCCGACTCTAGCCTAGGATCCCCAATTTTACTCGTTAACCTATCATTGGTTGTTCATTTATTCTTCCTAAAACCGTTTAGTCTGGCTCATAAAATAATGTTCTCTCTCACCAAGAAATTTTGAGTTACTTTCCATAAGTGATTATCATGATTTCTTGTGATGTTGCCATTTCGATTTAGAATTTTAAGTTTTTGAAACACAGTACTCCCACTTGGAAGTCATATGGCTACGAAAAGCTATCGTAATGTCTTCCCTATTGGAATCATAATTCTTTATACCACCAATTTACTCTTTCGTTTTGTTTTTTGTTTTTTTGTTTTTTTTTCCACGGGACGATCCTATCTTAGAATCCCAAATTTTAAGATTCAATCATTATTGACTTCAGTTGGGTGGCATTAGTCGCATTTTTTTAATTCCTCGACATTATTTTCATTCAACTACCCTTACAATCATGTTAGGTTCCACCTTGCCTCGTTAGTTTACATCTCCATTACCAGACAATCATACCAATAATATTCTTTTAGGTGGGTATCCTCACTTTTAATAATTCATCTATCATTGAGTTTATTACGATATCATTAACATTAATGTACACCCTTCAAATTGTACAAATTTTAAGTCATATAAAGTATTTAATTTTTTAGGCATTCCTTAATTTCTCATTTATGGTACTGTCATCGCGTGCCTCACATTCATTTCAAAAATGATTTATCAAAATTTGGTATCCCCAACTTTATGAGTCAACTCATTTCTAGTTAAATAAGAACAATTTATATTTAAGTCGGTTGCTTTGATTTATATTATTTCAACCTCATGCCCTGGGTCATTTCAGCATTTACAAATTTCTACTTGGCAATATGATCCTCACACATGACAATCTTGTCAAATACATCCCTCGACTTGGGATCCTCAATTTCGATATTCACCTCATTGATAGCTGGTTTAAATTTAACTTGCTTTTGTACATGATCGATCAAAACTCGAGAAACATGATTCAATCATCAAAAAGTAAACTTTGAATCGGAACTTTTCTAAAATTTTGTGTTTTCATCAAAAACTCTATTTCAAAAATCGAGTTAAACTCATTTTTATAGGAAAAATCTAAATCCATCATCAGGTTTCGAGTGACTTTAAATGTCTTTTCAAATCAATTTGGTCAATGCGACTTAAAAGTACATCATAACCACACGAATGTGTTTTTTTTCCACCATAAGATAATAACTTAGGTCCAAACTTATACTTTGCATTTTTATTAAGTCAAAACCTTCAAATTCATTAAAACTCTTTCATACAACCCGAGTTGGGTCTAAACTTTCATACGACCAATCATTCAAGAAATCTCAACCATGCTTGTCGAATCAAAGTAAAACTCATTTCGTAAACACTAAATGGAAGTTACGACAAGAAATCTTTGAAATACATAGGAAACTATTCACTTTATTTTTAAAGCACCAAAAATATAATTCGTTCCCTTTTACACTTAGTTATGCATTCAAATCTTGTAAAACAAGCATAGTTTTTCCTTGAAAATTTTATCAAAATGTAGTATGCAATAACTTGGAACTCCACCCAAATCGTGATCCAATATAGTTAAAAAAATCTTTTTTTTTTGAAGAAAATATATTATATGTAACAACATGAGTTAAACTAGAGTCATGATCAGCTAGCCGAATTATACACCAATATCTTGCATTTCTAATCGAGAGTTAGTCGTTTAATAATACACACGTCCTTCCTATCTTGAATTAAGTTTTCAAGTTGAGCTTCATAGCCGAACTAACTTAATTTTTGTTGTTTGAGACCAAAATTTATTTGTATCCTTACTAGGATCGAGAATCTTCATTTATAAACAAGGCATCATGACTTTTAACCATTTAATATAGAGTCTCAAGTGTCAAATTTATTTCTCCGAAGTGTGACCACGTCACTACTCCCCTTTGCTTATGTAGCGTGGCATCTTACTGCCCTTTTAAGTCTCATGATTCTTGTTTGAGTATTTTATTTGCTACACAACTATTAAGTATAGGCTCATTACACTATGTAATTCCCAATCAAAGCTTATTCGTTCTCAAATTAGTCATTGCAAATACCACTTGAAGCGCATATGGGCTCTCTCCCAAGGAGTTCGCTTCGATTTCCTCGCGTCGTTCATTGTCATTCCCTCCACTGTCTCGTGGAACTCAAGTTCCTTATTCGCTCACTGAAACCATCAGAGGCAATTAGACTAATAAGGAATACAATTATCTATATATATCTGACGGTATATTCATATATACAATGCAACAAATAAAAATCTCTTTTATCCGATCCTTTCTAGGATTTATCATTTATGTATGTCAAATCGACTTTGAACCAATGTCCCATACCATTGATTCGTCTAACTTAAAATTGACCTTTAAATCTTAAAGGTTCTAAAAACTTAAGTTTCACTAACCTAACGTTTCCCTAGGTTCTAATCCCTAGTCTCTGATACCAACTGTGATGACTCGCCCCCGACCTAGGGTGGTCGCTCGGCCTAGACCGCCTCCCAAACCCAACAACCGAATCGGGCTTAAGTAAGCGGTCTAGCTCGCCTAAACAACTTGCGGAATAAAATATAGAACAAATCCATATGTCTACCAAAGAACTGTAAATGGGTTTTCATTTTATACAGCCATGTAAGATTATCCAAAGGCTTCCAATAACTTAACTACGAGGGACATAGTGTTCAAACTATCCAAATGACCTACTTTAAAATATAACCCAAGTTTAATAGTTTCAAAAATGAATATGTATAGATAATAAAATACTAGTCTCACATTAAGAGAGAAAGCTTCAAGTTATCTCCTTTCCCTTTCCTGGAATTTAGCGCTGACGTGGATACCTGAGATGTAAGAAGGGTGAGCTAAAGAACCAAAGGAGCTCAATAAGAGAGAAGACTTACTCGAACAATAAACATGCAAGTATTACCTATAAAGCAAAACAATTCTACACATGAAGTAGTAAACCAAATTATAAAGCATTTAATGAAAATCAATAGAGACATTGTTCTTGTTCGTAAAAAGGTATAAACAAGTTTCAAGTCTAGTAAAAAGTAAAGGTAAGGTTCATAAGTAAATAAGCAAGAAAGTGAGCATTCTTTTGAAACCACATCATGAAAGAGAATTCACAAGTTCTTAAAAAAATTCAATTTATTCATGCAACAAGGTTCAACATGAGAATTACCATAAGAAATAAATAGTACGTATAAGTCGTTGTTCCATTCAATGCATCCTAGCTAATAGTATGAATTCGATGACCGAAACACTCACCCTCGAGGTGATGTGAACCATTGGTGGTCACAATGGTCATTGTGATCTCCATCTAGTTCCGTCAAATCAACAGTAAGTGTTTCCAAGCCATCACCAATTGTGACCACTTGTGAACTTGATACTTCGTGGTGCAGATCACTCTCTTTTTGGTGGGATCATAGCCATACCACTGCAATTCATGGTGCGAACCACTCTCTGTTGGTAGGCACATTTCCACACCACCGCTACTCGTGACACAAACCTCTCTCTTTTGATGAGCATACTGCCACATCACCGCTTTTGATCGAATAACACAAGTGTTCATATCACATGCATTTCATAGATAAACATATTCGTACCATTGACTAAATGCAACACAATCCCAAGTATTTTGATATAAATGTGATATCTCTGATTATCTAATATTCAAGACATATTTAATGCATGAGCGAAGCTCCCCACTTACTTCGTTTCGCCGCGACTCCTATTTTCGATCCTCGCGCTCAGGGTCCAATATGAACCACCTTGCGAATCTAAACAATTTAAGACACATTCACATCAATGAAAAGTCATATATTAATTCCAATTTATTTCTACATTTATTTTTGGGTCCACTAGTGTGGGTCTCCCGTTGCCCGGTGCGAAGGTCGAAGGGTGGGACCCGCCCAATTTCTCCCTTAGGGATGCGGTAGTGCGCCCCGTTTGCAGGTAAGATTTAATATTTGTATTTTAAATCATATATATATATATACCTTATATATACATATGTACATTATATAATGCGCACATATTAGATATATATTATATATTTTATTTATTTATTTACTTACATAAGTACCAGGGATAAAGCGTCCCTGGTTTAAGGTTTGGCTACTGGTCAATTCAATCCAGGGGCCAATCTGGCCCTTGTGGCATGTGCACAGGGGAGCATTTGCTCCCCCTTCCTCCACCCTCTTCGACAGCGGCGGCGGTCCGCCGCCTTTCTCTAGTGACAGCGGCGACCCCGCCGCCGCCCTTCTCCGACACGTCGCGATGACGATGCCCCCCTTTTTAGGGTCAACTTTTTCACCATAACATCTGTTAAAATTATCCACCATTAATGCAACCAAACCAAGCTTGTAAATCAACTTGAACAAGAAAATGAGGGAGTATGGATAATGAGTTTACCTTCAAATGGGACTTTGGAGCACAACTCCCACCATGAAATCACCAACAAAGCTCTCATTTATCCTTCTATTCAAATTTGAGGCTTTGAACAAAAATAGGGCTATTGTTTACAATTAGATTTATTTAGCGAGACCAATTAGTGTAGGGTTTATGAAATTAATAAATTGCCCCTAGGCCAGGTCTTTTGGGTTTTGGGTCGTCACAGTTGCCCTCCTCGAGAGGATGTTGTTCCAAGTTTAAGTGGATTGTATAATCTATTCTCATCGATGTAATATATTGTTGTACCCATGTTGGGTGTTAGAAACATCAATGCAACAATTTGACAAAAAAGTAGCGATAAATAGATAGAGAGACTCGAGTGTATATTCTTGAAAATAAAGGAACAAAAGCGAACCAAGATGGTCAATGTGACGACCCCTTCCTTAATTTAGGGCACCACCAGACCTAATCCCGTAATTAACCCCAAATTCTAACCACATAAGACTTAACTATGTATTAGTTAGCCTTTCAACTACTTGTGTTTAAGATAAATAAAACACGTGTCTTTTTACAATTGAATTTCAGAGTTAATTAATAACTTATTAAAATTTACAAAGCTTAAGCGGAAGGCTTAACATATTGTGCAGAAGCAATTATTAAAAATCCTAAATGTGTGGAAACTAGGAAGCAATGATCACATGCCTATATAATAAAATGGCGAATATAAACAGTGTGATAGTCATCATAAATCAGGGAACTAAACGCTCAACCTAATATACAACCCCAAAGTGTATCAAAATAAAATTGTATAATACACAAAATATCAAAACCTACAAAATGTCGATGCAGAGGTACACCGCCGGCTCAAAGGTAGTCGCCAATCTTCTCCTTGCCCGACCTGCTCGTCGATAGCTCTGCACCCACCGTCATAAAAAGGATGGTGAGTACAAAAAGTAACAGTAATCCCCGTTGACTAACTCATTCACATTTCCAAAACAAACTAAATGGTATTTAAAAGCATAAGTTCAATAAAAAAAGACTAGTACCACAATTATGCCAAGAAATACCACAGTTAAACAAGTGAAACTAACACGAGGCTAAATAGTTATAATCTAGATCCGATCGGCTGTAACCTACGTCAGTAAAGCCTTAACCACTAAAGGACTTGCATGGTGTCGCACAGTCTAATATCACTAGGGGCTCTAACCCCAGTGTTACATGGACTCTAACCCCGTATCTTGGCAACCCCCAGGGACTGTAACCTTGTGTGTCATATCATAGTGGCGAGTGCCGACATCCCCAGGGACTCTAACCCTGTTTGTCGATCAACTCATAGTACAATGGGCTCTAGATTCTATAACTACTTTATAAATCCAAGAAAATGACTCAATAAGGATTCCAAGAATTGGTTATGCTACAATGCACAAATTCTCCAATGATTACAAGTCCACAAAGTCATTCACAACTCATAAATCCCTAATAGCATGCAATTTATACTATATTTACTACAAAACTGCAAGAAATGACATATAGCACTTGAATGGATTCAAAAGAATTCAATTTATCAAAATATTATGGAAACCAAGCTCAACAAGTGAGGAATAAATAAGTTCATGATATGAGAGTACAAAGGTAGACATAGTCAATACATACTACAACGAACAAGTTAAAACTAGAAATGAAATGTAAATAAACAATCAACGGGTATACTCACATCAAACTAGCTTTACCGACCTCTCGACACCCCAAATTTCGTATGCGTATCCCCGTAACCTTTTCCTAGGTTCCTGATATCACATAACATATTTTTTTGGATGTGTTTAGACCGTTACTTGGGGTATTAGGCTTAGTTATAGTGTTTTGGTAAATTTGGAAAACTGCAGATTTTTATGTTGTCAGGGCAATTAGCGTGCTAGTGGCCTCATTAGCGCACTAACCAAAATTGGCATGCTAGTTGATCTACCTACCGTGCTATGTGCAGGAAAACCCAGCCATAATTCTGAGTTTACACCACACATATGATTCACCAATGCCTTCGGGACCTCCACAAACACCTCGAAAACCCCAAGACATCATCAACAACATAAAAACAACCACACATACTAACAAATTCATGAATTCATCAAATTAACTAAACAAACTAGTGTAAATGAATTACCTAGATGATGTACATTAGCTTGAACAACTCCCACACTGTCAAATTACCAAACCCAACTGATTTTCTTCTTCCTCAAACCTCTCTAGCAAGTTTCTTCCCTCATAATCACGTAAAATGAAAATGTGCGGTTTACATGAATTGATCTCTAACTATATATATATGAAATGGATATGGTTGGATGATAATCATTGATCTAATTACACACACGTATCTCGAGACCTATCTAATGGAACACCTCTTAATACATGTCCCACTGGCCTCCACTAACTTAATCTAAATAACACAAATTGGTAACTTAATTGGTTTTTTAGATGTGCTAGTACGTGTCTCAATGCAAATCACATGACTATTGTTTTAAAATGCTAACTTAGGTTACATTTAATTAAAAATCAACTATAGCCACATTAAAGCCACTATATAAATCTACATTAAGCTTAAAATAGACTTACCACATCACTCTCTACCCCGGTCCCACGTAGGCACGCAACTCGAGGCATGTCCTCATTTACGTCTCGACACCTATACACGAGTATGAGTGACTTAATAGTCTACACATATACAATACACTAGGCATACACCACAACAAATCTAATATATACCTCGACCATGTTGTCGCGGTCAATGCACATATCACGATGTGGGTCCCACGTCACAGGTCGGTAATCCCGATTACAGATAATAAACGAAATTAGAGATTTAGACCGTGACAGTCAAGGCGAGATGGCACAGAGTCATTCATCATTTAAGCAAATGTCTCAAGTTCAAGCTTTGAGAATGAAAAAATTGTAACACATTTAGCCAGTTGTTGTCGCCCTTGTAGGCATTCCCTTCTCGAGTTTGGGACAAGAAAAGGCTCGAAATACTCTAACAATTATCTAAAAAAAAGGAACGGAACCACATACTATAACCATTAAGTCTTGGCCTGAAGTTGCCGCCCTTGTGGTGCTTCCCTCATCAAGTCTAGGATTAGTCGAAACAAAGACTCTGGATACCCTGACAATAATAATCTAAAGAAAAACAAAGCAAAGCAAAACAAAACAAAATCGAATACCATAGCTACTTTAAAAGAGTGCATATTAAAGCAATTAACTTGATATTGGAAGCTTACACGTGCATGTCCGTGTTGGGGAACCAAAACATCTTTCTTCTATTTTACCCAATATTTTATATAGCTCACTTTATATTTTGAGTTTTCTCTAGCATTTCTTATATGATGCCAACTTTATCGACTAGTCTATAAGCGTCCATGAATCAAGTAACTTGTCACGTAGGCCCAACTATATAGAGGTGGCAAAAAATGTCCCTACTTTTATGATGTAGATGACCACTTAACCAAACTTACGAATGATCACATTGTCAAGCATGACTCTTATATTAAATTATAAAATCAAGCATGACTTCCACATTGAATGTAACTTATATTCATCTCCGATGTACATTCACTTGTCTATGTATTGTCATGTAACTTGTAAGCTTGCATGATATGAGACTTTGGTGTAACTTGCACACTTTGTGCAAGTACTCATTCTCATCATAACTAAGAGACTATATTAGGGGGCTCCTTCACTTGTAAAGAGCACCTCAAGTTGAATGAAGAACTTCTCATTCCAATTCTTTCATTTTTTCTCTTATCTTTTGTAGTAGTTGTTCTTAGTCTTCTACTTTTCTTCTTTAATTTTTAGTAAGTCTTAACTTAGTTTCCAACACAATATGTTTTAGTCGCTTTTAAGAGGGGTGTTCGGATACTTTTTTCCCACCCCTAGGCCCAAGTAATGGTTTTTCACATTGACACTGCAGAAGCGAAGTGGGAAGCCCAAGTTGGGCTCAAACAGAAGAGGCTCGTTTTTCACAATCTTCTTCACACCATTACTAACGGACATTGCATTGCATTGCAAATTCGCGTAGCAATGGCGACCTCGAACGCATACTTCCACCAATCCTACGACCCCAACTACGCCTACTTCAACCAGCAGCAGCAACAGCAGCACAGCTACGGCTTCAATGACAATCAGGGCGGCGGCATCAACACCCTCTTCGTCTCCGGCCTCCCCGACGACATCAAGCCCCGCGAGATCCACAATCTCTTCCGCCGCCGCCCCGGCTTCGATTTCTGCCAGCTCAAGTACACTGGCCGTGGGAATCAGGTCCACCCACTTAATCTTCATCCCTTTTTTGCTTGATTTTTTATGGGGGTTTCGATTTTTGGCTTGATTTTTGTTTGATGCTGTGTTTGTTTCAGTGTTGGAAATTGGTTTGGATTGTTGAAGGAAATGAGGGTTTTCTTTTGGTTATGGTTGTTCAATCTTCATTTGTGATTCATAAACTTCTTTTATTCGAGCTCACAATGTAATGGACCTAATGGTGGTGAATTTGTTGTTTAACTTGTTTCATGGATGATGCATCTAAGGAAGTATGTGTGTGTGTGTGTGTGTGTGTGTGTGTGTGGTGTGTGGTGGTGGTGGAGGTGGTTTTAGCTTTTAGGTGGGGTTTGGTGGTTTTAGTGAGTGTGAATATGTATAAATTGATTCAACCATCACCCAAAATTGTTTCCGGATATTAGAACAACAACAAAGTCTCAATTCCAAATTAGTTGGGGTTGGCTATATGGATAGAACTCTTCCATTGCAATTAGTGGTGTGCTTTCCAATTCCTTTAAATCCCTCATATCAATCTATTCCAAGTTAACTTCGATCTACCCCTGCATTGTTGAATTTCTTCAGTTTCAATTTAGTCGAGTGTTCAGGATATTAGATCATTACAAACAAAAGACTTTGTTTTTTTTTTTTTTTTTTTGGTATTATAAGGCCCAATCCGAGGTGAGAAGAGTGTGGTGATTAGTTTATGTACAGGCTCAAGTGTGAAAGAGGGGTTCACTCCAAAATGCCAAGGCAAGATGGGGTGTCCACTCCACACATATAAGCCTTCTTATAATTGTATTCTAACTGGTCGATGTGGGACTATCCCAACATTTCCAATGGACCTGAATCATAACAATATTTTTAAGGTGTTGCTTGGATGCTTTTAGGAAATTTAAGCATCCCTTCCTGGGCCACTAATTAGAATGGTAGGTGTTTAAATAGTCGATCAAAAAATTAAGGGGCTGTTATTGCTGTTATTATTAATTTTTTTTCCTTTGCCTGCAGGTTGTGGCGTTTGCTACCTTTTTTAATCATCCGTCAGCTATTGCTGCAATGCATGCTTTAAATGTGAGTTAATTAATTTATGCAGATTGTAATTCAATTCTTTTTTGCCTTTCTTCTTCCTGTTTCGAACTAAATTTTCAAATTATTCTATCTTTTTATTCATTTGGTCATATGTAATGAGCATTTGAAGTGGAAAGATTGATTAACTTTATGGAAATGTGTTCAACAGGAATACAAATGGAAAGGGTATCTTTGATGTGCAATTAAGTGACGTTTCTGGGTTTATAGAAATAGCCTCAAGCTAGATAGTTTATGTGCATGCCTTGGGAGATTGGTTGAGCTATCAGTACTATATAATTTGGTTCTGTGTGCAATCAAGATATTGATCTATGCTTGTTGGGTGACATATGAATAGCATCTAGTCCTTCTATTCTTTTTTTTGAAAAGCTACTATGTCTATTATTTATTAATAATAATAGTTTATAGTTCCAATATACAACAATGAACATTCCACCTCCGCAGAAATTCCTCAACACACAGGACCCCCATTACTACAAATTATGCGTGTCTAAATGCCTTGGGAGATTGGTTCAGTTCTTGGCAGCTACATTATATTTCCTTGGGTTCTGTCGGGTTATGGGGTTGGGGCGCTTGATTAACTCTCATGGGATTAGTTGAACCAATGTAAGGAGGGGCTGAAAAGGTTCGGACCAACATTCATAGTAATCAAAACAAAATAGTGTATCCTATCCACCTACAAAAATCCCAATCCCTCACAAGACTGGAAAAGGATGTATCCTTTCCCCATTTGGAATTAGCAAATCCGAAATGAAGCGAGTTGCTTCAATTGATCCTAAAAGGAAAACCAATCAAGTGCTTTATCCTAGAAAATTCTTCTATTCTTTTCCATCCAAATATTCCACTTGGTAGCAAATATCACCCATCTATAAATCTCTCTATGTTTCCTTGATATCTCCAATGAAGGGAAGGTCATGAAAGCCTAATCCTATGTCCTTCGTAACCTTCCGTTCGTGAAGTAGGACCATTGCCATCATATCTCATATCCATACGAACACTTGCCAAAAAATGTGACTTGCACTTTCTTTGTAGCAAAGACAAAAGACTAAAAAACTAGGGTGAGATATAAAGGCTATGAATCCTTCTTTGCACAACATCAAGAGTGTTAAGCCTGTTCAAAGCGACCAACCACCCAAATTTCTTCAATTTAAACGAAGGTAATGCTTTCCAAATAAAATTGTTGTTAGGAAACTTGGCCAGCTTTGGTCGTCAATAAGGGATTGGTTGATGGATTCACAATAGAAGTGATCTTGTGGCTCTAAATGACCAAGCAACTATCATTTGTAATGGGGAATATGAATGTGTGTTGAATGAGACAAGTAGGATTCTAAGGCTTTTGGCCACCCTCGTATTAGGTTCTCTTCTAAATTTGAAGTCCCACATTGGATAAAAGGAGGAATTGGGTTGGTAGCTGGAAATGAACTTAGAAATGAGTTGGTCCTTGAGGCGTGAATAGAGAATGAAGAGATGAAAAATCGTTAGCAAGAGTGGTGTTCTCATGCCAGAGATCCTCCTAAATCTAATAGATTGTACATTTTTTGAGTTTTAGGGATGTAAAAGAAGAAAAATGTTATAGAAAGAGAAGAAAGACTTCCAAGGACTATGACTCGACCCCCTTCTCACGATTATTGAACCCCAACCATTAGCATGTAACCCATATTTTCCCTTAGCCCATAACGACTCTTTCTCTTTTTAAAACCCCCATAACTACTTCACGAGGAGTGCATCATCCCTCTTTGCGATGTTCCCAACCTGCAATCCACCTTTGGCAAGGTTTTTGTATTTGTTGCCACCCTAGGGCGGAATGCGGGTCAGACATGCACTCGTCCATTCACCCTTGATTCTCGGGCGTGTGCATCTCTTGATTCTTGAGCGTGCACACATCCCGAGGTGTGTCGATGGGCGGACAATGAGTGTGTATCTGACCCGCATGTCTGTGTCGAGGCACCCTAACACTTCCCCTAACAATTATGCATGTTTATACACTACAATCATCAATTTAATATTATTTAATGCACAAACAATGCACGACTTAAAACCGCAAATAATTCAAGCAAATATTAATCACTTTAAGATCACAAGTGGTAACAATTAGAATAGATCAAACTAAATTTCAAATAGAATTGTAATTTCTAATAAGTAATTCATAACAATAAAACATTTAGACATGTGGTGCTTTCATTAAGAACATTACCATTCTATGGCTACAACTTGTCTCTTTTCTTCTCCTCCTGGCTCTAAATGTGTGCAAATGGTGGGCTCTAAGTTTAGGGCAAAGAGCTTCAAAAACACAAAAGACTGGCAGAGAGGGCGACGTAGACGTATAGAGAGTTTTTTTTTTTTTTTTTTTTTTTCCATTTGGCACGGACGGGCATGCGGAGTGAGTGAAGCATGTGGGCCGTTTCTTTGTCTTTTTGTTGGGATTATCAAGGTGGGCTAAATAAAATAATAGGGTTGGGATACATTTGGATTGGGCCTAAATATTACTCTTTTTTATTATGGCTGCCTGATCATGGCTCCACGCCTGTTGCCACCTTACTAAATTCTTCATTCCACCCCCTTCCGTCTTAGCCCACTAAAAACTCCTCAGCCTTTGCTCAACCAGCTTAATGACCTTTGCTAGCATTTTAAAAAGCACTAGGTAAAAAGTTGGTATTACCAATAGGAAAAGTCTAATCAACGCCAACCTCCCTCCTTTTGAGTTTTGACATAAAATCCTTTTTCCATCTATTCAATCTTCTCGCATTTTTGATAGGACACTATCCCAAAAATCAACTCTCCTTGGATAACCACCCAATGGAAGCCCAAGATAGGTCAATGGCCACACACCTGCCAAGCACCTTGTACTGCTAGCTATGCACCCATTCATCTTCAACATTGATTCCGCAAACTTGAGTTTTATCCAAATTCACCTTCAGACTCGACACAAGCAAAAACCTCTCACCACTTGGAGTGCGCTCCCGTTGTTCACCCCTTCTACCTCTAAGAGCAAACAATGTGTCATCAATGAATTGTAGGTGCAACACCTCAACTTTCTGTCTCCCCACTTTGAGTTCCCTCAGTTCCCCAACATTGGGTGCCTGATGAAGCAATCTTCCTATTACATCAACCATAATGGTAAATAGGAATGGAGATAACGGGTCCCCCTTGCCTAATTCCTCACACGGATGGGTTTTGCCATGCGGTCTTCCATTAACCATCCCTGAAAACTAGTTTGGCTCTGACCCCCTCATCCACGTTCTCCACCTACAACCAAAGACTTTCTTTTCCAAAGCATACTCTATGAAAATCCCAATCCACCTTATTGTATGCCTTGGCAGCAAAATCAATGTTGATCGCAACTCCTCTCTTATTCTTAGCCTGATACCTTTCCATTGTCTTATTTACCACCAAAATTGCATCAAGGATACTTATATTTCTCACAAAAGCAAATTGGGTCTCATCCATTGTTAAATGGAGAATACTTTTGTGTATGTTAGCCAACACTTTTGCAATAATTTTGTAAGACTTGTGGTCAAAATAATAGGACAAAAATCACCTATTTTCAAAGAGTTAACCTTCTTTGGAATAAGGCATAGATATGTTGCGTTGGTACATGCATTCACATGCCATTCTCATAGAATTCCTTCATCACATTGAAGACCACCTTTCACAACCTCCCATGAATCATGATAAAAGGGCATTGAAAACCGTCCGGACCTAGTGCTTTATTCCCTTCACAATAAAAAACCTATTCCCTTATTTCTTTCTTAATGAACTCCCTCTCAACTCTCAAGGGCCCCACTCGCTTGATCACCAATTAGTTGCCATCGTAACCCATGTATCTCCCACACCTTAGTTTGATCCGATGAATACCAATTCGTGAAGAAGTTGGTGATTTTTTTAACCACCTCGGACTCTTCAATGAGCAAAGACCCATTCTCCCTTTCAATCTTTGATATGACACTTCTCATCCTTCTATGGTCAAGCAATTTGTTGAAAAACTTGGTGTTCGCATCCCCCTCTTTAAGCCACTTCACTTTTGGTCTCGAAATGCCATCCTATTATCTTGTTAGCTCTCTTGCATAAGATCCATTTTCGCTTCTTTTTGTAGTTATATCCTTCCCACCCTAACAAATTCATGGAATTCCACTTCTCTTCAACTAAAGCCTTGAAGTCCTGATGTTCCGTCCAAGTGTTCTCAAATCAAAATGGAGGAGGTCCTCACTTGGACTTCTCGCTATCAAGAGCAATCGGACAATGGTCGGATGTCACTCTCACAAGGTCCTTCTATTTTGTATGCTTTGTTGTAAGTTTTGTGCATATTCAGTCATTAATGTTGTTTCTGTTCAGCTCCAAAAAAGGGATTGATAACTTGCAAGAGTTCGACAAGATTGAAGAGTATTTCTCTTTGATGGTCTCTTAATGCATTTGCTCACATTTCTGAAAATGGAAAAATCGTTTCATTACAATTTGAACGGAGCAATATAATTGTGGAAACAAGTTCTTTATCCTCTCAAATTTCCAAAATATGGTTAAAACCTAACTAATTTGGGAGCATAATGGAAGAGTTTTTGTAGCCAACCCCAACTATTTTGGGATTGAGGCCTTGTTAATTAAAACCTATGGATTTTTTTTTTTTTTTTTTTTTTTTTTTTTTTTTGGTAGGAAAAACGTAAGGAAGTTGCTATCCCTAATAATCTTAAATGTCCAAGGTGAAGTTGTTAGATGTTATGCAATGAATGAATTATGAGTCTTCACTTTGTGTATGATTCCTGAATGCTACTGTACTATCACTACAGGGCGTACTTTTTGACCCTCAAACAGGTGCTACTTTGCACATTGAGCTGGCGAGATCTAATTCAAGACCTAAACGCTTACGAGGTATTATATTGCTTGTTGCCCTCTCACAATTAATTCTTTTCCATAGAGGCTTGGCATGCTCGCTTTATTGAAAGAGCATTTGATCTGTAACACTTTGGCAAAGCACAACTTTTTAGGTATGTAGTACATGTTATGAGCATCTAGAAATATCAATGACAATTTCTGTGGCAGGTACCGAAGTCTATTTTGTTATTGATAAGAGAGTCAAAGCATCACCAGCTGCCCAAGAAACGAGTAATGATGGTAAATCTAGTTCATATTTAATTAACAAAAAAAGCTCATTGTTGTCCAAAATCTCATGATTTTCCATTATTGTAACCATTCCTTGCAATTTAGATCTTATTTTGAATCTTTTACACCAAAATCTTACAGTTCAGTCCTAAAATACCCCCCATTAATGTTTGATCAATAAGGATCTTATGATTTATACAATTTTTACCGTTGAATCTTGAAACTTGAGACCTCCATGGTTCCTTCTATATTTTTTTTCTCCATCTATGTGAGTTGTTAGATGTTAATCTAACGTTTTTGTCCCTTTCATTTTATTCACTAATGTAGAATATATTTTTAAAACTGGATGTACATATTTCTATGTCGTACACAAATTATCGATGAGTCTATTAGTATTATGCATATGGAGAAAATATAAAATTATTTACTATTTTGTCAAATCATGTTATTTATTTGTAAAAAATTCAATTTAAAGGATCATGAGCAAGGAGTAAAAATATTTAGATTGCTGATGCAAGACCTGAAAAGATGAGTCAACATGGGACCAAACACATAAGTGACATATTATATTGTATTGTTCCAAATATATAAATGAGTAATATCCGAATGAAATTCTCCTCCTAATGTTTTTATGATTCAACTCTGATTTGCAACCATGTTTAAGTGTTTAAGTATTAATAGAAATGGAAATGCCACAATTTTATCCTCAGATTAAATGATTTTTGCATATCTTGTTGTTTGAAAAGTCACAAATATTAGAGATATAAAATTAAGAAGTAGGAATTGTAGGGTGGAGCATTTTAGACATTTAGGATAATCATACAAAAGAAAGACATATTGAGGACGTCATTACTCACAAAATTTAAGCTAGATGGAAGAAATGGAGGAAAGCATTGAGTGTGATGTGTGGTTGAAATATTCCAATTAAACCAAAAGAAAAGTTCTATATGGCCGCAATTAGGTTTGTTATGCTTTGTAAGAGTGAATATAGGCAATTAAGAAACAACACATAGAGAAAATGGGTTTTACTAAGATGAGGATGCTTAGATGAATTTGTAGTAAACTTCATAAGCATAAAAGAAGAAATATAACAATTTCAAAGAAAAGTGGACAACAATAGAAGAAAAAATACGATAAGGGTGGTCGCGGTGGTTTGGATACCTCCAAAGTCGACTTGCAAGTTGCCTAGTTTAAAAACTTGATTCACTAGAAATAGAAAGAGGTTAAAGGTATAAGGGTAGACTTAAGATAATTTAGGATGAATTGGTTATGAAGATTTAAAAGATTACCATATCTCATCATAAATTGTATTAAAATCACGCTCGACGTAAACATTCAATCCATGAAGTTGATTGGAACTATTTCTTTTTTGGAAAAAAATTTGGGTGGCAAACTTTTTGGATACATAGATTTACCACACCGTTGGAATCGTTTGATTTGTTCATCGTGATACGCACCTTGATGTGTGTCCAAAGGATAGCAATAGTTGTGCAACATTGTAAGCTTCAAAATTATGGAAATATCTAAACCTTTTGTTGCAGATGTGTGGACAGAAATATAGTCCCACATCGGTTAAGTGTGACTTCATAAACAAATACTTAAGTTGTGGTTCTCTCCCCAATTGTACCGAAGCCTTTTGAAGTAAAAATCCCACACCTGTGAGTTGAAGTGGCCAAGGTGGAGACAATATCAGTACAAGTGAGATCCACAAACTTGTGGATACAGGCGCAGGCGAGCCCAACAAGTGGTATCAGAGTCGATGGTTTGGCTGGGACAAGGCATGTCTTTTGATAGTCGTAGATATTCCTCGAGTTGTGCCCTTCGAGATGAACGATGCAGATCATGTGGTGAGACATCTTGGAGGGAAGTTGGTCTAAGGTGGAGCCAAGACACCTTAGTGGGATCTCGGTCTAAGGTGGAGCATCTTAATGGGATTTCGGTCCAAGGTGGAGATTGTTGGAGATGCGTGGACCGAAATATAGTCTCATATCGATTAAGTTTGATTGCATAAAGAAGTATTTAAGTTTTGGTTTTCTCCCCAATAGTACCGAGGCCTTTTGGAATAAAAACCCCATGCTTGTGAGTTGAAGATGGCTAAGGTGGGGACAATATCGGTACTAGTGAGATCCACGGACCAGCGGGTACAGGCGCGTGCGTGCCCAACCCTTTTTTATTAAATAACAATAATGATAAAAAGAAGAAGAAAATCTTCTATGTTCAACCAGTACCCTCATTCAAGTGTCATGATCACATTAATGCATATTCTTTAAATTGGTTAGTAGAGTTGGTAGGAAATTGACTAAGAGATAAGTTCAATCCACTTTTTTTTTGAAATAGAATATTGAGCAGAATGCATGCATATAGCTATTAAATCATCTACCAACCCATGCATGTAGTTTGAAAATGTATAGAACCCATCAACTTATAAGCATACATGAGGCCACATCAACAAATTAGAGTTCACACACTTATAGCCTCGGAAACCTGGACTCAGCTGTTTTGGGTCTCGTGTCCGTGTCGATACGACTCTACACGGACACGAAATACGGGTCAGATCCTCACAATCAACAATGGACTCGCGATACTCATTGTTTCCAAATCTTACGCTTAGAGAGGGAGAAGGAGAGTGAACACTACACATCAACGAAGAAACACATTAGAAAGAGAGAAGAAGAAAAAGAAAGAAAATTGATAAACTTATCTCTTCTTCTGTTGTTTTGGATCTTCGAATCTTCGCTCGACTCTCTCTCTTATGCTACCTCAATCTTCAGATCTAGGGATTTTCTCTCTCCTCTCCTCTCTCTCTCTCTCTATATATATAGACACACACACACGTCTCTCTCTCTCTCTCTCTGTCTCTCCCTCTCTCTCTCTCTCTCTCTCTCTCTCTCTATCTGTAGATTAATTTGTACACTGCCATAATACACAACTTGCGCACACAAGATATTTTAAGGAGTTTTTTTGGTTTTGACTTAAAAAACAACTTTTTTATTTAATCTATCTAAAAGAAAAAATGCTTTTTCTAATTTAAATGTTTATATATATATATATATATATATATATATATATATATAGATATAGATATATATAGACTAAGAAAACATATTTAAAACATATAGTTTTTATCCGTGCCCGAGCATCCGTGTCTAAATTTTTGGACACATTTAGCCGAGTCCCTGAGTACCAAAATTAGAGAATAGCCAAGTCTGACCTCTAGACACGTACCCACACCCGACACCCGTATCTGAGTTCGGGTAAGACTTCTGGTTCTGGTGGAACGATATATTCTTTTCTTGGTTCATATGCTATTAGCGGATACATCTCCCCCATTGGATTCTCAAATGGATAAAAGATGTTTGTGAACTCCTCCTCCGAGTCTTCAATAAAGAATATGCCTTCATCAGGTTCTTGCAAGTTGTCAATGGCTGTTTGCATTATTTGAGGATTCCACATATTTTGGGTTGGGCATTCCATAATCTAACCATGTGTCGATGTCATAAGATGGTGTCGCATCTTGATACCCTGGATAGTCTTGGGCATATTGAGGTCCACCCTTGGGCGTGGTTTAATTTGATGTTTGTGTGATGTTTTGTTATATGTGTTGTATTAATGGTGTGTAATTAGGGTAGCCCCGACCTCAACTAATTTGGGAGTGAGGCATTATCGAAACATTTAGTTCTTGTCCTTCTCTGTAAGTCGTCACCTGCACTTGTCTTGCCTCTTTAATTGAGACGTGGGTGCTGTCTATAGTTTCTATATAGCATGTCTTCGCTAGAACATAATAGACCTCACTTGCACCTGTTTTCTTTCACATTCGGCACATTCAGGGGATAATGATGAATTTGTTGTTGTTGTTGTTGAAATATTTTGTTCTTGCCCTTCTCTGTAAGTTGTCACCTGCACTTGTCTTGCCTCTTTAATTGAGATGCGAGTGCTGTCTAGAGTTTCCATATAGTGCGTAGAACTCACTCGCACCTGTTTTCTTTTCACATTTAGCAAATTCAGGAGATGATGATGGATCTGATGAACCATCTGGCTCGGGTGATTCCAATTCAAGCAACCAGGATGATTTAGCTTCTGCAGAGAGGTTCAAAATGCACTCAAAAGCACATAATTTCATTAATTTTAATATTTCTGAACACCCATATTGTTCCAGACCCTGTTGAAATCATGTGCTTGATCAGCATGCAACGTTACTGCATGGCAATCCTGAATTTGCAATGACCCTAAACTCATTATGTGTTTTGCAATTTCAGTGGAGAAACTAAGGTCGACGCTGATAGTACCGGTGTCGCAGGAAATGTAAGTGCATTGCAACAACTTCAGAGTTATACCACAATTTTCAGGAATAGTGTCAATTTATTATTATTTTTTTGTTTAGGATATTTGTGAATTTTGATTTTACGTACCATGTTCTGTCAGTGTTTAATCACCTTCCAATGATCCTTATGTTGTGCCACCCCTTCAACATTGCACCTGAAGAGATATTAACTGATTCCAATATGATTTGCACCATATTTTTTTAAAGGGAAAATTTTGATTTCCTAGTCCTGTAGTCCATGTTTACATATTTTAACGCAGATCATACCAGACCTATGTTGCTTGTGTTATCCGTGATCGTAGTTCTTTTTAGTATTTTTTTTAAAAAAAAATTTTGTTCCCTCTTTCTATTCGCTTATTAGCTGTTGCAGGAGCAGTCAGAAAAACCTGCTGGAGGTGATGTACAGCCATGCTCGACTTTGTTTATTGCAAATCTAGGTCCGAATTGCACAGAAAGTGAATTAAAGCAAACTCTTTCTCAGTAAGACATAATACATTCTACAATGTTTCGTAGTTTCTCAAATTAATAAATCAATGTATTATTGCTGTCACAACGTTTGGTCAAATTCGTTTTTTTGTAACCCTGTTAGTTGATTTATTTTCCTTTTATGAACCGTTCCGAATCTCTTGTACAATCTCAGGTATCCTGGATTTCACATTGTTAAGATGCGTGCAAACCGTGGAATGCCAGTTGCTTTTGCTGATTTTGAGGTATTGATCTTATAACTTTTAGAAAAAGGGGTTTACATATTCATAGTGTTTATGGTGCAAAGTACAGATTTCAATTTTTTGTTGCACATGTTGGACAAGACAAATAGTTTTCAACTTTCCCCTTTTAAAGCAAAAATGCATATGCTAGGTTATGGAAAATTTATTTTTGCATGAACTAAAAATGACCGAAGCTAATTTGGGACTTATTTGGAAAATTGAAATGATTCATGAATCTTCTTCTGTTTACGAATAATGAAGCTCTGGGTCCGGTCCACAATTAAATTCCCTTTTCCTCTCCCATGGAAAACTGAATTCATGGCTGCCTCTTGGTTTGATGGCATTGAACTGACCAACTAAGCTACTGGTTATTGGTAGAAAGTGGAAATGTTTTGCTAATCTTAAGCCAAGAATCAGTTTACCAAGAGAGGAAAGAATGAAGCACTTTTGTTTTGATGAGGTGCTTTTTGGGGAATCGGGCGGGTAATTCAGTTAGAATTTTTTAAAAAAGATGTCTATGTTCCTGGGAGAACTGAAATATCTTCCTTTATGTTGTGTAAGTGGAAAGCAATTATATGATTTTAATTGACCAATTGGTGAATATGTGGTTTGGACGCACGATGATGATAATTGGATTTGCTATTTAGGAAGAGTTAGATGGCTTGTTAGGAAAAGTAACGTATTGACAATCAATGTTAGCAAGAATTTATTTTGCCTAACTTGGGGAAATCAGGTCAAGGCATTAGGTAATGTTGACCTCGTTCCCAAGAACTAGAATGGTGAAACTTGAAAGGGAGGAAGTGGCTTTTAAAGTCACCTGCACTAAAGGAAGATGTCATTGTAGAATCACCCAAGGCGATTCTATAATTACCTTTGGGCTGTTTAACTTGTTCCTTCAAACGCAACTAAACATTTCACTTGACCATGGAGGAAGATGCTAATTAAAATATATAGAGATGACTAATAAAGAGTTGTCCTTGATATAGCAGATTGGAGAAGATAAATATATGTTGCCTGCCTAATCTAGTTAGTGTTTGAAAAAAAAAGAAACCTAATGTAGTTGGCGGCTGAAGGGTTTCCTGGGTTTGGGTTGCAAGTTTTGTGCATTTGGTTCTCAAAATCTCTCAAAAAGTGGATAATTAAGAACATTTGTACTGGATATTTAACTGACTGGAAATGTAAATAGATAGAGAATCTTGATTGAGAGATAAAGTAGAAGAATGAGATTAACTGCTTAACATATTAAAACCTGTAATCAGGAAAAACCTACAATACTCCACAATTGATTGATTCAGAAATTTCTTCAATTTGTCGATTTTCAGTGTAATTTTGGCAATGTGAATTTCTTTCCTACTGTCTTTTCTTAAGTTTTCTCCATTGTACTACCATTCTCTAGCAATTTTCTAGTATTTAAATTGATGACTATATAGACCTAAAAAAATCAATGAATATATAATGTACTTATGTTTGATATGTTTGAGAGGGATTAGTGGAAGGTTGAGAGAGTAGAAAGTAAGGAGTACTGTTTGAGATGGAGCAGTTTTTTTTTTTTGTTGTTGGTGGGGACCCATATGTTGTTATAGACTATTATATATTTACAAAGTACAATCTCAGTTCATTTTATTCCATTAGAGCCTTGAGTGTATAGTTATAATTTAGACAAGTAGTTGCTAGTAATTATGGAGAACAAGTAGTTAGTAGTAGTAGTAGTTATTGTAGAGCTGTTTTATTTTATCTGGACCTTTCACTCTAATCCAAATTACCCGTGTTAGATACTTGAAACGAGTCCGACACATGAAAGGATATGAATACTCCATTTTAGGAGCTCTTTGTATTAGAAGATTCAAAATGTCAACGTAGAAAGAAAGAAAAAAAAAAAAGAACTTCCTAATGTAGAACAACAAATGAAAAATAAGAAAAAATATAGGTTTATAAGCTATTATCTATAGAAATATACTAGGATGACCCTTTTTGGGACACCCGGAATGGACACCCGATTGTTGGTGTCTATTCATTTCCGCATCGATGTTTGTACGCACACAAATCGATGTGTATTGAATGGACACCAATAACCAGGTGTCCATTCCGGATGTCCCAGAAAAGTCACCTTAGCATCTTCCTTATCCATATGCTATTACACATATCTAAACATACGTGCCTCAATTGTTGGACACTTTTTGCCGTGTCCTCGTGTCCTTAGATAATAGGCAGGTTCATTTAGAAACATGCACACACCTGACACCCTCACCAAGTAACATAGTTATAGAAAACAAGTAGTTAGTAGTAGTTATTGTAGAGAGCAACTAGTTAGTAGTAGTAGGAAATAGCAAAAAAAAAAAAAAAAACACTATTAGATTTTTTGCAAATGCAAAATAAACTTTTCTAATTTTGCAAATATATCACAACCTATTATATTTTTTGCAAATGTAGAATGAACTTTGTGGTTTTTCAAATATATCGCGAACTTTATTCTTTTCTTGCAAATCTATTGCATCTCTAATTTAAAGAAAAAACACAACAAAATAAAGAAAGACAAAATAAAAAAATAAAACAAAAGAAATCAAGAAACGTGAAGCTCTTGTTGCCTTGGCCACTATAAATTTTAGCATTTTTTACATTTTATTTTCTTCTTAAAAAAAAACCTTTATTGGTTGGCATCAGAAATATCTTAACATTATAGCTACACTAAATACGCTTTTTTTTGCTTAAAAAATATGTTTTTTAAAGCCACTATAGTATTATGTTGCATAAATCAAACTACACTGAAAACAATGTGTTTGTGCACAAAATAAAAATGTTTTGCCACAAAGTAATATCTACAAGACTACAAAGTAATTCGTGTTTATCGTTTAGGTTTCACCGTGAACTTTTTTTGTGCGTTGGTATGAGCTTTTGTTTCTTTGTTCTTTTTTATTTATTTTTTCAATTTTCTTTTTCTTATGTTTTTTTGATGTGTTTTTTAGAATGCACAAATTAAGGTGGATCGTCGAATTCAAGCAAAATTAGGGGTGTGATAGATTTGCAAAAAATCTAATAGTTTGTGATATATTTGCAAAATCAGAAAGTTTATTCTGCATTAGCAAAAAATCTAATAATTTGTGTTTTTTTTTGCTATTTGCCCTAGTAATTATAGAAAACAAGTAGTTATTGGTAGTTCTTAGAGTAGGTTTATGATTTAAATTCTATAAATACATGCAATGAAAATTCTCTTCTTTGCTAATTCTCTACTAATTTTATGGTGCATGCATAATATAGTGCCTTCGTTGACCTTCCTGCAATCTACTTACTGTTGATCCACATGTTGTTGCAATGGTTCATCATCAACACAGTTCTTCTCCTACAAGATGAAAAAACAAACATTTTCTATCGGGAGAGATTTAACGAAAGCACCATATGATGCATGCATCATAAAAACTCGTTGGAAATTAATAACAAGAGAGAACATAGCAAGAATAAGGGAAGAGGAGAAACGAAATAGCGATAGAAGAGTAGAGAGAAGTTTAGAGTGAGGGAAGAGAGAACGGTACTGAAGAAGGAAAAGAATGGAGTTGAGAGACTTGTAATTTTCCATATAGCTTTCTTTCCGTAACCAGATACAATGTTAAAATTGTAGCTTTAACTCTTTGTCCTTCTCTCTTCTGCGCAGGAGGTTGAACAAGCAACGGAAGTGTTGGAGGGTCTTCAAGGCAGCATGCTACCATCATCTGACCGCGGTGGTTTGCACATAGAGTATCCTTTCTTTTTTTATTTATATCCTCAAAATTAAGCTCATGCCATACCAACCTGATGCTTCCATTATGTTTGTTTTCGTTTTGTAAAATCTCAAACTAGTGGTATTCCTGACTTTCAGCAATGCAGATATGCAAGGTCTAAGATGCGGAAGTCTTAGGCGCAATTGCCTTTAATATAAGCAAACCAACTCTATTCAACAATGGCGTTTCGTGGCCTGTTGATTACTGGTTTTCAGTCTGGTGCATTAGTATTCATCAGTTATGTAAGGTAGGATCTATCCCATGAGATTGAAATGATAGATGGTTTCTTACTGTCAGACAAATATATACTTAATTTTGTATTCCCAGAATGCATTTGCTGCAAGGATTGTCTATATGCACCAGGACTCTGAGCTCACAAACTGGGTATTTTAATTCCAAAGCTAAGTAGTATGCATCTTTTCATTAGTTGCATCACTATCATAGTCTCTTTATAAGTATCACGGATGACTATGACACTTTTTTTTTTTTTTTTTAATGACCATGGCATCTGCACCCTTTGGGTACGACTAATCTCATGGGGTAAAGTTGGTTCCACCAATCCTATTGATCGGGAGAGTTCACTAAGAAATGCTTTCATTATTGATTCTAGGACTCAAACACGCAACTTTCTCCTTTTGAAGAAACTCACTTGTCAAATTCTTACCACTTCACTATCCTTATTGGGTGGTATGAGAATTTTTTCAACAATAGCACAATTTGAACTAAAAACACTTTGACAATCTCACGGATGAGTGAATAACTATGCTGCATCAGTTGTTGATAATTTTGTACGGATCATTGCATGCACCCTTCATTTTCATCCTTCTTTTTTATTTATTAAGTATGTAATAATTTTTATTTATTTTATAATCATGTGTTTGATTTTTTTTTTTTTTAGCCCTTCTAGGCTTTGGTTTGATTAATTTTATAATCTTATAGGAGTTAGGATGTCTCAATTTCATAACTCAGGTGGAAGTAAAAGAGTATCATGTAGGTACTAAACAATTGAAATTCATGACTTCAATTTTTATTTTTATTTATTTTATTTTATTTTATTTTATTACAACATTACAACTCACAACTTTTTTATATCTTACTTTTCGATAAGTGATATCTTTCAATATCACTTGAAATGTTTTGGCATAAAAAGAAAAATTCTTTTGAGTTGTTGATTATGAGGAAACATGTGGACATTAAAAATTGGCATGTGGGAAGGGAAGGTTCTGGAGAAAGGTTGAATGGCAAAGTGACACCATGCTCTTTGATGCAGCTACTGAAAATGATGCCATATTTGTATGTACTGTTAGCTCATCCGTCCCTATCTCTCAAAAGTGATAAAACACAACATGACAAATCACTTGAAAACCAATTAATTCAATTGTAAATGTCTTTATTTTTTGGTCATAAAAAAATGTAACATAATTAACTCAAGTAGGTTTAAATTTTTAACTAAACATCTATTTAAGACTCATTTATTTGCAACATATTATCTCATCATGGGCGTCATAAACATTTTTTTTCAAAATAAACATTTATTTTAGATGTAAATACCAATGCCAATATAAATAAGTAGGCTCGAAATTTTAATTTCAGATATGTGACCAACAATGACTGAATTATGAGTAGTCAGATTAATATGAATATTATGGTTGCAAGATTAAAGAAAAGGCTTGTGTGTGTTTGATGTCCTAATTAATATTAATGTATTATGTGAATCAAGAGAACTTGCCGGAGAAGGAGGTTGATGGAGAGAAGGGATCCATGGAAGATTGGTAAGAATTTTTCAAGATAGTTAGTACATCAACTAGGTACACATCTATTTATGTCAGAT
This sequence comes from Stephania cephalantha, assembly GCA_039657325.1. NCBI lineage: Eukaryota > Viridiplantae > Streptophyta > Magnoliopsida > Ranunculales > Menispermaceae > Stephania > Stephania cephalantha. The sequence goes on from CM077576.1 coordinate 42,826,832, forward strand.
TGAAATCATTTCTGGTTTTTGACTAATTCCAGAGGGTAGATTATTGAATATTTGCAATTGGTTTATATATTTGGATTATTCATTTGAAGCTAATAATCCAACTATATTGAAGTTTTTAATTTGGATTTGAAATCATAAAGATATGAATTTTTGAAGTTGCAAGACCAAAACTAGAATTCTGCATGTTATATTAGGAATTAGCCTATGTAATTTGGTCATAACTTGCTCATTTTAGATCTAAAGTGATCCAAACTGATGTCATTTGAAAGCTTACTCAAAATTTAACAACTTTGCTTAACCGAAGATGTTTTAATTCAATTGTTTTCATATCTAAAGGTGCTATACAAATTGGTGCTGGAATTCAGAAGAAAAGTTTTGAAACTAAACTTGTTAAAGGCATAACTCCCTAAGTACTTATCCAAATGAGCTGATCTTTTAGTATCTTGTATTTGGGTATATTTTCTACCTTGTGACCAAAAATCCTTTTTTGGAAATATAGGTTTGGAGGAATAGATTTTCTAAGTCCGTTGGTCGGATTAGGTTCCAATTAGAGCTATGTTTATTAGATTCATGATATCTCTTTCGTTTTAAATCGAAATTTTGCAAACTAAACCTTCTCGGAAAGCTAGGATAGATATCGACGATCTTTGTAGGTAGAAGAGTTCAAGATTTGTACCATTTCATGCCTAAAAATGCGTTGTAACATAAGACCGAAATAGAGACTTAATTTAGTCTATATGGTTGATTTGGGAAGATCAATTTGAAACATATTCAATCAATTTGAATACACAATAAACACACTTAACTAACTTCAGGGACTTAGGGGATCGTAGTTCGGGTATCGGGGAGCTTGTCGGGTCGGATTCGGGTGTTCGGGGGAGTCGGAGCGCGTGTTGAGGTGCGTAAACCCATTGGAATGCCTCACATAATTTATGATTTGGTTTATCGATTTTGCTTTTCATGTGTGACTGCTGATGGGCACACATGGGGTTTTCACCCCTATTTCGGTGTGTGTACATATTGGCTGTGGCTAAATCGCATGCACGGATTACTTGTGATAGTGTTCGTGTCGATAGCAGTAGAATATATCTACGACTGTCGGGAGGGATTAGGGTGGTCCTGATGTGTAAGAGCGTCGGGAAGGAACCATGCTGTTTACTGAAGTTGGGGTTTAACCACTATAAGCTTGTAAATATATACGTGGTTCCTAATCAATTTATCGATTCCTGGCTGGTGTAGGTCAGAGTTTTCTCGTGACTATACGGATGTTTGCTGATTAATAATTTATTTCAGAACTGGTATATGTTGTTTATTTATTTCACGCTACTGTTTTTGCTTATCGTGTGCTGCTTACATTCATGGGAATATGACGTACTGTTGTCAGGTGTTATATTCACATGTCTCTTAGTTTATCGCTTTATTTCATGAATATTGTGTGGACTTCTCTTGGGATTTTACTCACCGGACTCATCACCGTATTTGTTGGGTGACTCGAGTGCAGATCATTCGACAAGCAAAAGCAAGTGGCAAGGAGGTACTGGACGACTACTTTTGAGATTGTGGAGCCACTCGTGTGTGATATCAGTATGTATTTATTTTACTTTTGTTGGGTTTTGGGAACCATAAAACACTGATTACATGTATATGGAACTTTTATTATACTGAACTCGCCTTGATATATAAATGGTATCTTTTGCCGGGTTTTCCACTACTTAGGATTATTAAATACTGTATAACTTACTTAAATTAAGACTTCCGCTATAAAATTTCATTATAACTTGATAAATTGATTAATCGGCTAATGAAATCATTAATAATAATATGGAAATTAATTAGCTAAGTTAGGAATAAATGGAAAAGTGTAAGTAGCCAGGTTGGTCGCGGAACGTCAAGGATATGCGAGCCATGACGTGGCAAGGCTTGATGATGTAGGATGCAATATAGCGGGTAGCAAGGCGGCCCGGAATTTGGGGCCGCCACACATATTGACACATTTCCCACTCACTCAATCTAATTAACACCAATTTGTAACTCACTTGATGTCTAGATGTGTTAATACATATATCTATGATCATCACATGGCTATTGTTTTAACTTGCAAACTTAGGTACATTAAATGTATAATCAACCATATGCCACATTTAAATAATTATTTAAGTTACATTAAGCCTAAATAAACTTACCACTATCACTCTCTACCCCCGTCCCATGCCGGTATGCATCTCGAGGAGCGTCCCCACTCACGTCTCGACACCTATACACAAGTAGGAGTGACTTAGTAATTTACTCGTATAATACACTAGGCATACACCACAACAAATATAACATATACCTCGGCCCTCTCGCCTCGGCCGCGACACGTATCTCGATGCGGGTCCCACGTCATGAGTCACCGATCATGATTAAGAGATTAAACTAGGATTTAAAATTTCGAGTCGTGACATGGTTGCTAGTAGAGATGTAGTGGGTTAGGTGTTGGAAATGTATTTTTTTCAAGAGTTGGAAATGTATTAATCTTTTATGTTTCTTGAGATACTCACTTGAGGATCTAAGTAAGGGATAATTACTTAAACCCCAATTTTTCCATTTCTCTCTCATTTGAACAAAAGAAAGTAAAGAGGATAGAGGATGTGGTGCTAGGAAGGAGAGAGAGAAAGGTGAAGGATTTGGTGACTTTGTGTATGAAATTGTTTGAATTTTTGGGGATCCAAGAGAAGTAGAACAATAGTGACGACTCCATTAAAGCCGTATGTATGTTCTTCACCAAATCTTGATAATGCATGTTCTAAGATTGTTGTTCTTCATGACTTTTGGTGTATATGAGTAGATCGACCCTCATGGATAAGAATCCCTTGTTGGGGAATCATTTTTGAAGTTATTATTGTTGTTGGGTAGTAATTATGTGAGGAAGAAGATGAATAGTAACTTTGTGGAAAGTTGATTTAATGTCTTTTGCTTATGTTTTAGCTCATTTTATTGCATGATAATGAAAAATGAGGTGCAAAATAATTTTGGGAGGATTGTATAAGTTTGAATGCCGTAAGGGTTGAGACTCTAAGATGAACAATTAAATTAGTTGAGTTTTTACTATATAGAGCGTTACGCCCATAAAGCATGCTCAAAGTTATGAGCATACACAAAGTTTCAAGAATGCTCAAAATTTGAGTATGCTCATACTTTAGTAAGCTCAAACATCGAGTAGACTCGAAACTTTCAATACACACGACTTTTTTAGCTTGCTCAAATATTGAGCCTGCTTAATTCTTACTGATTAGGCTAAATGACTTGAGCTAGCTTGTAACTAATTTAAAACACACTCTAAATACTCTCTAATGACCTCATGAGGGATAAGGGACCGTAGGGGACGCATTCCGAGCGTGTTCGGGAAAGTTGGAGCGCAAGATTGAGGTGCGTAAATCCCTTAAGAAACACATCTTTAGTATTTAATTGTTTCAATTGTGTTATCTTGTATTCTTTGATGTTCATTATCCATGTTCTATCATTGCTTTGATTTGGTTTAACGGTTGATAGTTTTGTTTACCGCCGGTTTATTCGGATGTTGTGTTGTATGCGTGGCGGCCTCAAATCCCGAAGCAACCTTGGGACCTACCATGTCGCATCACACGTCACCAAGCCCTGTCACGCCATGGCCTACTTACCTATGACGCCCCGCAACCTAACTGTTTGTTTACAATTTTCCAACTAACACTAATTTAGCTAATTAATCTCCATATAAGTATTAGTTATTTAATTAGTCGGTTAATCAATTTATCAAGTTATATTACAATTTTACAAAGTGGAATTCTTTAAGTAAATAAATTATACAATATTTAACAACCTAAGTAGTGGAAAACCCGACAAAAAAATAATATGTATATATCAAAGGCAAAATAAGTATAGCAAAATATCCATATACATGTATTCGGTGTTCTACAAATTCCCCAAAACTCAACTAAAAGTAAATACATACTTATTGTAATCAAACATAAGTTGGCGTCTCTATCTCGAGAGGTAGTCCCCCAATACCTCCTTGCCGTCGAAGGATCTACACTCGTCACCCAACAAATACAAAGACGAGTCTAGTGAGTAAACTCCTAAGAGAAGTCCACAAAATATTCATGAAATAAAACTCGATAAAATACAAGACATGCGAATATGACCTCTCGCAACAAGAAAGTCATACTCCCATGAATGTAGGCATCATATGACAAACAAAAACATTAACATTTAATAAACAACACATACTAAATAAACAAGCTCGGAAATAAAGCATTAATAAATAAACAACCGTATAATCATGAGATAGTAATCGATATAAAATAGGATAGGAACTATGTATATACTTACAGTCTTATAGTGACTACACTCCAACTATAGTTAACGGATGAACCTCTCCAGGCACTATTTCAAGTCAAGTCAATGGAATAACTTACATCCTTCTCGACGATCGTAGATATAGTCTACGTCGTCGACACAAGCACTAAACACAAGTAACCCGTGCAAGTGATTTAGCCACAACCAATATATACGCAAATCGAGATAAGAGTAAAAAACCCATGTGTGCCCACCAGCAGTCACACATGTAACCCGATATCGATAAAACAAAATCATGAATTCTGTGAGGCATTCCAATGGGTTTATGCACCTCAATACGCATTTCGACTTCCTCGACTTCCCGAGTCTACCCCGCTACACTCCCAACTACCGTACCATAGCCCCGAGTCCCATGAGATCCATTTCCTATGTTTTAGACTGATTTAAGGTGTTTAAATTAATTTTAGAGTTCTATTTCCCGAAACAACTCAAATTGGAATCAAATCCAACTAGTAATATTGTAAAAATCATTTCTCCAAATTTATAGCTCTAAAACTCATGATTTTTTTGTCACAAGGAAGTTAACATACCCAACAACAACATACTAAAATGAGCTCATTCCGATAAGAATTGAGAGAGTTATGCCTTGTCAAAGTTCATTTTAAGAATCTCGTATTAGCACTTCAACAGCCTGCTTGTGGAGCATTTTTGAGCTAGAATGAGTTTGAATTTCAAATTTTCTCCAGTGAAAAAAGTTGTAGATCTTTCGGTAAGCTTTCCAACGGAGTATGATCTGCCCCATTTGGAGTTTGTATGAGAGATTTTGCTCAATTTACAGAGGTTGGGTAAAAAATTTGCTGAGAACTAATCATGTATGCATCCAGAATTCACGAAACACCAATTTCTTGCCAAAACTAGTTTGAAACATTATTGATCATCAGGATGAGTTTAGAACTCTCATTTAGGCAAGAAAATATTGGCTTAATCTTTGAAATTCATTTTTGCATAAAACCCCCAAAACTTGAGTTTTCATGTACACATCTTGATGAAGTTAAGCAAATAAAGAGTGAGTTCTTTGTACCTAGATGATGAACTCTTGGATTTGATCTTCCTGGCATGATTCCTCTATAAGATAACCTCCCTTCCTCCTTGTTTTTGATGAATTTCCCAACACTCCATCACAAGAACAAAATTTGTTATTGTTGCATGAAGAGATTTCCTACTAACTTAGCTATATATATTTTATGTTAGAATCAATTGTGTACACGTATCTCAAGGTCATTTTAATGGTCCTTGTTAGCTCCTACGCCACTAACTTCCATCTTGTTGACACAAATTTTCAACTTAAATATCCTAGGATTCCATTCTAGTGCGAATCTTGAGGCAAATCTATGACATCAATTTTTTTTATCCAATTATAGACAATTGAAATCAATTGATTCAATTAATTTAACTTAGACACTTTTATACATATTAGGCTATTTAAGGTCTTAAATTGGTGTACTACCACTTCCCCTAGATACCAAATTACTCAGCATCTATTGCCCCGCGTCTCGGCATGCATCTCGAGGCGATCCAGTCCTTGATGTAACGATTATTATGACTTAGCATATAGTTTGATTATCTATTTTATACAATATTCACCCTTGTTCTAGTCATTTTATTTAAGTTAACATTATAACTTAGTGTATAATACGCCTACTCGATACCCGCATCGACATGCTTTACGAGGTGTTTACTCGTCATACAACCTCACACGATAGCAAAGTACACACATGCAATGTTATAATAATATAATGTTTTAAACATCACACATAAGCAGCCATCATCCACAAATAATATATTTCCTCGATTCTCATGTCCGAGTAAATCGAGTTGTCCATGTAACACCCAAATTACAACCGTTAATCCTTGAGATTAATGTTAATCCTAGTTTAATTAATTTGGGCCATTACAGTACGGGCTCTAGTATGCTAGACCATAGCACGTGTCACTCGCGCCCTAAGTGAATGGCAACTTGAGCCGCCGATCTTATTGGTGCATGTGTTCGGCAGGTTGTGATAAAGACCGATCCTTTACTAGTAGTTCGGATGTGAGCCATTGTGGTACAAGCCGCTAGATCATCCAGATTGACGAAGTATGGTCTAGTTCTGCTACGCGTGACACAACTATTTAGTTTCATTGGTTTTAGTTATGCATGCGATTATCTTACAGTTGCTTGTTTATTTCCGCATGTTTATTTAACAATATTTTTGGCTTCTTTATTATTGAATGCTCGATGGTTTTCTTTTGCGATCTTACTCACATGACTCATCATCTATTTTTTTGTGATTACTGAGTGTAGATCAAGGAAGTCTAAGGACTATTTCTGATTGCCTACAGTCCAGGACTTACTAGTATGTGTTCATTTTGATATTTTGTTTTACTTTTGGTGTATGAGAGACTTGATATACACTGTACATGTATATATTTACTTATCACAAAATGATGCCGCCGATATATAATATACTTTATTCTGGGTTTTCCACAGTAGAACTGATGCTTTATATGACTTGAAAGTTATTAAAAATCTATGGTTATACTATGATAAGACTTCCGCTGTAAATTACTGGTTACCTATTTGCAACTCTGTAAAACACAAGCCATACTTGTAACTTAATGAATATCTTAAATAATTGGCAAATAATATAAAGCATATGATGACTAGCACGCACATTGAGGAGTGCTAACGTGGTGATGATGTCATCAGGGCTGTGGGACCCGAGTAGTAGCTCACCCGGTGGCCTCGGGACGCGAGGCCGCCATACAACTCATACGGCTCTTCATATTCCCGGTATTGTTAATGGCCATCGTGTTATTATTTTGGTCGACTCCGATTCTACATATAATTTTATTCAAACACGTATGGCACATCACCTTGGTCTAACAATGAGCCCTTCCGAGTAATTAACAAAGTGATGGTGGCCAATGGGGAGACCTTTGGTTGTGCTGGGGTTTGCAAGGAAGTTCCATTAGATTTAGGTCCCTATTTTTGTGCAATTAGTCTTTCATTCTTCCTTTATATGGGGCTAATATTATTTGGGATGTTCACTGGCTAGCTCATGTTCACCCTGCGGTCTGTCCGTGTCACCACCCGTACCGTGAACCGGCGGTCTGACCGACCCCAAAGACGTTCCAGACTCGCTTGTCCATTCTTTTTATAATTAAGTTAAATTCAAGTACGGAATTCGATGAACATATAATAAAATACTAGAAAGTAAACGAGAACCTAAGTGGAGAAAACACATGTCATATCATCAGTACCATAAATCCAAGTCAAGGAACATGTCCAAAAGTATCTCTAATCCATGCATAAACAAAAGTTCGGTATATAAAACAAAATATATATACATAAAAAAAATCAATCCTACAAAGAAGATCGTAGGCGATCTGAAATCGTCGTCTCCCACCGGTGCGCCTTATCCTTCCCACGATCATTGGAGGATGGATCTAAGTTCCCAAAGGCCCCTAGAAGTGAACAACAGGGTTTTATAAAAGTTATAGCATAATGTAATTCGACAACAAATAATATATATAAATTGCATAAATTAAACATGATTCAATCCTTTTCTAGCATGAACAGGCGGTTCCCATGAACCCCATTGGCAAAGACCTAGCTCGAATCTCGTCGGTCCAAATGGCGTTCAAATCGACGATCGGGGAGGTCCCGTCACGCGAATTAGTGAACCCGAGTGGCACCGACATACTTTAACTCCGTCGTAGGAAAGGTTGGAAGGCGGAAACCTCCTCCAACTACCATACTAGCCGGAGGGATGAAGATCATCGTATAGTCATCCTCGAAGCCGCCCGACCGGCCGAGGGGGAGACTTTTCATTGTCGAAGCTTGCCCCATCTAATTTTGGAGCAACTTCTATATGTCCTTATGTATATATGCATGACCATAGATAATCATGATGCGATGCACACCTAACTTATGCGATCATATTATGATGCGTAATAAAGTTTATAAATTCCTAGTGTTCACAAACCTCGTGTGTTGCATATCGAAACCCGACCTCGTGTTTGGTACTTTGTGGTACATGTCAAAAGTCCCACCCGAGTGTCTTAGTTTTAAAAGTTTGGTGTTAGACTCGAGATTTTGATTTTATTTACCTAGTTACGCCCACACATATATCCCAAGGTTATTAATCTAATTATGTAATTCTTTGAATTTATTAATATACTTTAAATTTCATATACAATGAACTACTTTGATAGCTTAATTTGATAATCAAAATCTTCTAATTTGACAAGTACATGTACACAAGGATTTATGTCTACTTATTATCTTTCCGAAAAGGTATGGTACGCGCAATTCCGATAAAAAACGAAGGAAATATCAAAGTTTTACAAACACTGCGCACATCTTAATTTCATTTCGACCATCAAGGTTACAAATTCGATTTCTCCTAGGGTGTTCTTGATAGCAAAAAAATCAATAGGAAAAAATATTTTTTGTATTAAATCTTCTATGGAGATTTTTCTCATGAAAATTTTCTAATGGTTGTTTGATTGGAGGTGATAAAAATTTTCTTTTCAAGTGGGACCCACACTTTCTTCTCTAAAATCTTTCATTAAACCACAACTGTCTTATGGTGCACCTCGCTTCCCTCCCACCGCCGAAAGAGCTTCCGCCCTCTTCCACCCCACCACCACCCGCCTCGCTATCGCTTCCTCCTCTACTGCGCCGCCGCCGACGTCCCCCTCCACTACTCCACCGAGCACCACCTCCTCCCTCCTCCTCCTCCTCCCACCGCCTCCCACAAACTCCGCGCCGCCCTTCACCTCCATCTCCTCTTCCACCACTCCCCCTTCATCCCACCAAAAACCACAGATTCTTAGAGCTTCTAACTAATCGCCAAAAATTTAATCACGAAATTAAGGATGACGAGGAGAGGGAGATGGCGTCAAAGCTTTGAGAGGGCACCGGCAAGGAAAACGAGAATGGATTGTATGTTAGAGAGGTGGTAGTGGTGGTGGTGGTGGTGGTGAGGAAGAGATGGGTTTATTTAATATGATGACTAATGAGTTCGATGCCGCGAGTTTTTTTGTTAAAAAACTTGAGTTTGGGTAGAAACCGAGGGTTTTTCATAAAAGTACTAATGTTTTTTGTTTAAATCCGAAAAATAGGGTGGTGTTTTTTTTTTTTCCCGTAATAGGCAATAGCGCCTTTTCAAAAGGCGCTATCAAAGTGGGTAAATTTCGTTGTCGACGTGACGGTCCACGTAGGACCAGTTTACACGATATATATCGCCTTTTGAAAAGGCGCTATTCGTGTAAAGTCGTCCACGTGGACCGGTTACACGGATAGCGCTTTTTCAAAAGGCGCTATCCGTGTAACCCTTGCGACGTGGACATCCACGTGGACATCGATGGGTCGAATATCGCCATGGGTTGTACGGTTGTCCGCCTCGCAATACGCGCACTACGTGTAACCCGGCCGACGTGGACATCGGCCGCTTTGGCTTGGCGCCATGGGTTGTGCGGGTTGTCCGCCTCGCAATACGCGCACTACGTGTAACCCGGCCGACGTGGACATCGGCCGCTTTGGCCGGCGCCATGGGTCAGGCGGGTTGTCCGCCTCGCAATACGCGCACTACGTGTAACCCGGCCGACGTGGACATCGGCCGCTTTCTGGGCTGGCGCCATGGGTTGTACGGGTTGTCCGCCTCGCACGCGCGACGCCGGCCAATGGCGAGGACGGAGCGGCCGAGTACAACGCAGCCTGAAAGAAGAACGTCCATGGGGACGTCGCGATCAGCGGCAGCGGCGGTGGCGAAAGATCGGCGAGTCCATTTGGTGAGGTGGCGGTGACGCGGCGCAGCGTGTACGAGATAGCGCCTTTTTGCGTGTACGATAGCGCCTTTTCAAAAGGCGCTATCTCGTACACGTGGCCGCCACGTCACCGCCACCTCACCGCCATGATTTCCTCGATAACGCCTTTTCAAAAGGCGTTATCGGATGTTGGTGAGTTGGCGGTGAGGTGGCGGTGACGTGGCGGCAGGCGTGTACAGATAGCGCATTTTGAAAAGGCGCTATCTGTACACGCCGGCCGCCACGTCACCGCCACCTCACCGCCAACCAAACCACCCACACCCAATAGCGCCTTTTCAAAAGGCGCTATTGCCTACTTCTGTAATAAAAAAAAAATCCTCTCTATTTTGAGAAATTAATTGTAAACTACCCCTACTTTTGGAAAAACACCGTAAACCGAGTCCCTCAAAAAGTCTAGAATTTCCATCCCAAATTAAGAGAAAACAAACGAGAAAAATTAGTAGGTGGATTTTTTTTTGTGCGGTTACATGTGTATCAAACACAGAAAAAATGGTTATTCTAAAAAATAAAACAATTTTTCATGATTTTTTCTCATTTTCTTTGCTATCAAACACAACCTTAGTGTTTAGCTTTAAATACCATGAGGTTTTATCACGGGTTGTTAACATACCCAATAACAACATATCCAAAGCTCGCTCCAATTGAAGTTAAATTGAGTGAGTTATGCTCATCGTAATGCCAGGTCTAATTCTTGATGTTTGAACATGGTTAGTTTATTCTTTTATGTTAATTCATCTTGTTTCGACTTGGGGTCTCTTAGGGGACCACTTGGGTGTTACTTGAGTTCCATTTACATAAGTTTACAACAAGAATTCCACAATTTAACAACCTATAGCCAATTTCACCATTAAAGTACCTTAAAAGCTTAAGTAATTCAACTTTTTGAACATACATTTGATCAACCTCAATCTCGAGTCAAATTGGGAATAAAGTGAGTTGAATTTGAGTCTTAAGACATTTCATATCAGCCCATGAAACCTAAATTCCAAACTCAAAGTTAAATTTCTAAATTCAAGCCCAAAATATTGAATTCCAAGTCATGCAAAGTTTGATTTCTTGTTTCTTAGTTCATGCTTGTTTAGATGCATCAAATTTGATTTCAAATCTAAACACATGCATGATATTATTGTCATTAAACCACATCAGCCCACATTCATTCTTTTGCCATTAAAATCCATGAAATTCTTATGCCATCAAAATCCATGAAGTTGGAAGGGAAAATAGAGGAGTTACCTTAGGATTGTTGTGGATTTAATGTTTCTCCTCTTCAAAACTCTAATTGCACTCCAATTGCTCCTTGAATCCTTGATTTCTAGCAACTCATGTTCTTCCTCTCAATTTTTGTGGTGTTTTCATTTGCAATAAAAACAACTAAGTGTTCTTTATATACCTTATATCAAATTAAAATAATGGCCTATATATGTGCCTCGAGATACGAGTTTGTGGCACATCTAAGGGTCCAAACTGGATCCTACACTTCACCATTAGCAACGTAATTAGTTTAAGTTAAGTACTTAATTAAGCCTCCAAATCAAGTTGCTTAGTTGTTAATTTGGAGACATGAATTTGTTTAGATTGACAAGTGTTGCTTATAAGTGACAAGTGTCACATATGACATGATTATGTCTCCAAACTAGATCTAGATCTTAACCCTTCATTTAGATGTATTTATGAATCTCGAGATCAATCCTATGTACAACATAAAGTTCATGCATCATAATTTCTTGTTTGATTGTTATGTAACACATATGTTACATTTTACATAGGCTATAATTTTTAATTTAAAGCATAGGCTATAAGTAGAATTTTATTATATTCCTACCATAAGCATATTAATCAATTTTGATACACCACTTAGGTCAAATTAAACCAAGTTAATATTAGATCATGATACTAACCTAAATTATGTATTTCCCGCCTAATGCATATCCCGAGGTGAAACCCACACCTTGCCTTGCCTTATGTCACGTGTGTATTTATAATTATTTAATCATTTATTAAATATTACATGCACGCGAGAATATTATTTTATTTCTTATGGTATACAATCGTTGAGCACGACTATGTTACCCATTCGAATCGAGTTCAGGCCTCCGATCCAGTCGAATCGGGCTGAGTCTGGTTTTTGGTTGGTGACAGGATATCATAATCTTCCCAGATTATGGGATTTCGTCCTCGAACCTTAAAGTATGTACCTTTTGGTCAATAATCTCAATAGGCCGCTCCTCGTAAGTCGTGTCTAGTCTGACCACTAATTTGTCCCAGTCTACTATATCTCGTGTCGTACCCTCACATCACCTCATCATAGATATGTGAAACACTTGGTGTACCCCTGACATATGTGGTGGAAATGCTAACCGGTAAGAAACCTTCCCAAGTCTCGTAGTGATCTCAAATGGTCTCGCATAACTCGGTGCGAGCTTCCCCTTGAATCCAAATCTCTAGTGTCCCTTCATAGGTGACACCTTCAGGTATGCAAAGTCCCCTTTCTCGAACTCAATCGCTCGATGTTTCGTATTGGCGTATTTCTCTTGCCGATCTTGTTCTCGCTCGTAATCTCCGACGAATCAGGCCTTACTTTCTCTGTGTGATCTTGTATAACCTCGTGCCCAACCGCCACTATATCGCCTACCTCTCGCCCAACATGACGATGTCTTGCACAACTTATCGTATAAAGCCTCAAACGACGCCATCGCGATGCTCGACCGATAACTATTATTGTAAGAAAATTCACACAGTGTAAATACTCCTCCTAGTGACCCCGAACTCGAGTACACAAGCTCATAGTATGCCTTCCAAAACCCGATCGCCTCTCTAGTGTTCGTCTCGTTTGCATGGTGATAAGCCGTCTTCGAGGTGAATCTGAATGCCTAGTTGATCCCGCATACCGTACCATAACCCCGACGTATACCGAGGATCCCTATCTAACACTATGCTCACTCGGCGCCCTATATAACCCGACTATTTCCCGCTCATAAATCCGGTTCAGCAAGTGAACGAGTCGAAAGTCGAATCGATAGAAAATAAGTCGCCTTCATCAATCCGTCGACGATAACCCATATTATATCGTGGCTCATCAAAGGGTAGTCGGTAATCCTTTCACCATGTCCATCGTAATGTGGTCCCTCTTCCACTAAGGAATGGGTAATGGTGGAGTAGTCCTCCGGGTCTTTAATATTCGCCTTAACCTCGTCGACATATCTCACATCTCCCGATATACTTGGCTATATCTCGCTTTCATGCCCGCCATCGCACGATCGCCGTACGTCCCGATACATATTGGTGACACTTGGGTAAATGTTATAGCGCGGTCATGCGACTCCCGAAGAATTTCCTCTCTCAACTCGCTACTGCTGGACTTCATACTCTAACTCAAAATCTTAAACTATTATCCGCCGCCAATGTCCAATATTTGAAACCCTGATCGTTTGGCTAAACCGAGGTACCGGTCTTAGCTCAAATCTACCCTATGTCTCACAACAATCATCCGGACATGCATCGATTGCAACCCTAATCTGTGCACAAATCCTCGCGTCTCGCCGAAATCTTTGAAACACACATCACAAACGCGACCTTTAACAACTCGAATTCTGGTCGAATCTATGGTGCTAACTGTCCCGCTCGAGGCATCTCGCAACAACGTTCGCCTTTCCGAGGTGGTACTCGATCTTGAAGTCGTAGTCTTTCAACAACTCGAGCCAACTCTATTGTCTTATATTCTACTTAGTCCGAGTGAACAAATACTTGAGACTCTGGGTGACCCGTAAACAACGTAAACTTCTCTCCATAAAGATAGTGTCGCATAACTTCAATGCAAAAACTATCGTCACCAACTCGAGGTCGTAGACGGGGTAGTTCTTCTTATGCACCTTTAGCTGTCGAGAGGTATAGGCCACCACCTTGCCCTCATGCATCAACATTGCTTCTAGTCACGTCCTCGATGCATCTCAGTATAGATCGCCAAATCTTTGCCATCCTCTCGGCAATACCAACACCGGTGTCGTAGTCGGCCTCCCTTTAGCTCTCAAGGCATCCTCACATTGCTCGGTCCAATCAAACCCAACGTCCTTCCTGGTCAAAGCAGTCATAGGCGCGGCTATCCTAGAGAAATTTTGAATGAACCTCCTTTAGTAGCCTGCCAATCCAAGGAAACTTCAGACCTCTGTCGGTGTAATAGGCGCAGGTCAGTCAACAATCGCTCAGACCTTCTCTAGATCTACCGAAATCTTGTCTGCCCCAACTACATGCCCTAAGAATATGAGTCAGTCCATCCAAGACTCGCACTTGCTAAACTTTACGTATAGTCTTTGTTCATGCAAAGCTTGCATGGTAAGCCATAAGTGACGCTCATGGTCCTCAGCTGTCCATGAGTAAATGAGTATGTCGTCAATGAACACTATCACGAACTGATCTAAGTAGTCTATGAACACGCGGTGCATCAAGTCCATAAACGTAGTCGGCGTGTTTGTGACTCCGAACGACATCAATGTGAATTGGAAAGACTCATATCTTGTCCAGAACGCGGTCTTCTTAATGTCCTCACCCCTGACATGCAACTGATGGTAGCTCGATCTCAAGTCAATCTTTGAGAAGTGTCGAGCACCACTCAACTGGTCGAACAAGTCATCAATCCGAGGCAGTTCCCTATAACCAATACAAAGCCTTAATGATCCGTCCTTCTTCTTGACGAATAAAACTGGTGCGCCACACAGTGAAATATTCACTATATAAATTCGATGTCGATAACTCCTCGAGTTGTTTTTTCACTCAATCAACTCCGATCTCGCCATCCTATAGGGAGTCTTCGAAATTAGCTTCGTTCCTCCTTCACTTCTATAATGAAGTCAATCTCGTGGCGTGGAGGTAACCTGGAGAGGTCGTTTGGAAACACGTCGAAAAGTCTCGTTTGACCGGATGTCCTTAATCCTCTTCTCGATTCCAAAGCTTCATAAAGTCTCGCATGATCCTCGATCTCGCAATACGTCGCGACTCGGCCTTTAGTACTATTATCGCTCGTCGACGCACATCGAAACTCGAACTCGCAAGTCTCAAAATACGTAAAGTCACTACATTCATCGATGGCAATCCACGCGGGCGTGGTATGCGCCAACTAGTCCATACATAGGAGTGCATCATACTTGAGGAACTCGAGTACCCAAAGGTCAATAGGTAAATCGTAACCATCAACTCGTCACCACGCACCTTTCGCCGACAATGTTAAAGTAAAATATATCTCTTGCAGTTGTACTAAGTATGAGATACCTAACTGCTCTCACTGGTGATAACCTAACGTGTCTACCATGCTTCTTGATATGAATGAGATCATAGACCCCGAATCTATTCGTGTGTGGATGCTTTGTCCACTAATAGAAATAATACCCGTAATCAACTCTCTAGTGGCTCTGTCTATCTCGGTGTCACCACGACAAACACTGTTTAGTCTCGTTCACTGGGTGCACCGCATATACATGTGTCGGGCACTTATACTAAGTTTCTGCCCGACCACAACCCCAAAAAGTAATGTCATATCCGCCCGAGAACCTCGACCCCTGATCGTGTCTTTGGTGCTCTGGTCCGAGTCTATGTTTGCCTCGACTCGACCTCAATCCGATCGCTTTGCTCCCGATCAAACCTCTCGAACCGGTGGTCTAATCGCTCATTGCGACGATCGTCGAACATAAACAAATCCGTGTTGGAGTGCTCGATCCTAACTCGTCATCACGGACCTCTTAGGGTATTCTCGTCTCCTATCTACCCGACCACTAGACCTCTTCCTCGAGTCTCTACTCGAGGATCCTCCTGATCGGTGTGTCGCCTTGATGTCCCCATCCTGGAACTCCTCTGTCAACTCAAAAGTAATAGCTCGGTTACGAGATGCTTGAACACAATCGCCCAATGCACTCACATTCTCGGCTAATCTTACGCCTCGTACACATAACAAATTGCAAAGCAAGTAGTCATTTGGTGTCAACAAATCTTCTCGCCATAGACGATAGTCGGGAGTACCGATCGATGAACTCAAATATGATCATGTCTCCCGTCTCTGCGATAAACTCATCTCTTTTCCTACTCCTCATCGCCGAAGTAAATAAGTTCCCAAAGAACAATCGTCAAAAAGTCGCCAAATCCTCAACTAAATCCTCTCTGGCATACACAGCCTGCAACCACTCGTCAGCAGCTCCTTCTAAGTGCATGGTCGATAACTCAATTTGCCAATCCACGTCCACATAGATTAGACGGTGAATCTTCACCGATTGAGGACCCACTGCTATGCCTTCGCCTATATCTATTTCCGTTGAACTTCGTAGTCTAACATCTATCAAGCTCTTCCGAAAATGATCGAGCCCGGCCGCCTTGCTCTCGGTCCGCGCCGACTATACTATCGGAGTCTCCCGTGGTGCAGTAGAAGAGGTAATACTATAACGAGCTGGAATGGACCCGTTTGTGTCAATTTCACTATCGCACCGCCTGAAACAAAGTCTTGGTGTCTACAAAGTGTAATCTTTGGTCGTGTCGCCAACTAGTCTACAAGACGTGCCGCCACCACAAATCAATCCTCTCGTATCGCGGAGTTGGCCTCTCTCCGACGCTCAAGAGTCTCAAAGTGTTGCCTAAAAGCCTCCAAGGACTTCGCCGACGCACGATCACCTCACGCATCTTATGTATGATATCGTAGTGACAGTAGAAGAGGAAAAAAGCACCGTCTCTCGTGGAGCTAATGAGTCTCGCCCACTGGGATCCATGGTGTAGAATTTATCATAATAGTACGTAGATAACGATCCGAGAGTCGTTGCATTATATTTATCCATTATATAATATACGTTCAAAACTAACATAGTATGTCAATATAGTCAACATACTACAATTCCACAGTTCTTCCCAACTTAGTCCTCGACTCGTGTTTCCCACTTTTCTAAGTTCTCGTGAATCAAATTATTCGAGTTTTCCAGTTTTCCTTTAAGTCCTAGGATTTTAAGTAACCTTGGTTCTGATACCAAAATTGTCAGCACACGTATCGTGAACCGACGGTCTGACCGGTCCGAACCGTCTCTTGAGGCGTCTGGTCACACCATCAACCCCAAAAGATGTTCCAGACCCGCTCGTCCATTCTTTTTACAATTAAGTTAAATTCAAGTGTGCGTAGAGTTCGACGAACATATAATAAAATACAAGAAAGTAAACGGGAACCTAAGTAGGGAAAACACTTGTCATATCATCAGTACCATAAATCCAAGTCGAGGAACATGTCCAAAAGTATCTTATAAGCCATGCATAAACAAAAGTAAGTTCGGTATATAAAACAAAATATATATACATAAAAGATATCAATCCTACAAAGAAGATCGGGGTAGTTTGAAGTTGTCGTCTCACCGGGCGCACCTTGCCCTTCCCTCGATCACTAGAGGATGGATCTGGGTTCCAAAAGGCCCCTAGTAAGTGAACAACATGTTTTTATAAAAGTTATAACATAATGTAATTCGACAAGGAATAATATAAGTAAATTGCAGGAATTAAACATGATTCAATCCTTTTCTAGTATGAACAGGCGGTTCCCATGAACCCCTTATGCAAGGACCTAGCCTGAATCCCATCGGCCAGGTGGCATTCAGCATCAACGATCGGGGGAGATCCCATCACGCGAATTCGTGAATCCGAACGACACCGACGTACTCTAACTCCGTCGTAGGAAAGGTTGGAGGGCGAAAACCTTCTCCAACTGCCATACTGGCTGGAGGGTAGAAGATCATTGTATAGTCATTCCTCGAAGCTGCTTGACTAGCCGGAGGGGAGAATCTTCGCCTTCGAAGTGCCACATCTAATTATCTGAGCGGCTCCTATATGTCCTAATGTATATATGCATAACCACATAATCATGATGCGATGCACTCTTAGCTTATGCGATCATAATATGATGCGTAATAAAGTTTATAAATTCTTAGTGTTCATAAATCTCGTGTGTTGCGTGTCGAAACCGGACGCTCATCTCGGTACCTCGTAGTACGTGCCGAAAGTCATACCGGAGTGTCGTCGTCGAGCCCTAGTTTTAAAGATTGGTATTAGACTCGATATTTTTTATTTCATTCACTCGGTTACTACTCTTACGCACATATCCCGAGGTTATTAACCTAATTATGTAATTATTTGAATTTATTAATATACTTTAAATTTCATATACGATGCACTGCCTTGATAGCTTAATTTAATAATCAAAATCTTCTAATTTGACAAGTACATGTACACAATGATTTAGGTATACTTCTTATCTTTCCGAAAAGGTATGGTATGCGCAATTCCGATAAAAAAAACGAAGGAGATATCAAAGTTTTACGAATATTGCGCGCATCTGAATTTTATTTCGACCATCAAGGTTACAAATTTTATTTCTCCTAGTGTATAGCCCCAAATACCATGAATTTTTATCACAAGATTTTTAACATACCTAATAACAACATATCCAAAGCTTGCTCCAATTGGAGTTAAATTGAGTGAGTTATGATCATCGCAATGTCGTGTCTAATTTTGATGTTTGAACATGATTGTTTTATTATTTTTGGGTTGATTCATCTTGTTTCGATTTGGGGTCTTTTGGGGACCCTTTGGGTATTACTTGAGTTCCATTTACATCAGTTTACAACAAGAATTCCACAATTTAATAACCTATAGCCAATTTCACCATTAAAGGACTTTAAAAGCTTAAATTATTCAACTTTTTAAACATACATTTGATCAACCTCAATTTCAGTCAAATTGGGCATGAAGTGAGTTGAATTTGTGTCTTACAACATTTCATATCAGTCCATGAAACCTAAATTTCGAACTCAGTTAAATTTCCAAATTCAAGCCCAAAATATTAAATTCCAAGTCATGCAAAGTTTGAATCTTGATTCTTAGTTCATGCTTGTTTAGAGGCATCAAATTTGAGTTCAATCTAAAAAAATGCATTATCTCATTGTTATTAAACCACATCAGCCCACATTCATTCTTTTGTCATCAAAATCCATGAAACTCTTATGCCATTAAAATTCATGAAGTTGAAAGGGAAAAGAACGGGGTTACCTTAAGATTGTTGTGGATCTAATGTTTCTCCTCTTCAAAACTCTAATTGCACTCTAATTGCTCCTTGAATCCTCAATTTCTAGCAACTCATGTTCTTCCTCTCAATTTTTATGGTGTTTTCATTTGCAATAACAATAACTAAGTGTTCCTTATATACATTGTATCAACTTAAAATAATGGCATATAGATATGCCTTGAGTTATGAGTTTTGTGGCACATCTAAGGTCCAAAATGGATTCTACACTTCACCATTAGCAACATAATTAGTTTAAGTTAAGTACTTAATTAAGCCTCTAAATCAAATTTCTTAGTTATTAATTTGGAGACATGAATTTGTTTAGATTGACAAGTGTTGCTTGTAAGTGACAAGTGTCCCATATTGCATGATTATGTCTCTAAACTAGATCTAGATCTTAGCTCTTCATCTAGATGTATTTATGAATCTCGAGATCAATCTCTTGTACAACAAAAAGTCCATGCATCATAATTTCTTGTTTAGTTGTTATTTGACACATGTTACATTTTACATAGGCTAAGATTTTTAATTTAAAGCTTAGGCTATAAGTTGAGTTTTATTATATTCCTACCATATGCATATTAATCAATTTTAATACACCACTTAGGCTAAATTAAATCAAATTAATATTAGATCATGATACTAACCTAAGTTATGTATTTCCCGCCTAACGCATATCCCAAGGCGAAACCCACGTCTCGCCTTGCCTCGTGTCATGTGTGTATTTATAATTATTTAATTATTTATTAAATATTAGATGCACACTAAAAATATTATTTTATTTTTTATGGTCGAGCAAAGCTTTGTCACCCGATCGAACCCACTTCGCCTTTGATCCGGTTGGATCGGCCGAGTCCGGTTTGGACAGATGTCACAAAGATAGCTTTAGGGCATTCGACCAACATCATGTTCTCCGATGTCTTTGGCCCAATTACACCGTCTTCAACATCAAGATGGAGTTGCAGCTTTTTTTCCAATTCTCGACACTAAAATGAACTCCTCTCAAGCGACGACTACCCCTGTGGTTCCAACATGATTACAACCTCTCTTTGATACCTACTCTGAGGTCTTTGAAGCACCCACTTTTTATGCCTCCTCAACGAGGATGTGAAGCCTTATCGGTACCCCTACTTCCAAAAAGGGGAAATTTATAGGCTAGTCAAGGAGATACTGCGAGATGGCTTAATCCGACCAAGTACAAGTCCTTTCTCTTCTCTAGTCCTGTTGGTCCACTAGAAGGTTGGGTCATAGAGGTTTTGGGTGTTTTTCCAAAAGTAGGGGTAGTTTACAATTAATTTCTCAAAATAGAGAGGATTTTTTTTTTTATTATTTAGAGTAGGCAATAGCGCCTTTTCAAAAGGCGCTATTGGTGTGGTTGGTTTGGGTGGCGGTGAGGTGGCGATGACGCGGGGCAATTTGTAGACGATAGCGCCTTTTCAAAAGGCGATATCCGTACATGTGGCCGCCACGTAACCGCCACCTCACCGCCAACTCACCAACATCCGATAACGCCTTTTGAGAAGGTGTTATCGCAGGAAAGTCATGGCGGTGAGGTGGCGGTTACGTGGCGCCACATGTACGTATAGCGCCTTTTGAAAAGGCGCTATTCGTACACGCCGCGCCACGTCATCGCCACCTCACCGCCACATCACCAAATGGACTCGCCGATCTTTCCGCCACCGCCGCTGCGCTGGTCCGCGACGTCCCACGCGGACGTTGTCGCCGGCTGTGTTGTACTCGGCCTCTCCGTCCTCGCGCCGGTCCGTCGCGCATTGCGAGGCGACAACCCGCACAACCCATAGCGCCGACCGAAACGGCCGATGTCCACGTGGACCGGTTACACGTAGTGCGCGTATTGCGAGGCGACAACCCGCACAACCCATAGGCGCCGACCGAAACGCCGATGTCCACGTGGACCGGTTACACGTAGTGCGCGCATTGCGAGGCGACAACCCGCACAACCCATAGGCGATATTTGACCCATCGATGTCCACGTGGACCGTCCACGTCGCCAGGGGTTACACGGATAGCGCTTTTCAAAAGGCGCTATCCGTGTAACCCGGCCCACGTGGACGACCTTACACGTATAGCGCCTTTTCAAAAGGCGCTATCTCGTGTGTGGCGCCCCACGTGGACCGTCCACGTCAAGCAACCAAATTTACCCACTTTGATAGCGCCTTTTGAAAAGGCGCTATTGCCTATTCTGGGAAAAAAAAAACACCACCCTATTTTTTCTGATTTAAACTAAAAACATTAGTACTTTTGTAAAAAAATCATAGTGAATTATAGGGCCCTCAATGAAGTTACAATCAAGGATCTTTTTCTCATTCCCACTGTTGATGAGCTACTTGATGAATTTCATAGGGCCTCTGTCTTCTCTAAATTGGACCTCCAAGCCGGGTACCATCAGCTGCCAATCCATCCTCCTTATATACATAAGACTGCTCGTCGTACCCATTATGGGCATTATGAGTTTGTCATTATGCCTTTTGGGCTCTCTAATGTTCCCTCATCCTTCCAAGCGACCATGAATGATCTTATGAGAGATTTCCTTCATAGGTATACTCTTGTGTTATTCAATGATATACTTGTTTACAATAACTCTTGGGCCTCTCATCTTACTCACTTGGATTCGGTTTTAAATATATCACACACTAATAAGTTCTTTGTCAAGCTATCTAAGTGTGAATTTGGTCTTCCTCCCTGGTGTACTTGGGGCATGTCATTTCTGCCCAATGAGTTGATGTGGATCCTGAGAAGATTCAAGCCATTAATTCCTTGCCCTTCCTTCCACACTCAAATAGTTGTGTGGTTTCTTAGGCCGTGTTGGGTTTTATCGCAAATTTGTGGCTTATTTTTCAACTTTATCGTTTCCCTTAACTAATTTATTGTGCAAGGATGTTTTTGTCTGGACTGCGGCTGCTATTACAGCTTTTAAGGCCTTAAAACATGCTCTAATGTCTACTTCTTTGTTGGCTTTACCATCATTGTTGTTTTTACTATTTATACTGATGCTTTTAATACAATTTTGGTATTGGCGTTGTTCTCACTCAAGCAAGACATTTAATTGCCTATTTCAGCAAAGATCTTAATCCTCAAATGCAAGTGGAGTGTGCGTAAGTCCGTGAGTCTTTTGCTCTTACTGAGGCTGTTCGCAAGTTGCGTCAGTATCTATGGTCAAAAATTCAATATTGTCATTGATCACCAGAGTTTACCTTCAATCCTTCAACAGAAAATTCACGCTGTTGAATAGCAACGTTGGATTTCGAAACATATAGGCTATGATTTTAAAATTGTCTACAAACCAGGAACCTCGAATGTCCCTGTTGATGCAATATCTTATTCTACTGATCAGTTGATTTTCTTGGTGGCTTTTTGTGAAATCCGAGAATTTCATAAACTTGATTACCAGTCTAATCAATGATTTTTGGATTTAAACTGGAATTTTAGGTACATGAGAGGTGAGATGCACGCATTACGGACTAGAGATCATAAGTTAAAATATTTTTTTTTGTGTTGTGTGAATAATTGGTGTAATATACTCTATTCGACGCGAAATAGAGCCAATTTGAGGCATAGATGCGTACCGTGTGTATCGGAGAGCGTTGAGATTTTTCCAATTTTTGACAAAATTGTGGTTTTTTCAGAGGTTATTTTGGGCTTAAAATAAATGAGATAAACATGAAATTTAAATAAAAAATGGTGAAATTACATAGAACGACAGTTGGCTTATTAAGAAGATGACATGTTCTTGGTTCATGGGATAGCATGGGATAAGTGGTGGTACTAAATAATACTAGTGTTTTGTTCGAGTTTAAAATTGATGATGAGATTATTTTAACCCATAAGAGTGGGATAAAATAAAACCATGAAATGAATGGTATTATTTAATCTCATTGTTGGTGCATCCAACATGACCAAATTACCCTCATATTATAACAACCAAAACACAACTCGTCCTCTATTATTCGATCTTCCGCTCACTCTCTCCAGGTAAACTCTCTTCTCGTAGGTCTCTCTCTCTCTCTCACACACACACACACACACATATGTCAATTACATTTTGTTGAATTGCAAGTGTTCGATCATCTCACCGCCTCGCCATCCGTGATACATAGTCATCCGTAAACTTACTATTTATCATAATTTTTTTTGCTAGTTTTTAGCCCTAATATTTGTGTTGCTAGTCCATTTATTTATGCATTTTAGGACTTGCAATCCAGTTTTTATGAGGCAGACTAATTTTTATGAGGTTTATAATTAATGAAACTTTCTAATTTGATGAAAAAGAGTATCACCTGCAAGTAGCTTTCTTTTTGAATTTTCTCATTAAAGTTGCACCAAATGAAAAATCATTTGATCCATTAATACACTATGTGATGCTGTTTATGAGACATTGTTGATGTTGAGAGAGGGAGAGAGAAGCAGAGAGAGATGGAAGGGATAGCACGGAGAAGATGAAGCGCGAATGGGTTTTAGGGTTGGGAGGAAGGATTTTTGTTGTTGATATAAGAGGGCATTTTTGTAACTTCACATATTTAATCTCAACCTCTATACCCCTAATCAAACAAGTTCCTCTATTAGAACTAATATTCAAACTCATGTTATAATCTCAGTGTATTTACTTGCCAGGTTTTGATCTAAACCCCACCCTTCTCAGTCGACTCCCGTCTCCCCTATCTTCTTCGTCTCTGCCTCAACACACGTCTCTTTCTCTCGACTCCTCTCTCTGTGTTTCTCTTCCTTCTCGGTGTTCTCTCCATTCTCAACTGCTCTGCCCACTCTCATGGCTCTCCCTCATCCTCGTCTCTATCTGTCAACAAATTCCTCTCCTCTCTCAGTGTTCTCTCTCGGTGACAAACAGAGGAAGGAGGAGATTGTTGATGAAGTTGTTGTTGGTTTGTAGCGTTTGAAGCTGGCTGCTCTGCTATACTAGTCTCCGCGCGCGCATGATCTTACGAATCTAAAGATCTAAAAATTGAAGAACGAGCTCTTTGGCTCGCTTCGTGCTTACGCACTGAACTCGCTAGGGGATGGGATTCATTCACTTGCATTCCTGCTAACACTACAAAAAGCTCCGGTCTTAACGCCCCGACTTCTCTCTCTCTCTCTCTCTCTCTCTCTCTCTCTCTCTCTCTCTCACCCACTCTCTCTCTCTCGCCCACTCTCTCTCATTCTCTCGGTTGTTCTGTTATCTCTCCCTCGCGGTTTTAAACACGGTGCAGGGGGTTTTTGATTAAACTCTCTACCTGTGCTCAATCTTCTTGACGTCATCTCCTCTTTGATGTTTTAATTGGCACACACCTCCTCTCTGACTTGATCAAGTTCATTCTCCCTATTTCTCAACTGTCTCTCACAAGCTAATTATGGGCTGTGTGGCGGTGAAGAAGGAGATCAAACATTGGTTAAGGTGAGCTTTTGATTCGAAATTGATGTTAAGTCATTTAATTCATTGTTTATCAGTGGTATTTGATTGTGTTATTGTGATGTTTGTCTCTGTTAAGTTGAGGAGAGGTTGATGACGATGAAGGGGGATGGACTGTGGGTGTGCGTATTTGTTGTGGGTTGTGTTTAGATTGATATTAATTGAATAGAAAAGAGGAGGAAGATGACGATGTATTGTTGTTTTGTTGTTGTCTGAAGTTCAGTTGGGGAGGGAGCAAGGAGAGGTTATTGTTGGCTCGGTTCAGAGGAGATAAGAGAGGCAATAGAGAGGGTTGTTGCTGTTGTTATATATGTTGATGATGAAGAGGGACAACAGTGTTGTTGTTGTCATTGTTATTGATGAATTGTTAGTTAGAGATTAAAGGTTGATTGGAACCACTGTTATATTGTTGTTGTTAGGTTAGAATTGATGATGAGGTGGTTGTTATACTGTAATTGTTGGGTTGTTGGTATTGTTGTTGTGATGTTTAATTTGTTAAATCAATGAGTTTTAGTGGTGTTGAATTGTTATTTAGTCTCGATTTAGGGAAGGATGAAAATGTGGATAACAATGCCTATTGTATTGTTTGTTGAGGTAAATGGAAGTGAATGACATTGTTTGGTGATGATTTGATGAATTAATTAGAGAAATTAAGCTTTTGAAGTTCCTATTCTATCATATGGTTATGGGAATCAAGTGATTTCCGAATATGTTGTTGTCGAGTCAAGTAGAACTCATTGAAGATTTTAATCGAGATTTGAGATAGGCAAAGCCTATAAATTGTTAATTGAGTTTAGAACTCCAATTGGGAATGCATAGATGATATATGAGTGATTCTGAAGCTACATAGGTGGTTAAGACCCTATTTGGAGTCTAATAAATGGTTTATAACCTATTTAGAGGTTAAACACATGGAAAAGAGGTGTGATGGTACTTTCAGAGATTTTAAATAGTCAATAAAGTTTGTTAGGGGATTTTAATCTCATTGTAAGTTGAAATATAATTTTGAAGTATTAAAATAGAGTTTTAACTCTAAAATGTGAATTTTATGAATTAAAAGGACTTACGAAAGTATGTGAAAGCCGGGGAACGTTGTGTGAGGCTTCGCAACCAACTTAGAGTTGGTTTAACTTAAGTACACCCTACAATGGTCTTTACTAATTATGAAATTTATCTTTGTACTTGCATTTGTGTTTAGTCTGCATTGCATTTCACATCATTATTGGTCATGTATACATGGCATCCGGACAGAGCTGCCCGTGCTTCGGTCGTAAGAGTGTAAGGTGCTCCACTCCAGTTTAGACGTACTGCAGACGTCTAAGGCGATTAATGTCGACTCCGGGGTAGCATGCATTGAACTCATAGGACTGTTCTAGGTTCATCGTGAGAGAGCCTGCTTGTTATGAGCTTAGAACATGAAATGAGGGATCCACATTGTTATATAAATTTATTGTTATTTGGAAAAACAATTGCATGTCTCAATGTATTCGGACTACCATTTGCAGAAGTACAGAGCAATGTATGAGTTTACTAACCTGACATCTTCGAGTTGTTTCTTGTGATGTTTGGTTCTTGGTGAAGACAAGGAAGAACGAACAAAAGCTTGAAGATCTTGGTGATTGTTTTAAATTTAAAGTTAATATTTTGTTGTTGTAAATTGTTTATATATATATATTGTTTTGGGGTTTTTGAGGTGAATGTAGGCCATTGACAAGTTATGAGAGCTTTCTAAATTGGTTTTAAGTAAGTTTGACGTTGTTTATGGTTTAATGGGATGTAAATTGAGGTTATGGTGTTGCTTTATTCGTTTCGAAATTGTAAACTGTAAAAGAGAATTCGGCAACTCTAAGTAAGTTTAATAAATGATAATAGATGTATATTATGAACTCATGGGGAGTTGTAAGTCCTTTAAGGCCTCTCCCCAAACTCTAATGTATATTAGGTGGATTTTTCAAAGATGCCACTTTTAAGGGAGGTGTTGACGAAATTCCTATAAAATACGGATATGATTTATAAATTCTCCAATGAAATAAATTAAGAATTGAGGTCACGATGATCTAAATTAATTTTTGGAGCACTATAAGGATTGAAATAAAAATAATTTAAGGTACAAAGTTAATTATTTGGTTATGTGCCTAATTAGAGGAATTAGACCAAGTCATGACTTAGTGAGATGGGTCTTGACACTTCTTGTTCTTAACCAGAGGCACCTTTACCTCGACCTTGAGAGTTTTTTACACTTTCAATCCATTGGACAGGCCTTGATCTAAGCTATTCTAAGCACTCTTTTGGCTCATCAAAGACTTCTCGCCTTCGTGATGGTTTGGTTCTTTTCAAAGATAAGATCTTTGTACCCTTAGAAGTTGATCTCCAGACTCTTCTCTTACAAGACTTTCATGCCTCTCCAAAGTAGGGGATACGCAGTATTCAACGCACCTGCGATACTAACCTCTATTTTTTATCGGAAAGCTATGAAGTGCTCTGTTATTGCATTTATTAATTCTTGCTAACACCACTTGCCAAAAGCTCATTTTTTGTGGTAGTATAATTATGTTGTGATGTTGTGAAATTTGAGAATTTCATAAACTTTATTAGGCGACTAATTAAGTATTTTCGATCCTATGCATTATGGACTAGAGATCATAAGATATATTTTATTTGTGTGTGTTGTGTGCTTAGTGTGTATATTATATGATATTTTGTCGCGAAGTCGGAGTGTGTTGAGGTGTGTCCTCAATCTGTCATAATCGGGGTTGTAAATGCGTGTCTGAAAGGTGAAAATAAATTATTAGTTGCTCGAATACTAATTAACTAAATGTTAGTCCTCAAATGAAGATTTTGCTTTCGTTTACGTGCAATTCAGGATCAGTAGTATTGTCAAATGAGAATAAAATTGGTGCAAGACCTTACCTCGAGATTTTATGTCTGGTTGGTGGTGGTTGAAGTTGATATTGGGTCCAAATTAGTGTAAGTTTGGTTTAGTATGGCAAGAGAATTCGTCCATAATGGTCCAAGATGTCGTGGATAAAGTTAAGATTTTCTGAGTTTTGGTGTGACGAAAATCAGTGTTATGAACGGTTTATGAAGTTGAACTATTTTGTCGAGAGGTTGGCTAAATTTGGTGAAAATCGGATCCAAACGAGCACCATAAGCAAAAACACGTGTAACGACCCGCTTTAATTAATCCCGATTAACTGGCAAATCACTGATTATGACCCAAAGCTCATACCCACGTAGACGTCACGGAAAAGTTTAGGGCATGTTTAACGAGGTAAAGTTTGTTATTTTGTGTGGTGCGTGTTTATTTATTTTATTATTATTTAATAATTCGCATCGCACTAATTAAGAATTACATTTGGTCGCGTCGTGCATGTGTAGTGACAAGAGTGTACAACGTCGCAGTGTGCGCGTAACGCAGGTGTATGAGGTAGTCAGGGGTTTAGATTTCACATCACCATCACATAACATCACCCATCAAATCACCATACTCACGCCTATACCTCACTTTCTCTCTTCTCTCATTTAAAAAAAAAAAAGAGAAAAATTTCTCTTCTTCCTCTCCCTAGCCGAACCTCACCACCCTCTTATTGCTTTTTCATCTCTTCCAACTCTCCATCACCAAGCTCTCCATCACTCTCTCAACTCGGTCTCATATCTCTCGGTGTGCTTATTGATTTTGTAAACTTTTTCCTCTCTATGGCTCGCAACGATCTTCAAATCGAGGTGAGTGCTTGTTGATTTTGTAACTTTTTTTTGGAGAAATTAAGGCTTTAATGATTATTAGGTAGTTATGATGTTGGTGTTGTTGTTGATGATGTGGTTATTATTGTTGTTTTGCTTTCATAAAAAAAAATTGTATAAAAAAATATAAAACGTTTCTCAAGAGACAAATTGGAGAGGAGGGAAGGTAGCCAAGTGGGCTGGGCCTGGCTACCCCCCTAACCGGGTCAGGCTAATGATCCGATTGGACTGAACCGGGCTCGGTTAGGGTCCAACCCATTAAAATTTTTTTAAAACATTTATTAGAAATTAAATAAAAAAAATTTAAAATGAAAATAAATTATAGAAATTACATAAAATAGATAAAAATAGCTGGAAATTATGGAAAATCTCAGAAAAAATAAAAAAATATGAAGAATTAAAAAAGCTAGGAAAAAGAGTTTCGAGGCTTTTTCAGGCGTTTTGACACCCTGGTATAACCCGAAAAGTGTGCTAAAACTAAACTTTTTGGAATAAAATTTTAAATTTTTGGTCCCACATTATAAACTCACTTAATGTGACTCTAAAATAACTAAAGTGGTATAATTGGACACCAAGGACTTAGGAGATTATAGTCGAATGTCGGGTGCGCATCTTGAGGCATGAGCGAGATATTCTGGAGGGATATTTGCGATTGCTTGAGGTAAGTAAACCCACGAGAAAATCAACTTAGAATTTACTTATTTCATTCGTAAATTTCTTTACTTCACATTACTTTTCGCCAGTTCGGCTTGCATGTTTGCTCTATTCCCGCGTGTGTCTTTGTATGGTCGAAGGGACGATATGACCTCTTTCCGGCTCTTTCGTAGATGACGATCTGATTGTTGTTACGATGTTGGTTATACCTTAGGCTATGCGTGAGATTTCTCTCTGCGATTTTATGATCTCGAGAGTGGGTTGGTATGAGGCTCGCCTCCGTCACAGAGTTCCTCTCTTTGAGGCGTCGGGCGAAAGTCTACCTTCCGACCAACAGAGTTTCTCATTTTGATCGTGAAGAGGAGGCGAAGATTACCTTGCCTCCAGGGCCATCTCGATTTAATATTAAGTCCCAGGGCTCGACAGCTATACACCACACTCGCGTTCCATATTCTTGATTATCTCAGCGACTTATATTCATGCTTTACATTTCCGTCTATTTACTTTATCTGCATGAATTATAGTCGTTTTCCTTGGATTTCCCGTGAATACTAACTCGAATTTCTCTGGGATTTACTCACTGGAACTTGTCATTGTTTTGTGGCAAGTTGCGATCCTACGACGAGCCGGGGGAAGGCGATGCTTGACGACTACCTCTGACCTAGAGTGCCCCACTAGCTTCACTCGTTGGTGTTTGTATTTGTATATATATTGTTTTGGGATCATTTTGGGATACTTACTACATGATACATGTATATTGACACTTACGATACTTTTTGTCGCCTTTATTGATATATATGGAGTCCTTTTGCCGGGTATTCACCCTATTGGTTGTTAATTAATGCAAAACTCGTTTGCATTATTTATTTGCATACTATTAAAACTTCCGCTACTAAAATAACTTGAATTAATCAAAACTAATAAGTTAAGTTATAAAATTTTACAACTTAGTATATTTCGACAAAATAATCGTTTAAATATCGAAATTGACTAAATTGGAGTATAAGATGGTTAATTTGCAGGCCGTCAGGGAAAAATGTGCAAGTGACTTGGCATGACCCGGTGACGTGTCCTGCAACGTGGCGGTGCCCGGTTTGCCTCGGAATTTGGGGCCGTCGCACTTGGTATCAGAGCCTAAGTTCAGGCGAACCTAAGGAAAACTTTAATACAACCGAATAAAACTTAATAAACAAATATTAGATGTGGAAACCCGAAGATCCTCACTTAGAAATTTAGTTGGGAAGCAAAATGAGCGGGTAGTGCTATGACCTCTACGTATATATATTGATTGTAATATTTATATACGCGTATTACGACGCTAATTTGCGGCACGTTCGCGATTTGCATATTCGACATGGATTGACGGCCGCTTCCTCATACGGATGACGGGGCCAAATGATCGGCTCGACACTCGCCAACTCGTATCGGATCTTGCGCGACACAATTGCACTTCACAGCTTTATAGCTCGAGGAGATCCTTCGATTGCGCCGAACGCAGCAAATGCGGCTACATAGGCCCATGCCACACTTGCGCGCCACCACTATCGTTGAGCCGATAGTTGTCGCCCGATTGTTCAGCGACCCCGCCCACGACCATTACTATCGAAATACTGCCAGTAGTCACTACATCACTGGCTACGCTGGCTGTAGCATCGACACTGATTCCACCCCACGAGATCACATTTGAGACCTCCTTATCAGCTGAGGCGAAGCTGATTGAGGAGTTCGTTCATTTTCAGCCGGACTACTACTATGGAGGCGGAGACCCAGAGGTAGCTGGGAAGTGGGTCTTTTCGCACGAGAGACTCCATGGACATTTGATCGTTCACGACAGCATACGGTCTAGGACTTTCGGGTTCATGCTTAGGGGAGATGCTGCAGTATGGTGGACCGACCACACAGCCACCCAAGGAGAGACGAGTACTTGGGCAGAGTTTAAGAAGATTTTCTATGATCATTATATCCCGATTGAGGTTCAACTGAGACTGAGAGAGGAGTTCTTGACCTGAGGCAAGGTAGCCAGATGGTGACTCAGTACATGAAAAGATTCAAATACCGCTTTGGGTTTGCGATAAACGTAGCTGCTGACCGAGTAACTTCAGGTCCACTACTTTATTCGAGAACTCTGACCGGAGATTGGAGGTGCGATTGTGTCGACAGGAGCCAAGACACTACAGGATGTTTATGAGAGGGCGTTGGCCCATGAGTCATTTTTTATGTGGAGCGACACTTGTCCCTACTCCAAAGGTGCATCGTACGACCACAGTGGCTAGGGAAGGTCGGATAGGAAGGGCAAGAGGAATTGCGACCAGAGATATCAGAGGGGACAGAGGCGCAGACGGGACGATGGTCAGACGATCAGCGCTCATGCAGTTGTACTCCGCACACCACAACAGCTTTATTGCCCATTCAAAGTAGTAGAGACAAACTCAGGGTTAGGGCCAGAAGGGTAGAGACGTGAGTCAGCGGTGGTAGGGACATGGCCACATAGCCAGTAGACAACAGGGTAAGGGCTCCGGACATAGGCAACATGTCACATGTTTCAGGTGTAGACAGAATGAACACTATAAGAGTGAGTGTACCAGGGAACCAGTGCCACCATTAACAGCTTAACCGGTGCACGCGAGGCAACAGGTGCATGCAGTTGTTGCACCAAATCGTGACGCGTCTCGACAGCTCGTCGATGGTATGTTGGTTATTTTTTGGCGTCCTATGCATACATTGATAGATTCTAGTAGTACATTATCATTTATTCCGCGACTGATGGTAGGAGAGTTGGGTTTGACACCTGAGAGCGTTAACACTCACCTTATCTTCAGCACGACCGTGGGGATAAGATATACCCTAACCGAATTCGTAGAGACTATCCAGTCGAGGTTGGTGGTCATTAATTACCCATAGATCTTCGAGTATTAGAGTACCTAGAGTTCGATATAATCTTAGGCATGGATTGGTTGGCGGCATACCACGCTCAATTGGACTGTTTTAGGAAGACCGTTACTTTCCAGATTCTAGGGATTCTCGAGTTCACCTTCACCGGAGTCGCGACATCACTTCCGATTACTAGAGATAGGTTAGCGACCACCCAGGAGATGGAGACCCTCACAGGGATAGCAGAGTCTGACGAGAGGCCAGTGGCCAGACTTGAGGAGGTCCGAGTAGTACGTGAGTTCCCATATGTTTTTTTTAAGGATCTACCTGGACTACCCCCGCCTAGACAGGTAGAGCTTATGATTGAGTTAGTGTCAGACACACAACCTATAGCGATCAGACCTTACCGTATGTCACGCGCCGAGCATGAGGAGTTGAGGGTTTAGCTAAAGGATTTATCGAATAAGAGTTTCATACACCCGAGCATGTCACCCTTGGGGCACTAGTCCTATTTGTGAGGAAGAATGATGGTAGCATGAGGAAGTGCATAGACTACCAAAAGTTGAATGAAGTAACAGCTAGGAATATATACTCCTTGCCTAGGGTCGATGACTTATTCGACCAGTTGGCCGGAGCACAGTTCTTCTCCAAGATTGATCTTAGATATGGATATCATTAGTCGAGGATCAGAGAGGATATATTCAAGACGGCGTTCAGCACGCGTTACGAGTTATTTGAGTTCACTGTCATGCCGTTTGGGTTGACAAACACGCCGGTTGTATTCATGGATTTGATGCATCAAGTTTTGAGGTCATTTTTGGATTGATTCGTGATAGTCTTTATCGATGACATCTTGATTTACTCCAGGACTCGTGAAGACAACGAGAGGCATCTCAGAGAGACATAGAGGACTCTGAGAGGGCACAGTTTGTACGCCAAGTTCGCAAGTGCGAGTTTTGGCTTTTTAAGGCAAAATTCTTGGGACATGTGATTAGCAACAGAGGGATATCAATGGACCCGAGTAAGATTTACGCTATCACCGATTGGCCTACACCAGAAAGTGTGACAAA
This sequence comes from Stephania cephalantha, assembly GCA_039657325.1. Taxonomy (NCBI): domain Eukaryota; kingdom Viridiplantae; phylum Streptophyta; class Magnoliopsida; order Ranunculales; family Menispermaceae; genus Stephania; species Stephania cephalantha. The sequence goes on from CM077576.1 coordinate 42,859,854, forward strand.
CATCAAGAGCTTCTTAGTAGTATCAGGATATTATCGGCGGTTTGTACGAGATTTCTTCGGGATCTCTGCGCCGATGACTAGATTGACAAAAAAGGATGTGGTTTTCGATTGGTCTAAAGAGTACGAGACAACCTTCACAGAGTTGAAGAATAAGTTGACCTCTGCGCCGTTGTTAGTGTAATCAGAGCTATGCATATAGTTGACAGTTCACACAGATTCTTGTGGCACCAGATTGGGATGCGTGCTGATGCAAGGAGACAGAGGAACTATCCAAGACACGACCTAGAGCTTGCAAGGTGGTTGTATTTGCATTGAAGGTGTGGAGACACTACCTTTACTATGTGAGAGGTTCACACTATACATAAATCATAAAAGTTTGAAGTATCTCTTCGCTCAAAAGGATCTGAATATGAGACAACGACGGTGGTTAAAGTTGCTAAGAGACTATGACTTCGCCATCGAGTATTAGCCTGGGAAGGCGAATGTCATAGCAGATGCCCTTCGCATGAGAGGACCAGACAGTGAGATAGTGGTTTGCCAGATGACCCACGAGTTTGGTTTACTCGAGGCGACATCAGCTATGAGTTTGTTAGAGGTTCCAAATACTTTAGAGACACATATTTGCGGACAGATGAGAGCATCAACAATATCTATTCCGCGCGTTTTGGAATGTCAAAGAGCCGATGTTATGTATCAGATGTTCAGGGACATGGCACAGAGTCCAGATTTCCCAAATTGACGTGAGTCCGTTAATGAGTGTTTGAGACACCGAGGTAGATTATGGGTTCTGGTAGTGGCAGAGTTACACAATAGTATTCTTCAGGAGGCTCACAGATCCATGTATACAGTGTATCCCGACAGAACTAAAATGTACCATGATATGCGATGGTTATTTTGGTGGCCAGGGATGAAGGCAGATGTTAGCCAATATGTGAGGAGTTATGAGTTGTGTCAGTAGGTTAAGACTGAGCACATAAGGCCTGGACGACTATTGCAGCCAATACCTATCTCACAGTGGAAATGGGAACACATCACTATGGACTTCGTTAGTGGGTTACCGACGACCTTGTGCAAGCATGATGTCATTTGGGTAATCATAGATCAATTGACGATATCAATGCGTTTTATTCCGATTTTCATGAAATATAGCTTTACACAGCTGAGCACGCTCTTCAAGAGAGAAATTATCGGACTGCACGGAGTGCCAGTATCTATAGTGTCAAACAGAGACAGTCGGCTTACTTCGCAGCTTCGACAGGCCATGTAGGAGTAGTATGGTACTAGATTACAGTTCTACACAACCTTTCATCCGCAGATAGATGGGCAGTCAAAGAGACTTATTCAGATACTTGAGGACATTCTTAGAGCTTATGTGCTTCAGTTTGGAGGGTTTTGGGAGGAGTTTTGCCACTTTGTGAGTTTGCCTACAACAACAGCTATAAGACCAGTATTGGAATGCCACTACTTGAGGCCTGCAGATCACCAACTTGTTGGGCAGAGCCCGAAGACATAGCTTCCGTTGGGCCTGAGATTGTTCTAGATCACACCAAGAAAGTCAGGCTGATTCGTCAGAGGTTACAGGCTGCTCAGGATAGACAGAAGAAGTACGCGAATAAGTACTGCGATGGATTGAGTTATGAAGTGGATGACTAGGTCTACTTGAAGGGTTACCAGAGATTTGGGATCAAGAGGAGACTTGCACCAAGATTCATCGGGCCGTTTCAGATAGTCCGACGAGTTGGGGAGGTCGATTATCAATTGAGATTACCAAGCCAGTTGCTAGGGTTTCATGATGTTTTTCACATTTCTATGCTAAGGTGGCCAGATCAAGACCAAGACCGATGGTTGATATGTCTATGATCGAGGTCAGGCCGAATGTGACATATGAGGAACACCCCATTGAGATAATAGGGGTATCACAAGGTACAAACTCTCAGAAGGAAGGAAATACCACTTGTACTCATTCAATGACAGTACCATAAGAACTAGGGCCTCACTGGGAGAGAGAGTCTACTATGCGGGAGCGATACCCCAACTTGTTCCAAGGTAAAGATTTAATTTAAATTTGAATTTCAGGATGAAATTCATTTTAGTTGGGAAGATTGTAACGACTCTCTTTAATTAATCCTAATTAACTAGCAAATTATTGATTAGAACCCTAAGCTCGCACCCACGTGGACGTCGGAGAAAAGTTTAGGGCACGCTTAACGAGATAAAATTTGTTATTTTCGTGTGGCGTATGTTTATTTATTTTATTATTATTTAATAATTTGCGTCGCACTAATTAAGAATTATATTTGGTCGCGTCGTGCGCGTGCAGTGACGAGAGTGTATGACGCCGTGATGTGCGCGTAACACGGGTGTATGGGGTAGTTAGGAGTTTAGATGTCACATCACCATCACATCACATCACCCATCAAATCATCATAATCACACCTATACCTCACTTTCTCTCTCCCCTCTCATTTAAAAAAAAAGAAGAGAAAAATTTCTCTTCTTATTCTCCTTAGCCAAGTCTCACCCCCTCTCATTGCTCCTTCATCTCTTCCCACTCGCCGTCACCAAGCTCTCTATCACTCCTACACTTGGTCTCACATCACTCGCGGTGTTCTATGCTCTCGGTCAAAGATATTCAAATCTAGGTGAGTGTTTGATGATTTTGTAATTTTTTTAATGGAGAAATTAAGGCTTTAATGGTGATTAGGTAGTTGCGTTGTTGTTGTGGTTGTTGTTGTTGTTGTTGTTGTTGTTGTTGTTGTTGTGGTTCTTATTGTTGTTTTACCTTTATAAATATATATATACATATAAAGCGTCTTTGAAGAGACGAATTTTGTCACTCTAGAAACGAATTGGAGAGATGAGGGTGGTAGTCAGGTGGGTTGGGCCTGGCTACCCCCCAGCCGGGCCGAGCCTGGGCAGCCCATTAAAAAATTTAAAAATTTTATTAAAAAAATTAAATAAAAATAATTTTAAATGAAAACAAATTACATAAATTACATAAAATTAGATAAAAATAGCTGAAAATTATGCAAAATTCCAAAAAATAGAAAAATATGAAAAATTATAAAAAAAAGCTAGGAAAAGAGTTTCGAGGCTTTTTCAGGCGTTTGGCACCTCGGTAAAACCCGAAAAGTATGCTAAAACTAAACTTTTTGGAATAAAATTTAAAATTTTTTGTCTCACATTACAAACTCACTTAATGTGACTATAAAATAATTAAAGCGGTATAATTGGACACCAAGGACTTAGGAGATTATAGTTGGGTGTCAGGTGCGCATCTCAATACGTGAGCGAGACATTTTGGAAGGATATTCGCGATTGCTTGGGGTAAGTAAACCCACGAGAAAATCAGCTTAGAATTTACTTATTTCCTTCATAAATTTCTTTATTTCACATTACTTTTCGACAGTTCGGCTTACATGTTTACTCTTTTCCCGCATGTATATGTGTATGGTCGAAGGAACGGTATGACCCTGTGATGACCCCTTCTCAAATTAGGGCACCGCCTGGCCTAATCTCGTCATTAAGCCATAACCTCACCTCGTAGAACTTAACACAAAACTAGTCAGCTTTTTCAAAACCATTTACCTACTTACAAATTATAAGTTCAATATGTGTTTTAATGTTTTATGTAATATAACAAATCAGAGTGAATTAAAATTTTGCTTACTTACAAGTTTATTCAGCGGAAGTCTTACAAATTAATGAAAGCATTAATGTAATACCTAACAGTCGTGGAAAAACCAGGGAATAAATATCACATACATATATATAAGAAAACGACTATATATAACAACATGTGTCTGGTCAAGGTACTAATTATTCAACCCATAATATACGACCCCAAAAGTATATGATAAACATATAAAAGTAATACATCAAAAATGAAAACCTACAAAATCTGGCGTAGCAGCACTCTACTGGCTCAAAGGTAGTCGATGATCTTCTTTTTGCCTGGCCTGCTACTGGATGGATTTGCACCCACCATCATTAAAAGGACGGTAAGTACAAGAAAATAGAAAGTAATACTGAGAGACATTTGTTCACATTCCCAAATAAGCAACAAGTATTTAAATGCATAATAATAGCAACTATGCTGAAAGGAAATCATGCAAATGGATTCTTTAGTTAAACAAAATGAAACTAACACTAGGCTAAATAGTACTGATTTGGGGCCGGTCGGCCGGGAGTCCTATCCAAATGCCTATTCCACTATATATGGATGGAGCTGTGCTCTACATCTCCATGAAGGTCGTAATTGCACTCTACGCCTTTATAATTATCACAAATGTCAGTCATCTAGGATGTATACTTGCTAACAACCCCGAGTCTCATACCCCGTACGTGTGCAAGATGGTGGAGAAATCCCGATCACCCTGAAAAGTCTAGTGACCCCTGTATGTCCGCCGAATTTCTATCATAAAGTGGTCCTAGATACTAGAACTACTTTCATATTCAAGAGCAACACAGTAATGGAATCCAACAAAACCATGCATACTAATGCACAAAGGATATACATTCTCAACACTATGTAATCACTACCTAATAGCATGCTATTTCACTGACCACATTTATTAACAATCAATAATGACATAGCACATGAACTGGAGTCAATGAAATCATTTTATTAACAAACTATACCATGAAAGTAACCTCATGTAATGAGAATAAACAACAAGTCATGTCATACGAAGTACAAAGGCAATTCAGTCCAAATGATTGGAAATGAACATGTGAATAGGAATGAAATGTAAATAAATATCTCAATCAGTTTACTTACAATTCAAGCAATTTCCCAAGCTACTCCGGTATCCCAACACCTTGAAACTCATATTTGAATCCCCAGAACACTTTCCTAGTCTTTTTATATCAAACTAATCCAAATAAGTTGGGTTTAAATCAGGTTAAATGGGTTTAGGAACCTTAACCCAAAACAACCCTTTATGACTGAACAACACTGAGATTTTTTCTTATATTGCGCAATTTTAGGCATGAGATTGTCCAAATATTAAAATCTTCCACCGATACAAAGATTGTTGGTCTATATCTTAGTTTTCCAAAAAGGTTTAGTTTTCCAAATTTCGATTTAAAACGGAAGAGATATCATAAATCTACTTAACATAGCTCTAATTGAAACCTAATCCAACCAACGGACTTAGAAAATCTTTTTCTCTAAATATATAGTTCCAAAAAATGTGATTTTTTGTCATAAGGCAGCAACCATACCCAATTGTACATACTAAAAGATCAGCTCATTGATAAGTAATTAAGGAGTTATGCCTTTAACAAATTTAGTTTCAAAAATCTTCTACTGCATTCCAACACCTATTTGTATAGCACTTTTGGACATGAAAACATTTGAGTTACAACATCTCTAGTTAGGAAGATTTGTTCCCCTTTGAGTAAGCTTTCAAATGCCACCAAAGTGTAAGTTGATTTGGATCTAAAATGAGCAAGTTATGACTAAATTACATAGACTAATCCCTAATACAACATGCAGAAATTCAGTTTTGGTCTTGCAACTTCAAAAATTCATATCTTTATGATTTCAAAACAAAATTAAGAACTTTAATATAGCTGGAGTATTAGCTTGGGATAAGGAATACAAATATATAAACCAATTGCAAAATCTTAATCATCTACCCTCTAAATTTGATCAAAAACCAAAATTGGTTTCAATTAAATAGAGAGATATGTACCTAGTTTGATAAACACTCCACCTATTTGACCTTCTTCACCAAATCAAACTAATTTCTCCTAGTCTTCTTACTCCTCTAGCAGCTTCTTCATTCAAGCAAGCTTTGCTTCTCAACGAAGCAAATGAAATGAAAGTTGATTTGGTTCTATAAGTCGACTACTAGCTTTATATAGTAGTGGATATGGTTGATTAATAATCATTGATCTCATTGTGCACACGTGTCTCGAGGCTCATCTTGTGATTCGCCTATCAACACATGTCCCACTAACTCTACATTTACTCATGCTAAATGACACTAATGTTTACTCAATTGGTGTTGAGATGTGCCAACACGTATCTCGATGAATATCAAGTGGCTATTGTTTTAACTTGCTAACTTAGGTATATTAATTGTATTATAAACCATAGCCATAATACACCACTATAAAAGCTATAAATAACCTTATGCCAACTTATCATACCAACTTCTACCTCCGACCCACGCCGGTATGCATATTAAGGCGCGTCTCTCAACTCATGTCTCGACACGTATACGTAAGTAGAAATGACTAAGTAGTCTACACATATAGAATACACTAGGCATACACCACAACAAATATAACAAGTACCTCAGCCATCTCGCCTCGGTTATGACACATATCTCATTGCGGATACCACGTCATAGGTCATTTGATCCTAATTAAAGAGTTAAACTCAAATTAGAAACTTGGGTGTGATGCACCCCTTTCCAGCTCTTTCGTAAATGACGATATTTGGTTGTTGTTAAGGTATTGGTTATACCTTAGATTATGCGTGAGATTTCTCTTCGCGAGATCTCGAGAGTGGGTTGGCGTGAGGCTCGCCTCCGTCATAAAGTTTCTCTCTTTAAGGCGTTGGGCGGAAATCTAACTTCCGACCAACAAAGAACCTCATTTCGACCGTGAAAAGAAGGTGAGGATTACCTTGCCTCCAGGGCCTTCTCGGTTTAGTAATGCGTCACAGGGCTCGACAGCTTTGCACTACACTCGCGTTCCATATTCTTGATTATCTTAGCGACTTATATTCATGCTTTACGTTTCCGTCTATTTACTTTATCTGCATGAATTTTAGCCGTTTTCTTTGGATTTCCTGTAAATACTAACTGAATTTCTCTGGGATTTACTTACTAGAACTTGTCATTGTTTTGTGGCAAGTTGTAGATCCTACGACGAGCCGGGGGAAGGCGGTGCTTGGCGACTACCTCTGACCTAGAGCGCCCCCACTAGCTTCACTCGTAGGTGTTTATATTTATATAGATACTATTTTTGGGATCATTTTGGGAGACTTACTACATGATACATGTATATTGACACTTACTATACTTTTGTCGCCTTTATTGATATACATGGTATCCTTTTGTCGAGTTTCCACCTCGTAGGTTGTTAATTAATGCAAAACTCGTTTGCATTATTTATTTGCATATTATTAAGACTTCCGCTACTAAAATAACTTGAATGAATCAAAACTAATAAGTTATGTTATAAAATTTTACAACTTAGTATATTTCGACAAAATAATCGTTTAAATATCGAAATTGACTAAGTCAGGGTATAAGATGGTTAGTTCACGGGCCGTCATGGATAGGTGTGCAGGTGACGTGGCATGACTTGGTGACGTGTCCGGCGACGTGGTGGTGCCTGATTTACCTCGAGATTTGGGGTCATCACAGCAAGTCAAAATAGAGATTTCAGGAGTTAATAGATAAAACGAAATTAAGTTGTTGACAAACAACTGAGAGTTTATATAAAATCATTTCAAAACAATTGTTTTGATTTCAACAGAACGAACACTTCGTTCGTTCCCTAAACCTCTCAACTCAGTCTCTCGCTCCGCGATCTCCCTACGTTCGATTTTCGCTCGGTTTCTTTCCACAAAACTACAGAGCATCACGAGATGTCAGTTCAAGCCAAGTTTTCTCGGCGGAGACAGTATTCGACTCGAAGTTTGGTATGCATTTTCCCTCAATTCAGTTTGAATTCTAGTGATTTTCGATTTCTTTCGCAGGGTTTTAATAGAAATTCATAGAGATTGTTGTAAATTGATATATTGGATTAATTTGCGTTAATTCAGAATAAATTTTAACAACGTAGGTTAGGGTTTTGACAAATTGAATTAATGAGATTGAGTTGATAACCATTTTAGATATGTTTTATAGTTGATATTGATTTACATTAGGTTTCTGGATGAATTGATTATTGGTTTAAATCCAATTTGACTCCACGGGATGTAGAAATATTTTGATATTAGAATCGAGTGATTTCATGGTGTTTTTTGTCGAGTTTTGAGGATTTAATTGCGAAAATATTGATTTGAAGACATTTTTCAGTTCAATATAAATAAAGTTTGCCTAGTTGACAGGCCATATTGGAAAACTCATAACTTCTTCGTCGGTTATCCGATTTGAGTGTTCTTGGAGTCTATGGAAACTAGGACATGAGTACTATAAGTTCCCTTTAGGTCATAATGACAAATATTGAGGTTTTCAAGGTTAAAAATTTACACCAATTTGGCTAGTTGAAAGCCGATTGAAACAATTATATAAATTAATATTTTTGAAAATTGTTCTCAAGCATACTTTGGCCGAAGTTTTCAATGGGTTTTGTGATTTAGTTATACTTAAAGCTTGACCCACAATATAATTGGGTATACAGGGAAGCTATTAGAACCTTTTTCAAGGTGATCCGACACTCTGGGACCCCGAAAAATTAAGCTCAAAGTTGGTTTGGTTGTAAGTAAACCCTACAATGATCTTTAGTATTGATTGAATATTTTTGTACATGTAACTGTATCATAGTTTGCATTGCATTTTATCATTCTTGGTCATGCATACATATAGTGAGTGAGGGGGATAAGCTTGTTTCGGAGTCTGGTTTGATTGAAACTAAGTTTCGGTCCTACCTCTACGCCGTCTAGTGAGACTAGCGGAGTCTAACGCCAACAAGTTATCTCTGCATTTCATGATCTCTTAATATTGTCTCTGTACTATTTTTGGAAGTCGACATCTGATTATAGTTAGGAGACAGTGACAAAGTAGATTGCATGTCATGTTGACGCATATATTTTATTGTTTATTTGGAAATGCAATTACATGTCTCCATGTATCGACTAACAATTGCCTGGGAGTATAGATCAATGTAGGAATTTACTTGGTGACATCTTCGAGTTGTTTTTTATGATGTCAAATTATATATAATGATAAGGGAAAAGTGGACAAGACTCAAAGATTGTGGTGATTGTTTTCACAAATTAAAGTAAATTATTGTTTTAATTTGTTTATATATATTATTTTTGGATTCTTAGGGTGAGTGTAAGACGTGAAGTTTAATTTGTTCAATGGTTATGAGAGTCTCCCGAATTAGTTAAAAATAAGTTATGAAAGTTTTTGTTTCAATTTTGGGTTTAGTTTGGGATACTTTGTGATTAAGCTATCTGGAGACTTTAACTTTATTTATAAATGTGAACTTGATATATATTGTCAATCGCAAGGAGTTGTGAGTCCTTATAGGCCTCTCCCCAATTTTGATCTATTAGGTTAATGTTCCAAGATGCCACTTTTAGGGGAGATATCGTCAAAATTTTAAAAAAAAAAGTACGGAGAATAAACCGTATGATTCCCAATTTGCTCCAATTAAACAAATCAGAATTGAGTTTCATTGAGGATAAATTACATTTTGGAGCATTATTAAGTTTGAAATAAGTAATATTTAAGGTCAAATTTGAAAGAACGAATTAGGCTGACTAGATTATCAGGGGATTAAGGTAATCTAGACCGGTCAGTCATCTTAATGACGAGGGGGCTAACAACTATATCCAATGCTTTGCTTGCATAGTATATAGCTCTAAACATTTCATCTCTCTGTTGGCCTAACACTGCTCCTATCGTATGGTCATTTACATCGCACATTATTTCAAGTTTGGATTCCTAATCTAGTACTACCATTATTGGTGTCGAAATCAACGCTACTTTCAAAGTCTCAAATGCTTGTATACATGCAGGACTCATTTAAATGGAACGTCTTTTTCCAACAATGTACACAATGGTTTAGTGATTTTTGAAAATTTCTTAATAAACCTTTTGTAGAAGCCTGTATGTTCTAAAAAGATCCTTATATCTTTAACGTTTCTTGGTATACGAAGTTTTTCAATTGGCACTATTTTTGCTCTATCTACCTCTAATCTATGAGCAAACACTATATGTCCCAAAACAAAATTAGGTTCTAATTAAGTTTGTTTATTTTTAGGCAATGCCTATTTATGTGTTTAAGTTAAATTAGTAAATTCAGTGTCCATATAAAGACCTATTGTGACGACCCCTTCTTCTAAACAGGGCACCACCCGGCCTAATCCCATAATTAAGCTCTAATCTCAGCCATGTAGGACTTAACTATGTATTAGTCAGCCTTTTTATCTAATTCTCCTCGTTAAACGCGTTCAGGATAAGTAATACAAATGTCACATTATTATTGAATTTCAGAGTTAATTAAAACTTTTATAGTTAAAAAGATTATAGCAGAAGTCTTAACAGTTATGTGAAATCAATTATTTAAAAATCCTAAATGTGGAAACCAGGAAACATCACATGCATATAAATATCATAAAGATAATAACACGGTGATCTAGTCAAGTGTCAAGTCGGGGAACTAACCGCTCAGCCTAATATAAAACCCAAAATGTATAGAAGAGACATAAAGTAAATAATGCATAAAAAGTCGAGAACTACAAAAGTGGGGAGTAGCAAATCGTCGAATGCTCAAATGTAGTTGTCGATCTTCTCCTTACCCGGCCTGCTGCTCGAGAGATCTGCACCATCGTCATAAAAAAGATGGTGAGTACAATGTAATAAACTAACTCCTGGAGATTCTTATGTACATTTCCAAACATAATCAACTGGCATTTAAAAGCATAAATATAGCGAAGAAGTGCTGAAAAGGAAATATGCTAGGAAATACCATGGTTAAACAATATGAGATCGACACAGGCAAAGTAGTAATGATCTAAGTTTGGTCGGCCGTGAGTACTATCACTAGGCATTTATTCTACTATCTCATTGTGGAGCTCTACTCTACACCTCTATCAAAGGTCAGAGCTGAGCTCTACGACTCCATGATCATCCATATCTTAATCCTCAAAGGTGGAGCTAAGCTCTACGCATAAATAGATCATCTCGTATATATATATATATATATATATATATATATATATATATATATATATATATATATATATATATATATATATATATATATATATATATGCTTACCGCCTACCCCCGGTGTAACAACCCGTTACCTTAAGCTAGTGATTAGTATTAATTCAAATCGTAATTAATCTGAGTTAGGCTTATGATTAAGTTCGATTTACCTTGATTAGCGTGTGTGTGCGTTTGCATGATGTATGATGTTTGTTTGAATTATTAAATTAATTTATATATAGGTTGTTGTGTAATAAGGAAGTTATACACAAGTCTATAAAACGAAAAATACTCAATAAACAATGGTTTACCGGGACACCAAGTGTGACAAGGGAGTTGTGGCAAGAGTGTGCACGCTCAAGGACACTTGTTAGGCATGTCCGGTGAGTTGATTGGTGAATAATACGTGATATATATATATATGTTTATATGTTTTTCAATATATAAATATATATTGGAAAATAAAAGAATATTAGAAATATATGGATTATCGGATCGTCTCGAACGAAGCGTAAGTGCTTGATGTGTCAAGTTTCGTGTCACTTTAACACATCAACCACGCGATCGGTTTCGAGATAGCACGACGCATATTTCGAGGAAAATTCATAAATAAAAACAAAGCTCATCCTTATCTTCGTTCATTCGATCATTCGAGAGGGTTCGGGAGGGTTCGGTCGATTCCGAATCTAAAGGAGATCATTCCAAAAGCCGAATTCAACCAAGTTGAGGAGCTTAATCGAATCAACAACACAAGCTCAACGTTTAGGTATGATTTGTTCTTGTGTTTGTTGAAGTTCAATTCGATGGTGATGCTAGGAATTTAGTTAATTATACGGTTTGATGAGTAAAATTGGTTATAACCTCATTAGAGGTCCTCCTAGATTGATTGGGAGTGTAATTGTTGAATTTGGAGGAGTTTTGGATTGAATTGAATTAGTAGAAGCGTGTTGCTGTTACAGGTCTGATGCGCATAGCACGCTAGGCTTTGGCCATAGCGCGTTATGCGTGCTGGGAGGATCAACTGACATGCAGGTAGCGCGATATCCATGTCAGGTAGCACGCTACCCATACCCGATCAGTCCAGAACTGATTTGGAGTTGGTTGGTTTGTCAAGATACTTAAGGATTGGTTTATGGGTTTTAAACATAGTATAATGAACCTGCATTGATCCCAAATGATTGGTGATAGGTTGAGGAACACCGAGGAAGAGTGAGATGACCGAGAAGTTAGAGAGTTTAAGAAATAAGGACTTAGACTGATGTAAGTATGGATTCGCTTATTTATCAATATTGCATGGCTATTTAGTATATATAGCTCATGTAGTTATTGGATTGAAATGGGGGATTATGTACATTGTGATGGTTTTTCTAATGAACAGAAAACAGTGTCTAATGTGATCCACAAGAGTAACTCCTCAAGGCTGAGACCAAGTTGTATAGTATTTGGGGTTGATCTCCCAGTCTATACGTAACTCCTACTTAGTTTATAGGTTGCGTGGGTTACATATTCACTAGAGGGTTTAAGATAGAACCATTGGGCATTAATCGATTGGCTAAACATTACATATGTGCGGTGTGTTGGTTTAGCACTCGTATTAATGGTGTCGTAGGTAATCGGCCCTAGTTTTATAAATAAAATGGGGGTCACAATGCAATAGTCCAAAGACATTTGCTTTGCATCCGTTATATATTGGTTTATATGATTTCCATATTCTTGTTAGATATCATTGGTGCATGTTGTTATTGCATGATATCCTTGATTATTATATGGAATGTTGATGATCGTGTGAATTCCTACTTACTGAGCAAGTTGGAGCGTTCACCCTAATTAACATTACAAGTAGATCCGATTAGTGCTACGACTATGAGATGGAGAAGTTATAGGAGTCTTGAACTTCCATTCGATGTAATGACTTTCTTTAGTGTTATATATTGGTGTTGAATTACTTGTTTTGTAATATCATATGGGATGGAAGATTTGTATAACCGAGGTTTATTCCGTTTGTTTTAAATACTATATATCTTATTTTGATTATCGAAAAGGTTTTAAATTTTCGTTGCGTATATTAATTGTTTTATCTCGATAGTCGATATACAGTAGTGCTTATCGTGTGAAGATGGTAAGGTCACGACTCCGCTTAAGTCCGGTAAGGGTAATCTGGGATTAATTAGGGTTTTAGGCCGAGTATTGCCCTAATCAGGTTAGGGGATGCTACACCGGGTCTCATACTTCGTGTGACGCGCAAGTGTAGTGGTGAGTGCCAACAACCCCGATAGTTTAGTGACCCCGTGTGTCGCGCATCTCATAATTGTGCAATGGACCCTAAATTATACCACTACTTTATAATTTCAAGGAAGAATAGCAGTATGGATCCCAAAACAAAGCAATATGCTCCAAAGCCAACATTCAAAGAATACAAGTCCATATGTATACTCCAATCTCATTCTCTAATCCTAATAGCATGCTATTCTCGATCACATTTTCATTCAAACGGCCAGAAAGACATGGAAGACAAGAATATAGTCAATGATTTTCATAAGCAAATGATATCATGATAAAAACACCCATATAATGAGTAGAATATGAAACAAATTCATGATATCAGAATACAAAGCATTTTATAGTCAAATAGATTGTAAAAGAAAGCATAATTGGAATAAAATGTAAATAGGAACCTCAACAGATTACTTACTAGTCACACAATGTATTCCTAGCTTAACCGACCTCCCGACACCCCAAAATGCGTACCCGGACCCCCGAGACTCTTCCCTAGGTTCCTGGTATATTTTAGTATGCATTAGAGTGTGTTTAGACCCTTAGTTTGGGTTTTAGGCTAAGCTAGAATAGGTTAAGTTTGTTTTGAAAAAGTGCAGATTTTTAGTGCTGTCAGAGTACCCAGCACGCTAGATAATTTATCCAGCATGCTAATAGGGCCCCATTAGCACGCTAAGAGTTTTATCGATCGAGCTAGAACTGATTATTACCCTAAAAAATTTCTCTAGCGCTCTAAGAGTCTTTGGAACTCGAATTCTCGCAACTAGAATTCTCGAGTTTTCTCTGGGAGTGGCCTCCTCCAAAGCCCCGAACCCTCGTTCTCCGCCACCAGGGATCCGTAATATCCTCCTCCATCAAATATACACCAAGCACTTCAAATAATTCATCATTCACATTAAAATTTTGAGATTTGAACATGCATTTTGTTGAAGAATTCAAGAACATTTAAAAACTTCAAAAATTCATAACTTTTTTATTTCAAATCCAAATTGGGAACTTCTTAATAATTGGAATATCACTCGAAACGATGAATTCAAATATGTAAACCAATTTTAGAAATGATAGCATTTACCCTCTCGAATTACATAAAAACCAAATTGCACTAACACTTCTAATTTTACCAAAAACGTTTAATTTTGAAAACCAAGGTTCAAGGACTCACTTAATGCTTCATTTAGCTCATAAAATCAATGAAAAAGTTTTCAAATTCATTTTGATCACAACTTCCTAATTCAAGACCTTATGTTCATAAAATTAAAGCATGTAAAGATGATGAGCTTCATTACCTAAGTTGTTTCTTGATTAGTAGCTTGATCTCTTCAATAGGATGATGAATTTGATCTCTTGAAACCCTAATTCTAGCCACAAATCACCTCAAAATTTTCTCTCTAAATGAATCTATGATTTGCATGTTCATCCTAATCACTTATATATATAGTTAGGTATGATTGATTTTATAACCATTGATCTAAATGTCCGCACTCATCTAGAGACTAATCTAATGGCTTTCATTTTGTTTCATTCGACTAACTCTCCCCCAACTCACATTTGCTAACACCAAACCATACTTCATCTGTCTCTTGATGTGTTCTCGTGTATTTCGAGGAACATCATATAGCTATTGTTTTATTTTACTACCTTAGGCTATATTTTTTATAAATTAACTATAGCCACATCAAGTTTTAACTAATTAAGCCACATTAATACATCTAACTAAACGAATGACTCGCCATGTCACTCTCTTTCGGTCCCACAATTGCACGCATCTCGAGACGTGACCCGACTCACATATCGACACCTATAAATAACAAGTAGAGATAACTTAGTAGTCTATACAAGTACAATATACTAAGAAATTATCACACAAATCTAACATATACCACGACCATGTGCCTCGGTCAGTGTGCATATCACGATGTAGATCCCACGTCACGGTTTGGTGATCCCGTTTAAGGATTAAAATGCGATTATAAATTTTGGGTTGTGACACCCATTAATTAGTTTGTAATATACAAGTTTTGAGAAATTTTGATGAATTGAATAAACTTTAGTGAGTTTGTGTATTTGTGAGATTGTTTGCTTCCACTGTGCTTGAGGTTTTTCCCAACAAGTAATATCAGAGATGGGTTCAATTTTTTGGGTTTGAAGGTTAGTTGTTCAAGATGATGAAGAAGATAAAGAAAAGTTGAGAGGTTGTGTGTGCATTAAAAAAAATTGCGACTAGTGTGAATTTATTGCTTGTATGATTGAGTTGTGTTTCCATTGCTGAAGTTTCTTCTAGAACTGCAACGATTTGGGGAGGTTCTTGGAGCGTGTGCATGCTTCATTGGGATCACATTGGACAAAGATTTGTATAGATTTATGATTTATTAGGAATGTCTTGGTTCAATTTGTGAAACTGAAGAAGATAATTAGATTGTGTTTGAAAGTGTGGACAGTTTATATGTTCGAATTGAGATCGAGATTAAAATGAGTGAAGTTGTTGTAGAGAAGATTGGAGTACTTTCTCTTATTGACGAAAGGTAGAGGGGGCACACATGTGGAGTAGTTGGTTTGTGTGTTAAACTTGGTTTGCTTTGTGGTGAGAAATTTGTGGGTCATTGATTGAAGGTTTGTGTGAGAAAGAAAAGGAGATTATGGTTTTTTGTCTATTATCAATTCATTGATGATAAAAGAAAAAGAGAGAAACGACAAAAGGAATTTGTCTTTTATTCTTGCTTCTCTTAACATTGATTAATTGATGATTGTGCGCTAGACACACAAAGGGTTGCAATTAATTTGTTGTTGTCGGTTGATGATGGTAGAAAGTCGGGATTGTAAGAGATGCAACGATCGAAGTTGATTGTTATCTTTTTTGAAGGAGATGTTTATTCAAGGTGGAGATTTCTTCAAGATTAAGTGTTTGATTGAAGTGTGATCAACCATATTTGTTAGATTTGATGATTGAGTGTTTTGCTATAACGCGATTGTTTTATGGTTGACCATTGATAAGTGAGCGATTTACACATGCTGAGTGGGTGAGTGTTTGTTTGAAGGATCAAAATTGATTGGGAGTATGTGTGATAGTAATAATCGGTTGATTGATTGAGTGTGTGACTAGAAGAACTAGTTGATTGAGTGAGTGTGTGACCAAAGAATTGATTGAGCGTGTGTGTGTGTGTGTGTGTGTGTGTTCTAGAACGACATTGGATGGAATCATAACATAAGTCGTATTAGATTTTTCATCTTCACTTATGACACGGAATGATTGAGTGAGTGGGTAGTTCATTGCTATTCATGGTGGCTACGGTGATTGAGTGGGTGATTGGTGAAGTTGGTGCCAAGGTGGAAATTGTTGGGTTTTTTTGGCTCATAACTTATAGTTTTTATTTTAGTGTGTTAGTACTTAATCAGAGAGTCTAGAATTTAGTTAAGTTTATAATTATTTTGTATTTAAGAGGTTTATAATTAAGTTTGTTTATTTTTTAGCAATGCATATTTATGTGTTTAAGTTAAATCAATAAATTTGGTGTCTATATAAAGATCCATTGATTAGTTTGTAATATATAAGTTTGTAATATACAAGTATTTGTGAGATTGTTTGCTTTCACTGTGCGTGAGGTTTTTCCCAACAAGTGGTATCAGAGACGGGTTCAGTTTTTTAGGTTTGAAGGTTAGTTGTTCAAGATGATGAAGAAGATAAATAAAAGGTGAAAGGTTGTGTGTGTATTAAAAAATTTGCGACTAGTGTGAATTTATTGCTTGTATGATTGAGATGTGTTTCCATTGTTGAAGTTTCTTCTAGAACTGCAACGATTTGGGGAGGTTCTTGGAGCGTGTGCATGCTTCATTGGGATCACATTGGACAAAGAGTTGTATAGATTGATGGTTTATTAGGAATGTCTTGGTTCAATTTGTGAAACGGAAAAAGATAATTAGATTGTGTTTAAAGGTGTTGACAGTTTATGTGTTCGAATTGAGATCGAGATCAGAATGAGTGAAGTTGTTGTAGAGAAGATTGGAGTACTTTCTCTTATTGACGAAGGGAGAGGGGGCACACATGTGAAGCGGTTGGTTTGTGTGTTAAACTTGGTTTGCTTTGTGGTGAAGAATTCGTATGTCATTTATTGAAGGTTTGTGTGAGAAAGAAAAGGAGATTGTGGTTTTCTATCTATTATCAATTCATTGATGATAAAAGAAAAAAAGAGAAACGACAAAAGGTACTTGTCTTTTATTCTTGATTCTCTTACCATTGATTAATTGATGATTGTGCGCTAGACACACAAAGGGTTGCAATTAATGTGTTGTTGTCGGTTGATGATGGTAGAAAGTCGAGATTGTAAGAGATGCAACGATCGAAGTTGATTGTTGTCTTTGTTGAAAGAGATGTTTATTCAAGGTGGAGATTTCTTCAAGATTAAGTGTTTGATTGAAGTGTGATCAACCATGTTTGTTAGATTTGATGATTGAGTGTTTTGCTATAACGTGATTGTTTTATGCTTTACCGTTGATGAGTGAGCGATTTGCACGTGCTGAGTGGGTGAGTGTTTGTTTGAAGGATCAAAATTGATTGGGAGTGTGTGTGACCGTAATAATCGGTTGATTGATTGATTGTGTGACTAGAAGAACTAGTTGATTGAGTGAGTGTGTGACCAAAGAATTGATTGACTGAGTTTGTGTTGTTGAGCGACATTGGATGGAAGCATAACATAAGTCGTATTGGATTTGTCATCTTCACTTGTGGCCCGCAACGATTGAGTGAGTGGGTAGTTCGTTGGGTGGCTACGGTGATTGAGTGGGTAATTGGTGAAGTTGGTGCCAAGGTGAAAATTGTTGGGTTTTTTTGGCTTATAACTTATAGTTTCTATTTTAGTGTGTTAGTACTCAATCAGAGAGTCTAGAATTTAGTTAAGTTTATAATTATTTTGTGTTTAAGAGGTTTATAATTAAGTTTGTTTATTTTTTAGCAATGCATATTTATGTGTTTAAGTTAAATCAGTAAATTTGGTGTCTATATAAAGATCCATTGATTAGTTTGTAATATACAAGTTTTGAGAAATTTTAATAAATTGAATAAAATTTAGTAAGTTTGTGTATTTGTGAGATTGTTTGCTTCCGCTGTGCGTGAGGTTTTTCCCAACAGCAGGCCCAGAGATTTCAGCCCCGACCCATGGAAATGGTTGCAAGGCACAACCCAGTGTAAGGAGGAGCACTCGTGTGCATGGCATTCCACAACGTTTGCGTAATTAGGAGGAGAAATTGAGATTGTTAGTGTAGTAGAGAGTTTGTTAGTTGTCAGGAATATTTACCGCTCATATTGTTATGTAATGGTGAATGAATCATGAAATGAAAAGTTAGGCAATGACCCTATATATATAAAGAATGAATGAGAATACGAGGGCATGAAGAATTATCAACTCTTTTTCCGTATCGTTCTTTCTCTCTGAATTTTGTTCTTCTCTTCCTCTTCTCTTCTTATTTCTCTTTCTCGCTAAAATCCAAATCTCGGGTAGCATCATTTACAAAACGTTCATACAGTGAACCTCCAATTTGGTAGCGGTTTGAGGATTTTCACCATCAAACCGTGGTTCGCCCACCTCTAATATCTTTAGTTCATGGTTCTAATTAACTCTATGTCCTTTCAGTTCGGTTGAGAACAATCACATGGAATTAAAACTCATTATTAAAGTAGTCCCCAACATGCATGTTTAAAATGTTCTCATAATTACTTCTTTTCTACTTTACATATTAATTAAGCATTCGCTCTCTACTTCACGTTGTTCATCAAATCTTGATGTTTCCTTAAAATTTGAACTTTTAATTATTAGCAAGTCAAGGCATAACATTGACAGTTCAGCTTTTAAGCCAACGTTTTAGTTTCACCAACTAACTAACGTGGTTTCTTATTGTGAGAATTTTGCTTCATAAGTTTCTTTGAAAAGAACAAGATTTGTTTTTTAAAAAAGGATTAGGTGACCCTTTTGGACACCTGAAATTAATGGACACCAACAATCAGGTGCCCATTTCAGGTCACCTGCACGCACTACCCTTTTTTTGGTGCTTCCTAGTTATAAACCTTGTATTTGGGGCCAATGACCAAATTAATTAGTCTAGACCATCATTTTGCAAAAGCTGATGAAGGCCGACGTGAGGTCTCCCACTGTGTGATTTTTTCAATTTTGATTTAGTCACGTATGAATTAAAAATATAGATGCGTTAAGTTCAATTTTTTTAATATTAAGCCCAATCCAAGATGAGAAGAGTGTATTGACTAGTTTATGTATGGGCTTTAGTAGTGTGAAAGTGGGGTGTACTCCAAAATGCCAAGAAAAACACTTCACAGTTATAAGCCTTATTTTGTCTTTCTAATTAGTCGACGCGGGATTATTCCTACTATCTCTAACACACTTAACTTAAATGATCATACATAGCAGTAAATTAAGAAGGTATATACTAATTGGTACTTGGTAGGTCATATGTCACTGTTCCTCAAAAGTCCTTACACTACATGACAAACCTCTCAAAATCAAAATCAGAGAAGAAAGGATTAAACATGTGTGATTCTAAAATTGAGGACAAAAATTTACATGAAAACCAATTTATTATATTCAATGTATATACATAAATATGTTGTACAATAATATGCAACGTCATCATTCATGTGTGTGATAGTTGTAGAATTCTTCAGAGATTTGCATGGTCTACACACTGCCAACATGATCCAAGTTTCAAACAACATTAGATTATACTTTCAATTATCAAGAAAAAAACATCATTGGAGAACTTTCATGATGCATGGTATATATGTACAGAATAACAAACATAAGAAAAGCCAATTAGGAAGAAAACAAGAGGAAATCTCTAGAGGGGTCCCCTCCAACTTTGAATTGTTTCCAAGCAAGCAACAAAAGTGAGGTTTTGATGTCAGCAGATTAACTAGGCATGAAGAAAATGTCCAATAGTTTGTGAGGTATATCTTCAGCATGCACAAGTGTGGACAAGATTGATTGAATTTTTTCTCTTATCCTCGAAGCCACCGGAACCTTAGGAAGGAAGAATTTTTTAGGTTGCTAGCTTGTCGTCATAGGTAGCATACTTTCATTAAAGGGTAGCTACTTTTAATAAGTTGTGGTTCTACTAATTTGGTATGTGTTAACCTATACACGACGTTGAGTGTTCAAGTCTCTGGTACAAGATTGAGGGATATGTTTTCTTATGTTTAATCATTGATATATGCCCCATAGATGTGAAATCTCCCTTTTAAATTAAAACCTTTCGAGGTCCTGGAAAAATATTAGGACTTCTAAAGATACATTAATTAATTAGTCGATCTGTCCGACAAGAAGATTGTTCTGCTTAAACAAGCTCGTCGTCGACTTACATGAAATTCATCATCTAAATTACTTGCTAAATCAATGAATTTGATTTCTTGAGTATATTATGATTAATATTGGACAACTTGTAACTAAGAAAAAAATCAAAGAAACTTAGATTTGCATAAGTTTATTACTATAGGCATAGATGGCAATCTCACATATAGTTCTAGAAATAGCTTTTTGTATACCTTAATTGTGTTGTTTGTGGTGCTTTTGGAATTAAACAAGGACTATAGTAGATCAAATATTTAATGTGCCAAGGTTCTTCAATCATTAAAAGAAATTATTTTCATAATGGCTTTACTTTGAGTGCATTTAGTAATCATATAGCACTTCACTTGTACATAACTTAATCTAGCTATAGGTAGGAAAAGAAAAGGAAGAACTTTCAACATTGCATCAAATTAATCAATTAGAAGGTGTGCAGAAGGTTCGTCAATCATCATCAAATTAATAAACTCATTTGGTTCTCATGACGTTTGGTAAGCCTTAGTAATTAAGGGACCATCACCCTTGATTATATTTTGTTTACATCACAGAATAATCAAATTTTCTCTTCTGAATCATTATAACTATGTTAATATAAGCCTACAATACAATACACCAAATTCATATTAGATTTGCTCATTTGCTCTAACATTAATTGTATGAAGTCATGAGTGTTGTACTGATCCAAGTAGGAGGGGACTTAGAGATGATTGATGACTTTGATCCAATGGCCTTGGAGCAGCAAGCGTGAGCTCTAGATCCGGTAATGCGCCCTTCGAGATAGTTGGCGGCGTTCTCAAAAGCGAAGATCTGAACAAAGGATATTGGGAACTATTAATGCTACCATGATCGATGAACGTTTCGCCGTTCTCCGTTGTGTTAAGCTCTATTAGATGCAGAGGGATTTCTCGAGACATATTTTTGTGAGTGACTGTGATGCTAACTGATAAGTCATTTTGCTTGGAACTTGTATAGCTGATGTTGTGAGCCATGTTATTGCTTCCTACCTGCAAGAGTAAGTTAAGGAAAAAAAAAAAAAAAAAATGTTTCAATATGAGTTTGGCTAAAACTTATTCACAAAAGTTAAAGGTTGAGAAATGCATTGAAGAAAAGTAATGGTGAACTTTTAGATATATACCATGTCGAAAAGGCTCGATCGACGCTTCTTCTTGTGGAGGCAACTCTGTCTGAGGAAGTATTTTTGGGCATGGCTGGCTACTTGTGTTGGAGTTTTAGTTGTCACAAAATTTCTAGAGATGCCCCTCCAGTCACCCTTGCCGAGTTTTTCGAGGCCGGAGAGGAATGTCCTGTGCTCCTCCTCTGTCCAGGGAACTCCTAATTGTTGCACACAAAACTCATTAGAACAAACAACAACCAAATGACCAAAAAAAAAAAAAAAAAAAAAATAGGGAAGCCAATAAATGAGAAGAAATTATTCAAGAAATCAAAAAAAAAAGGAGAGAGCTTGATTTGATCGATTATAATCAACTAAATAAAGAAACATAGATTTATTTCGTTTTTCTTAAAAAAAAGCCATTAATTGGCAAGATCTAAAAAAATACAAGAACACGAGCAAAAATAACGAAAGCCTCAGTTTCAAATTAATTAGTCAGGTTCGGCTACATAAATCAACCGTTTCCATAAAGCTCGACAAAAAAAAAAAAAAAAAAGTTTGTATTTCAAATAAATTAAAAACACAAACAAATTAAGAACACATACCCTTTTTCTTTTCTTGAGTAGTGACCCTAAGACCATCAGAGAGGTAGCCATTTGAAGATATTTTATCAGAATTATTGTGACTAATTGAAGAAGTGGTGGTGGTAGTAGTAGTAGTAGATGATGATGAGGAAGAAGAAGAATTAGATGACAAACTATCCATGCTGAAGCTCTTTTTGATGGGAAATGTTATTGAATTATTAGCAGAAGGGATGTCAAGCTGCACACCAAAGAGCCTAAGCCTACCAACAAAAGAACTACTGCTTCTATAATGAGGTGTAGTAGTGCATGTCCTTGAATTGTGACCCATGTTCCCACAATGTGAGCACTTCCTGCCCATCTCTTCACCCAACACAACCACCACCACTGCTGTGAATGAATGAGACACAGAAAATTCTAAGACACTAGAAAAACAGATAAAAAGAAAGAAAGAAAGAGAAAAGGTTCAACACTAGTGACTACTGATATATGGCTATGGTATATATGAAGAATGAAAGCCAATGAGAGACGATTGGGTGGACTTTTTTGTTTTTGGGAAATAATATTCTTTTACACACTTAAGGTGACACACCAAGTTACACACCCACTTGAAAGCTGTGCAATGTTTAATTTTGGGATTGGTGTCACATATTTTAGGCCATGTTTGATTACAAAGAATATGATTCATAAGAAAAAAAAAAAAAAATTATAAAAAATTTTTCCTGCATGTGTTTGATTGCATATATAAAAAAAAAAAAATTCCTTTAAAACTCAACAACAAGTTTTGAAATAAATATGAAAACTTATCATGTATATTAAATATAAATTTTTATATTTAAAATATAAAGTTAATGTGTGTCTCAATATGAAAACTCATTTTCTCAAAAAAAAAAATTCAATTTACCCACCATAATAGGTGGGAAAATATATGTCTTAATATGGAATTGGCAATTGCGAGAAAATGTTCCGCGAGAAAATTTTGGCAATCAAACGCGAGAAAATGTCATTTTTCTATAGAATTCACTATTTTCTTTGGAACATTTTTCTTTTCCGTCTAATCAAACAGAGCTTGTATCGTACTATTTCAAAACATGGTGTGCAACCTAAGTGTTTTAAGTGTAGCATTTTCTAGGCCTTATGTTTTTTTAGCTTCATTTTCAACCTTCTCTCTCTACAAAATAGACATTGGACTCCAAAACTGATCTCCAATAGTAGATGTGAATTGAACGTCATTCGATGAAGTGACATTTCTTTTTATAATTTTGTTAATTAAAATGTGAAAATAAAAATCTAAACAAAATAAGTAATAAATATATTGGTCCTATGCAACTGTCAATTTGAATGTCTAGAGTTCATATATGAAATTGACAATGTCAATTTTTTTATGTCACATCACCATGTCATTCTAAATACACATTCTCATTGAAGATCTTTGTTCAATCTCAATGTCAATTTAATACTAAGTGGCGCACACTACATTCAATCAACATTTCATTGAAGATACTCTAAGAATTACCGGTGGTTACCATAAACCTGCTTAATACCCATTTAATAATAATTAAATAAATTATAAATATTAATTTAAAAGCACCCTTTTAACTGTTGTGATATATGGGGCTCGAAAATATGCCCAAACGTGGATTAATCAATACGATTAGCACTTGATAGTGGACATCAAGTGAGAAACCAACAAAAAAAAAAAAAAACCCGTTTGCCTAACTACTCAATTTACATATGACAAATATAATTATGAACACATTCATTAAGTATTCAATTTATGTAAGTGGCAAAACACGACATATGTATCTGACCTTATCTGACATGCAAGAGGTCAGAAAATCAAACCCTATATATATCTTTTCCAACTTTTGTTATTATACCGTAACTTTTTGAGATTTGTTATTATATTTTTATCTTTGTAGACTATTAAATTTGTATCCCAAATAAATTTAAATTTTAAAATTTGAAGAGGTAACACCTTAATTATGATCGAGTTTAAAAATCACCTCATCAACTATATATAATTATTAAAATAATTATTAATTTTAAGGTTTAAATTTATTATTAAGTATCGCATGATCGAATTTGGAGCTTAAAAGTGGTTTAGGATACAAATTAAACCATTTAAAAAAGTTATGATATAATAATAAATCTCAAAAGATTATGATATAATAACAAAAGTTACAAAATATTAAGATATTTTAATCAATTTAGCAAATAGTAAATCACAATTTCACAGGTAGAGTACCCGTGGGTATCACTTTTACTAGGATAAACTGAATTTAGGTTTCTCTAACCGGATTGAATTTGGGCGGTTTCCCGTGGGTCTAGGATATAATTGCGGATGCTTCTAATCGGGTCGGATATTTGGACGGGAACTTGCAGGTGTCAAGTATTCAAGTGTCATCATTGACATCCTATACATTGACACTTCAAAGTTGAAGCTTAAAATCATTTACCTAGTTGAAGACTTTGGGATGTATATATCAAGGCAGATATATGTATCGATATCAATGTGTATTGTATAATATCCAAATAAGTATGTGACTTTGAAATGTGTCTTAATTAAGGTGCGTCGACGTAATATGATTTTCCCGCGTAACTGTTGTGAATAAGTCAATTAGTTAGATGACATAATGTGTGATGCAATATATTAATTTTGTTGAGTAATTGATTAACGCTTAAAAAGCGTACTTTGTAAGTCAATTAGTTAGATATGGCATATTGTGTGATGCAATTCTTGGTTATTTATAATCCGTGCTTAAGATTAAAATAAACTTTTGTTATTATGTTGATAGTGGTTGATGGGAATAAAACTGAAATATTGCAACTGATCACATGACGTACCGCGTCTTGTATCTCGATGCAATACGCATCTCATAGCTCCATCCCATAGACTTGAAGCTGAAATCGATTTAATTAACTTGGTTCTAAGAACAAATGCAAATTTTGAATCATTAATTGTCAAGCCTATTAAAAATATGTCAACAACAAATGGATTGTTTTTTGACTGCAAATCGTTTGACAAAATATTTTTTTTGAAATTGATATATATATATATATATATATATATATATATAAATGTTATTCACTTCGGAGGAATGAAATTAAGAGCAATAGCTGAAATGACTTAGAGATGGGATAAGTGTAGAAAAAATTGAGAAAGTTGAAGCTGATGTGGGTCTCCAACCAACACAATTTGAATAGAAAAATTGGGCTCGTACTCACCATTAATTAGTATTATTAGTTAATTAGCTACCTATAGAATCTTTGAGCTTAGATTCCATTTCCTAAAACTCAAATTAGAAGATTTTACACATCATAAATCTAATTAATAGAAAAAGATATTTGAGTACACTTTTGATGCATAAAATTGGCGAACACTTAGCTCAATTAAATATATACATCCGAGCATGCATCCAAGTTCCACCCACACATCTCGATGTATATATATCCCACAAGCTCGTCGGTTGGCATATATATGTTGGTACCAAAAGTATGTTAATCATGGTGTGTTTGGTTGAACTTCTTAAGTCAGATTAGCCATTTAAGATTAGTTAATCTGATATGTTCGCTTCGTTAGATTTAGGTAATCATTCGGATTACCCAATACATAGTACTGGTGAATATTCTAAGTGATCGTTTTGGGCTCGCTAGTTAATTCGGACGTGCTTGCATAAGGGTGTGACAAAATTACCAATAAATCACTCAACTAAGCCGGATGTTAACCCAGTTAAGCGAACAAGTGGCCAAATTGGAATTAATCACTTAATCCAACTACATATCCTTTGTATATCTAAGTTAATCCATTCGACTTAGGATAGTTGGATACAACGAATAAAGCGAATACACAAGGGGTAAAGGGACATAGCAACAAGTAGAATTTTTTCTTTTTACAACTAAAGACTTTTTGATAAAAAAAAAAAAAAAAAAAGGTAGCAACAACAATTATGTAATAACGTAAGAGTTATATATATTTATATCAAGGAGAAAGGAATGGGTATTGTATAAGAGTACTATATAAGAGCATAGTATATATAAGACAGCGTTGATTTTATTTATTTATTTTGATAAGAAAGAAATCATCTTGCTCTTGTAGCACTTGAAGCCACACTATCTTCCTAAACATCTCATATCAAATATGTAAACTACCCAATTGATTGGTAGACGGTGTTGAAAAATCAATTCCTTTGTTAAATGGCGAAAAGTCTTCTTTTCTGGTACATGAGAAAAAGTGCAAGTCTCATCGTATACATAGTTTTTCTTCCTCATGTGTGATCGAAAGGACTTTTACCTTTATTAATATATAGTTTTTGACATTTCTTTCATTTGTGTAACCTATGGTGACTTAAGTTCTGTCTTATTACATACAATAAAGGTAGATGAGTATATTCTCCTCTCAAAACCAATTAATACTAACCCTCGGTTTAATTAATTAATTAATGGCATTATATCTTCCCCTAATTGCACTACTTGTCTGTCATTAGTAGTTTAATTAGTATTATAACTTATCTAAATGACAAGTTGTATACATATTTAAATTAAATGTAGTGCTGGTCATTATCAAAATGGTTGAAAAATGTCTAAACTGGCCTATATGCTCATGCCGATTGGCAATGTAATAGAGCAGAATCTTTTCCGAGATAAGTGAAATAAAATTATATACTTAGTGGTGTTTTTGTTAAGGCAGATTTTTAATAATCATGCATATTCTCATCTTAAAGGAACCATTTTTCTTATCTCTTCATTATGGTTGATCATGATCTTATTATCATATAAGAAAAAAAATATATTCTAGAATAACATCCTAAACAGCACAATAAAATGCACACCCCCAATCCCACCGTGTTGCATCTCGAGACGCATAAGCATCCATCTCGAGGTGAGCACACATACAACAGATGTAGAGCCGTGTGTGTTCAATTTTGCTGTCACGAGATGTTATTCTAATATTTCCCATCATATAATAATCAAGCAAATTCATATCTTTTCACATAATGAACTCCATTCTTTGCCGGGTTCAAGCATCCGAGCAAAATCAGAAAATAAAATAAAAAATGTTAATTAATTAGTCGCCTCCACTAATATATAAACTATAATTTTATAGCTTTTATTTATTGCAAAATATCTATGATTGTGACGTACAAGAAATATTAATTTTTATTTCTGAAAGAGAAATAACAACAACAACAACAACATAGCCTCAGTCCCTAATTAACTGGGGTCGGCTACATGGATCAAACTTTTCTATTGTGCTCGATTAAGTGCAATTGATGGTGAGTTTTTCAAACCATTCCTGAAAGAGAAATATTTAATTAATTTAAAACATGATTCCTAGACCACATTATCTCTTTCCAGTAACAATTGTGCACAAGATAAGATTACAAGCATAAATATAATGTATTCTTAATAGGGTCAAGTGCTTTGATGAAAAACCAATGGCAATATAACCTATTTTCTTAAAATCAGTTAGTGAAAGTCTACAACTAATATGTCTCAACCATGCAGGGACAATTCACCATACTTTTTGAAGTCCATGTGAAAGGAGAAGTTGCAGTACCAAAGTGTTACAAAGTATAAAATCAAGAGACTGTGCGCGAGAATTACCCATCTTACTTTGTCTTTGAGGATGACACTTACAATACAATATTCAAGTACATTGGTGCATCTCAATGTGTAAAGATGCTTCAACTGTTAGCTCCAATACTGAGTGGTCTAGACTAAAAACAAAGATGCTCCAACTGAATTGGAGAAACTCTAGATATGATATGACTGTCTTCAGAATGCACAGAACTAAATACCTGCACATAGAAAAGTTGATAGACCCTACATTAAATAATTTTTTTCAGAGTTGGAAGTAACCACTAAAGAAAGAAAAAGCATGTGTTTGTAAAGAAAAATGAGAGTGTTCCACATGATTTCGACCATTCACTACATTCACATCAATGATTTGTCAATCGGTAGCCTAAATTCACAACAGTTCATGACTAAGTTGAGACGCATAAAAAGAGTTTTGGAAGTCCTCGAAATTTTGGCTCTTCGCCATCATAGTTTTACGTGAACCAATGAACTCGCAAGCATAAAGTGGATTTTTTAAGTTGAGAAGAAAGAATGAGTTAGGTTGTCAAATTTTATCCAGGTTATTAAGGGAACAAGTTTACTTACAGTAACTATCCAGTTTATTCGCAATCATAAGCTTACAAACAAGATGAAGGAAAAAAAAATTTCCCGAACACCTGTGCGACGAACATTGAAATGCAAGAAAACTTACTGGGATCAACGATTCAAGAATTACTCCAACATCTGAACTTGCAAATTCCACGGCGATTCTGACCAAAAGAATCTCGAATAGATTGCAACATAGAGCTTACAGCATCTGACTTGCACAACTCTTCAACCTGCTCCTGCAATTAGGATTTAGAATAGTTTATCTTAAGACAGCTTTTCCCTCTCAAGAATCAAATATTGAACTAGAAATGCAATTACCACTTCCACCAGACGGTCTTCTATATTCCCTGATTTTGCATCTATCGGCATGAATATCTTTTGGTAAGCCCTCCTCATTTTTCTGATCTGTAATCCTTCGTCCGAACTACACAGATCAGTACTCAATACATGCCAAACAACAATGACGTGATGAACACTGGAGCAATGAAACAAACTAACATGATATTTGATAGCCAGGACATCAATATCTGAAAATCAATTGTAAGTAACTTGAATAACTTGGTAAGCACGTTAACAACCTCCTTACCTAATAAGAAATAGATCATTATAAGAATAACTTAAACATTTCAACTTCTGTGTCAGATCTTCAACCTCTTTCATGATAAGATGTTAATTTTTCTAAGCTTCTAGAGAGCGTATGCATACATCAACAACGACAAAGCCTCAATCCCAAATTAGCTGGGGTGGCTACATAGATCAAACTCTTCCATTGCGCTCGATTTAGTGCAATTGATGATGTACTTTCCAAATCCTTTAAATCCTTCCTAATTAATATGTCCCAAGTTAACTCCGGTCTACCCCGCATCGTTTAATTTCTTCAGTTTCTAGCGGGTCGAGTTTTCTAGCGGGGGCATTTGTGGGCCGTCTTTGGTTGTGTCTAGACCACTTCAATCGCCCTTCCCTAATATTTGTGTCAACGTCTACATATGTTACAAATTTCCAACACCTCCCAATTACACACACCTAGAAATGATAGTCAGCATATATACACAAGAAAGCAATAGGTCATGAAACAGAGAGAAACTTTTAGCTGATCGCGACAATGCAATATAAAAAATCACATTATTCATTATTTCCACAGGACTCCCAGCACCGATGAATGTAGTAACAGGAAACATAGACAAAGAAAACAAAAGTTGCTCCCAGTGATGTATATCTTCTTCATTGATCATTTATATGCTCAGTCCAACTGTTGCTTCTTGAAGAACCTGGCGAAAACCAGTTATCCGACCCAAAGTCGTTGATAAATGAGCTGCCACTGGAATCCAGAATAAACAAGTCTATATGCCTACACATACAAAGCTGTGGGATGTACCAACTAATTTTATGTTTACACCACTAACAAGTTCTTCTAGAACAGGGTGCTCAACATGCATAGAATGTTTTTCTCCTTAAGAAACATTTCACTCTATAACACTTCCAAGTTTCTTACGTTAGAGTAAGCTGCACAAGATCAGTTTAAGCGTGAAGACTCATAGTAAGCGTCTAACCATCATTTTATAGAGTACGAAAATCCAAATTTCTGTTTCCACAGGCCCCAAAAAGCAACAATATGGTAAATGACAAGACAGTGAAATTACCCAACCAAAAATCACACTGACCTCTTCACTAGAAAATCCATTTCGTCGTAGACCCTCTAAATTCAATCCATGAAGCTCTGCTCTGTCACCTGCCACCATCACGTACCTAGGAACATCTTGGCTCACCTACAACATGAAACAGGTACAGCAAATGTGACTTACATTTTCTTGCTTAAACAGACAAACTCAAGTATTGCAGGTGCGAACATCAACAAGAGTACCGCATAGAAATAATGGAACAGTGCTAAAGAAAAGATAATCATACCACGGAACCGCCACCAATAAAAGAGAAGCAGCCAACATGACAAAATTGGTGAACTACAGTGGCTCCTGCTGTGTGAGTGTTATCCTATGTTAGAGATCATGATTAAGTTTTCTTTCAAGGAGATAATCACAGAATAAAGCAATTTTTGATATAATGGCCACTGAACAGAGACTTACTTCAACAACGACATGTCCAGCAAAAAGAGTATTATTTGCAAATATATTGTTGTTGCCCACTTTGCAGTCATGAGCAATGTGGCAAGTCCCCATGATTAGATTCGTATCACCTATAACCTACATATAAATATGAGGCTGAATTAGAAAATTCAAAATAAGAAAAAAAAAAAAAATAGTTTAAAATTTTGCAAAAAAAAAAAAAAAAAAAAAAAAAAAGTTAAGCTCTTTACACATACTGTTCGATCACTTGATTTGGAAGAGCGATGAATTGAACAATATTCTCTAATGTCATTGTTGTCACCAATATCAAGAAAACACTCTTCTCCTGCCTAAGCCAATAAAAACATATTAGTAAGACCTTCTATCCTGTTCCCCAAATTCCCAATAATCAACTCGAAAACAGAAAAAAAAAAAAAAAAAAAAAAAAAAAAAAAAAAAAAAAAACGTGTAACCATATACAATTGCGCACAAAAACCCCTCCTCAATTCAGGTAGGGGATGGGGAGTGGTTATAATACATGGTTATAAACTGTAAAGCAAAAGTAACATAATTTTGAAGAATGCAAAAGCTAATTCTGACTTGGTTTCAAAGCATGCAAATACTGGAATAATAAACAAACGGTGACCTTGTATTTGAGATCTTGACACCTGACTCCAACCACCGCGTGATGTCCAATAACATTATTGCATCCAATAACTGTCCGCCCAGGAAGGTCCTCACCAACAATCGCCCCACTGCCTTTTCCCACAGAAGGGAAAAAGAGTAAAAAAAAAGGAAATACAAAGAAATAATAAGTTCAGGGGACAAGAAAAAAATTCACCCAAGAGAAAAAAATTATGATACAAGAACTTCACTCACAAGAAGTTTTTTGCAAATCCAACATCATAAAAGCTGGTTGATGCATTAACTAGAAGACCAAAGGCTTTAATGAAAATGCATGACTGGAAATTTCTCCATATCAGCATTCCTTGGCCATATAAAAAAATTACAAAATCATCATTCATAATAACTACAAAGTAAATCTCAAACTCACGTCATGATAATGCAATGTTCTCCCAACTCGGTATTACCAAAAACATGGCTTCCAGCATGCAATTGACAAGCATATCCAATTTTAGCAGATGATCCAACTGTACAAAAAGGACCTACAGAAGTACCCTGTCCATTTATCATTTGTAACATAAAAGAATAAGTTAGTGGAATTAAGCCTAGAGTAGACAAATCCACGAGTAAATCTTGAGCTTCGCAGATAGAGAAAAATCTCAACAATATTCAAGATGTAATCGACAAGCACAAACATATAGTAGAGCTTCTGATAAGTTCCCACATAGAGTTGGTCATATGGAGGAGTAGGAAATATTATAAATAGGGGTGAGTTAGTAGGATGGGACGGGAGGGAATTGGAATGTATTTGGGCACTCTATGAGTGTTTGGGTTTGAAAGAGTTTTAAGACTTTCTCTCGGGGTTACTTTTGGGTTCTTGTTCTTTGTGTTATCGTTGTTGAATTCGCAAATCAATCAATCAAATATGGGTGTCCTATCAATGGTATCAAAGCATACTTCAAAGATGGAAGCTCAATTAGATAGGATGGAATCTCGAATGGCTCGAATTGAAGTGGAGGTGAAGAAGATTTCAACCATTGAGGCGTCGATTGAGGAGCTTAGATCCGAAGTAAAGACGGCGATCGAGGCATGGCTCGGAAGTGCGATGAGCTCTTCCTTCAACATATGGGTTTCACTTCAACAATCTTAAGAGAACAACAGACGGAGCATATAGCAAAGGCAAAAGTTTCGATTCGTCAAATATAGGGTTATTTGAGGAGTTGATGACCCCTGGTGTACCACAATCACCAGATCTGATAGTCAAACACATCCCGGAGCAATCCCGATCTGAGATTCCGACACCAAATGCGTTGTTGATCATCTCTATAGTTCAAGAGTTTGCCTCCGATCCATCAAGACATTCCTTCACCAAAGTGAATGCCTCATTCACAGTCTCTGAGTTCATATTCAATACTTCAAGGCCACCGACCTCGACCCCGATGCATCGACCATTGCGGACACCAAATCTGTCGTCGGTCTCTGATTTCATACTCCGCCATCGCCCCTCTACCATGGCCACCGTATCCGACGACACTACCGTGGAGTGGACCTTCGTGCTCCACGTTGTGGTTCTCTCCGTCACCGTCCTCGATCCCCCCTCGCCACCTCCGCTTTCCCCACCATGGCCGTCCACAACATTCATGGAAAACTTGTTTCATCCAAAACCCAAAAACCGAATTTGGAGAAGATGAGAGTAATTGGTTGTTGGGCATCTCGAGGCGTACGATCGGTGTGGGCTCAACCATCTCGGGGGTTTGTGTCTTTCAACTTTTCTTGTGGGCCCACTTTATTTGTTTACATGTTAGGTTTCCCGGCTATAGCTTATCTTCAACTTGAGCTCTTTTGGTCACACTCCAACATGGTGGCCCATTTTGATCTCACAAAACTCGAGGATAATCATCAAAGTTGTCATATTATCTTCCACATTCGTTCCTTCTTCTCGTTCGTGAAAGACCAAAGAACGCCTCACTTTTGGGTTTTTTATTGGAATGTACAAATCGAGAAGTTTGTCGACGAGAGCTCCAATTCAATTGGGCACTATCTCTACCCTACGATGTTTCGTAATCATCCTTGGTTCTAAGGGTTCGTAGATTACTTTCCATGGCATCGCTTCTCATGTTTATTTTGGGTGTTATCGTTGCTTCAGTGTACCAAACCGAAATTCGAATATGGTTGGCCTATTGAGTTCCATTGGGTTTTGCAACATTCTAAGTGGGCACCCATCTCTTTATGCATCAATTGATTGTTCATCGCTCTTGACCATACACCAAATCAAGGCTCGTGGTGCTCCTCTTGTTTCTTGTGGGGTGCTCATTATTTCCTTCCATGGGATGGATTAAGAGCTTGAGTTCATGTGTTTTGACATCAGTATTTTGCGACTAGACTCACTAAAAGCATTTGAAGTGTTTCCATTGTTCCCCTTTTGGTGGGTGGGGCCGGATGCTATTCACCACCCTAGTAGAAGATTAGTATGGATTCTCACATGGTCTCCTTTCACTTACACACTCTCTCGGTTATTTGTTACTACATGTTCTTGTCGGCATTCACAGTGAGCAGCAGGTGTTTGATGAAATGGCTTTGGTAGAAAATGCGCCAAGGACTGTTCACTTCGAGAATTTGTTTCCATCCATATATGAGTTTATGCTCTTAATGTTCTACTATTCTTTTGTATGTTTCATTTTCTTTCCACCTTGAGGACAAGGTGGATGTTTAAGGGGAGAGTAATGATAAGTTCCCACATAGAGTTGGTCATATGGAGTGAGTAGGAAATATTATAAATAGGGGTGAGTTAGTAGGATGAGACAGAGGGAATTGGAATGTATTTGGGCACTCTATGAGTGTTTGGGTTAGAGAGAGTTTTAAGACTTTCTCTGGGGTTACTTTTGGGTTCTTGTTCTTTGTGTTATCGTTGTTGAATTCGCAAATCAATTAATCAAATATGGGTGTCCTATCGCCTTCCTAAGATAATCTTCAATAAACTCCCTAAACCTTAAACCCTAAACCCTAAACCCTAAAAGTAGTGATTCAAAATTCATGATCTACAACTATTAAATTTGGAAGAACAAAGACAATAATCTCCTTAACAAGATAGATATCTCTGCAGTTGTTCAAAATGCTTTGCTATTGATTAATTCATATTGGACTTGCTCGAAATTTTCGTTTGGACCCAAGAAAGTGTGACCAAGGCTCATGCATACGCAAGCACAACACACAAGGCCACAAGGGACCCATAGGAAAGAGAATAACATGACAAGTCTATGGCAGACCAAAATGGGGGGAAACAATTTCTATCATTAACCCACCTTCTCAATCTGATTTGCAGACCAAAGTATGAAAGTTGACACAAGATATGAATTGAAACATGGAATGCGCTTGACTTAAATTTAGAAATTAGAACACCCCATCAAATATAAATTCTCTAAATTAAGATGAGATATAAGAAAATACAAAAAGAAAGTGATAGGTTACACCACAATGACTCCACTATAGCAAAGAGAAAGAACGGATAGAAAATATGTGTTAGCATTTAGCCATTCGTTTTCGACGGCCATGTCCAATCAAAAGGAAAGATCATTACATGGTGGAAAAAAAATATGAATTCTGATATCAATAGTCATATTTCTCAAGGTTTTTTTTTTTAAAGAGAGAGAAAGATTTTTTTTTTTTTTATAAAAAAAGCTATTGGCCAATAAGTAAAGTTTTTTACTTAGTAGTAAGCATTTGCATACTTTGACCTTGTGACCATTGAAACTAAGTAAAATCATCCTCAATCAGCAATGGATTAAGATACTTATAAATATGACTATGCACATAATGCATAGAAGCAGAATACTCCATCAACAGAAGAAAATGAAGAGTATTCCATTATTTTCCACCCTACTTTTCTTAGCCAATTATTGACAATCTGCAAAAAAGAACTCCCTCGTTTTTTAATAGTTCTCATGTGGTATTCCACACTAACCACACCGACTAGTCCATACTCGAGCACTATTGGACTCCTTAGGGAAAGTGGCCCTCCAAACCAAATTTGCTACATCCACAAGACCTCACTTAAAGGGAACCGAGTCTCTTGCCACTTAGACCAACCAGTTGTTGGCAACAACTTTGAACTAACATCGAAGAAGTCCAAAAACAACCTATTTTATCAAGAATTTAATCCCATATCATGCTCACTTTGCTTTTTCCATGATGTTTCTTCTCAGGGATAACAAGTTATGCATGTGATGCTTTGCCATAAACATAAGCTGCAGTGACAAGTTCATGCCTGTTTCAAACCACACCCTCCACCTTCAGTTGTTAGCTTGTTGGATTGAGTCCCAAGTCCCAACCATCACATACAAAAAACAATTGGCCTAAAAATTAATCTCATCCTTTTGTTGCCATTTTCATCTAAGAGAGAGTTCCTAAAAGTATCAATTGAGCAAGAATACAATAATGCCACTAACAAGCAAATCAAATGCAAGCTCCTCCATAAAACAGTTCTTCCTTTTACTTCTCACTCCATTAATCAGCCATTTCCAGTTGTTGTTCTCCTCCCAATAACAGGTTCTCACGTACCCGCCCCCATCTGCTGCTAGAAACTCCATTTCCCATTCAACTTGCGCATTTGTTCAACCCAATACGACACTATCATGACTCAAATCCATGATCCTTCATCTTAATATTAGTAACAATACCAAGCTTTCGCATCAAATACAAGTTCATTTTAAGTCATAAAAACACAAAAACATCTAAAAAAGAGACAACAAGCATCCTAAATTCGTAATTTTTTCGTACTACAAAGAGGCAACTCAAGCAAAACAACAACAACAACAATAGCATGAATCCCAAATTAGTTGGGGTCTGCTACATGGATCAAGCTCTTTCATTGTGCTCGATTTAATGCATTTGATGATGAGCTTTCCAAACCATTTAAAACTCTCATAATAAAGGCGTCCCAAGTTCGCTTAGGTCAAAACCTCGTCGAATTTCTTTAGTTTCTATTGAGTCGAGTTTTCTAGTGGGAGCAAGTAGGCCGTCTTTGGAGGTGTTGATACCACCACAACCGCACTAACCAAAAAATTGTCAGTACACCTACCACGCGAATCGCAATCACTACCCTATATACTCAACCACATTACACACCACCCCACTATGCCACACACTCCACATATTCTGAATTCATTCACAACACACCAAAACAACAACACCCATTACATTTGTACAACCAAAACCCCCGAAATAGATCACAGAATGCGATACCCAAATCAAATTCTTAATGACCTGACCGATGACGGCGTCCGGATGAACGATGGCTGTGGGGTGAATGAAAGTGGAGTTGGCTTCTGATGCATTGCCCTCCAAAGCATCTGAGAAAAAGATCGCAACAAAGAGCCAATTGAATGAATCAGCGAATTTTGAATTAGAGAGAGAGAGAGAGAGAAATGGAATTGAAGGAATTGTTACAGGTGAGTGGTCTGGAGAGGCGCCGCATCGGCGGCGGCATCTTCGCGTATGGTAGAGTAGATGAAGAGTGGTTGTAGAGGTTGAGGAGGCGCCGGAACATGACTTCCCTGAGTCGATGCTAACTCATTGCAGGTTATATTTGTACTGTCGTTTTCTGCCCTCTAATTAGAAGTTATTAAAGCATATAAAGTTAATAAATTAATTTACATCAATATATTGTAATATTTTTTACAATTAAAATTGCAATTTACAATAATCAACCCATATTTCTTAGAAAAAAATACAATAGAGAGTAAAAAAATATTTACTTATAAATCATGCACATAGCAAACATCCTCAACAATCCTCACAGCAACGAACATAGAGATGTGAAGTTGTTAATTGCACTGCAAGATCTTTGCTATATTTTAGAGTGTCATTTGACTCAACAATCGCTACAAATATTGCATTCATGTGTGAAGAACTCTGAGAGTGGTAGTTGGATGTTGTTTGACATGCGGTACTTGTGAATCTATAATTTATATATAAAAAGAAGATTAATGTTCGGTATAAATGATGTTGCGGTAACCAAAGTGAAGGTGTAAGATTCGAAATGGAAATTAAATGCATTGAAACAACCCTTCATTAACCAAGAAAATAATTCAAATACCCTTAATTGTCATTTCTATGTCCCTAAGCAAGATAAACGATGTTGTGGTAACCAAAGGGATGTGTAAGATTTGAAACGAATACTTAATGCATTGAGGTAACCGTTCATTAACAAAAAAGAATTCAAATGAACTTAATTGTTATTTCAATGCCCTAAATAGCATAAATGATGTTGTGGTAACTAAAAGGATGATGTAAGATTTGAAAAAGAGACTTAATGCATTGAAGAAACCCTTCATTAATTAGACCATCATTTGGTTGTTCAAGGTTGGGTTTTTCGTTGTTCAAAAACATGAGGATGAATATATCTTAAAATAATAAATAATACAAATAAATAAATATCTTAAAATAGAAAAATTGAGAAAATTCTAAAAATGAAATGTTGGAAGGAGAGAGCATGTGAAATTTTCTCTTTCCTCCAACTTATATATATATATATAAATTGTTATAATTTTTAGAGCATCTCTAATGCAACCATCGATTAGAGTGAAAATGGATCCATCAAGGATATAATGAACATCCAACCTAAAAACTGCTCTCCAATGGAACCATAGATTGTGAATGTTTAATTGAAGTGGAAGGGAATCAAAGTAGAGGGCGTACACATTCTTTCCACTGCCACATCATCTTTTTTGTTATAGAAATCTAAAAACAACAAAAAAAATCACAAAACAAATATATCATTCCATATAAAAGGCCTTGTTTGGTTGGCTGTGGAGTTGAGGATGTAAGATAACTTGGAGGAAAATTGAAACTAATCTTGTTTAGTTGATTTTATAAATCCAACTTTCCTTCAAGTTATCTTCTAATTCACACTCTTAAGGGTGAGATAACTCCCTCACCCCGTAGTAGAAGAGTGATCTCCCCGGACTCATGGACACAATTACCTCTCATTAATCTCATCTCTATTACCCACATCTCTATCTTATTTGAAGGGTATTTTTGTCAATTCTCATATTTTATTATTTTTAAATTTGCAACTTTCATGTAAGTTCAAAATTGAACCAAACATGAAAGTATGAACTCCCCATGAGTTCACTCCCATATGAGAAACTTACCCGTATTCATTTGAGGATTTGAATATATTTTAAAAGACTTTTAAGGATTTTGAAATCCAACTGTAATTTAGATTTCAATATATTTTAATGGACTTTTAAAAAGTCACATTGTATTTAATTTGGTTTTGAAAGGATTTGTGTCGACTTTTAAAAAATCTATAGGTATTTAATTTTGTGTGGATTTTTATGGATTTAGAGAAAGGGTGGATTTTGATGGAATCTTTTTAAAGTTTGTATACAATTTGTTTCTTAAATTCACTTATGTATAAAGGTACTATTTGGATGGATTTTGAAAACCCAAACCGAATCCCTCCCTTTTCATTTGCTTCAACCCACAAAACCTCATCTTTTTTAACACAACGTCGACTTAAAGGTGTGACTAACACTTCCAAGGGAGTAAATCAAACAAGTGTAGGAGAGGGAATTGGGGCGAAAGCTGAGTGCTTGCATTCGCGAAAGCAATGAGAAAGACCCATCGATTTCGCCTTTCTTGCAATGATTTTGAATCAAGAAGTTGAATGCTTAGGATGAGTTCCTCGCCTTGTTGGGCAGAGTGGGTCATGATGAATATTGAATTGGAAGTGTTTTGGTTCTCTCTGACTCGATTAGTTTTTGGTGGTTTAGGGGTTAGGGTTTTCCAATTCAAGCCCCTTCTGAAAACAAAAGAAGAAGAAGACGAAGAGTGGGTCATGTAAGAGATGAGGTGTTGGACCTTGTGTGCATTCGGCTCGATCGAAAATGACAATGTCTCTGTGTTTCGATGGTATTGGAAGATGATGAACAGTGAAATGAGTTTATTTTATGTCATAGTCATTAGATCTTTCTCGAGTCACACAACAATTATATCTAGTGATTTATAAAACTCCATCCAAATCCATCAACCTCTTTCAAATTCAGCAAAATCATTGTAAAAGTCTATACAAATCTACCAAACTCCACAAAATCTATTAAAACCAATCACTAGAAAAGTCCTTTAAAATCCATGGGATTTCCTAATTGAATAGACCCCTTTAATCTCAATCCGTATTGTGCATTTATGACAATTTTTCAGGTTGAATATCTATTTAGTGAAAATGGTGCCACATATGATAAATATTCTCTCTACGTCCATGAGATGACACCAATTTATGGTCTCAATCAATATTTACCATTGGAGATGTTCTTAGAGGTTTGTTAAGAGAAAAATCACTTGTAATGTTCCAATATTACAATTGCAGATGTGACACCCCAAATACTTCATGCCTCGAAAAACACAAATGAAACCTCCTTAAACTTAATAAAGGATTAAATAAAAAATAGCGAATGTGAAGCATGTCATGACCCAAATTCCTAATCTTAATTTACTTCCTTAATCAAGATCATTGACCCGTGACGTGGAACCCACATCGAGATACGTGCAATGACCGAGGCAATATGGCCGATGTATATTTTAGATTTGACGTGGTGTATGACTAGTGTATTATATATGTGTAGACTACTAAGTCACTCCTACTTGTGTATAGATATTGAGACATGAGCGGGGACGCACCTCGAGATGCGTGTTGGCGTGGGACCATAGTAGAGAGTGATGTAGTAAGCTAAATTTAAGTTAATGTGGCTTAAATAGCTAAACTTAATGTGGCTATAGTTTAATTTGTATAAATGAAGCCTAAGTTATAGATGTTCCTCGAGATATGTGTGGACACATCATAAAACAATTTGAGTTGTAATTGGTGTTATCAAGGACAAGTTAGTGGGTATGTAATGAATTGTATGATATAATATGTGTCATTAGATTGATCTAAAGATAGGTGTACACATTAAGATCAAGGGCTATAATTCAACTTTATATGTATATATAGGATGAAATGGATTAACATGCAAATCATTTGTAACTTGATCAAAAGAAGAATAAAAAGTTCTAGAGAAAGAGATCAAGTGGATTTGTAAGGGAATTCTGGTGCATTTGAAGGAGTTGGATCAAGTTAGGGAGGATGAATTATATATGAAGTATAAGTCTGTTCTTCCTATTACGGAGGATGTATTGGGCCTCTCGGTGGTGGAGAAAAGGGATATAAGGCGATGAAGATGGCCATATGGAGGAGAAAACTTAAAAATTCGAAGTGCGGAATTTTTGGGTTTTCCCGCACATAGTGCACTAGGCGTACTTGCTAACGCGCTACCTATGTGTAGTGCGCTAATAGGTGTGAGTAGTCCGCTAAGGGGGTCTCTAGCGCGCTAGACATGCTACCCAAATATAGGTTCTATGGACGACAAAATTTTCTATAATATTCAAAGACTTTAAAAACCTTTAACTTAACTTAAACCTTTACAAAGCCATCTCGAAAACATTTAAAACATATCTAATGATACTAGGAACTTAGGGAAGAGTCTCGGGGTCCGGCACGCGTTTTGAGGTGTCTAGAGACCTGGTTAAGCTAGAAGATTTTCGTGATTTGTAAGTAAACCGATTGATATATTTATTTCTATTTCTTTCCTATTATGCTTTTAATTTAAAGTCATTTGACTGATTTACCTATTGTACTTTAGATGCCATGACTTTATTGTTCTTCCTCACTTCATGAGTTTGTTATCATGACATTATTTGATGTTTAAATGGATTCATTGATTCTATGGACTCATTGATTCTAAATCATGAGCTATTTCATTCTTGATTGTTGAGGAATTTAGTGAAAGGAAATAGCATGCTATTAGATATGTGATTTATGGTATTGAAAATCTATTTCCTTTTATACATTAGTTATGCGATTACGTTGTTGGATTCCTAAACCGTTTCATTTCTTGAATTATGAAAATAGTTCTTGTATCTAGGACCATGATATGATAGAGATGGGTGATTGACAAGTATGTATACCTTTGTGATGGGCATTTTTGAGGATGTGAAGACATTCATGAGATTTTTTATGAGGTTGTGCAACGTACACGGGTATGAGACCCGGGGTTATTGACAAGTATGTATACCTTTATGATGGGCGTTTTTGAGGATGTGAAGACATTCATAAGATTTTTTATGCATAAAATAGTAGAATAAGGCTGACGTGATGTAACTTACGGCCGGTCGACTCTGAATCATTACCACTTAGCCGAGTGTTAGTATCAATTTGATTAACTAAAGTATGTTACATCATGATTCTTTTTCAGCTTTAGTTGATATTATTATGTTTTCAGATGCTTGTTGTATATTTGGAAATATGGATAAATGTCTCTCAATATTACTTTCTATTTTCGTGTACTCACCGTCTTTTTTATGACAGTGGATGCAAATCCATCGAGTAGCAGACAAGGCAAGGAGAAGATCGACGACTACCTCTGAGCCACTGAGTGTTGCTACCTCTGACTTTGTAGGTTTTGTTATATATATATATATATGTGATCGTTGTTTCTTGGTTTCCACATATTTAAGATTTATATTAATTGTTTCCGCTAATTTATTATGACTTCTACTAAATAATCTTTAAGTTTCTTAAATTTTAATTAACTCTGAAATATTAAATAGTATACTAATGGTGTAATGCTTATTTTGAAAGTAACTAATGGGAACATAAGATTGAAAAGGCTAACTAATACGTCGTTAAGTTCTACATGGTCTAGATTAGGGCATAATGACGGGATTAGGCCGACTAGTTTAAGGAAGGGGTCGTCACAAAGCCTCTTAGATATTATGGTTAATAACGATTCGTAACGTCTTAACTTTTTTGTTAAGAAGAGAATATACGGTTCTTCAATCCTTATCTTAAAACTTATGAGTGAAAACGATGTTTTATTATTAGGAAACGAGTAAGAATTTTCCTTTAAATTATGATTGACAACGACCTGTTAACATTACGAATTAGTTATAACTGAAGAATCTTTATCTTTATCCGATCACTAAGATCGATAACGACATTTAACAGTTTCATTTTTACAAATCATTATCTTTTATCATATCATTATGACAGATAGCGACCTTAAGACTTTTCTCATTACAAATAGAAGAATCGATTCAACATTAACACATCCTTACAATCTTCGTTTCACTCCTTATTAATTATAGAAAGAACTCAGCAAA
Organism: Stephania cephalantha; assembly: GCA_039657325.1. NCBI lineage: Eukaryota > Viridiplantae > Streptophyta > Magnoliopsida > Ranunculales > Menispermaceae > Stephania > Stephania cephalantha. The sequence goes on from CM077576.1 coordinate 42,902,124, forward strand.
ATTCTTGTTAACTATTGGATAATGTAATTTTCTTGTTACATGTTGTTAATTCTTTATATATGTCCTAACATCGACACACTTATTACCTTGATATTATATTGACTATCCAGATGTAAGATTCAAGCTGACAGGGCTACCCTTAGTCTACCGGTGTGGTTATTATGATCCATCAAATTTGGTCATATGTCGTCGTATGCTTTAAATTATATTAGTGACCATGGTGGGATTTTAAGCCTTAAGGCAAAATTGGGGGCCTTTCCGTGTGATTAATGTGAAGGCTCGGCTTCCCAAATTGAGTACCGCCGGCCTAATCCCATAATTAAGCCTTAAACTATGCCATTATGACTTAACAATGTACTAGTCAGCCTTTTCATCTCATTCACCTCGTTATACATGTTTAACATAGGGCATATTCATTTCTAGTTAATTATAATTTTCAGAGTTAATTAAGAAGTCGTTAACATAACTTAAATTTTCACCAGAAGACTTAATAAAAATAGCGGAAGCATTTATAAAAACATATACTGTGGAAACATGTAAACATACGATCATATCAACCAACCAAAGTAATACATGAAACAATAGGGAAGTCTAGTCTCTCAACCCAATAAACAACCCAAAATTATACAAAAAGACGTAAGTAATAGATACACAAAGTGATCACCTACAAAAGTAGCAGAAACTATCCTCCGACAGCTCAAAACTAATCATTGATTTTCTCCTTCCCTGGTCTGCTACTCGAAGTATCTGTACCCACTGTCATAAAAAGGATGGTGAGTACAGTAATGTAGAAAGTAAAACTGAGAAACATTTATCCACATTTTCAAATATATAACAAGTATTTGAAAGCATAACAATAGCAATTAAAGCTGAAAAAGAATCATGCTATAAGATACTTCATTTAAACAACATGAAACTGACACTCAGTTAAGCAGTAATGATCTAGGGCTGATTGACTATGAAATTACATCACATCAACTATGTTCTAGTAATTTGGGCGTAGATATGCTCATGATTGCCCATTTTACACACACACACACATTCTCACACACACATAAACACACACACACACACACACACACACTCACACACACGCCCTCAGACACACACACACACACACACACACACACAACAAACACACACATACACACACACACACACACACACACACACACACACACACACACACACACACACACACACACACACACACACACACACACACACATTCTCACACACACATAAACACACACACACACACATACTTGCCGACAATGCTGGGTCCAATACCCCGTATGTCGCTCTAGCTAGTGGTGATAAACTAACATCCCCATAATCTAGTGACCCTGTGTGCCGCGCCCATCTTTATCATATAATGGTCATAGATACAAAAACTACTTTCACAACTCTAGAAATGATATGGTTTAGAAATTAATAATGGAATAGTTAAAATAAAGCAAGGAATAAGATTTACAACACAAAAGATCATTCACCTAATATCATGTTGTACTACTTGATCGACATTCTAAACAACCAACAATGACATATCACATGATTAAGAGTCAATGAGTATCATTTAAATGTAAACCAATGCCATGATAACAAACTCATGTAATGATATAGATCAACAAAGTCATGACATCAAGAGTACAAAAGGCACATAAGTCCAAATGACAAGAAGCATAATAGAAAAGAATTGGAGAGAAATATCTCAACTAGTTTACTTACAAACCACACCAAGTTCTTAGATTAATTCGACCTCCCGACACCTCAAAACACGTACCCGAACCCTCGAGACTTTTCTCTAGGTTTCTGATATCATTTCACATATTTTAGAGTGTGTTTAGACCTTTAATTGAGATATTAGACTTTGTTAAAGTGTTTAGGTTTAGTTCAAGAAACTACATAAATTGTGATATCATAGCACCTAGCGTGCTGGGTAGTATGTCTAGCGTGATAGTTACCCCATTAGCACGCTACCCATATTACTTAGCGCGCTAGATAGCACGTCTAGCGCGCTACGTGTAGGAAAACCCAAAATTCTGTACTTTGAATTCTGAGTTTTCTTTCGACATGACCAACTTTATAGCCTTTAGATCTTTGTTCTCCCCCACTAGAGACCCAAAACATCCACCACAATCACAAGAACAACTTACACTCCATAATTATCATCAAATCAATTTTTTTTCAAAACTAATAATGAAAACTGACTTACCAAGTTGAGGATTACCTAACTCATTGATCCCACCTTCAATTTCACTAAAATCTTCATATGATTTATGGTTTCCCTTATCCAGATCTCCTCCTTCTTCAACTTAATAGAATTAAATGTGTTTGCATGTAAACTAAACCTATATATATGTGTATATATATATATATATAAGTAGATAAGATTGAATTATGGCCATTGATCTTAATGTATTCACACATCTTGTGGCTGATCTAATGGCTAACATCTTGTTTTAAATCCACTAACTCTCTACTAACTTACTCTTAATAACACCAATTGCAACTTAATTGGTCTTATGATGTGTCCATACGTATCTCGAGGAATATCAATGACTAATATTTTATTTGGCTAACTTAGATTACATTTAATGTAAATCAAATTATAGCCACATCTAATTAGCTATTTAAGCCATAATAGCTTAATCTTAACTTACCACATTACTCTCTACCCCGGTCCCATGCCAACATGCATCTCGAGGCGCGTCCCTGCTCACGTATCGACATCTATATACTAGTAGGTGTGACTTAATAAGTCTACATATATACATTATACTAGGAATACATCACAACAAAACTAACATATACCTCTCGCCATATTGTCTCTGGTCGCCAAGCACGTACTCGATACGGGTCCCACATCATGAGTCAATAACCTTGATTACGGACTAATTTACTATTAGTAAATTTTAGGCCGTTATACTCTTTCCAACTAATAGAAATTTTGTCCTCAAAATTAAACTTCATTTAATCCTAGGCTTAATCTCATAACCCAGTCTTATCACTAAAATAATGAAGTCACTCTCCACTCAACTCTTAGTTCTTCATTATTTAAAGTATATGGAAACTTCAAGTGAGACTAGCCCCAAAGCCCGTGTTTCCCCACTACCGCAAGTGGATCTACTGACCACTTAACCTGGGTTTAAATATTATAGTGGGTGAGTCTATGCTCAGCTACCACATACAATCTATCACAATATATGATGCCCTGGTCATAGTGCTCAAGAGAAATCTTACTAGGCATAATTTTCTTTTGAAAGTTTTGAGTGTGCTCATCAGGTAACACAACTTTCATTATCCCATTAACTCATGTGATATGAAATTCTTCTAGTCATTCTCGTCAGTCGAGTTATTAACTTTAACTCCTAAATCACACATGCAACTACTGTTATAACTAAGTCAAACAATGCATGAATAGTGCAATAATAAATAAACGTGTATTCTCACCAGGGTCGTGTATTTTCCCTGGATCCGGCGTATCTCCATATGAGCTTCATGTTTGGCATGTGGCTGCATGGCAGGCTGCTGATAGTCATGAGGTTGTGGACATCGTCTAAGCATGTGTTTGGTCTGTCCACATCGGTAGCACGCCGACTGACTTCTCGGTGCTATTGAGATTGCCTGACGGTGCATCGATCTTTGTCTTTGTGAACTAACGCCACTATCTCTAACTCCATTCTCTATTCTATCCGAAAAATCTCGCAACCCGGAGACACCGACGAACCATGTGTCCAATCCGACGACACCTATAACATGCGGTGGTCTCTTATGCTCGCAACTACGGCCGAGTCCATCCATGTCTCGGTTCATCTCGCTACTATCGCCTGATGTTTGCTGAATCTACGATGGTGATGGTACCATTCCTGCATGTGGTGACATGAGAAATCTACTCAATGACTGTGGACCGCAACTCATGTTGTGCCCCTCCTGACCACATCTACAGCATATCATATATCTCATATGCTCTATCAACTCAGTTGATCTCGGAGTGAGTATATGTTCCTGCCCCGATGCATACTGGCCTTTACTGCCCTAAGCTTGCTGAAATTGTTGCATTGGTTGCACTATCGGAGGTTGTCGACTTGCAAAGTCATCAACAAAGGTAGGTGGAACTATAACTGTCGAAGATATGGATGGAAGTCTACTTGCCATCGTAGGTGCCAGTGGAGAAATGTGTACGCACGGTCCTGTCGTGGTGACTGGTATCTCTAATCCTGATGAACTGGATCCTTTAAAAATTTTCTTCAATCCCTTGCTTCTCTTCTGTTTCATATTATTCTCGATCAATGCAAGCGTAACATCAACCGAAATCCCTAGTGGTACTACTACAGGAAACATCGCCAGTGAAATAGGTAATGTCGACACTACAGTAACTCGGGTGCTCGCAGTACAGTGGTGGTAGTAGCCGATACAATCGAAATCTCAAATGCTAAAAGCATTGACTTAGTAGGCTCGGCGAGAATGACTTGTGTAACCAAATATGCTCGTACAATCCTAAAGAGTTTAGTCAACTGCTGTCCCTAGGCAGTGAGTGTGTTAGTCTAATGATACTTATCATCAGTCGTAATAACGTGTGCCTTAGGTGCCGGTAATACTGCAGTAAAAATAGTAGCGGTAGTAATGGACTGTGCAAGTGCGAACATACGTATCATCATATCTAATATGAAATTAGCCAACTGCCGACCTTATGCCGCAACTTTATCGGATAGCCTTTGAAAATTCTCACCGATACCGTATGCTGGCTACCGCTGTCTCTACCATCTCCGCGCTCTCGCTTATCTGTCATCATATTCTGCATATTGATAGCGATCGGGACATCATATATTACGTAAATATCATGTATATATACGCACAAAACATAAAATATACATATAACAATCCTGAACTTCCATTTGCTCACTTCCCAACTAATAGTTTTTAGGCAAGGACCGTCTTGTTTCTACATCTAAGATTTGTGTTTTATTCAAGTTTTGTTGTGTACTTATCGAAAACTTAGATTCTCGTATCAGCTATAATTGAGATATTGGTATCACAACTCTATAGTCTAATACCAACTGTGATGTTAGTATCACATTGTAAAATAAATCATACTCCATTACCTAGGCTCTACAAACCTAGGCCTCTGATACCAACTGTGGCGCTGGTACCACATCATAAAATAAACCATACATAATTACCTAAACTCTACAACCTAAGCTCGATACCTATTACGACAAAGCCCGCTTTCCAAACCGGTACCGCCTGACCTTAATCCCGTTATTAAGTCCTAACCCATACCACCTATGACTTAACAACATACTAGTTAGTCTTTTCATCTTCATTCACCTTGTTACACATGTTTTACATAGGTCTTATTCATTCCTTGTTAATGATAATTTTCAAAATTAATTAAGAAGTCGTAAACATAACCCAAATTTTTAGCGAAAGACTTAATAAAAATAGTGGAAGCATTTATAAAAACACCTACTATGGAAATTAGGTAAATAGACGATCATATCAACCAACCAAAGTAATACATGAAGCAATAGGGAAGTCTAGTCTCTCAACCCAATATATAACCCAAAGTTATACAAAAAGACGTAAGTAATAGATACCTAAAGTAATCACATATAAAATTAGCAGAAACTATCCTCCGACGACTCAAAACTAATAGTCGATCTTCTCCTTCCCCGCTTCTCGCTACTCAAAGTATTTACACCCACCATCATAAAAAGGACTATGAGTACAATAATGTAAAAAGTACAACCGAGAGACATTTATCCACATTTCCAAATATACAACAAGTATTTGAAAGGATAATAATAACAATTAAAGCTTTGAAAAAGAATCATGCTATAAAATACTTCAGCTTAAACTACATGAAACTAACACTTGGCTAAGTTAAATGATATAGGGCCTATTGACTATGAAATTACATAACATCAACTCGTTCTAGTGATTAGGCGTATATATGCTCATGATTTCCCATTTTACATATATATATATATATATATACTTATATATACACAACCTCGGGTCCCATATCCCGTGTGCCGCTCAAGCTAGTGGTGAGATCCCGACATCCCCGTAATTTAGTGACCACATGTATCGCTCTCATCTCTATTATATAACGGTCCTAGATATAAGAACTACTTTCACAACTCAAGAAATGACACGATTTAGGAATCAATAATGGAATAGTTAAATCAAAGCAAGGAATAAGATTTACAAAAGATCATTCACTTAATAGCATGTTGTACTACCTAATCGACACTCTAAACAACCAATAATGACATAGCACACAAGTAAAAGTCAATGAATACCATTTAAGTATAAACCAATGTCATGATAATAAACTCATATGATGAGATAGATCAACAAAGTCATGGTATTAAGAGTACAAAAGGCATATGCATCCAAATAGCTATAAATAAGAAGCATAATGGAAAAGAAAAGGAGATAAATATCTTAATCAATTTACTTACAAACCACGCCAAGTTCCTAGGCTAATCCAGCCTCCTGACACTTCAAAACATGTACCCGAACCCTCGAGACTTTTCCCTATGTTCCTAATATCATTTAACATGTTTTAGAGTGTGTTTAGACCTTTAATTAAAATAATAGACTTTGTTAAAGTGTTTAAGTTTAAGTTAAGAAACTGAAGAAATTATGCTGTCATAACACCTAGCACGCTACCCATATTACTTAGAGTGCTACCTGCGTGTAGCGTGCTAGCTAGCACGTCTAGAGTGATATGTATAGGAAAACCCAGAATTCTGCACTTTGAATTTTGAGTTTTCTCTCCAACATGGCCAACTCCAAAGCCTTTGGATCTCTCGTTCTCCCCACCAGAGACCTAAAACATCCACCACAATCACAAAAATAGCTTACACTCCATAATTATCATCAAATCATAAAATTTTTCAAAACTAACAATGAAAACCAACTTATCAAGTTGATGATCACCTAACTCTTTGATCCTACCTTCAATTTCACCAAAATCTCCTTATGATCTCTGGTTTCCCTTCTATAGATCTCATTATTCTTCAACTTGATAGAATAAAATGTGTTTGCGTGTATATATACATATACATATATATGAGCAGATAAAATTGAATTATGACCATTGATCTTAATGTATTCACACATCTCGAGGCTAATCTAATAACTAACGTCTTGCTCCAAATCCACTAACTCTCTACCAACACACTCTTGATAACACCAATTGCAACTCAATTGGTTTTATGATGTGTCTACACGTATCTCGAGGAATATTAATGACTAATATTTTATTTAGCTAATGTCCCACTTATAAAACACAACTAGTATCTCGAGGAATATTAATGACTAATATTTTATTGAGCCAAGAGTTTGATTATCATCTTAAAAACTGTGAGATTGTCTTATAGTTAACTCCTCCAGCAACTCCACTATGGAATGGTATTTCTGAGAGGAGAAATTGGACTTTATTAGATATGGTTCGATCTATGATGAGTCACACAGATCTTTCTATTTTCTTTTAGGGGTTATGCCTTAGAAACTATTGCGTTTACATTGAATCTTGTTCTTTCTAAAGCGGTTGATGAAACACCATATGAGATGTGGTGTGGGAAAAGACCAAGTTTGTCTTTCCTTAAGATTTGGGGTTGTAAGTTTTTTGTACGACGACAAATCTCAAAAAAGTTATCAGCCAAATCTACCAAGTTTGTAATTGTTGGTTATCCTAAAGAAACTAGAGGATACTACTTTTATAATCCCACTGAGAACAAAGTGTTTGTTGCTCGGAATGGTGTCTTTATGAAAAAAGAGTTTATTTCAAAAGACAACAATAAGAATAAAGTAAGTCTTAAAGAAGTTCAAGAACCACAAATAAACATTCAACCACCAGTTGGAGATCAACCTAAGTTTTGAACTAGTTGAACCTCCACAGGTATCACAAGGCCCGCGTAGGTCTGATAGGGTAAGACATCAGCTTGAGATATTTGGATTTCTTATTACCAATAGTAGTGAGGTGTTGCTTATGGATCAAAATGAGCCTACTACTTATCAGGAGGCTGTGTCTAGCATTGAGTCGTATAAATGGCTGAGTGCCATGAATTCTGAGATGCAATCCATCTTTGATAACTAAGTTTGGAACCTAGTTGATTTACCTGAAGGAGGTAAGACCATTGGATGTAAATGGTCTTTCAAGAAGAAAACTGACATGGATGGCAATGTGCATACTTATAAAGCACAACTAGTAGCAAAAGGTTTCAGACAGACTCAAGGTACTGATTATGATGTGACTTTTTCTCTTGTAGCCATGCTTAAATCTATTAGAATTCTAATTGCCATAGTCACATATTATGACTATGAGATATGACAAATGGATGTCAAAACAGCTTTCCTAAATAGAAAGTTACTTGAGGACGTGTAAATGATACAACCTAAAGGGTTTGTTCATTTTGAGAATTCTAGGAAGGTGTGCAAGCTTTAAAGGCCCATTTATGGATTAAAGCAAGCTTATCGGAGTTGGAATCTTCATTTTGATGAAGCAATTAAGGAATTAGGTTTCATTAAAAATGAAGATGAGCCTTGCGTATACACGAAGGTCAGTGGGAGCGTGGTTGTTTTCGTAGTACTGAATGTTGATGATATATTACTTATTGGAAATGACATCCCAACCTTGCAGAGTGTCAAGTTTTGGTTATGGAAGTGTTTCTCAATGAAGGACTTAGGAGATGCAGCATACATCATTGGGATTAAGATCTATAGGAACATATCTAAAAGGCTGATCGGTTTAAGTCAGAGTGCTTACATTGATAAGGTATTGAATAGGTTCAGTATGCAAGAATTTAAAAGAGGGTCGTTGCCAATATCTCATGGTATAAGTCTCAATAAAACTCAATGTCCAAAGACTAATGATGAGCATGGGCGCAGAATATGATTCCATATGTATCAATTATTGGATCTATCATGTATGCCATGTTATGCACCTGACTTGATGTATCATATGCTTTAAGCGCAACAAGCAGATATCAGTCTGATCCTAGTGAGAGTCACTAGATAGCAGTAAAGAACATTCTTAAGGACTTGAGAAGGACTAAAGAAGTCTTTTTGGTATATGGAAGTTTGGAAAACGAGCTTGTTGTAAATGGTTACACAGATGCAAGTTTTCAAACTGATATAGATGACTTCATATCTCGGTCTGGATATGTGTTTACTTTGAATGGAGGCGCAGTGAGCTGGAAAAGTTTGAAGCAAAAAACTTGTGGCAGATTCTACAATAGAAGTTGCGTATATTACAGCTTCCGATGCAGCTAAGGAGGTAGTTTGGATCAAAAAGTTCATCTCTGGACTTGATGTGGTTTTGAGTATAGCTAATGTCAGACCCCACTTAATTAGGGCATCAGACTGGCCTAGATTACCTTAATCCCCTGATAATCTAGCAGCCTTAACCTCTCCATCAATCAATAAATAAAATCTATCAGAGTAATTATCAAATATGATACTTCACTAACCACAAAGAATTCGAAAGCGAATTTTGTACCTCAAGGTTTCCAAAAAATTTAATTATATAATCCTCAAAGTTCATTTAGGTTAACTATATTATCCTCAAAATTCGTAAAAGCTTTTCGACAGCATCTCATCTGTTTCTAAGCATACATCGAAAGCCCCGGCCTTCAAAAATCTTCAACAAACATGCTCAGCTTTGGTGGAAATGCCAAGGACTTACAATCCACCCCATAATAATATATATTGCATTAATTGATTATATATTCATTCTAACCTAACTTAAAGGATCAAAAACCTTAAATAACATTACTTTGGCTCCAAATAATCTCAATATCTTTTCAACACCTTTCCAACCATTCCAAAGGATATCCTATCCACACACGAACCCAAAAACCCATTTATACAATATATTATATTCAAATAAAACATACAGAGTGAAAAAGGAGCTAATCAAGTCACAGAGAAACTGAAGTTTTTCCATTTCCTTTGTCGTCACTCGCACCTATCATTACCTAATTATAGAAATTTGATATTGTCAGATAAGTAAATCTTACACTATCCAGTACACCTGTAATAATCAAATGCATAATATTCTAAGAATTTAAACAAACAATCATATCGCAAGGAATTGTAAATATACAAGTATGCAATCCATCTCGTTTCTGTTGACCGACCACAATCAGAAGACGTCTCTTCCAAAAGTGATGAGTAAGCAGTAATAAAGATTCAGAGTTTGAGAGGAAGTCCCTCGAGAAGCCATGCCCTCGACTTTCCGTGGAGTGTAATCCTAGCCAGCATCACAACCACAATCCATCCTAAACAAGTGTCTACAAAAATCAGTGACCCCAATCGTAGAGCACCACGGTGTTTATCCTGCCACACATATAGCCAATGAACACAATGGGACCCCCAAAGGCCTCCTTCATCTCGTGTCCATGAATGCATGATCAACAAATATGCAACGATAAACCGTGCATGCAATTATATTCGAGAAATACTCATACAATGTAAAGGTTACCATGAAATTTACTTAACTTTACAAACACCATACCAACGTCCCCTTGCGTTTCGAGTTGGTCAACTAGTCCACAGAGGGTTCCAATTGCGGTCCTACAATTAATTTATAAGCCTTGTAAGGTTCCATAACAATTACACCATTGTTTTCCAATTTATTGCAATTTAATTGACCTAATTGCATCCCGAAACCCTCAAAATACTTCCAAAATATATTATCCAATGTCCGAATTTCATTTTCGACTCAAAATTATTGTTCAACGTCGAAAATTACGTTGTCTAGGCTTAAATATAATTTTTCCAATTTATTATATATTTTCGGTCCGATATCGACCCGAAAACTTGAAATTTCTCCGAATCATACCCTGGATGTCCTGGATCCTAATTTTGACTCCAAATTGTGATTCAAATTAAAAATTAACCTAGACAAAGTCATAAAACAATTTTCTAAATTTTGGATATTTTTCGGTATCATAACACGCATTACGAGAAAAATACCCGATATAAATCCCCGAGAAAATCCTAAAATCCTCATTTTTCATAGAAAATCCTCAATTTTCATCAATTTGTCCAAAAATCCAATTTTCTCAATTTTCTCAATTTTTCAGGGATTTATTTCAATTCCCCCCCCCCCCCCCCCCCTTCCTTGTTGGGCCTCTGTTTCGTCCCTAACATTTTTTTTTTTTATTCGTTTGGGGGAGCTCACGGCTTCCCCCAAGTCAAGTCGTCTTCTTCCTCTCGGTTCCTCTGTGTCACTGTGTGTTTTTTCTTTTTTTAATGAATCGGTCCTTCTTCATCACCTCTTTCTATACACCATCAACAAACCAATTATCAACAACTCAATTGTGAACCTTAACACTAGTCCTTTAAAACCAAATATCACAGTTCAAAAATCAAATTGGAACTTTTCCATTACTTACCTCAAAACCGCCATCAACAACATTAAAACCCACGGTTTCCCTTGAACGATTCGAAACTGTGTGTGTGTGAGAGAGAGAGAGAGAGAAGACGATGAACAGTTGACAACCCCTGTTGATCGATCTTTATTTTGATGAAGGGGAGGCAAATGACCCATTTGCCCATCAGTTTATATCCCTTTACATATAAACCAATGCCTTTTTGGGTAATTTCGCATTTTAAATTTATTTCATAATTATCTCCTCGATTTTCGTCCAAATTAAACCCCGAAAAATACATCACTTCGACCAAAAATTGGAGAATTTACCAAAGTGTTCCAAAACTTCTGAACAACTCGTCTTTGCACGAAAATCGAGGCGTTGAAGCCCACGTCGACCCGTTAAATCCATTTAAAGACCAAATTTTGAATTTTTAAATTTAAATTCAATTATTTTTCGCAAAATTCGAAACTAAAGTTTGGGTTGACTTTTTAATTATCTCAACATCTTTCTTGACACGTATCTCGAGACAAAACCCCGTGAAACATCAAATTCACTTAGTCGACTGAAATTTCGCAAAATAACATAGTATATAGTACATAACATTAGGCACACGTCACATAAAAATAAAATTAATTATAAATTTCAATTTCATCGGCATTAAACTCCCGACTCGTGGCCAAAACCTCAATTAGGCTCTGTTAATCCTTGATTAGCTGTAATTACCATTTTAAAAATTTCGGGATTTGACTGCTAACCCCGTTTGCTTAAATTGTGACAACAGCGGGGCGATAGCACAGGCTAAGGAACCAAGATCATACCACCGATCCAAACATATACTTAGAAATTTTCATCTCATTCGAGAAATCATTTAGAGGGGAGACATGAAGATTTGCAGAGTTCTTACAGAAGACAATGTTGCAGATCCTTTGACGAAGTCTCTTCTACAAGTGAAACATGATGGTCATGTTAGGTCATTGGGCATTAGATACATGAATGATTGGCCCTAGTGCAAGTGGAGATGTTGGGGCATGCGCCCTAAGTCAATCTACATACATTGTTTATCTTATAGTTTTAGTTAATAAAATTGAGGTTTTCATTTGTTGTTTTATTATAAGTGATTGCATGTTTGCCTTATAGTAAGATTCATGAGTATTTGTTGAAATATATTAAATGTCTATAGTCGGTCATTATACTGGAACTATAATGAATTACGACTAGTGTGAATCTTGATTGATGGTCATGTGATGATCATACGTATAGGGATACAAATCGAGATCATGAGTACTTGTTAATGAACAAGGTACTGGACCGACCCACTATGAGAACATCACATGGATTGAGTCATAGGTGTTACTCATGATAGGTATATCATTTAGTTCTTCGACTTAAGATTACCATAGACTTCAATATTATGAGCATGATAATTTGACACAATCAAACTTTGTCTTTAACTGGACGATTATAAAGATTGTGATTGGTTACCATGTGAATAATATGTAATCAAGATAGAATTTTTCAATTTCGTATAGAGAAAATATCAGTAGATCCCTCGATATGATAAAACTAATAATGGCCAAGTCCATGTGAATTGATATGATCAATGTCACTTGGATGCTTTCAGTTTACCTAAAGATCAAGATTAATACAATTGAACATTAATAGTGACTTTCCATACCTTATGTTTAATCAAATGATATCGCACGACAAAAGGATATGATATATGTTATTCATTTGGTTGCATCAATTTTGATATTCATGCTATTTGGGTAGTCATAATACCTTGCCAGAGACTGCTTATGACTTGTGTACCAAAATGAGTTTGGTTCATTGTCAATATCGCATGAACTTATTGGGTCGCACACAAAGAATGACTTTGCGCAATTTTAATTGGTCAAGAGTGATGAACTTTATATGATAAAATTCATGATATAAAAGCCCTTACGATTTGTTATATGATAATTTATTATAGGGGTGTATGTGTAATTTTCTTAAAATGCTTAAATACAATTGTTGTATTACGAATAGGGTTTTAAGTAAGGGCATATCTACACATATAAATAGGATTTTCGCTTTTGCAAATTTCGAGTTTTCTAGATTTTGGGCAAGAAAGAAAAATGTTTTCAATCTCTCCGGGGGCTAGCACTTCAAATTGTGGTCACTGTTTGTGTTTGAGTTTCCAATAAAGGACGCGCGCTTGAACGTCTTGGAGATCGAATAATCGATAAGGAAATCACATATTAAGGTAAGGTTTAATTTTGTAGATCTAGTTTAATGGAACTTATTTTCGATCTTGTTGGGGTTTTTCAAAAAACATTGTTTTGAATTTTTCGCTGCGTATGAACCCCAAATCATTTGTGCTCACTTGAATAACTTGCCTCTTTGTTCTCGGCGTTTTCTCAAATTCAAACAACACAACAAATGCAACTAGCAATTCGGGTCTTGAAATCACCTAAAAATTAAAATTTATATCACACATATCATTCGCATGCCAAATAATGCAAAAGATATAAACTATTTCTCTATGAGTCTCGTTGATAATCAATATTCACACAGCTTGAAAATCATTATCCAACAACCTCAAATTCACTATTTATGCAATTTCATCAAAACTTCTCAAAATTTCAAAGCGGAACTAGTGAAATTATAAATTTTACCTCAATGCCAAACTACTTTCCGGTGTAGAACACTTATCCAAGTCTTTATCAATCAAAGCCCTCTCACTTCACTAACAACTTAGAACCCTAGTGCTCCTTGAAATCAAATTCCCAAATTTAATCCCTAGTTTTCCACCTTATGCAAATCCGTAATGCACTTTCTTCTTTCACTCTCAATCACTACGAACTCTCTTTCCTTACTTAGAAATGATTAATCTTGGGCTCTGTAGGATGTATGCTTAGTGGTTGTAGTTGAGTTTAGATGTGAATGTGAATGAAGTGGTGAAAATGGGGTTAAAACCCTCATAGCGACTCGCACCGTGCACCGTGATTGCGCCACGACGACATCGACACTCCTGCATGTATTTTTGGTGTGTATTAGTGGTGCCCTGCTGGCTTTGTGCTCACTGCCCACGGCGACGTGTGTTACAAAAACACATTGACCTCTCAGTCCACATTCTTCGCCTATATTTTTCATTTATTCCTATTCAGCGCTTCCCCGACTTTGTGTGTTACAAAACAAGATGTCGTGATCGCTTGAAATCCATGTAAATATAAAATTCAATAAAAACTTACTCGTGATTTGCCCATATACCTCACCTTTGCCGTTTGAACTCCTTCTCTCTTTTACGCTCTTTAACGAGTTTGGCGAGACATTTCCATTCTGATGAATCATCACCCGACAAATGACCTTACTTACACATTTAACATAAATTTTCAAAAGTTAGAAAACTATTATGTATGAATAGCACTTGTTAAACTAACTGACTAACTAACTAATTAAAATCTAAAAACTTGAATTTTCTTTAAAAAAACCCTGGGTTGTTTCCCAGTAGCGCTTAGTTTAACGTCATTAGCCTGATACATTTTCGTTCATTTAGTATGAGTCTCGAATCGAGATACTCCAATTATAAATAAGAGATAATAACGTTGTTCCCGTTTGATGCACTTCTTCTCCATCAACAAAGACTATCTTCTCTTCATCATCGCCCTTATCAATACTCGTTATAATATTCTTCTTCCTTATATACAAGTTTGCATTGCGTTGTTCAAGAATGGCTCCCAAGTATCATAGACACATCATTATCCATGTTGTGATCCAAAACCTCAAAATCCACGATGAATGTGAATCTATATACTTTCACATGCACATTAAAGACTTTCCTATAGTTGGTATCGACTTGCCATCAACTACTTACAAATTTGTCGTATCGGACAATTGATCTTTAAATGAGTGTGCAACATGTCCATTATTGGCATGACATTGACTCGAGGCTCCTTTATCATATAAGGCATTTCTAAACCACTTGCCCATTAATGCTTATTGGTATGCATATTTTTCACAAATTTCCTAAAATTTCTAATCGCATTTTAATCCTAAAACACGATCACAAACCCGTGACGTGGGAACCACATCGTGATACGCGCACTAATAAAGCCACATGGCCGAGATATATGTGACATTTGCATGATGATTTCCTAGTGTATCTTGCATGTGTAGACTACTAAGTCACCTCTACTTGTTATTTATAGGTGTCGATACGTAAGGGGGACACGCCTCGAGATGCATGCTATCGTGGGACTAAGTAGAGAGTGAAACGGTGAGTCATTTATTTAATTAGATGTGTTAATATGGCATAATTAATTAAATTTTGATGTAGCTATAGTTGATTAATAATAAATGTAGCCTAAGTTAGTAAAATAAAATAATAGTCATTTAATGTTTCTTGAGATACATGTAGACACATCAAGAGACCAATAGAGTATGGTTTGGTGTTAGAAAATGTGAGTTAGTGGAGAGTTAGTGGAATTGAAACAAAATGAAAGCCATTAGATTAGTCTCTAGATGAGTGTAAACATTTAAATCAATGGCTATAAATCAATCTTACCTGACTATATAAATAAGTGATTGGGATGAATATGCAAATCATAGATTCACTTAGAGAGAAAATTCTGAGGTGATTTGTTGCTGGAATTGGAGTTTCAAGAGATCAAATTCAACATCCTATTGAAGAGATCAAGCTAGGAATCAAGCAACAACTTAGGTAATGAAGTTCATCATCTTTACATGCTTTAATTTTATGAGCATGGATTTTCGAATTAGGAAGTTGTGATCAAAATGAATTTGAAAACCTTTTTCATTGATTTTATGAGCTAAATGAAGCATCAAGTGAGTCCTTGAACCTTGAATTTTGAAATTAAATGTATTTGGTAAAATTAGAGGTGTTAGTTTCAATTCTATTTTTTTTTGTATAATTTCAAAGGCTAAATGATATCATTTCCAAAATTAGTTTACATATTTGAATTCCTCATTTCAAGCTGATAATCCAACTATTAAGAAGTTCCCAATTTGGATTTAAAATCAAAAAGTTATGAATTTTGCAAGTTTTTAATTGTTTTTGAATTTTTCAACAAAATGCATGTTTAAATCTCTAAATTTTGATATAATTGATGAATTATCTGAAGTGTACGGTGTATGTTTGATGGAGGAGGATGTTATGGACCTGGTAGTGGAGAACGGGGATCCAGGGTTTTGGAGGAGGCCATTTCCGAGAGAAACTCAAAATTCTGGTTGCAGAATTATGAGTTCTAACGTTCCTAGCGCGCTAGATAAAACTCCTAGCGTGCTAATAAGAGGTCATTAGTGCACTAGATAAATTACCCAAAGGCGTTGGGTAACCCGACAACACCATATATGCACTTTTTCAAAATACACTAAACCTATCTAATTTAGCCTAAAAACCAAACTAAAAGTCTAAACACACTCTAATACGTATTAAATTATACAAGGAGCTTAAGGAAAAGTCTCGGAGTCCGGCACGTATTTTGGGGTGTCAAGAGGCCTTGTTAAGCTAGGAATACATTACGTGACTTGTAAGTAATCTTGCTGAGGTTCTTATTTATATTTTATTCCAATTATGTTCTATTTTACAGTCTATTTGACTATGAAATGTCTTGTATTCAGATATCATGAATTTGTTTCATATTCTATTCATTATATGGGTGTTTTTATTATGACATCATTTGCTTACTGGAAATCATTGAATTTATTCTCATGTTTTATGTCTTTCTTGCTATTTTGATGAAAATGTGATCGAGAATAGCATGCTATTAGGATTAGAGTAATGAGATTGGAGTATACATAAGGACTTGTATTTTTTGAATGTTGGCTTTGAAGTATATTGCCTTGTCTTGGAATCCATAATGCTAGTCTTCCTTGAAATTATAAAGTAGTGGAAGAATTTAGGGTCCATTGCATGATTATGAGATTCATGGCACACGGGTTCACTGGACTACCGAGAGATGTCGGCACTCACCATTACACTTGCGCGTCACACACATGTATGGGACCCGGGTAGGCGGCATGTATATATATACAAATGATCTATTTACACGTAGAGCTTAGCTCCGCATTTGAGGATTGAGATATGGATGATCATGGAGTAGAAGAGCTCAGCTCTGACCTTCTATAGAGGTGTAGAGCACAATTCCACCCTGAGATAGTGGAATAAAGGCCTAGTGATAGGACTCACGGCCGACCGGACCTAGATCATTACTACTTAGCCTGTGTCAATCTCATATTGTTTAACTATGGTATTTCCTAGCATATTTCCTTTTCAACATTTCTTCGCTATATTTATGTTTTTAAATACCAGTTGATTATGTTTGGAAATGTATATAAGAATATCCAGGAGTTACTTTATTAAATTGTACTCATCGACTTTTTTATGAAGGTGGGTGCAGATCCGTTAAGCAAATAAAAGAGAAGATCACGACTACCTTTGAGCATTCGACGATTTTCTACTCCCTACTTTTGTAGGTCTCGACTTTTGATGTATTATCTACTTTATGTCTTTTCTATATATTTTGAGTTGTATATTAGATTGAGCATGTAGTTCCCCGACTTGGGACTTGGTTATCACATTATTTATCATCCTTTTGATATTTATATGCATGTGATATTATTTCCTGGTTTCCACAGTTAAGATTTTAAATAATTGCTTCCACGTAACTGTTAAGACTTTCGCTAGAACTTTTTAACTGTAAAAGTTTTAATTAACTCTAAAATTCAATAATAATGTGATATATGTATTACTTATCCTGAATGTGTTTAACAAGGAGAATATGAAAAAAAGGCTGACTAATACGTATTTAAGTCCTACGTGGCTGAGATTAGGGCTTAATTACGAGATTAGGTCAGACGGTGCCCAGTTTTAAAGAAAAGGCCATTATAGTTGGTATTAGAGCATAGATTTAGAGAACTTTAAGGTTTAAAGCATTGTGATACCAACGCAGTTGGTATGAGAGATTAAGTTCTTGGTACGTATACCTTAAATGTGAAAACTAGACGATCATTGCCTAGAAACTATTATTTGGGAAGTGCGTGAAAGTGAGATGGGGATTTCTTATACATACATGTTAGTTTCTATGTAGCTGCAGGTGTCGCGAATGTCGTCAACTTGCATAGCACGGTGGTAGATCAACGCAAGATCGGAGATTGCAACAGCTCCAATAGTTCAAACTCTTCCAATCGTGACACTAGACTAGTAGTAGACAATTGATGTCGTACACACCCACATCTTCCAAAGACATCGCCGAGGTCTAGCACGTGAAGGACTTCATCAGACTCAAGCAAGCCTACTTTGACGAAGTAAGGAACTTTGAGAAAATCGAGAAATGGGTCCATATCAGGATAAGCTTCATAGGATACTAAAGATCGAGGATAGACTTCGAGCAGAGATCTCATCGTACACTCTAGAGAGACGCCGATGTTCATTGGTGTATGACACTAGCTGTTCATTGAGAGTTTGAGACATGTGAGGCTTTTAAGCAGAAGTTTTATTAGCAATACTTCCCGCCCGCAATGATGAAAAGGTTGAGGAAGGAATTTTTAAACCTGAGACAGGGAGCAGAGGAGTTCGTGATGCAATATATGGATCGATATAATTATTTGAGGCAGTTCAGAGGATAGGTACCATTTCGATGACGGGTTGAGGCCAAACATATGTTATCATGTAGTTAGTACAAGTGCTAGGACACTCACTGAGATCTATGAACTAGCCATATCACATGAGACATACTACTTGGGCAGAGTCGCAGATGGGACAACATCGGGTCTAGTTTTGTCGGTAGAGCAAACTATAGAGTATGAGAGGAAGAGACAGAGGGGTAAGTGATCGAGGAGATAGAGTAGAACTTCCTAAGGATCGGGGATAGCCACACATTACCCACCGACTATGCCCAATACATCATACCATGCTCCAACAGAGAGCATAGCAGCAGACACTCTATTACTACCTCCAATCGACCAAGATTGCTAGCTCCCGCCATTCCAAAGACATCCCGCACCACAGCCCCACAGTGCTCCACGACAAAGAAGATCAAGGAGGCAGAGGCCGAGGCATATGCCAAGATACTAGACAGGGACAAAGACAAATGCGCAGAGACATGGTCGATCATTGGCACAAGGTCGGGCTTTCAAACTCAAGGCCTCGTAGACAAATCACATGCTACATATGTGGACGGGTCGGACACATAGTGAGGGAGTGCCCGCCGCAGGCAGGAGTCTACTCATAGCAGGCCCGAGAGGAGGTTCATATGGCAACTCAGCCAAACGTCGACGCCACACGAGTTCTCATTGAGGGTACAATTTCCATTTGTGGTAGAGATTCATATATGTTATTTGATTCTAGATTTAACCTATCTTTTATTGTTGATGACGTGTTAAGCATCCTATGATTGACACCTGTTAGGCTTAAAGTACATTTGATCCTTAGTACCACAAACAGAGATAGGATTTACCCTAACAGCCTAGTTAAAAGATGCCTAATTGAGATAGGTGGAGTAGAGTTGCCTATAAACTTCAGGGTTCTTGAGGTATTAGTGTTCGAGGCATTATTAGGGATGGATTGGATAGCAGCATATCACGCTCATATCGATTATTTCAGTAAGACAGTGATATTTGAGATCTCAGGACATCCAATATTTACCTATAGAGGCAATACATCGAGAGCTGAGTGCGCGAGAGGTCGACTTGCAACTAGTGGAGAGATGAAGACTCTGGTAGCGTTGTATGCAGTAGCAGAGAGTCAATGGCCCAGATTTGAGGACATACCAATTATTTGCGAGTTTATAGAAGTTTTTCTAGAGGACTTACCTTGTTTATCGCCATCGAGAGAGGTTGACTTCATCATCGAGTTACTACCAAGCACCAGGACTATTTCTATACCTCCATACCGTATGGGTCTGCGAGAGCTAGATGAGTTGAAGACTTAGCTTCAGGACTTGTGACATGACAGATTCATCACACCCTCTATGTTGCCATAGGGGCACCTATCCTTTTTGTGAAGAAGAAAGATGGTACTTTGAGATTGTTTATCGACAACAGACAGTTGAACAAGATCACAAATAAAAAATACCCACTCGCCGAGGATCGACGATTTATTTGATCAACTGAAAGGAGCACAATATTTCTCCAAGATAAACCTACGATTAGGGTATCATCAGCTCAGGATCAGGGATGAGGATAGGTCCAAGACAGCTTTCGACAGACGGTATTAGTTCACGGTCATGCCATTTGGGCTGACCAATGCCCTCGCAGTATTTATGGATTTGATGCATTCGGTTTTAAGACCTTTTTCTTAACTGCACTCGATAGTTTTCATCGATGATATACATATATATTTGAGGACCAGAGAGTATCACTAGCGGCACCTCAGGGAGACGTTGCCAACTTTGAGGGAGCACCGACTTTATGCCAAATTTAATAAGTGTGAGTTTTGGCTTTTATAGGTCAAGGTTCCGGGGCACCTTTTTGGAACAGTAGGGATTGCAATGGATCCGACCAAGATACAGGTGATTATAGATTGGCTAGCACTGACTTCAGTGATAAAGATCAGGGCTTTCTGGTTTTGGTAGGGTACTATTGCTATTTTTAAAGGATTTCTCAAAAATCGCTTCACCAATTACCATATTGGCACATAAGGATGTAATTTTTTAGTGGACAGAGGCCTGTGAGTAGGCATTTGATGAGTTGAAGAGATTGTTGACTACTGTGCAAGTATTGGTATTACAAAGGCTGGATATGGACTTATAGTATAAACAGATGCTTCTCATGTGGGTTTAGGATGCGTACTTATGCAGGGCAGATGAGTTGTTGCATACGCCTCTAGACAGCTGAAGATACATGAGAAGAACTATCCCACACATGATTTGGAGTTTGCAACAATTATGTTTACTGATCACAAGAGTCTAAAGTATTTCTTCGCATAAAAGGAGCTGAATATGATGATGGTTGGAGTTCGTGAAGGACTACGACTTTTCCTTGGAGTATCACCCAGAAAAGCCAACGTAGTCACGTATGTACCGAGTGGGATACCGCTTAGAGATGCCGAGGATGTCGATGTCACGTGATGGATGAGTATGAGTTACTCGAGGCGGCGGGCGACAACATGTCGTAGAGAGGTTCCTACGTATACTCATGTTGAGATCCGCGCACGATGAGAGTACATATCAAGTCTACACATAGAGTGTCAAAGGGTCGAGGACCGATAAGTTGTACCCGAGGTTCATTGAGTTAGCGCAAAGTACAAATCATGTTGACTGGACAGAGATGTCGAATCAGTGTTTGAAATACAAAGGCAGAACGTGGATACCATCAATTGCCGAGCTGAGAGATGAGATTCTTTAGGAGTCACACTGTTCTCGATTCACCATTTATCTAGGCATGACCAAAATGTACCATGACTTGAAGAGACATTTTTGGTGGTCTGGGATGAAGGCGGTGTTGGGGCATGTGCCCTAGGTCAATCTACAAACAATGTTTATCTTATGATTTTAGTTAATGAAATTGTGGCTTTCATTTGCTATTTTATTATAACTAATTGCATGTTTACCTTATAGTAAGATCCATTGACATTTGTTGAAATATCCTAAATGTCCATAGTCAATCATTATATAAGGAACTATAATGAATTAAGGCTAGCGTGAATCTCGATCAATGATTATGTGATGATCATGCGTATAGGGATAAGAATCGAGATCATGAGTACTTGTTATAGAAACAAGGTACTGGACTGACCCGCTATGAGAATATCACATGGATTATGTCATATGTGTTACTCATGTTAGGTAAATCATTAATCCTTCGACTTGAGATTACTATAGACTTTAATATTATGAGCATGATAATTTGACACAATCAAACGTTGTCTTTATTGTGATTGGTTACCATGTGAATAATATGTGAATGTGTGTAATCAAGATAGAATTTTTCACTTTTGTATAGATAGAGATATTAGTGGATCACTCGATATGATAGATTGATAATGGCCAAGTCCATGTCAATTGATATGATCAATGTCACTTGAATATTTTCAGCTTTACCTACAGATCGAGACTAGTACGATTGAACATTAATGATGACTTTCCATGCCTTATGTTTAACAAAAGGATATCGCATGACAAAATGATATAATATATGTTATTCATTAGGTTGTATCGATTTTGATATTCACGCTACTTGGATAGTCATAATGTCTTGCTAGAGAGTGCTTATGACTTGTGTACCAAAATAGTTTTAGTTCATCGCAACGTCGCACTAACCTATTAGGTGACACACAAAGAATGGCTTTGCGCATTTTCAATTGGTCCAAAGTAATGAATTTCATATGATAAAATTCATGACATAAAATCCATTATGATTGGTTATATGATAACTTATTAATAGGGGTGTATGTGTAATTTGCTTAAATTGCCTAAATACAATAGTTGTATTACAAATATAATTTTAAGTGAGGGCTTATCTACACATATAAATAGAAGTAGAAACCCTAAAACGAAATTAGATTTTTCATTTTTCCAAATTTCGAGTTCTTTAGATCTTGGGAGAGAAAGAAATCACGGATTAAGTTATGTTTACTTTTGTAGATCTAGTTTATGGAACTTTCGGTCCTGTTGGGGTTTTTCAAAAATTATTTTGAATTTTCTGCCACGTGCGAACCCCAAAACCCAACATGTCGATGTGTCTAAGTTCATCAGGAATTGTAGGACTTGTCGCCAGTGAAGGCTGAGCATCGCATACCTGAAGGGTTGCTATAGCCTCTTCATATTCCACGATGAAAGTGAAAAGATATCTATATGAACTTTGTCAGAGGATTACCGAGGACTACCAGGAGACATGATTCGATATGGATGATAGTTGACAGACTGACGAAGTTTGCTCATTTCCTGCCAGTAGCAGCACGCTATACCTTCGATCAGCTGATTGTATTGTTTGAGAGAGATTATTAGGTTGTATGTGGTACCATTGACGATCACGTCAAACAGAGATGTTATGTATACGTCCAGGATGTGGCGAGTATGCAGAACAAGGATGGTACGTGCCTACAATTCAATACAGCTTTTCATTCTTTGATCGACGAGCGATCAAGGGTTGATTCAGTCCTCGAGGAAATGCTTCATGCTTCGGCAAGAGTTCGCGATCTCGGGAGGAGTAAATACCGTTATGTGAGTTTTCTTACAACAACAATTATTAAGCCAAAGATTGAGATGACACCTATGACATCCAAAATTTTATAAACTTAATCAGTGGCTAATTAAGTATTTTCGGATTTAATTTTAGATTTAGGTATTCGAGGTGGGACCCACGTGTTACGATCGATATCATAAATTTTAATATTATTTTTGCATGTCGTGTGCCTATTTAATGTATTATACACTATTTTGACATGAAATAGAGTCAAGTTGAAGTATATACGTGGTGTCCGTGAGTTTCAGAGTGCGTTGGGAGATTTTCTCCAATTTTTTCCAATTTTTAGGTATTTCTTGGATTTTAATTTGGACATAAATTGAAGTTATAATCAAGAAATTAAATTAAATAATTAATAAATTGGTGGGTGCCTAGTGACACACGGGGTCGAGGCTGACATGCGGGGGATATACAATAGTGTGCACTGGTCGAAGTTGGTCATTGGTGCACGTGGCGAATTTATAGCCGTGAATACATAGGTGTATATGTATTTATATATATAATATAGTTTGTATATAAAAAAATATAAAAATGAATCCTATAATTTGAATTAAATAAAAGTATACATTGGATTCACCTCAAGATACGCATAGAGTGATCATCGAGGAGTTGAAATGGTTGGATGATTTGGTGGTTGTTGACGAGGAAGATCAACATATAATAGCAAATACTTAAATCTTTGGATTAGACTCAAGATTTGAGCGATGCGAATCTCGAGGAAATCTTATAATTATCCAAACAAGACACCGCCTCATTAAACTTTGTTTTGGAGATAAAGATTGACCTCAAGATACGTATTGCGTATCACCAGTGTGATGGCCAAAAATTCTAGACCACCTTGCTACCCGCCACATCGCATCCCACGTCAACTAGCATTGCCACGTCATGGCCCGCTGCTCCTTGACGCATCGCGACCTAATAAGTTGCTTACACTTTTCCAGCTAACCCTAGTTACGCTAACTAACCTTTACATAAGTATTAATAACTCGCTTAGCCAATTAGTCAATTTATCAAGTTATATTATAATTTTACAAATAAGTCTTTTAATGAGTAACTTATGCAATATTTAACAATCTTAAGTAGTGGAAAAACTCGACAAAAGATATCATGTATATACCAAGGCGATATAAGTATAACAAAAGTTTCATATACAAGTAATCGTTGTTCTATGGTCCCCAAAACTCAACAAAAGTAAAATAAATACATACCGATATCACACACGTGCTTTGGCTCCACAATCTCGAGGTAGTCCCCCAAGATCTTTTGCCCTTGCCCTTGCTCGTCAAAGGATTTGCACTCGGTCACTCAACAAATACAAATGACGAGTCCAAAGGTGAGTAAAATCCCAAGAAAAGTCAACACGTATTCATGAGTTAAAACTGATAAACTACGAGACATACGAATATAACACCTAGGAACAGTACGTCATATTCCCATGAATATAGGCAACATACGACAAGCAAAAGCAGTAGCGTGAAATAAATAAACAACATGTATCAACTAAACTAGCTCAAAAATAAAGCATTAATCAGTAAGCATACGTATAATCACGAGAAAACACTGACCTACACCAGCCAGTAATCGATAAATCGAATAGGAACTACGTATATACTTACAGCTTACAATGACTAAATCCCAACTTCGCTACTGATGAACCCCTCCGTACACTATTTCAAGTCAAGGGAGCACCTTAAATCCCTCCCGACGGTCGTAAGTATATCCTACCGCCGTCGACACGAGCATTAAACACAAATAACTCGTGCAAGTGATTTAGCCATAACCAATATACACACAAATGAAAATAGCGAGAAAAACCTCATGTGTACCCACTAGCAGTTACCCATGAAATGTGATATCGATAAATCAAAACCATGAATTATGTGAAGCATTCTCAATGGGTTTACTCACCTCAATCAGCGCTTCAACTTCCTCGAACTCCAGTATCCGACCTGACTAGCTCTCCGACACCCGAGCTACGACACCCTAAGTCCCTGAAGTCCAATTTACATGTTTTGTATGTTTGTAGGTGTTTGGGATATCTATTAAGTCAAAAATCTCAAAACATCCCTTTATGTTCAGTTTCTGTTTGTTCTTAGCGCGCTATGAAAATAGCGTAGCACGCTATATGCTGGTAGCGCGCTCCTGTTCTTCATCTTGAAGAATAGTTGGAAACCTATAAGGATTAGCGCGCTAATCGTTCCAGGTAGCGCGCTACCTAGCCTCTGCGACAAAATTCTCAAGTCGATAATTATGTTTTTCCCTTCAAATTTAGCTACCTAAACATATCTAACACACTCTCTCGCATGAATTTAATCAGAATAACACCCAAAACCAGAGACCAACCCTTCCAATTCGAATTTGAACAAAAACACTCAAAATTGGGTTTATTGAAAAGAGTAGAAGATGTAGATGATGATTACCTAGGTTTAAATCCTTAAATAGACCTCCAAGGTGGTTGAATTCCAGCTTGAATTCTCCTCCAAATCTCGTTTTCTCTTATCCTGCATGAAGTTGTAAGTGGTTTAAATAAAAATTTCACTAACTTTGGTTTATATATGTTTGGTTGGAATCAAATAAGCGTACGTATCCCGAGGATTATCTTATGGTCCACCTCTAGCCACTTAGCCCAATCACTCCCACTCACTCACTCCATGTGACATCAATTTTCTACTTATCTGGTTCCTAGATGTCTCCATGCACATTGCATTGCAACATATAATCCTCCATCCCGGTCCTACTCGCCGACTCCCCGACCACCGGCCCCGACCCCCGTGATCTTCGCCTCTGCCTCCCCGGGTCCTAAGTCCGTCTCTACGGCGGAGCCGGTAATGCAGTACACATATACACACCGGTCGTCAAATCATCATCCTTACGGTCTTGACCATCATATCTATCATCCCGGCCTCTCTGCCTCTTCTCGCCCATAACTCGTCCGTCTGTCCTTCGACTCGCAGATGAACGTCTGGTCGCTCCTCTCGCATCAAATGTGTCTCACAAGTAAGCGCTCTATTATATATCTCTTGCAAGAAACCATGGCTCCGAGGACACTATGGCGCTGGCTATGTCCTCAATCAACCCCCGAATGATGTAATAAATCTGCAATCTCACGGTGTCTGCGACATCCGTGGCAAACAATATCAAGTATCGATAACTATCCATGTATTGTAACACTGACCGGCTACCCTGTTTTAACGCTAGAAACTCATATCTCAGCCTCAACCTCACCTTTATTGGTATGTACTGATCATAAAATTCTCTCTGAACTCTGCCAATGTCGTCGACTCTGGGTGAGTATCTGTATACGCTGTCCACCAAACAACAGTATCCCTTCTCGGCATATGCCCTGATATCCTGGCCTATATGCTCTCCTGAATCCGCAGTAGCTTGTGTAACCTCTGATGTGCAATCAACCACTTCCCAGTTGCCTCTGGGTCTCCGCCTCCATGAAAGTATCCAGGATAGAATTTGATGAACTCCCTCATCAACTTGACATCTGCCGTCATCGAAGTCTCAAAAATGTTTGCTTGTGTCGATGTAGCAGTTGGCATATTAGTCGGCTCTACGGTTGGTGTAGCAACTACGCCGTAGTCTCCTGTTCCACCGCATGCGTCGCACCGCTTTGAATAGTCGATGGAATCATCGTTGAGCAACCGTCGTATCGCCGTGCTCAGTACCGGGCGCGGTAAGTGATGCAATCGATGTTGTTTGTACGTGCATCATATCCATCAATAACTCAAACCGTTTATCGTGACTCGTAGTCGCGCGCTACCGCTCGAATCCAAACCCTCATCTCTAGTATGGTCGCTCGTTTATCTAACATTTGTAGTAGGTTAAGTCGTGGCTATCCATCGTGATTTGCATCAAAAAGCGTGCACTAAATCACCTTCCATATACGTGTATATAATATATACAATAAAAAACATAACACGTATACAAACCCTATCGCCACCCGACTCAAGTTGCTTCCCAACTAGGATTTTAAGTCAGGATCTTCGAGTTTCCACATTTAAGGTTTGTTTATTATGTTTTATTCAATTTCTTTAAACTACTCCCGAGGCTTCCTCGAAACCTCGCTCTGATACCAAATAGTGATGGCCCCAAACTCCAGACCGCCTTGCTACCCGCCACATCGCATCCCACATCAACTAGCCTTGCCACGTCATGGCCCACTTCTCCTTGACGCCTCGCGACCTAACGAGTTGTTTACACTTTTCCAGCTAACCCTAGTTACGCTAACTAACCTTTACATAAGTATTAATAATTCAGTTAGTTAGTTATTCAATTTATCAAGTTATATTATAATTTTACAACGGAAGTCTTTTAATGAGTAACTTATGCAATATTTAACAATCATAAGTAGTGGAAAAACTCGGCAAAAGATATCATGTATATATCAAGGTGAGATAAGTATAACAAAAGTTCCACATACATGTAATCAGTGTATATGTTCCACACACACGAGCTGGTTCCACAATCTCAGAGGTAGTTACCCAGTACCTCCTTACCCTTGCCCTTGCTCGTTGAAAAATCTGCACTAAGTCACCCGACAAATACAGTGACGAGTCCAGTAAGTAAAATCTCAAGAGAAGTCCACACAATATTCATGAATTAAAACCGATAAACTACGAGACATGCGAATATAACACCTAACAACAATACGTCATATTCCAATGAATGTAGGCAACATACGACAAACGAAAGCAATAGCGTGAAATAAATAAACAACATGTACCAAATAAACTAGCTCAGAAATAAAGTATTAATCAATAAGCATACGTATAATCACGAGAAAACCCTGACTTACACTAGACAATAATCGATAAATCGAATAGGAACCACGTATATACTTACAGGCTTACAGTGACTAAATCCCAACTTCAGTTACCGGATGAACCCTCTAGACGCTATTTCAAGTCAAGGGAACACCTTAAATCCATCCTGACGGTCGTAAGTATATCCTACTGCCGTCGACACGAGCATTAAACACAAATAACCTGTGCAAGCGATTTAGCCACAACCAATATACACACAAATCAAATAGCAGAAAAACCTCATGTGTGCCCACTAGCAGTCACCCGTGAAATGCGATATCGATAAATCAAAACCATGAATTATGTGAAGCATTCTCAATGGGTTTACGCACCTCAATCTACACTCCGACTTCCCCGAATCCCATATTCGACTCGACTAGCTCCCGATACCCGAGCTACGGTCCCTAAGTCCCCGAAGTCAAATTTTACTTGTTTAATATGTTTGTAGGTGTTTGAGATGTGTATTAAGTAAAAAATTCCAGAACGAGCCTTTATGTTCAGTTTCTGTTTGTTGTTAGCGCGTTATGTAAATAGCGTAGAGAGCTATGTGCTGGTAGCGCGCTATGGACAAGATGTAGTGCGCTACTATTCTTCATCCTGAAGAATAGTTGGAAACCTAGAACGATTAGCGTGCTAATTGTTCCAGGTAGCGCACTACCTAGCCTCTATGACAAAATTCTCAAGTCGAGAATTATGTTTTTCCCTTCAAATTTAGCTACCTAAATCTATCAAACATAGTCTCCACATGAATTTAATCAGAATAACACCCAAAACCAGAGACCAACCCTTCCAATTCAAATTTGAACAAAAACACTCAAAATTGGGTTTATTGAAAAAAGTAGAAGATAGAATAATGATTACCTAGGTTTGAATCTTCAAATTGATCTCCAATGTGGTTGAATTCCAGCTTGAATTCTCCTCCAAATCTCGTTTTCTCTGATCTTGCATGAAGTTGCAAGTGCTTTAAATAAGAATTCCACTAACTTTGGTTTATATATGTTTGGTTGGAATCAAATATGCCTACGTATCCCGAGGATTATCTTATGTTCCAACTCTAGCCACTTAAGCCACTTACTCCCACTCACTTAGTCCGTGTGACATCAATTATCTACTAATCTGGTTCCTAGATGTCTCCATGCACATCTTTAAACAAATTCTATAGTTCCCAATTAATTTTACTAAACTATATGCCTTGATTTATTTTAATTTAATTGCACTAACTTAGGTCAATTTTAATACATATGGTTAGTGTTTTATTTATTAAAATTAACCAACTTGTGGTCTCACTAACCTTCGACTACTGGGTACCAAAGGCCCCGCACCTTGACATGCATTTCGAGGCACGCTATAACCTATTATTTTAATTTGAATTTACTTAGCCTAGGGTTACATTACCCATTTTAATTGATTAACTAATCATCCTAACGTGAATTAGTCGAGTTTTCTAGTGTACCCGTAGTTTTGCCTACTCAATACCCACGTTGACACGCTTTTCGAGGCGAATACCTATCACGCAAACTTGCGCGATATCAACTTATACACATGCGGTGCAATATAATAATAATCTTAAACACCGCATATATACAACCACCATCCATAAATAACATATTTCCTCTGTTCTTGTGTCCAAGCCAACCGAGTTGTCCACGTAACCCCCGAACTAGAACCGTTAATCCTCGAGATTAACACTAATCCTGGTTTAATTAATTTGGGTTGTTACATCCAGGAAGACCAAATCTAAATTATGAACATGGAACATTAGATTTGTTTCGAGATTCGCATGATGCGAATCTCTAGAAAATCTAATATATATTTCTTATCTCAACGGAACCCCATCTTCCCATTTTGATTTCACACACAAAGAGAGTTGATTGACGGAGATATCGAGAAATTAAGAGAGAGGGAGACAGATAGAGAGAGAAAGAGAGAGAGAGAGAGAGAGAGAGAGACGGAGTGATCGAGACCGATGTGTGTATGTGTGTGTGTGTATGTTGATGTGCCATTGTTGATGTCATTGGTGTTATTGTTGTTGATGAAGCTGTGATGTTAATTACCATTGATGAGTTTGTTGTTGTGTTGTTGGGGAGTGGAGATGGAGGAGACGATGGGGTTGGGGTTGGGAGCCTAACATCACTTGTGTCCCTCCTCTATCTTTCTTCTCTCAAGTTAATAAGATTCGGCGCCTAACTTACTCCCATGAGATTAGTTAAATCAAATTAAAAAATAATGAAAAAGGTTTATACATTCATAATTATTAAAAAAAGAAAATAATTTTGTAACATTCTCTTGGTACACATATTTGCTACACAATAGTGTAGATTTCCTCATAATTCGTGCAACACACATCTCAATTAAAATATACACTATTGTGTAGCAAATGTCCCCTAAAATATTAGATTGTTATCTTCCTAAAAATAAATCAAACAAATTTGGTAATCGACAAGTACGCTCCCGTAATAAACCGACGTCCTTACATCTCGGTGGAATGATTGATTTTTAAAAATAAAAAATGAAAACTTAAGGCCTCAACCTAGTATCCAATGGTAAATCGTTCAATAAATCTCAATATACCATTTTTTAGGTGTATCAAACGAGTACGGCCCCATGAGTCTCCCGTATTTTAAAAGGACAATGCTTTTGTAATCCATTTTAGTAGGTTCAAGTGGGTGTCCAAATGCAGATACACTTCGAGATAGGCGCTAGCAACTCCCATTAAAAAAACTAAACCAAAACTCGCCTCTTTATTCTTTTAGCACGTGGCAAGACACTATTCCCTGGATATCTCCCTTCTCACCGTATCTTTCTTTCTTTGGTGACCGAGGAGACATAGGAGGGACACAAGGTGGTGGGGGAGCCGTGAGCTCCTCCACACGAATAAAAAAAATTTATGTTGGGGACAAAACAGAGGCCTAACAAGGAAGACGATGGGGGCTTTGAAACCCCCACACTAGACCGAACCGAATCCGGTTTGGGTGGGGGGGGTCAAACCCCTTAATTTTAAAAAATGTATTTAAAAAAAAACGTGTTTTAAAAATGGGAAAAAATTGAAATAAATCCCTGAAAAATTGAGAAAATTGGATTTTAAGAAAAATTGATGAAAATTTAGGATTCTAATGAAAAATGAGGATTTTAGGATTTTCTCGGGATTTATACCGGTATTTTTGTCGTAATGCGTGTTACGATACCCGAAAATATCCAAAATTTAGAAAATTATTTTATAGCCTTGTCTAGGTTAATTTTCTATTCTGAATCATAATTTGGAGTCAAAATTGGGATCCGAACATCCGAGGATATGAGTCAGAGAGATTTCGAGGTTTTCGGGTCGAGATTGGACCGATAATATATAATAAATTGGAAAAATTATATTTAAGCCTAGACAACGTAATTCTCGACGCTGAACAATAATTTTGAGTCGAAAATGAAATCTGGACATTAGATAATATATTTTGGAAGTATTTTGAGGGTTTCGGGATGCAATTAGGTCAATTAAATTGTAATTAATTGGAAAACAATGGTGTAATTGTTATGGAACCTTACATGGCTTATAAATTAATTGTAGGACCGCAATTGAACCCTCTGTGGACTAGTTGACCGACTCAGAGCGCAAGAGGACGTTGGTATGGCGTTTGTAAGGTTAAGTAAATCTCATGGTAACTTTTACATTGTACGAGTATTTCTCGAATATAATTGCATTCACGGTTTATCGTTGCATATTTGTTGATCATGCATTCATGGACATGAGAGGAAGGAGGCCTTTGGGGGTCTCATTGTGTTCATTGTCTATATATGTGGTAGGATGAATACCGTGGTGCTCTGTGATTGGGGTCACCGATCGTTGTAGACACTTGTTTAGGATGGATTGTGGTTGTGATGCCAGGATCATACTCCACGAACAAATGAGGGCATGGCTTCTCGAGGGACTTCCTCTCAAACTCATGAATCTTTATTACTATTTACTCATCACTTTTGGAAGAGACGTCTTCCGATTGTGGTCGGTCAACGAAACGAGATGAATTGCATACTTGTATATTTACGATTCCTCGCGATATGATTGTTTGTTTAAACTCTTGGAATACTATGCATTTGATTATTACAGGTGTACTGGATAGTGTGGGATTTACTTATCTGACATTATTGAATATTTACTTATCTGACATTATCTGACATTACCTGCTTAGTTCTTTTCTCTATGTATCTATTTGTTATTTAATATATTATATTGTATAAACGGGTTTATTAGTTCGAGTGTGATTAGGAACTCCTTTGGAATGATGAGAACGGTTTTAGGACAAATTGAGATAATTTTTGAAGTTACGGTAATGCTAGTTCACGAATTTTGATATTTTAAACCAATTTAGAATGAATATATAATTAAGTTGATGCAATATATATTGTTATGGGTGGATTGTAAGTCCTTCGGCATTTCCACCAAAGCTAAGCAGGTTTTGTTGAAGTTTTTGAAGGCCGGGATTTTCGATGTAGGCTTAAAAATAAAGGAAATGTTGTTGAAATATTTTTACAAAATTTTGAGGATAATGTAATCAATCTAAATGAACTTTGAGGATTATATAATTAATTTTTATGAAACTTTAAGGTTTAAGATTCACTTTAGAATCCTTTGAGATTAATAAAGTTTTAAATTGAGATCTTATTCTTAAGTGTTTATTGATGGAGAGGTTGAGGCTGCCAGATTATCAAGGAGATAAGATAATCTAGGCCACTCAGATGCCCTAATTAAGTGGGGTCTGATAGTGCCATTTGAGGCTTTATATGTCAGACTGTGTTGCTCGCCATCGTGTTGGGCTGAGCCAAAAGACCATGAGATTATTGGGTCTGAGATTGTTGTTGATCACACAGAGAAAGTGAAACTAATCTATCAGGGACTCAAGGGTGCTTGAAAGAGACAAAAGAAGTATACAAACAAGTATCATAGTTATCTCACGTACACGGAGCGAACCTTTTTTATTTGAAGGTTTCCCTCAAAAGGATCTTCAGAGATTTGGTGTGAAATGCAAGCTTGCACAAAGATTCATTGGGCCTTTCGGAATTAAGAACGGGTCAAGAAAGTCGCATACGAGCTTGAGCTGCCTCTGCAGATGTCAGGGATTCATCCGATCTTCCATATATTGATGCTACGACTAGCTAAGTCGAGGGCAGGAGTACGACCGATAGTTAACTTGAATCAAATAAACCTGAGTAAGGATATTACCTATGAGGAGCAGCCTATTCAAATCCTAGATCGAAAGGTACAACAATTGAGTAACAAGTCTGTCCCGAAAGTACTCATCAAGTGGCAGGTCCATGACGACATATAATTCACTTGGGAATGGGAAGACTATATGATGGACAGATTCTCGTACTTTTTTTGAGTCAAGTATAGACTTAACTTGAATTTTAATTTCGAGGACGAAATCTTCATTAGTTGTGAAGATTTGTCATGACCCAAAATTTCTAATTGCGTTTTAATCCTTAAATAGGATCACCGACCCGTGACGTGAGACCTATATCATGATACACATACTAACCGAGGCACGTGGCCGAGGTATATGTGACATTTGCGTGATGATTTCTTAATGTATCTTACATGTGTAGACTACTAAGTCACATCTACTTGTATTTTATAGATGTCGATACATGAGTGGGGACACGCCTCGAGATGCATGTTGTTGTGGGATTGGGTAGAAAGCGATACGGTGAGTCATTTAATTAATTAGATGAATTAATGTGGTTTAATTAGTTAAATTTAGATGTAGCTATAGTTGATTTATAATAAATGTAGTCTAAGTTAGTAAAATAAAACAATAGTCATTTGATGTTTCTCGAGATACACGTGTACACATCAAGAGACCAATGGAGTATGGTTTAGTGTTAGCAAAGGTGAGTTAGTGGAGAGTTAGTGTAACGACCCGAAAATTTGACTTGTGCCACGTGTCAGGTCAGGGTCGTTTGTGGGATCCACTTGTCGAAATGCGTATGTCCGAATCTCGAGTGGAAATGCCTCGAGTCACGGAGAAATTTTGATATATATATATATATCTATACTATTATAATAGCAATCCCCAAACGGTTAACCGTGAAGCCTTTTTGGCTAAATCTCCCAAGTATGCCCTTATTAACTTAAATGAAAACAATTCAAAAAAAGGATAATTTTGTAAGTTAATTATCAAATCTAATTTAATTGACGGTTTCACATAAAAAAACCCTTCAAAATTGGCAGTTCCGTCGAATTGAAAAACAAAATGGTCCACGCCTCTTCTTCCTCTTCCACGCCTCTTCTTCCTCTTCGCCGATTCGCCCAAAAAAAAAAGGAAAAAAACTCCGCGACCGCCGTCTTCGATTTCTTCTTCTTCCTCTTCGCCGATTCGTCTTCTTCATCGTCGCATCGCGACCGCCGTCTTCGCCGATTCGCCGAAAGAACAGGGACAAAACCGAGTCCTCTTCGCCGATTCGCCGATTCGCAGATTCGTCTTCTTCATCGATTCCTCTTCGCCGATTCGCGATCTAAGCGCAGAAGAATACATCGCAACGGCGCCACACCACACCGAAGAGGCGTTCGTCACTCCGATTCGACAAAGCGTCTGCGAGAAGCTCGACGTCGCTCGCAGATCTCTTGCGCCCGGCAGAGACGGTAATTGTTCCTTTTTTTCCTTCTCGGTCCTATGGGTTTGAGAAGCGTATGAGAATGTTTGAAAGGTCTTTGTTTTCTTATCGGTGTTTGTAGATCGGATGGATTTATGCTTGATTGCTTATCTTGGGGGTTTAGGAGGGTTTGAACTGTGATACTGAATTTGAGTTGGGAAGTTGCGATTTTTCGTCTAATTGTAGGACATCCTTACAAAAAAAAAAATAATCGAATTGAATCTACAACAACGTCAAAAAATGATTTTTTTTTTGAATCCCACATATTTAGCGATTTTATTTGAGAGTTTCTAAAACTGGTTTTTTTTTTTTGAATCCTTTATATCCACTTTTGATGGAACGGTAACTTATTGTATCTTTTCCTCTTCTACTTATTCCCGTTTTTTTTTTCGATTGATCTCCATCAACCGCTCCAATGCTTTCGGCCTTGCCAATCAATCTAAAAAAATTTGTCAAAAACCCAAAAACAAATCAAATCAAATCGTGGATTCCACCACATATTTCAATACAAACAACGATTTCATCGATTCTTTCTTCTCGAATCGGATAATTCTCGATCCGATCGAATTTTCATGCTATTTTTTCACAATTACCCTAGAAGTTGAAATTGAGCGAGAGATAGAGAGGACTTACAGTGAAAACGCAGACTTCGGTGAATCGCATAGTTGACGAGGCTACAATAGGTGAGGTAATTGTATAATTTTAAATTTCATTAACATTTTTGGATCTTTGAATGTGAGCAACTTTGCTGCCACCCCAAGTTTAATCTCTTTCATGTCATTCATAAGTGTGGATTTTTGTGATATGCTTTATGTAGGCCATCATATTGCTTCATATTCATATTGTACGTGTTCAATGCAGACATGTCTTTGCACATACTTCCCTTTGATTTGATCATGTAGGGTCATCACCCCATTACCTCTCTTATCTCACTTTCATCAATTCTACTACTAATCAATTCTCCACCCATGCATGATGTACGTATATCTGATCCTTAAATTAAGGGTGTTGAGATTCCTAGCACTTCAAGGCCCCAAAGTTATACAGTCAGCTACAATTCCGCAAATGTAGATCCTCTTATTTTTTTATCTTTTTCCCTTAAAAAATGACTACAATGGGAATAATTACTAAAGAGATTTGTATGAGAAGACTAATAGTCTTTTATTTTTTTTTAAATGGTATGAAATGATATGTAAGTTGAAGTTTGATTGCATTGGGAGGAGAGTAATGGTAGCTCTTCAAGCATGTGAGCTATCTTGAGGAATAAAAAAAAATTGATTGATGAGGTGGAAGTTTAGGTGTCAAAACTTTGGTGTGTGAAAGAGGGCATAGGAAGGTGTTTATCATCATTAATTGAATTCTAACAACTGGTTGTGAGACCATAAAGCAAATTTGATTCACATTTAACAACCTCAACATACTGGGGCTACCTTATTAACTAAAGTAGTGGAAAAGCTTTAAATTATATTTGTTTTGAAAAATCTAAAATCAACCAATTCTTTTTGAACAAAAATTGAAACAAATTTTTTATTTATAGAGCAATATTATAGCATATTACCATAGGCGATCATTTTTGAACAAATTCAATTAGCGAATTGCAAGAATATATAACCGTGATAATTCCATAACCATAGTGACAAAAGGGCTTCATCGATAAACACATTAGACTCTATCATTTTTTTTTTAGATTTTTGTTTTTATCAATACTATGGCTATCTTATGGTACATTAATAGGTAAACTGTTGACATAAAGTTACATCAAAAAGTCTCCACTAAATTAAGAGTTCACATAATAACCATTGATCTAAAAAATTGTATGATCTAAAAAATAAGATGTATTTTGTTAGAAGTAATTGTAATAAATTACTCCATGTAAACCATTTCATAATATTGATCAACAATTCAATAATATAGTCATACCATGAATGAACAACGGAATCGTCGTCGTTTATCTCAAAGGCAACGACGTCAAAATATGTCAAACTCAAATAGAGATCACCTACTCGCAAATCGACGAAATCAAGAGACTCCTGAGACTATTGAACAAAGAAATGTTCGACATCAAAGATATTTACAACGCTACAATTCCATAGAAGGTACATACAATTATATTCTTAATTAATTTATTCACTACTTCTTTCATATGTTCTTACTAATATAATACACCATGTTAATTATAATGTATTTTATAGGTACATCTACAAGTACTTTTGCAAAATATAATACAACCACTTCAAGGTTGACGCACATTCGTCAAATTGCTAGGTCAAGGTCTTCCGAAATGGAAGGTACCAATTAAATTAAATTTTTTCTCCAAATATAATGAATTATTTTATTTTCCTCGGTTAACTTAAATTTTTTTGCTTTACAGTACCTCTACCAAGAACATTGTCAACCATTCAAGAACCTTAAGATTATCATGTATTCGTCAACAAGCAAGGTTACTTTGCAACCAAATAGATGGTAATTATATGTTACAGTCATTAACTATATTTAAAATTATGCTATTTCTATTAATATTATTAATTGTATACAAATTTTAATTTCATGTAGGTTCCATTACTACTACGCAAAGCAATCAAAATTTAACGTTGCTTAATAATTGTCGAGTACCATGTTCAAGTTCTTCTAACGCTAGACCATTTCCTAATAGGCATAATAGTGGTAGAAATTTCCCACATTACAACTTCCAAACTATAATAC
The DNA here is from genome assembly GCA_039657325.1 of Stephania cephalantha. Lineage (NCBI taxonomy): Eukaryota > Viridiplantae > Streptophyta > Magnoliopsida > Ranunculales > Menispermaceae > Stephania > Stephania cephalantha. The sequence continues at coordinate 42,939,853 of CM077576.1, forward strand.
TTGAACAACCCGAGAATTTGTTCATATTGTGGAGCCAGATTATTTGTTCATGAGACCTTAGATTTGTGTTGCTCCAATGGAAAAATAAATTTACCAACACCCGAAAATCCACAAGAATTAATAAACATATTCCTAGATCAAACCGATGAAGGTAAACATTTTAAAGAAAACATACGTTCTTACAATCATGTTTTTTGCTTCACCTCTATAGGAGTTAATATAGACGAAAACTTAGCAAGTGGCGTAGACAAGGAGTCTTTACTTATCGTGCGCAAGGATCTATTTACCATAGAATAGGAAGTTTATTACCAATAAATGAATCAAGACCAAGATTCTTACAAATGTATATATATGACACTCAAAATGAAATTGAACACCGACATCAAGAGCGAAACATAACACGACCAAGTCTATTACATAAATTAAAATTAATATTAGATGCACACAATCCTTATGTTCAAGTATTCCGTCAATTAGGTAGACGTGAGGATGTGATGAACTGTAGACTACTAATACAAGAATTAAGGGTTAATCGACATATTCATGCTTTACCTTCAACACCACAAGTTGCGGCAATAATAATAGGAAATGATTCTTTAGAAGATTTAAGAGAAAGAGATATCATAATAGAAACTCAAAGTGGTAGCCTTCGTAACATTGCTGACACGGCCGCATACTACGATCCCTTACAATATCCTCTTTTATTTCCTTTGGGGCAACACGGTTGGCATTTGGAATTGTGTAACTCAAATCACGTAAGAATCACCATAGACAATACTACTCCTATGTTCTTCAGGTACTATTACTGCATTTTACTATATATCGTAATAATTTAATTATTTTATAATTTTATTTATTACTTTTATTCCTACAAAAATTAATTTGTTTCAACAAAAACTAACTTCTTTCATATTAGTTTCGCCCATTACGCATGTCACTACTTCATTACTTGGGTGGACGTCTTTTACAACAATATGTGGTAGACATGTATGTGAAAATAGAAACAATGCGGTTACGATATCTAAAGACAAACCAACATATCATTCGTTCCGAACTATATCAAGGTTTACAAGATGCAACGAATTCAGGGAGAAACAACTGAGGTTTATATGAATGTGATTTTAATATATTATGTATTCATTACAAATAAGTTTATTATGTTACTGTAATTTATAATATTTTTACTTTATTATTTTGAAGGTAATATTGGTAGAAGAATAATTCTTCCCTCATCATATACTGGCAGTCCAAGAGATATGTATAACCGCTACCAAGATGCAATGGCAATCGTCAGGAGGTATGGAAAACCCGACCTTTTTATTACCATCACTTGCAACACTAATTGGTTGGAAATTACCCGAGAACTATTACCTGGACAAAAGGCTCAAGATAGACCTGACGTAACAACTAGAGTTTTTCGATCAAAACTAGAAGAATTGAAACATGACTTATTTGTTAGAGGTGTGTTAGGTAAAGTAATAGCTCATGTACATGTTATTGAATTTCAAAAGAGGGGATTGCCACATTCACATTTGTTGCTAATTTTAGAAGAAAGTGATAAGTTAAATTGTCCTGATAATTATGACTCTTTAGTTAGAGCGGAAATTCCATGTCCTTTAACCGAGTCTAGGTTGTATTCTATAGTAACAAAACATATGATGCATAACCCATGTGGACCGTTAAACACTAACGCAATATGTATGAAAAATAATAAATGTACAAAATCATATCCGAAAGCTTTTGCTTTGCATCTACGTCACAAGGTAATGATTCATACCCTATATATAGGCGGCGCGACGATGGAAAACAAGTCACAATAGGTAATAGAACTTTAGACAATCGTTGGGTGGTTCCATATAACTCTTACTTACTTTTAAAATATAACTGTCATATAAATGTAGAAATTTGTTCAAGCATAAAATCCGTCAAATATTTGTACAAATATGTCTATAAAGGTCCAGATCGCGTTGCTTTTGGAGTATCTACACATACAAGTAGAGATGACGAGATAGCTCAATTTGTTAATGCTAGGTGGATATGTGCTCAAGAAGCTTTGTGGAGAATATTCAAATTTCAATTGAACGGAATTTCACCTTCGGTAGTTGGACTACAAATACACTTACCTAATCATCAACAACTCCAATTTAATGTAAATGAGTCTATAGAAGACATATTAAATGATAGTGATAGATCAAAAACTATGTTGACAGAGTTTTTTAAGAAAAATGCTATTGACTCGATGCAAGGCAATACTTATATTACTTAATTTCCACAAAAATATTGGTGGAATCAAAGACTTAAACAAATGGACTAGAAGACAAAATATTCGTAAGGTAGTTGGTAGAATGTACACTGTTTCACCATTAGATAGAGAAACGCTACTATTTAAGATTATTACTCAATCATGTTAGGGGACCTATATCTTTTGAAGATTTGCGTACATTGATGGATTTACATTTGAAACATTTAAACAATCACTAAAAAAAGAGGTTTACTAGAAGATGATGATAGTGTCACTCAATGCTTGCGAGAAGCTGCAAATGTACATATGCCACGTTCTTTAAGAAGACTATTCGCTACTATTTTAGTTTTTTGCGAACCAATTAGGGTACGTGAGTTATGGGATGAATTCAATACGTATATGATTGAAGATTACAAAAATGCAAATAAAAACGACCACTCTCTAGATGAATCTTTCTTTCTAAATTGTTGTCTTAAAGATTTAACCAATTATCTCTCACAACATCAAAAAAGATTACCGATTACGATTTACCCCAACCAACTTATGAATCAATAACCAACATCAACAAATTTATAGTTGAAGAAAAATCTATTAAAATATCAAAAGAAGATTTAGATTCAATAAGAAAATTAAACAAATCAACAACAAAATGCATTTGATAGTGTCGTCCATAGCATCGATAGTCATGCACATACAATTTTTTTTATAGATGGACCTGGGGTACAGAAAACCTTCTTATACAAATCAATCTTAGCATACATACGTAGTAAAGGATTAATTGCATTGGCTACAGCTACATCAGGTATTGCTTTGCCATGTCATTGCCCGGGGGTCGTACTTTGCACATTCAAGATTTAAGATCCCTATTCTATTAGATTCCACTTCAACATGTTTCATCAGCAAACAATCGGACTTAGCAGACCTAATACGACATGCTTCTCTCATTATTTGGGATGAAGCAACTATGGCTCACAGGCACGCTTTAGAGGCTTTGGATAGAACACTACGAGATATTACTGATATAGATGATTTTTTTGGTGGAAAAAACATAGTATTAGGAGGCGACTTCCGACAAGTATTGCCAGTTGTCCCAAATGGTACAAGATCTGAAACCATAGACGCCTCTCTCATTAGAGCACCATTTTGGAAAAACGTAATAAAAATAAAATTAATGAACAATATGCGTGCTATAAATGATTGTTTGTTTGCTGATTTTTTGTTGCGAATAGGAAACGGAGAGGAAAATTCTATTAAAGAAGATATGATTAAAGTACCCGATGAAATAAATATTCCTTGGCGAGGAGATCAAACAATACATGACCTAATAGATTTTACATTTTCATCATTACACGAGAGTTCTAATAACAAAGAATACATAATCAATAGGGCTATACTAACCCCAACAAATGAATCAATGAACAAATTAATAATTTAGTTGTCCAAAAATTCTTAGGTCAAACATATATTTATTATTCATTTGATAGTGTAGAGGACGATACCTTACATCTTTATCAACAAGAATATTTAAATTCTATTTCTCCAGGAGGATTACCACCTCATAGACTAATACTAAAAATAGGATGTCCAAGAATTTTACTTAGAAATCTAGACCCACAAATAGGCTTATGTAATGGAACCCGTTTGATTTGTCGAGTTTTTCATAGAAATATTATAGATGCCGAAATAGCTAATGGACCTTTTAAAGGAACTAGAGTTTTTATACCACGAATCCCACTTAAACCTTCAGATAATGTAAAAATGCCTTTCAAACTTATTCGAAAACAATTTCCAATAAAACTAGCATTCGCTTTGACAATTAATAAATCCCAAGGACAAACTATACCAAACGTAGGAGTTTATCTTCCTGAACATGTTTTTAGTCATGGCCAACTATATGTAGCTTTATCTCGAGGTGTGTCTTTAAGTCAAACCAAAATTTTAGTTAAAAATGGCAAAATAGATAGACATTTAGGTACATTCACAAAAAATGTGGTTTATCGCGACGTCCTCCACAATTGTACGTAGCTAAGTAAAATCATAACATATAATATATGAAAATAATTTATAATATAATAATTGTTTACAATTCTTTGCGTCTAATACGATACTGCTTCAATGGATTACGTGACAAGCAACGATGTCTCTATATAACATACGACAAGGTTAGATTTTTTGTTATTTGGAAAAATAATTACATGGTGGAATTGTTTTCGATAATTTTTATTTATTTATTTTTAATTCATATTCCTTATAATATTTTGATGAACTCTAATAGCCATGGTGGTGAGGTTTTTGTTTGAAGATGTGGTAGCAGCGGCGTCAAAAACATTTTGACATAGGCGTCGTCCGTGAGATATTTCAGAAGTTTTCATAGTTGGTGTTCACGGTTTATCAAAAGAGATGAACTCACTGCCTAGGTAAGTCTTTTAAGGTTTCGTCATTTTTAGTCATTTTACTGTTACTTATTTTTGCAGGGAATATAAGGAATATTATTGATGCATTTTGGACATCACTACTTGGTTGGGATCTTACACGGAGTTGATTGCGAGCATTAATATAGGTGGCCTTTTGAGTGGAGGACCCAAACAACAACAACAACAACAACAACAACCACCTCTCTCTTTCACCACATCAACCCCCACAGAATCACAATCTCCTCTCGCCCTATTTCCCTTCACAACACACCCGAACCGCCTCCTCTCTCTCACAACCCCAACACCGCAAAAAAACGCTTTGTCGGGTCATTTCTCGGCCATTTCGGCCTTACAAGCTGTTTTTGGTGATTTCCGAGGTGGGTTTTTACGATTTTGTGTTTATTCAATCTTTTCGTTAATGGGTATTGTCTCGTTTCTTTGAATCCTTGATGTTTTTGATGAGTAGGGGTTTGCCCATTTTTGTGTTTTGGTTGAGGAATGTTTAGGGAGGGCTTTAGGTATGCATGTCTTTGTGGTTTTTGGGGATTGTTTTGGACCGATCGATTCTCGTTATTGTCTCTCTTGGTTGTGGATTTGGGGGTTTTGGTTGTTTTGTTGTTGATGTTTCTTTGGTGGGTGTTTTTGGTGTTGTATGTGATTTGCATTGGTTGGTGATGTGGGTGTTGTGATTTGTTCTTCTCAATCTGAGTTGGGTCCGTGTGATTTGGATTTCTCATTTGTAATTTGTGATTTTGGTTGTAATTTGATGTGTTAGTCTCCTATTGATTGGTTGGTCGGTTGCATTTGTTAATCTGCAGCAGAAGACGGTGCTTTCTATGAAAATTGTTTTTCTTCAGGTATGTTCAAGACTTGAATATTTATATGTTATATTGATCTCATGCAGACACCTATATTTATCTACCTAGAGCACAATCGAATAGATTAAGTTTGAGGAGGAGAAGAGATGATCTGCTTTGGCATATGGAATTCAATCCAAGGTTGTTGCTTTTGTTTTTATTTTTTCATTTTTGTTTTTTGTTGCTATTAGGTACTACCACAGGAAGATTATTTGACATCAAGCATTAGCTATGAGTTTCTCCTGCAAAGAGGCCATCTCATCACTGAAATGGTTTTATGTTAGTATATAATTTTCCACTATCAGTGATAGTATATTATTGTTTTGACCTTGAGTTCACATTGCTAAAAGACTTCCATACAACATAATTGAATTGGAGCTTTATTAATTGTAGGGATCGGCAAAAATGCTCCAAAGAGAGATTACTCCCTTAACCATTCAGAATCAGTACGAGTATTCGATGCATTTTCTTCCATCTCCATTTTAGCTACAATTTTTGGGAACGGGATACTGCCAGAAATTCAAGTACTACTCCAGATCGAGCTCTTACTTTATTATACTAATTATAATTTAACCATATAAGATTTAAATTTCTTAACTACAACATGCATGTGTTCATTCAGGCCACTCTTGCTCCCCCAACTACTGGAAAGATGGTTAAAGGCCTTCTGATGTGTTACATTGTGATATTCTTTACATTCTACTCCTCTCATTGCTTCGGTTATTGGACGTTTGGCAATATCTCGTAACACATTGAATACATTCCTTGCAATATCTCGTAACACATTGAGTCATGACTTCATCAATTTTTCCAAAAACAGAAATCAAAGGTTACCTTCCGTAAAATTGTTCTGTACCGATCAAGAATGCACACTGCGAGGCTTAGCACTTCCACAAGCATATGCCCTCGCTCCCTCTATTAATCGAGCCTATGTAATGGCCATTGTAATTGGTTCAATACTCATATTCTTAGTTCTATTCTTTGGATTTTTTCTGCTCCGTGATATTATTTTTGTTTTACTTAAAAAATTCATGTCGTATAACTGTTGATTAATTTATATTTCTCTCCTATATAATTTAGGTTTGATGATCACATAAGTTTGGTTGAGATATTTGTCATTTACTCCAAACTTCTACACGAAACACCTACACATGCAACAATAAAAAAAAATTAAACTTTAATTTTTTTTATTGTGGTTTTTCTGAAAAAGAAAAGTGCTCAAGTGTTATCAGAACATCTCTATTTGCTTCACGTGCAACGCACGTGCCCGTTGACTAGTATATATAAAAGAGAGAGATAAGGATTGGAAAAAAAGAAGGAAAGAAAGAGATCGTGAGGAAGAGAGAGAGAGAGAGAGAGGGCTAGAGAGAGAGAGGAGATTCGGACGGCGGCTCCCAACGCGCCACGACGGCGGCGCGAGGTTCGGCCAGGCGAGCCGTCGTAGGCGCGGTGGAGTCGAAGCCGCGGACGGCTAGCGCGGAGGTTGGCAGCAGCGGCGATCGGACCAGCGGCTCAGCGGCGTTGCATCGGGAGCTGACGGTGACGGCGGAGCTCCGGTGGGAGGAGCGGACGGTAGCCAGCGGCGGCCGGCCAGCAGTGCAGCAGTGACGAGGCTGATTGGCAGCGCGAACGGACGAGCGAGAGTGAGCAACGGCCAGCGAGCCGTGGCGCCGGCGAGGCAGAGAGAGACGGCCGGCAGCACCGGCAGCAACACCGGCATCGTGACGGCGGTAACGCCGCAGCGACGGCGCGGCAACGGGTCGGATCGGCAGCGACGAACCAGCGGCGACGCGACGCAAGCGCGGAGGAACTCACTAGCGGCGGCGGCGGCGCCGCGACCGACGAGCGAAGGCGTGGCTGCGACGCGATGAACGGCGCGGTGGCGCGTTGTCGACCGGTCGGATGCGCGATTTCGACTCGAAATCGCGACGACGCGATGGAGGTGAGGTTTATTCCACCTAATTTAGTGTGATTTGAATGATTTTAAGTAAATTAGCCCTCAAATGTCTAAATGGACACCAGGGACTTAGGAGTCGGGTGTCGGGTGCGCAAATCGAGACGCGAGCGAGATGTTTTGAGGTTCGCGATTTCTCGAGGTAAGTAAACCAGTTAGGGATTTATACAATATTTCATTTCTCTCCATTGGTCGTTGTTGTTGTGTTACTCGTTATTTGATAGCTTTATTGTTGTTCATCGCTTTTGTGATGATAGCTATCTCGTGAAATTGTTATCGATTGAGTGGGTCCAATGGCAAGCAAGTGAGTCACTTTATCTGCGATCTCGCGATATGAGCTCGTATCCGTACGCCGTCGATATCTCCCAATTGAGTGTACGTTGGGGGCTCTTATCCCGGACGTAGATATCTCATAGTCGCAAGTGGTTAGGGTTGGAAGGCATGGGGCTCGTCCTAACCCGAGTCTGCTGGGATTTTTCCGCGACTCAACGACCTTTTGGTCGGGACTCCTTGTTATTTGGCCTCACTCATTGATGGATTGTTTACAGTCTTGTATATTCATGCGTTCTTTATTCCTTTCGTTCTATTTGCATGAATTTGACTGCTTTGGATATTGTGAAATGTTGTGTATATGTCCTACTGGATTTACTTACCTGGGCTCGTCATTCTTATGTTTGACTGAGTGCAGAGCCGCGACGAGTAGCAGAGGGAAGGCTTCATAGCTAGGTGACTTTTTGTATATTTTGTATTTACTCTCCTCTGATGATATTTACTGGGTTCCACAATTAGGTTGCTAACTCCCTGATCTTTTTGTTGAGTTATTTAATGTATTAGTTGCTTCCGCTAAATTTTTAAATCTTGAAAAATACTAATAACTCAACTTAAAATATTGAAATTACTTGTAATAATGGATTGAAGGTCGACTAGGCTCTTTGACCTTGCGAGACCGGCTCGGGGTCCACGTGGGCTTAGGTCGGGCGGGCCCAATTTTATGGGAAATTGGGGCCGTCACTGGTATCGGTATCAAATACTCATTCATTAAATTATAAACCATTAAGACATAAACCACTAAGTTAGAATGGTTGAACTTAGAGTGGAACCCTATGATCCTGACTTAAGTCTTCGTTGGGAAGTGAGGAGAGTACTTGATGTGTTGTATTATACACTTACGATAGAACTACTTTGGTAGCCGTATTTACTCTTGTGTATCACGTGAGACACGATGAGTAAATTGAAAAGGATTGACGATAAATTTATCGGATTCAGAGAAATTGATTACTTTGCCTATGCATACGTCCCTAGAAGAAAATCTGAATAGGAGTTCATAGGAAAGTAAAGTTTGAAAAAAGAAGGAAAAAGGACGAAGAGCAGACTCTAAGGAAGCAGAGTGTTGAGATGACTTGAGAGCTAACGATTACATCATGTACGGACTCCTTAGCTTTGACGAAAGCTTTGGAGTAGTAGTGTTGGATCAGAAGCCCAAGTAACTCCACTTTAGTGACACTATGCATTTATCGTCTCTGGGGTTGGTGAAGTCGACCACCACATTTAGGGACCGGTAAATGAATTAAGTGTTACGAGTTGAGGTAGAGTCTCGCAAATTGTTCTAAAAGTTAGGGGCTACCTAAGATATAAATCCTTTGAGATCGTATATCTCAAGAACTCTCAAATGCTAAAATTTGTTTAGTATGCGTTAGTAAACGTACCGGAAGGGAATTTACGTGCAAGTAGTGCATGTTGTAAAAATGTATCCGATATGGTATATTTGTTGTGTTATAATATATATACGATATCGATGATTCGTGGCTATGGAAAATGCGACGATGTTTCTGACCGGTTTAGGAATGATCGCGAGGTCGCAGGTTCGCGGCTTTGCGAGTACGATGAGCCGCATACATCGCACTACCAACAACTCGCAGGAGATTTTTCGATTGTTAAGGGCACAGTTACACCGTCGTCGTCTACGTCACCAACGCTAGTTATTCAGCCGGGCGTGTTTTTACAGCTCACAACCCACCCGAAAAACTTTCGCCTCAAAGCAGACCCGCAGCCGACCGAGGTGACACATGTTCGGCCGAGATGGTATCTCCTATACCCGAGACACCGACCGAGGATACGCCGAGCACGCCGATTGATACGGTGTTAGGGCTACAACCGAGGCGAGGCATGCTCGTGAGTTTCGGAGCATCATCCGAAAAAGTTTCACTGGTACGATCGCGGAGCAAAAAGATTCATAACGTTTTCGCCACACCGCATCATATGTGGTCGAGCATTTCATCGCTTTCATTGTTCTGGCGAGGCCGATGTCCGGTTGCGCACTACGGTGCGTCGATGGGGACGCCAAGGATTGGGCTGAGTGCAAGGATGGGGAAGTACATTCATCCTACAGTTCGTAACCTGAAGAGAACTGATTCTTAAACCATTCGATAGAGGACCAGGGAGTCGGTTATGCAGTGTATGGATCGATATATACGCGTGATGAAGTATGTCGGGGTTGCGGCTGACCAAGCTTACTACGTCATACACGGTTTCCTGGATTTTATTGGTTTTGTTGGGTGACGACGGCTCCGAGCACAGTACAGGAGGCTTAAGCCAGGGCTATGGCTGGCGAGAGCATTGGGAGCACACGCACCGGAGTACGAGTCGCATTATCGGCATCGTTATAGTCGCAAGCGAGGGTCCTGGAGATGATCGAGGAAAGCGAGGGTTAGACGGTCGTGGCAAAGAGAGCAACCTCATAACGTATTGCGTTTCCACCGTATGCGGTATATGGCGCCAATGTTAGATGGTCCAAATGCAGAGTTACGCTAGTGCATTACAACAGACCAACACCGTCGATCCTTAGCATAAGTACCATCAGAGGGTTGATGGCAGAGGCAGGGGCTGAGACAGTGGTCGAGATCCAAATGAGTGCACAGACAGGACAACGATCTAGTCATGCACAGGGACAAGGACATTGACATGTTCCATTTGATTGGGATTTCAACGTACTCAGTATGGGCGTATGGACACTGTGTACAGCAGAGCGTAAACATATTCATGCTATTGCCACGTCAGTCCGACTACTATCCATCGTAACTCGATATAGGGTACGAGTTGGGTTGAACTCACTCGATGAGAGAGACTAATTTACATTCTCGCGGATATACAAGCAGATATACGTATGTTAGTGACTTCGTGGATCATGAAATTAAAAATGTTCATTTGTATTCATTTGTATTTCAATATATGTTGCGAGGATGTTGCCCCGACATATATTGATGGGAGGAGACAGATGGTGTGTTCTTTACTTGAGGTCTCTGAGGAGCCCACTGTCATGAGGAGCCCAAATTTGTCGCGGAGGAGCCCAAATTTCACAGAGTAAGATGGGGTATGGCATCGGGCGAGTATGGCCTCGGGCGGGTATGGCCTTGGGTCTTCATTCATAAAACACCATTGTCCTGTGAGACTTGCTTCAATTTTGAGGACGAAATTCTAATTGTTGGGAAGATCGTAACGACCCGAAAATTTGACTTGTGCCACGTGTCGTCGTGGTCGTTTGTGGGATCCACTTGTCGAAATGCGTATGTCCGAATCTCGAGTGGAATGATGCCTCGAGTCGCGGAGAATTCGGGAGTTCGAAACACGAACGAGGACGCGCCTCGAGTCGTGTGCCGACGTGGGACCGAAATGTGGCTATAGTGGATTTATGTGGTTTTAAGGTGGACATTGGATACGCCTCGTGATATGTGTAGCGCGAGTATCGAGATTTGGAAATGAGGCGGGTTGGTGCCTCGAGATGCGCGTTGTTGAGTTGCTTGATTTTCGAGGATACTTTTGATTTGAAATCAAAAAGAGAATGTTATGTATATATATATATATATATATATATATATAGAGAGATAAGGATTGGAAAAAAAAAAAGAAACAGAGAGATCGTGAGGAAGATGAGAGAGAAGAGAGAGAAAGCTAGAGAGAGAGAGAGATCGACGAGCAAGAGCGCGCCAGCTTCGCGTGAGGAGCCCGACGGCCAGAGAAGAGGCGGACGATGGCAAGGCGCGGCTCCAATGCAAGGCAGAGCAGCCGCGACGCGCAGCGGCGGATCACCCGCAGCGACGATCGGACCATCGGCTCGGCGGTGACGGCCTGGAGCTCCGGCGGCGAGGACGACGGCAAACAGCTCAGCCCGGCGCCTCGCGTTGCGTCGGACGGCAACGACGCGCGCCGCAGCACACAGCGAGGCAAAGCGAGCAACGACGCGCGAGTAAAAGGGTCGACGGCAGCGATGGCGCGCGAGCGTGGCGAGCGCGGCGGTGGTGGTCGACGCGCCGGCGAGCAGCGCGCCGGCCGATGCAGCGGCGGCGCAGGCGCAGCGCGCCGCGAGCGCGCGGCGCGGCAAACGCGTGGTGGCGCGGTCGATCGGCCTGGACGCGCAATTTCGACGAAATCACGACGACGCGATGGAGGTGAGGTTTATTCCACCTAATTTAGTGTGATTTGAATGATTTTAAGTAAATTAGCCCTCAAATGTCTAAATGGACACCAGGGACTTAGGAGTCGGGTGTCGGGTGCGCAAATCGAGACGCGAGCGAGATGTTTTGAGGTTCGCGATTTCTCGAGGTAAGTAAACCAGTTAGGGATTTATACAATATTTCATTTCTCTCCATTGGCTGTTGATGTTACTGTTATTTGATAGCTTTATTGTTGTTCACTGCTTTGTGATGATAGCTATCTGTGAAATTGTTATTGATTGAGTGGGTCCAATGGCAAGTGAGTCACTTACTGTTTATCTGCGATATGAGCTCGTATCCGTACGCCGTCGATATCTCCCAATTGAGTGTACGTTGGGGGCTCTTATCCGGACGTAGATATCTCATAGTCGCAAGGGTTAGGGTTGGAAGGCATGGGGCTCGTCCTAACCCGAGTCTGCTGGGATTTTTCCGCGACTCAACGACCTTTTGGTCGGGACTCTTTGTTATTTGGCCTCACTTATTGATGGATTGTTTACAGTCTTGTATATTCATGCGTTCTTTATTCCTTTCGTTCTATTTGCATGAATTTGACTGCTTTGGATATTGTGAAATGTTGTGTCTATGTCCTACTGGATTTACTTACCTGGGCTCGTCATTCTTATGTTTGACTGAGTGCAGAGCCGCGGACGAGTAGCAGAGGGAATGCTTCATAGCTAGGTGACTTTTTGTATATTTTGTATTTTACTCTCCTCTGATGATATTTACTAGGGTTCCACAATCAGGTTGTCTAACTCCCTGATCTTTTTGTTGAGTTATTTAATGTATTAGTTGCTTCCGCTAAATTTTTAAATCTTGAAAAATACTAATAACTCAACTTAAAATATTGAAATTACTTGTAATAATGGATTGGAAGGCCGACTAGGCTTGCGTTGACCTTGCGAGACTGGCTCAGGGTCCACGTGGGCTTAGGCCGGCCGGAGCCCAATTTTATGGGAAATTGGGGCCGTCACAGTTAGTGAAAATGAAACAAAATGAAAGCCATTAGATTGGTCTCTAGATTAATGTGAACATTTAGATAAATGACTATAAATCAATCTTATCTAACTATATAAATAAATGATTGGGATGAACATGCAAATCATAGATTCACTTATAGAGAAAATTCTGAGGTGATTTGTTGCTAGAATTGGGGTTTCAAGAGATCACATTCATCATCCTATTGAAGAGATCAAGCTAGGAATCAAGCAACAACTTAAGTAATAAAATTCATCATCTTTACATGCTATAATTTGTTTTGAATTAGAAAGTTGTGATCAAAATAAATTTGGGAACCTTTTTCACTGATTTTATGAGCTAAACGAAGCAACAAATGAGTCCGTGAACCTTGATTTTTGAAATTAAAGGTTTTTGGTAAAATTTGAGGTGTTAGTTTCAATTCTAGCTTTTTTGTGTAATTTCAGAGGTTAAATGATATCATTTCCAAAATTGGTTTACATTTTTAAATTCCTCAGTTCGAGCTGATAATCCAGCTATTAAGAGGTTCTCAACTTAGATTTGAAATCAAAAAGTTATGAATTTTACAAGTTTTTATGTGTGCTTGAATTTTTCAACAAACTGCACATTTAAATCTCTAATTTTGATATAATTGATGAATTATATGAAGTGCTCGGAGTATGTTTGATGGAAGAGGATGTTACAAATCCGTGGTGGCAGAGAACGGGGATCTGAGGCTTTGGAGGAGGTCATTCTCGAAAGAAAACTCGGAATTCTGGTTGTAGAATTCTAAGTTCCAGCGCTCCTAGCGCTAGATAAAACTCATAGCGTGCTAATAGGAGGTCATTAGCGCGCTAGATAAATTACATGTCGCGCCGGTACGCCGACAACACCAAAAATCAATTTTTTCAAAACAAACCGAACCTATCCGACTTAGTCTAAAACCCAAACTAAGGGTATAAACACACTCTAATACATACTACATTATACAAGGAGCCTAGGAAAAAGTCTCGGGAGTCCAGTACGCATTTTGGGGTTTCGAGAGGCCTAAAGCTAAGAATACATTGCGTAACTTGTAAATAATCTTGTTGAGGTTCTTATTTATATTTCATTCCAATTATATTCGATTTACACTCTATTTGACTATGAAATGCCTTGTATTCGATATCGTGAATTTGTTTCATATTCTACTCATTATATAGCTTTTTCTTATCATAATTTTATTTGCTTATGGAAATCATTGACTTTATTCTCGTGTTCTATGTCTTTCTAGTTGTTTTGATGAAAATGTGATCGAGAATAGCATGCTATTAGGATTAGAGTATACATATGGACTTATACTCTTTTAATGTTGGCTTTGAAGCTTATTGCCTTGTCTTGGAATCCATAATGCTAGTATTCCTTGAAATTATAAAGTAGCGGTAGAATTTATGGTCCATTGCACGATTATGAGATGCTCAACATACAAGGTCACTGGACTACCGGGATGTCAGCATTCACCACTACACTTGCACGTCACACGGGGTATGAGACTCACGACCGACCGGACCTAGATCATTACTACTTAGCATGTGTCAGTCTCATATTGTTTAACCATGGTATTTCCTAGCATATTTCATTTTCAGCATTTCTTTGTTATATTTATGCTAAATACTAATTGATTATGTTTGAAAATGTACATAAAAATATCCAGGAGTTACTTAATTACATTGTACTTACCGTCCTTTTTATGACGGTGGGTGCAGATCCGTCGAGCAGCAGGCTGGGCAAGGAAAAGATCGACGACTACCTTTGAGCATTCGACGATTTTCTACTGTAGGTCTTGACTTTTGATGTATTATCTACTTTATATTTTTTCTATATATTTTGGGTTGTATATTGGGTTGAGCGTGTAGTTCCCTAACTTGAGACTTGATTATCACATTGTTTATCATCGTTTTGATATTTATATGCATGTGATGTTGTTTTCTGGTTTCCACACTTATTATTTTAAATAATTGCTTCCGCATACTATTAAGACTTCCGCTGGAACTTTTTAATTGTAAAAGGTTTAACTAACTCTGAAACTCAATAATAGTGTGACATGTATATTACTTATCCTGAATGCATTTAATGAGGAGAATGGGACAAAAGGCTGACTAATACGTTGTTAAAGTCTTACGTGATTGAGATTAAGGCTTAATTACGGGATTAAGCCGGGTGGTGCCCCGTTTTAAAGAAGGGGTCGTCACAATATTTCTCCAGAATCTCTCTTTTTGATTGGTTGAAGTCTCAGTATGAACTTGAACTTCGATTTCGGCTTCCTTGGAACTACCTTGATGCTATTGCTTTTGGATGCTTCTTTAGAAGGTCCTTTATCTTTTTGCTTGATTTTCTATTGTTTCTTCACCTTGTTATTCTTCATGGTATTGATTATTTGTTGCCTGAATCCTTCGAGTTTATCTTGCCTCACTTTCATTCCATTCTCATGCAACTCTCCATGTTTCTTCATAGCCAAAGTGTTGTCTTTTTGTACTTTGTACATCACTTGCTCGTTTCATGGCTCATTTGTTGCCGAAGTGCTCATCATGTGAATAACACTAATGTTCTTTTTAGGATTGATGATAGTCTTACTCTTCCTTGAATTCAAGGTAACGGCTAACTAACCAATCTGTCTCTCGAAGTTCTTGATGGATTGTGATCTCTCATCATCTATCCTTTTCATGGCATGCTTCACTCCTTCCATGTCTTTCTCATGCTTTTCATGACGTTCCCTATTGTTTAGGTCCATGGCATGCAAGAGTTTCTCAATTGACCTCAATGAAGTCATCTCTTCACTCTGCTATAGCTTCCAATGTTGGACTTGTTGATCGAAGCTCGAGGTAACTTCGTGCATTATCAAGATTTCTATACGAGAAGTTCGAATTTTTATTATTGTATCCTTGATAAAATCTTTGAGGAGTCATTCCTCCCGGCCTGAAGTTGTTTTCATAGCCTTGATTTTCATGAAGTTTACGTCTTCATATTCTATTCCTTGCTGCATGTCCATTTGGTTAACCACCATGGCTTGATGATTAATGGATTGTTGTATAGCCTGCACTTACTAACTTGTTGTCTCATTTGAAGCTTCGCCATTTGATTGCTCAAGTTTGATAGTTGTGTCATTATCGCGCTTGCGAATCAATCTCGTATACGCCCATTGGTTACCTCACTGTGGAATGAGTACCGATTATAGAATTCTGAGACATAAGATCTAAGAGATCCAATGCTCCATCCTCATCCTTAATTAATAGAGAACCACCTGCTGCGACATCTACTAATGTTCTCGTGTTGTGGTTCATCCCATTGTAGAAAATCTAAATTTGTGCCCATTTCATGTATCCATGTTCTGGACATCTCCTTAGCATCTCCTTAAATCTTTCTCAAGCCTCTCCTTAGCATCTCCTTAAATCTTTCCCAAGCCTCTCCAAGAGAATCGACATCTTCTTGTTTGAATTAATTAATTTACAGCTTTCTTTTCACTCGACCTTAATTGGGGAAATACCTTATCAAGAAATCTTTCATTGATTTCCACCCATGAGGTCATACTCCATGTATTCAGTCCTTATAACCAGGATCTAGCTTTTTCAATCAATGAGAATGGGAAAAGTTTCATCCTGATCACCTTTTTTGTAACTCTGGCAATGTGCACGGTGTTCCACTTCTTCAAGAAAATCTCTACATGTGCAATTTGATCTTCATTTGCTAGCCCGATTAACAAGCTATTATGCATCATGTTGATTAGAGACAGTCTTAGTTCAAACTCGATGGTGTTGGCCGGAAGCCTCATCACTCCTTTGTAAGTCTCTTGAACTTCTCGCTTGAAGTAGTCACGAAGGCATCTTTGTCCTCGCATTTTGTCATACACTACCAGATCACCTTCGAGTTTGTTATTCCCTTGACCTTGTTGGTTTCTTGTTTGATCCTCAGTCATCTTGATTCCTTTCTTTTTCTTTCCTATGTTGGTTCTATCAATCTCAGGGTCGTAAGACACTAAGCCTTTCTCTCCTTTGCTACGCATGCACCAGTTCCTAAAAAGAAAACACAAAAGAGTAAGTGCAGAAAGTCAAACTTGAAACTTAACACTATAAAAAAACAAGTGATTTAGCAACGGATTAAAAAGGAAATAACAACAGAAACGACACGGATTCGCAACGAAATACCAATGGAAACACAAATATCGAGACATATTAGCAACTAATGAATTTCGTTGGTAAAATCGTCGTCGCTAAATATTTAGCAACGGAAATTAATTTCTATCTCTAGTTAGAGACTAACATAGACAAATTATAGATGAAAACAACACTCAAAAAATGGGTTACAAGTTGCATTCCGTTGCAAATTAACAACGGATCAGCAACGGAATTCATGCATTCCGAGAGAATCTGGGAGAGGAGCAGGGTTTGAGTCCAACTAAGATGTTGAATAAAGCACTCCCAATTACGAATGATTTCGAAGAGTCGGGATGATCACCTTCACTACCTAGAAAATAGCAAAACCAAATTTAAGAATCAGATGAAAACAAACCATAGAAACATGCCAATGAAAAGAAAATTCTACGGATGATTGTAAGATGGTGGTGCTAGCTTGTATATGGTTAACAACTTAGGATGAAACATCTCTAAACTTCCTTGAACTCTCTAACTTATTTTAACTTCTCAAACTATAAACTAAGTTATACGTAAATCAGTTTTAATAAGTTGATTAAATTTAAAAAAAAAATGAAAAGATTTTAAAGTTTCATAAACTTTCTTTTGTGTTCTACTTCAAATACTAAGTTATAAGGAAACAAAAATAACATGTTGTCAGTTTTTGTGAGAAGACATATATAAAGAGCGAAGAAAACAACACAATGCAAGACAAGAGGTTAATTTCAACGGATTTAACGTAATCCATAAAAGAAGAAAGAAATAATAAAGAGTAGATATAAAAATAGAAAAGAGCAAGGAAGCATATAAATGTGCATAATGCAATGTCAAGAATAGAAGTCAGAAGACATAAGCAATTTGATGCTTACAAAATGTCATTAGCTATATACCATATCTATATATCTATATATATATATATATATATATAAAGTCATGAACTTCAGAGACAAGAGAGGCAAAAAAACGTAAGAACAAACGCCAACTAATATGCAATTCACAAAACAAACCAACAGACACCAATCGATCAAACAATTAGCAAAAACATATGCCTTGGTAACTACTTGAACAAGATCACTTGAGAGTACACAAGTGTATCAACAACAGTCCATTGCCCAAATTAGCTGCCCTTCTACCCCGCTATTATTCGTCATCTTCGCCTTTTTCAACACAATGCCTACATAAAAACAACCCAAAATCATTCAAATGATCAAATCCATCAGGTGTCCAATACAGAAAATCACCTAAAACACTAAACAAACTCAAAACCCATTAATTTCACCAAAAGAGATATCAAAATCAACACTAATTTCACCAGATCACACCAACCCCATCAAATTTCAACAAAATAACAAATACCCATATCAAAATCCACATAAAATCAACACCCTTAATTGCAATTCAAACAAAAGTACAAAACCCATCAATCTAACCAAAAGAGAGACCAAAATCATCACAAAAATCACCAGATCAAACAATTAGCAAAAACACTTATAATCTAAACAAGCTGCAGAGCAAGATTACGGACAAAATGATGCAAGAGTACAATTAAGATTATAATATGACTGACCACTTATTTCAAAAACTTCTAATTCTTCCTTTTAAGATAAACAAATTTGATTCAATGACTTAAAAATACCTAAAAAATTAAATTCAGGACTAGAAGAAAATATTCTTAAACACATCAATTCAAAGGGCGGATTCGCTATTTGTTCACAACTCTACTTTGCAACTAAAAGAGATTGAAACCTCAAAATTTAATCTTTTCTCAAAGCACTCATGCTGTGAAAATCAATCAAACACTATGGGTGCGTTTGATAAAAAAAAAATAATCAATGACAAAAAACTATTTTCTTAAGATCAGAGAATTTTTTTACGAAAATTTTCTCATTGTTGTTTGATAGTACGTGAGAAAATTTTCTTAATTTTTTATACAGTTTGATAACAAATGAAATTTTTTTAAGAAAAACTTAACCTCTTTCATTTTAAAAATATAATATCACTGCAAAACAAGAATGTTTATAATTGAAATTGATCTCTAAAATAGGTTTCAATTCATTTTTTTTATGAAACCCAACTATTTATAAACAACGAGAAAATAGTTTCAATCATTTCAATGCATTAACTTGGTTAAGTTGGATTGAAACCCAACTATATACTAAGAGTATCATCTATCTGGCTACAAGTGTGTGACCACACCTTCCATATGAACTACAACAAATACTTGCACTTGGCCACACCTACCAATACAAAATTGATCAATTAGGCCACAAAAATGGCTCTATGAGAAGCTCTATGGTTGGCATAGCCTGGTCTGCAGACTAGACTCATGCAACGAAAGCATTTATTAAAAGTATATCACAGATCTTGTAATACATTTATTGTCTTTACTTAGGAATTTAATCAAACAGTTGGTGGTCTTGAATTCAATCCAAACAGCAAGTCAACTTTAACTTAAACATATAACCAAGAGAGATAAGCCAATAGAAAACTTCAACAAGAAATACTTGAATGCAATTCTATGAGCTTTAACAATAACTTATATGTCCTTCAAAGCTTTCATGAGAATGAGCTATTAGTTTTGAAAGCAATTTCCTTCTTCATTACAGAATCCTGGATATATGCTTCCAGATGTTCATTCACGCTTTCCAAGTTCTAAACTCGTTTTGGGTCCAGATTCTCCTTTAAGAAAATCTGAAAAGATGGGATTTGTTTTGAAAAACCCATTTATAGAGGAGCTGTTAGTCTTCACTCAAACTCAAAGTTTGAAGGCAAGGCAAAGAATTTGTAAGGATAGACTATGAGCTCCTAATTTGCTCTCACGCTTCTTCTTTCCTTGAACTTCAACCATGAATCTATGCACACAGCAACATATATTACCATTTGTTATGAAATACTAAAAAACAAGAAACGTTACACACAGCAACACGAAACAAGTAATAACTAATACCCACTTAATAATACATGAAGCAAGTCACAGTTCTTTCACCAAATATTCACTCAAATATCTAAAAATGACTTTGAAGTTCATTCAAGCATTTCAACAAACACCTTCCGGCCAATGCGCATAACGAATGAAAATACCAAAGCAAAAATTCATCACAAAACAAAATTAACAATATAAGTATAGCAACCAAAATCACCATTCAGGCTCACAAAAATCTCACTTTTGAACCAAGTATTGCTTAAAATATCGATTTCAGTGGAAGATGTTTAAGAACATTGGATCCAACAACGAAATGGGGTTCGTGAAAACTCGATCTATGATTTAAAAGTCGCAATGGAAGAGTTTGATTCGAGAGTTTGGGTATTATGCGAGAGAGAATCTCCAAATTCCATGTTGAAATAAAAGAAAATAAATGAGGAAAATAAGAGGCGTGGATTTTATTTTATTTTCTCGGCGGTTACAAAGTGTATAAAACAGAGAATAAAACGGAACACACAATTTTCCATGATTTTTCTCATTTTCGTTGCTATCAAACATACCCTACATGAATTTTATTGCAAACATAATTCAAACATTAAAACTTGAACACAACTCGGTCGAAGCATTTCAGACACTCAAAATAAACGAATCCCTAATATTAGGCAGAATCAAGAGAGAGCGAGCGAGCGAGAGAGATGGGCGTTGTATGTTCTCATGGCGTCTTCTCACTCTCTCCCCCAATCAACCTGACAGCAACCCTAAACCCTTGTACCCCATCAACCCCATTGTTGTTCTTCACTCACAAACCATCAATGCCTACCTTTCGATGATCAACCGACCACAATGCCTCCATGAAGAAAAAAAATGGACAGAAGTGGAGATTGGGGATGAGGGGTTTGGGGTATAGGGAATGGGGTATGAAGAGTATGATGGGGATTGAATACGTATAAGTTGAGAAAGAGAGATGAAATCGTTGGAGAAGGAGAGATTGTTACCTGAGAGAGATGGCTCATTCTATCGATTCTGCTGCAGGAGAGGGCGGACGGAAGAGGCGCACACGGTGGAGGAATTTCTGGAGGTGGCGTTTGGATGAGCTGCAGGGGGACTCGAGTAATCCGTTACGAGGGTGTTTGCAGAGCCAAGCAGACCAAACCCTACAAGTGGAGCTCCGACTTTGTCGAGTAAGGCGAGGAGGGTGTTTGCTCTTCTTCGTCGAGTCTTCTTGTTGTGGATGAAGAGCTAGGGTTTCGATCAGTGAGGATTTGCAATGGTTTTGTTTTTTGGGTTTTTATGGATTTGGAGTAGTTTGGGACTGAGGCTACGTTGTTGTTGATGTTGTTTAATGGATTTGGAGTGGTTGGTGAAGCTCAGGGATTTTTTGTCGGGTTTTTTTTTGTCATCAACGTTGGTGGGGGTGAGAGGAGAGGAGTTGAAGCTGGGATTTCCTTTGTTAAAGTTCGTGGGGTTCGATAAGAGGATAGATGTCCATCTGTGCTTGTGTTTGTTTGTTGTTTTTTTTTTTTTTTTTTTATTTATCTCACATTCCAGTTTAACAACGAAATACTAACGGATAGCATTTAGCAACTGAATGGAGACGGAATTCATTGTTAATCCTTTGGTAATCCGTTGTAAATGATAGTCTGCAACGGTTTCCAACGAATTAACAACGGATAACACAAATTCCGTTGGTAATTTATAATCCGTTGCGTACACTATATTGCAACGGACTAACAAATGAATTTTAGGCGGGACATTTTTGCGTGTTTTTTTTACCAACAAAATTTATTTCCATTGCTAAATTTCATCTTTAATCCGTTGGTAATCCGTTTCTAATTGGTCAAACATTTTCCCTCCCATATCTCGTTGTTATTCCATTGCTAATTAGCAACGGACACTTATTCCGTTGCTAATTTCGTTTCTAATTACTTTTTTTTTTTTTTGTAATGTAAGCCTTTTATTTTTATTTTTATTTTTTGTTTTTATAACTTGAAAATAAAGTACT
Source organism: Stephania cephalantha (assembly GCA_039657325.1). NCBI lineage: Eukaryota > Viridiplantae > Streptophyta > Magnoliopsida > Ranunculales > Menispermaceae > Stephania > Stephania cephalantha. The sequence goes on from CM077576.1 coordinate 42,961,855, forward strand.
TAAAATAAGACTTAGCAACTTTTCAAACTAACTAAGTCTAAGTGGCTACCTATTCCCGACAACGACACCAAAAACTTGGTGTGCGTGCCGCAAGTATAACAACTCCCTTATAGTAATAGTGTAACCAACTTACGTTGACTACCGACATTGTCTTTAGGGAAAGGTGTATGCACTTACTACGTACTTAAATAAAATTATTTTATTGCTAAGGAAATCCTTTTTAGTTGGTTTTATAATTAAACTAAACTAATCTATACTAATGAATCAATGCAAATTACTTAAACTTTAATATTAAGACTATCTTAGTTCACAACTTCACTTAGGTAATGAAATACTATCAGACCCCACATAATTAGGGCATCTGACAGGCCTAGATTACCTTATCCCTTAGATAATCTAGCAGCCTTCATCTCTCCATCAATAAAAAATTAATTTTAAGATCTTATTATCATCAAATAAAAAACTTTATTAATCACAAAAGATTTTAAACTGAATCAAATACCGTAAAGTTTGTTTAGATGAATTAGATTGTCCTCAAAATTTCGTAAAAATTCTTCGTCACTACCTCCTATATTTCTAAGCCTACACAGAAAAATTCAGCCTTCAAAAATCTTCAACAAAATCTACTCAGCTTTGATGGAAATGCAGAAGGACTCACAATCGACCCATAACAATATATATTACATTAACTAAATTATATACTCATTCTAACTTGATTCAAAGTATCAAAATTCTTAAACTAGCATTACCTTAATTCCAAAATTATTTCAATTCATCCTAAAACCATTCAAGCCATTCCAAGGAAATCCTAATCACACTTGAACCCAAAAACTCATTTATACAATATAATATTTTCAAAAACAATACATACAGAGAGAAAAGAAGTAAACAAGTCACATACAATCGAAAGCTTTCTCTTTCCCTTGCCGTAGTAAGAACATGTCATTATCCAATTATAAAAATTCAATAATGTTAGATAAGTAAATCCCACACTATCCAGTACACCTGTAATAATCAAATGCATAATAATCCAAGATATTAAACAAGAAATATAATCCAAGGAATTTAAATACAACCGTGAATCCATCCCGTTTTTGTTATCCGACCATAATCAGATAATGTTCTTCGAAAGTGGCAAGTAAACAATAATAAGGACTCATGCGCGGGGAGAATAACCAAACGAGTCTTGTTCCTCGAGTCTATCGAAGTATGATCTGGTTCACCATGATCTCATGATAATCACGTGATGCAAATTATCAGTAACTCTAGCCCCTCAAGAATAATATAGTTTTACCTTGTACACAGTCAGGTAGACACTATAAGTTATACCCTATAATACACAGTCGGGTAGCTTAATATACCCTGTGAACACAGTCAAGTAGACAATAAATAATTCTACCCTGTAATATAGTCAGGCCAACACTATAAGGAGACTCAAATTGTCTTATCCTCTCAACCCATGTATACATGTACAACAAAAATGCAATATCAAGGATCAACGCAATTTATACGAAATTATAATCATACAATGTAAAAGTTACTATAAGATTTGCTTAACCTTAAAAACACGACATCGCAACTCCCTTGTGCTCCGAATCAGTAAACTAGTCCACACAGGGCTCCAATCGCAGTCCTACAATTCATTAATATGTCATGTAAGCCTCCACCACATCTTCACCATTTGTTTCCAATCATTTGCAATTTAACTAGCTCAATCGCGTCCCGAAACCCTTAAAATACTTCTAAAATAAATTATCCGATGCTCGGATTTTATTTTTGACTCAAAATTATTGTTCGACATCGAAAATTAAGTTATATATGATTAAATATAATTTTTCTAATTTATTATATTTTATTGGTCCTCCTCGACCCGAAAACCTTAGAACCCCTCTAAATCAACTCATCGGATGTCCAGATCCCAATTTTGACTCCAAATTGTGGTCCAGAATTGAACATTACCCTTGTTTAGGTTTTTAAATATTTTTTAAAAATTTCGAACATTTTCGGATATTGTAGCACGCTTTACGAGAAAATACCTGGTATAAATCCTCGATAAACTCTCAAAATCCTCATTTTTCATAAAAACCCTCAATTTCCATTAATTTATCCCAAATTCTATTTTTATGATTTTTCCCTAATTTCCAGGGACTTATTCTAATTTTTTATTTTACAAAATACATATATTTTTTTAAATAAGGAGGGGTTTAACCCCTGAACCGGACTGGTCCAGTTTAACTGAGCCAGACCCAGTTCGATTTTGGGGAATTAAACCCCTTCCATCGTCTTCTTCCTCACAATGTCTCTGTTTTTTTTTTCTTAATCGGTATTAGGTTACACCCAACCCTAGGATGAGTTTGGGCATGGGAGATGACCCCATGCCATCTCCATTCTTGCTCCCAACCCCTCTCATCTCCATTAACCATAACAGCCAACATAACAACCCAACAACATAAAACAATGCCACAACCAACGACTCACCTTGATTCGTCTGATCTTCTCCCTAGTGGTTTCAAACTCTTCTCGTCTCTCCCTCTTGGTTTCTCTCACTGTCGAAATTTTTTATTCTTCTTCCTCCTCTTATTCGAACGAAATCAAAATGGGAAGATAAGGAATACGTTCTGTTTGATTTCCAAATTAAATATTAGATTTCCTTTAGATTCGCATCACGCGAATCTCAAGATAAATCTAATGATTTTCCATTTCATAATATAAATTTTTGTTCTTTCTCGAGATACGCATTACGTATATCGAGGTCAATCTTTGGCTAAAAGCAAATTAAATGAGGCGGTGTTTGGTTTTAAGATATATATTAGGATTTTCTCCAGATTTGCATCGCACGAATCTCGAGGTCAATCAAGTGACTATCAACAACATAATCACAACCACTTGACCGACTCATCATGAACTCCATTATCTTGATCTCCTCGACATTCACGCGACACGTATCTCGAGACGAATCCAATGCTTACTTTTATTTAATTCAAACTATAAGATTCATTTATATGTTTATATATATAATTTATATTATATATATATATATATATTATATATAAATATATACAAACCTATATATTTTCGCAGCTATAAATTCACCATGCACGCCAATGACCAACCTCGGGCGTGCATATTATTGTACATCCTACGTGTCACTAAGCGCCTACCAATTTATTTATTATCTTATTTAATTTCGTGATTATCTTTTCAATTTACGTCCAAATAAAACCTCCAAAAATACCCGAATTTCGCCAAAAGTTGGAGAATTTACCAAAGTGCTCAAAAACTTCCAAGCAACTTGTCTCGCATGCAAATCGAGGTGTGGGGTCCACGTCAGGTTGTTAAGTTCGTTTAAATATAGAAACTCAAATTTTTAAACTTAATTACAATTATTTTTCATGAAATTTGAAACGATAGTTTAGGTAAACATTTGAACTATCTCGACACTTATCTCGACATGTATCTCGAGACGAAATCCCTAAATTATCAAAATTGGAGAAAATTCTCCAACGCGCACTGAAACTGATAGACACCGCGTATACACTCTACTTAAACCTATGTCGAATCGAAATAGTGTATAATACATCAAATAGGCACACGACACACCAAAAATAATATTAAAATTTATGATCTCTGATCCGTAATATGTAGGACCCATCTCGGATATTTAAATCCCAAATTAAATCTGAAAACACTTAATTAGTTGCCTAGTAAAGTTTATAAAATTCTCGGATGTCACATCTTCCCAACTAATAAAAATTTCGTCCTCGAAATCTAAACTTACAAGTTACTAAACCAAAAGAGATATGAGAAAATAATCATTCATATATAACTCTTTTAATCCAAACCCGTAAACCATTTCCAAGGTGAACCGTTAAGTAGACTCAATCACTTTTGCTGTATTCAAGAACTCGGTAATAGAGATTATAACCATTTTAACTTTTTGTTTTCCCACGTTTTGGTTTAATGAAAATTTATCTCGGTTACTTTTATAATCTTGGCAATTCGTGATTTTTGGATGAGTTAAATAATCAACTTTATGAAATATCCGATAACCTTACTTCATTTCTCATCCCATACCTTGAATCACATTCAATATCAATACATAGCAAGACCTAGCCTATCTTGTTTTTCATAACACAATTTTTATTCTAATCAGAATACTATTCCATAAATCGTTGATAATTCTTTCCATATCCACTCAAACTCTAATACACATACCAATTTACTTTTTCATTACTAACCATCTCTTTTATTTCAATTATCAGCCGATTAATTCTTAGACTATCATCAGTCTAAAGTTACATATTCATGCAAATAATATTTGAGCATAACATTAGATACAAAGTAGAGTCGCGTGTCTATCTGATCTATCACTATTCCAGTGTTCCCCACCAAAAACCTGGAATCACACAAGTCATATCTTGATTATAGATCTCATAAACATCTGTTATCCCATAATAAGAGATCTCAAATTCTCAATTCGATCAGAAATAGAAACCTGAAACATCAAGCAACTCTCACTCATTCTCTAAATATTTACTCACAATATTATTTATATTGTGGACTAGAAAGCAATTACCAATTTCAACTCGTCAGCCAATTCACTTAACTCATTCGATTGGTTAGAAAATTATCTTTTCTACCTCAATCAAATCATTCTCTAATAATGAGTTCCCCGAGAACCTCATTCCTTTCAATTTATTAAGATCTCCCACAAACTTACGTCTTAATCACTTACTATTCACCAATTTCTTTCATTGCCTGAATAGAGATATTTATCCTTAACTTGAATAGATATACGTTTCTTAAACATAGATATCAACATATTCGATGATTATACTCTCATAGTATATATTTTAACTTTAATCTTATACAAGTTGTGAATATTTCATTTCTCTTTTCTTCTACTCAATACGATGGAAGAATATTCAATTCTTCAAACACACCAAGCCAGATATATTGTCCTATATTCAACATTTTCAACCAATAGGAATACTAATGACTAACTAAGCTGTAAATCACGCATTTCTTTTCATTTCATTTACATTTTCACCAACATACAACCCTCTTACATCATCTCCAATTTAAATAACTAATGCTTTAAACTTCACCACTAATTAATTAGGAGGTGTAGCACTACAATTGAACCAATGTACAACATATTCGCTGATATTAGTTGTATATTACTTTGGTTCAAAACTTCATCATTCGGAGTTTGACTCCTCGTAAGGTCCTTGTAAAGATACATTAGATTTTATCAAACTCATAGTTTGATATTCTGAGTCTTATCGGGACTCGTTCGCTTGAAAATTTCATTTTCCATACTCCTGTGAGAATTCATTGACCATTTGTTAACCTATACTTAAGCTTCCAATTGACTTCAACAAAACTTCATAGACTCTTTTATTCCGACTATCATCAATTCATTTGATTATTCAAAGACAGTAGGCGCCACACACCAGTCTTCTACGTTGTGAATGAATCATGATTATGAAAGGGAGTTACTTAGACTTTTGGTTATGCGCAACTATTCCAATGTCTTACCTTGACTAAAGGAGTTCGTCCGTGTCACTTCTAGTAGTCACAAGTCATTTCAACATCTCATTTTATTTTATACATTGATTCTATTCCGTTCAGTTTTTTGTCAATCTTAACTATTCTCGCATTGATCTTACCATTAGTCCCTTTACAAACTTACTATGACTTTTGCTAAAAAACCAAGCCATTTACAGCTCATTAATCTTGACTTAGAAAGGCAATATGTATATCTCTTCTCTTTTCAAAAATATAACTAAGGATAGTGCGACTTCTTATTATCATTTAATAAATCGAAGTCTTCCTTAGCAAATCTTAATTCGAAATAGAGAAACTTTACGACTCGAACAGTTAAACTGTTTGGTATTGTCTTACGTTATTTCCCTTAGTCTCAAATATTTCGACTTTTATTTTTCTCAAAAAGAAATTCGTTATTTTTCAAGAGACTATATAAGATAACTTTGTATATTAATGTTCATCAAATCACTTTTGATGAATTCACTTTTCTATTATTATTCAACTAAAGAGATAGAAGAATTTGAATTTCCAAACTCTGATTAGCTTAATGACTAATCGAGTTCTTAAAAGATACTATTTCAATCCTTTAAGTCTTATAAATAGAAATTCTCGCAATATAGGAGCTCATACTGACATCTTATACAAATCACTTACTAATTCTCAATCAGTATATCTATCTCTTCATTTATTATACTTTACGTTGTAGTGATAAACATCATAACTTAATTTGATTAGAAATGACTATTGGGTACTTTGAATCTCAAAACACAACTATTTATGTTTTATTTAATAGCTAATTCAAGCTACTATTAGACCACTTTCCCCAACATTTTAACTTCTAAAACGTTGATCTTATCAATATATTTTTTTCATTTTCAAGTTAGAAATTTCACTGATCTTTGTTTCATAACAACATCTAATCTGGTGTTAACAAAGATTATTTCTAACTCATGTATTTCCATTTGTTTTATCTGTACTTTATTCGATTCATATAACCAATATACTTAGTGTCACTTATGGATAAGTAACTTGAGTAGTAAACAATCGAAGTTTCATTAATTTTTTTTAGAAGTCGTTTGATTGTTCTAAAATATGGTTATGTTCCATTTTTCGCTTGGTATTTTGTTTCGAAAAGGAGACAATACTTTATTTCAAAGTATTTTATTTTCTTAGAAACCGCCGAAAACTTAACTGATCCAATCACAATCTCATTGTGATTTCCAAGCCAAGATTCAATTTGTCTAATCAAATTCCATTTTATTTTTTCAATAACCACGTGTCTCATATTCCCTTATTGAGACTATTTTCAAAAGCGGTTACCCTCAACGACACCAACAATAACCTTAACAACAACAAACACACAACTCACGAATATCGATTTCTCTCTTTCCTCGGACCTAATCTAGGTCTCAAACCTCTCTGTTTCAAATCATAGAAATGGGTGGTGAGGCGTATGTGTGTTCTATTTTATTTTGCAAATATATTAAATTTCCTCGAGATTCATATCACGCGAATCTTAAAACAAATCTAATGATTCTATTTCTGAGAAATATTGTCTCCTTTTTCTTTTCATTTGAGATTCATTCGAAAGTAGCTCTTAGTTGATTATGAATCTAACTAATATTTTATAAAATAGGTCTTCCCGAGTTAACCATGCAACCAGTACTAACCTTATTCTAAAATCCAAAATATATGTATCTTGTACTTCCCAAAAGTCCCAATTTCATATTACATTTTCCAAACGATTCTCACTCGTTTGAGACTTTATTTAAGTCTATTTTAATGTTTTCCTGAGCGTTTAAAAATTATAATAGCCCGATACTTTCGATTTCCAAGAAATCCATGTTCGTTTTTACGTATATGAGTCTTTTTGACTTCTCTTTCAACCAATTTCCTATTGGTTTTGTAACTGATAGTTTCCTCAGTTATATCAGTGAACTACTCACAACACCTTTGTGAATTCAGACTTCATAAGTCTATTTCATATCCATTTACACTCAGCTTCGTTTCACAAGTCTATTCTCTCCTTTAATTATCCATTTCTTAACTTACTCGTCATATCTTACGAGCTAAGTATCAAACAGACAAGGATAATAAACTTTCAATCGCGTATCTAGCGATAATACATACATACAACACAAATATAACACAATAGTAAAAGTTTTAAAACTTTTTAACCTCGTTCCATCGGTTACTTCCCAACTAATTGCGCTCAATCACCCTTTGCTTCTCAACCAAAGTTTTATCCTTAATTGAGCTAAACCTAAGCTCTGGTACCAACGTTGTCAGACTCCACCTAATTAGAGCATCTGCCGGCCTAGATTACCTTATCCCCTAGATAATATAGCAGAGTATTCATCTCTCCATTAATAAACAATTAATTTAAGATCTTATTATCATCAAATAAAAAACTTTATTAACCACCAATGATTCTAAACTGAATCTTAAACCTTAAAGTTCGTTTGGATAAATTATATAGTCCTCGAAATTTCGTAAAAGTTTTTCAACAGCACCTCCTCTATTTCTAAGCCTACACCAAAAATCATGGCCTTCAAAAATCTTCAACAAAACCTGTTCAATTTTGGTGGAAATGTCAAAGGACTCACAATCCACCCATAACAATATATATTGCATCGCTAAATTATATACTCATTCTAACTTGATTTAAAGTATCAAAATTCTTAAACTAGCATTACCTTAATTCCAGAATTATTTCAATTCATCCTAAAACTGTTCTAGCCATTCCAAAGAAATTCTAATCACACTCGAACCCAAAAACTCATTTATACCATATAATATTTTCAAAAATAATACATACAGAGAGAAAAGAAATTAGCAAGTCGCATACAATCGAAAAGCTTTCCCTTTCCCTTGCCGCCGCTAGAACCTGTCATTATCCAATTATAAAAATTTGATAATGTCAGATAAGTAAATCCCACACTATCTAGTTCACCTGTAATAATCAAATGCATAATAATCCAAGAGATTAAACAAGAAATATAATTCAAGGAATTTAAATACAACCGTGAATCCATCCCCTTTTTATTATCTGACCACAATCAGATAACGTTCTCCGAAAGTGGTAAGTAAACAATAATAATGACTCATGCGCAGGGAGAATAACAAATCGAGTCTCGTTCCTCGAGTCTATCAAAGTATGATCTGGTTCAACATGATCTCATGATAATCAAGTGATGCAAAGTATCAGTGACTCTAGCTCCTCAAGCATAATATAGTTCTTCCATATACACAGTCAGATAGACACTATAAGTTTTATCTTGTAATACACAGTCAGGTAGATTAATATACCATGTGCACACAATCAGGTAGACACTAAATAGTTCTACTTGTAATGCAGTCAGGGAGACAATATAAGGAGACTCGAATTGCCTTATCCTCTCAACCAGTGTATGCATGTATAACAAAAATGCAATATCAAGGATCAATGCAATTTATACGAAATTACAATCATACAATGTAAAGTTTACTATGTGATTTACTTAACCTTACAAACACGACATTGTAACTCCCTTGTGCTCTGAGTCTGGTAAACTAGTGCACACGGGGCTCCAATTGCAGTCCTACAATTCATTAATACGTCATGTAAGCCTCCACCACAACTTCACCATTTTTTTTCTAATTATTTGCAATTTAACTAGCTCAATCGTGTCCCGAAACCCTTAAAATACTTCCAAAATAAATTATATGATGCCCATATTTCATTTTTGACTCAAATTCATTGTTCGACATCGAAAATTACGTTGTCTAGGTTTAAATATAATTTTTCAACTTATTATATTTTATTGGTCCTCCTCGACCCGAAAACCCCGAAATCCCTCAAAATCAATTTCTTGGATATCCGAATCTCAATTTTGACTACAAATTGTGGTCCGAAATCAAAACTTACCTTTGACTAGGATTTTAAACAATTTTCTAAATTTTGAACATTTTCGGGTATCGTAGCACGCTTTACGAGAAAAATACCCGTATAAATCCTCGATAAACTTTCAAAATCCTCATTTTCATAAAAACCCACAATTTCCATTAATTTATTCAATTCTATTTTTATGATTTTTCCCTAATTCCCAAGGACTTATTCTATTTTTTTATTTTAAAAAATACATATTTTTTAAATAAGGAGGGGTTTAACCCCTGAATTGGACCCGGTTTGGTCTGGGGAATTAAACCCCCTTCTATCATTTTCTTCCTCACAACGTCCCTGTTCTTTCTTTTTTGTTTAATTGGTGTTGGGTTACACCCAACCCCAAGATGAGTTTGGGTAGGGGAGATGACCCATTTCCATCTCCCTCCTTGCTTCCGACCCATCTCATCTCCATTAACCACAACAACCAACACAACAACGCAATAACATACAACAACGCCACAACCAACTACTCACCTTGATTCATCTAATCTTCTCCCTCGCGGTCTCAAGCTCTCCTCGTTTCTCCCTCTCGGTTTCTCTCACTGTCGAAAAAAGAATTTTTTTTCTTTTTCCTCCTCTAGTCCGAACGAAGTCAAAATAGGAAGATGAGGAATACATTGTAATGGCCCAATTAATTAAAACATGATTAGTGTTAATCTCGGGATTAACGATCATAATTTGTGTGTTACGTGGTTGACTTGGTTGACTCGGACACGAGAACGGAGAGAATATGTTATTAATGGATGATGGTTGTTTATATGTGGTGTTTAAAATATTATATTATTGCAACATCGCATGTGTGTACGTTGCTATCGGGCGAGTTGGTGTAACGGTTGTTCGCCTCGAAAAGCATGTCGACGCGAGTATCGGGTAGGCAAACTATGGGTACACTAGGAAACTCGACAAAGTCACATTAAGATGACTAGTTAAGCAATTAAAATGGATAATCTTACCATAGGCTAAGTTGATTGAATTAAAACAATAGGCTATAGTGTACCTCGAAATACGTGTCAAGACGCGGGGCATCGAGTGAAGGGTAGTCGAGGGTTAGTGAGATCACAAAATTTGTTAATTTTGGTGAATAAAAACACTAACCATATGGAGTGTAATGGGCTTAAGCTAATGTAATGAGATCAAATCAATGAGGCCTATAGTTTGGTTAATTAAATGAAAATTAGAGGATTGACCTAGAGATATTTATTGCCACATCTAGGAATCATGTGAGTAGCCAATTAATGTCATTTGGATTGAGTTAGTGGGAGTTAGTGGGATACATGTCAATGTGTGGATCATTAGATGAGCTTCCAGATAAGTAAATACATGGAGATTAATGGCTAGAAATCAATATTGCCTTAATATATAAGATCAACACTTGCAAAGTAAACAATTTTCATTTTCAACTTATGAATCAAAAGAACTTGCTGGAGAAGAAGGAGGTTGATGGAGAGAAGGAATCCATTGAAGATTGGTGAGAATTTCTCAAGCTAAGGTGGTACATCAACTAGGTACACATCCCTCTAGTTCAAATTAAAAAAGTTCTGATTTTTAGCTAATATCAAAGGGTAAATGATTAAGTATTTGAAATTGGTTTATATATTTGGATTACTCATTTCAAGCTGATAATCCAGCTATATTGCAGTTCTTAAATTGGTTTTGAAATCAAATAGATATGAATTTTTGAAATTGTAAGACCAAAACTAGAATTCCGCATGTTGTATTAGGAATTAGCATATGTAATTTGGTCATAACTTGCTCATTTTAGATCCAAATTGACCCAAACTAGTGGCATTTGAAAGTTTATTCAAAAGAGAACAACGTTGTTCAGCTTGAGATCTTGTAATTCTAATGTTTTCATGTCTAAAAGTGCTACACAAATAGGTAATTGAATGTCATACGAAACTTTTTGAAACTACAATTGTTAAAGGCATAACTCCCTAACTACTAATCCAAATGAGCTGATCTTTTAGTATATTATTATTGGGTATGTTAGCTACCGTGTGACCAAAAATCACATTTTTTGGAGCTATAGATTGAGAGAAATAAATCTTTTAAATTCTCTGGTCGGATTAGGTTCCAAATAGGTCTATGATTAGTAGAATTATGATATCTCTTTCGTTTCAAATTGGAATTTTGCAAACTAAACCTTTTCGGAAAGCTAAAATAAAGACCAAAAATATTTGTATTAGTGGAAGATTTTGAGATTTAGACCATTTCTTTTCTAAAAATGCATTGTAACATAAGACTGAAATTGAGACTTAATTTAGTCTTTAGGGGTTGATTTGGAAATATTGATTTAAAATCTATTCAACCAATTTGAATACACAATAAACATACTTAACTGACTTCAGGGACTTAGGGGACTATAGCTCGATGTCAGGAAGCTTGTCGGGTCGAATACGGAGTCTAGAGAAGTCGGAGCGCGAATTGAGGTGCGTAAACCCATTAGAATGCCTCACAGAATTCATGGTTTTGTTTTATCGGTATCGGATTACATGTGTGACTGCTGGTGGGAACACATGAGTTTTCATTCCTATTTCGGGTTGCGTATATATTGGTTGTGGCTAAATCACTTTTGTGAGTTACTTGTGATAGTACTCATAACGACAGCAGTAGGATATACTTGCGATCGTCGGAAGGGATTAGGGTGGTCCAGATGTGTAACAACGTCGAGAAGGGATCACGTCGTTTACTGAAGCTGGGATTTAGTCACTAAAAGCTTGTAAGTATATACGTAGTTCCTATTTGGTTTTATCGATTACTAGCTAGTGTAGGTTAGGGTTTTCTCATGATTATACGTTTATTTACTGATCAATGCGTTATTTCCGAGCATGTTTAGTTAGTATATGATGTTTATTTATTTCATGCTACTGCTTTTGCTTGTCGTATGTTGCCTACATTCATGGAATATGACGTACTGTTGTCGGGTGTTATATTCGCATGTCTTGTAGTTTATCAGTTTTATTCATGAATATTGTATGGACTTCTCTTGGGATTTTACTCACTGGACTCGTCACTGTATTTGTTGGATGGCCGAGTGCAGATCCTTCGATGAGCAAAGGCAAAGGCAAAGGCAAAGGCAAAGGTAAGGAGGTATTAGGCGACTACCTCGAGATAGTGACGCTAGCTCGTGCGTGGCTATAGTATGTATGTATTTATATTTTTGTTGGGTTTTAAGGACTGTAGAACACTGAATACATGTATATAGATCTTTTGTTATACTTATTCAGCCATGATATAAATATGGTATCTTTTCACTGGGTTTTTCACTTCTTAGGATCGTTAAATACTACATAACTTACTTAATTTAAGACTTCCGCTGTAAAATTGTAATATAACTTGATAAATTGATTAACTGGCTAATGAAATCATTAATATTTATATGGAGATTAATTAGTTAAGTTAGGGGTTAGATAGAAAAGTGTAAGCTACCAGTTAGGTCGCGAGACGTCAAGGATAAGCGGGTCATGACGTGGCAGAGCTTAGTGGTATGAAATGCGACATGGCAGGTCCTAAGGTTGCCTCAGAATTTCGGGACGTCACATATGTTATGTTTGATTTTCAATATTTGTTCTATCTCGAGATCAATATTTGGCTAAAAGCAAATTGAATGAGGTGGTGTTTGGTTTTGAGATATATATTAGGATATCCTCGAGATTCGCATTGCACGAATCTCGAGGCATATCTAATTATTCACTTATTATATATTGATTTTCCTCAAGATACGTGTTGCGTATCTCGAGGTCAATCAAGTGGCTATCAACAAGATAATCACAACCACTTGACCAACTCACCATGAACTCCATTATCTCGATCTCCTCAACACTCACGCTACGCTTATCTCGAGACAAATCCAATGCTTACTTTTATTTAATTCAAACTATAAGAAACATTTATATATTTATATATAATTTATATTATATATAAACTATATTATATATACAAATATACAAACACCTATATATTTTTGCGGCTATAAATTCGCCACGCACGCCAACGACCAACCTCAAGCGTGCACACTATTGTACATCCTACGCGTGTCACCCTCAACCTCGCGTGTCACTAGGCGCCTAGCCAATTTATTTATTATTTTATTTAATTTCGTGACTATCTTTTTAATTTACGTCCAAATAAAACCCAAAAAATGCCTCAATTTTGCCAAAAGTTAGAGAATTTAGTAAAGTGCTCCAAAACTTCCAAACAATTGGTCTTGCACGCAAATGGAGGTGTAGGGCTCATGTCAGCTCCTTAAGCCAGTTTAAATATAGAAATTCAAATTTTTAAACTTAATTACAATTATTTTTCGAGAAATTCGAAACGATAGTTTAGGTAAACGTTTGAACTATCTCGGCACATATCTTGACATGTATCTCGAGACAAAACTCATAAATTACCGAAATTGGAGCAATATCTCCAAGGCGCTCTAAAACTCACGGACATCGCATATACACTCCACTTAACCCTATTTCGCGTCGAAATAGTGTATAATACATCAAATAGGTACACGACACACCAAAAATAATATTAAAATTTATGATCTCCGATCCATAACACGTGGGTCCCACATCGGATACCTAAATCCCAAATTAAATCCAAAAATACTTAATTAGCCGCCTAATCAAGTTTATAAAATTCTCGGATGTCATAAATATTATATTTTTCAACTCACTTTATCATCTTAATCATGTGTGTGCAATGTCTAAATATAATAGACATATTTCCTTCAAATCTACTTTAACCCACTGTCATGACGAAAAATATTCTAATGTGCAAACTAGAACTCCACCTATCAGTGTGAATAACGTAAGCTCCACATTGCTTTAATGTTCCGAATCTTTAGATTCATAACCAATTAATTTTACTATTTGTGCCTCCCTAATCAACAAATATCGCTCGATCTTATGCATTTTATGGTTGTACCATCCATATTCGGCTTAAAAGCTTCAATGACCTTGATAACTTCTAAAACTTAATATCATCAAACACGTGATCAAGATGTTTCCAGCATAACTTTAGCATCCACTATCCCGATTAGGGTGATACTCGGTCTGAAACCCTAATTAAGCCCTGATAACCCAACCAGACTTAACTAGAGCCAACGGCCTCTCCAACAGTACCTAATACATTCAACTTATATATTAATATCGAATAAACAATTCGAAATATACGCAGCAAAAAATTTAAATCTTTTCGATATTTAAACAATATGCACAAATACAAAGTTTTTCAAAACACAAAACCTCATTTATAAACCTCCCAATCCTGTTTATATACAACATAATATATCAAATAGTGTATATATGTACGAGAATGTTCATTACATCATACAGAAGATTATAAGACTTCTAAATCTTCTCCTTGCCCTTCGCTGAAGTGCTAGGTTGCGAACCTAAAATATTAGATTTGGAGTGAGCGCTCCAACTTGCTTAGTAAGTAAGAATTCACAAAGCCATCAACATTTCATATAATAATCAATAACATTATGCAATAACAATATGCACCAATGTTAACTAACAAGAATATGGAAAGCATATAATTCAATAAATAGTGGATGCAATTCAACTGTCAATGACTATTACACTGTGATTCCCATTTTATTTACAAAACTAAGGTTGATTACCTATTGACGCTATTAATACGATTGTTGGACCAACACATTAGCCGACGTGTTGTCTAGTAAATCCATTAATGCCCAATGGTTCTATCTCGAAACCCTCTAATGAATATATGATCCACACAACCTATCTAATTGAGTAGGAGTTACGTACGGACTGGGAGATTATCTTCGCATCTTATACAACCTAGTCTTAGTTTTAGGAGTTATTATCGTGGATCACATTAGACACCGTTTTTCATTTAATTAAAAATATCACAATGTACATAGTCCTCATTTCAGTCCATAGTCTACATGAACTATATATACTAAGATAGCCAGACAACATTGATAAATATGCGAATCCGTACTTACCTCAACTTAGGTTTCCGTTCCAAATTCCCTAACTTTTCGGGCACTCAAGCTTTCCCGGGGGATCCAACACCTATCACAAATCATTTGTGAATATAAGTCCAATACCCTATATTTAGAACCCCTAGTTCAGTTCCTAAGTCCTCCGAAATTTCAATCAAAATACAACAACATTGTTGTTTTTAGGGGTGGGAGTGTACTCCCTTACTAGGTGGGGCGCGCTCCATCAATTGGGTTCGTCCCAATTGATGAAGGGAGCGCTCACCTCTGCTAGGTGGAGTGCGCACCACCATGTACTGTTTCAATAGTACACAAAGCAGTAGCCAATGTTCCATCCATAAATTGGCAAAACACCATCTAACACTCTCATAATTCATTAGGGATGACCTCTGATGAGGTAATAAACCATTTCAAATCAACAAACAATATAATTCGTAGAGATTCCATCACTTACTGTCAAATTGAACTTCAAAAACACAACAACTAAACTTTATAAAGTGATGATCTCTGGCTTTCAAATCGTTTAAGCTCCTCAATCTTTGTTGATTCAGCTCCCTAAATGATCTACTCAAAATCAATAACTAAACCCTCAACCCTCATTCTCTCTATCGATTGATCAAATAAGAAGATAAACATGAGGTTTTAGTTTAAATATATGGATTTTTCTCAAAATACGTATCACGCTATCTCGAGACCGATCAAGTGGTTGATGTGTTAAAATGACACTCCTTAAAGTGACATGAATTTTAACATCAACTAACACTTACGCTGCTCTCGAGACGATCCATATAATTCAAACTACTTTTAGTTTTCAATATATATATTTATATATCCAATACATATAAATATATATCTCGTGTATTTTCTCACCAAAAAATTCACCAGACATCCCAATGAGTATTCTCGGGTATGCCCATTCATTTCACAACCCATTCGTCACACTTGGTGTACTGGCTATTTATTATTTATTTACGTATTTTCCAATTATAGGCTTGTATATAAATCGTATATTATACTACAACCTATAAAATCATTAACAATCTAAACAAATACAAATCATCATGCAACACACGCACACGCTAATCGAGGTACGTCAGACTTAATAACGAGCCTAACTCGGATTAATTAGAATTTGGATCAACACTAATCACTAACTTATGGTAATCGGTTGTTACAGTCTCCCTAATTTAAAGCAATTTCGTCCTCGAAATTAAAGTAAATATGAAATTACCTGTAGTTTTAAAGAGAGATGAAAACTGTTCCTTCATATAAGATTCCCGCTCCCAAGTTAGTTCGTCATCTCCATGAAATTGCCATTTCACCTTAACCAAAGGAATCTCTTTGGTTCTCAGCCTCTGAGTCTAACGATCAAGTATCTGAATCGATTGCTAGTTGTAAGATAAGTCTTCCCGAAGATCAAATTCATTTCAATCAATCCTTAGAGTGAACTGAGTCTCCGTTTTGCGAAGCATAAATACATTGAAGACATTATGAACTTCGGCTAGCTGAGGAGGTAACTCTAAACTTGTAAGCAACGGGACTAATCCTTTACTGTACACTAAACAGCCCAATTTACCTTGGATCTAGCTTCTATATAATCCCTTTATAGGTGAGACTTTCAATAAGACAAATCGTCCTTTGAAAACTCCAAAAATCTATGATGTTTATCAGTGTATCTCATCTGTATTAGTTGTGTTGTAGTCAAACGTAGGCGAATCTGCTAAGTTCTTTTTGTGTAGTCCTGAATCAACTCCGGCCCTAACAAAACTGTATCTCTAACCTCTGCCCAACACGTAGGTGAACGATAAGGCCGACCATACAGAGCTTCAAAAGGAGGCATTTCAATGCTTTCCTGATAGCTACTATTATAAGAGAACTCACACAGAGGAATGTACTCCCAGTTACCACCAAACTCTAAGATACAAGCTCGAAGCATATCCTCTAGCACCAATATCAACCACTCAGTTTGCCCGTGAGTCTGAGGATGGTATGTCGTAACGAGGTTAAAAATAGTTCTCAGCTATAGCTACAATTCACTCTACAGTCTGGGCGTGAATCTCATATATCTATCCAAAGTAATCGACACCGGAACTCCATGAAATCTCAACACCTCACGTACATACACCTTACATAATCGGTCAAAAGGATCTCTCATGGAAACTGGTAAAAAATGCGTAAACTTCATCAACTTGTCAACTACAATCCTTACCGTATCGTGCTTACGCTAACTCAAAGGTAGACCGAAAACAAAATCCATCAATATATGTTCCCATTTCCACTCAGGAATAGGCAACAAATGCAATAACCCTCCAGGTTTTTTATGTTTAACCTTAACTTACTGACATATCTCACATCTCTTTACGAACTTAGCAATATTAGTCTTCATTCCAGGCCACCAATAAACATGTCTCATATCGCAATACATCTTAGTTTTACCTAGATGAATAGAGTAAAAAGATCTATGAGATTATCGTAGCAACTATTGCCTCAACTGATCGTGGCTGAAATCCATAATATATCCTTGAACAGTAATACACCATCATAAAAAACTAACCAATCAGGATGATCTACACTAGGTGCTAACCTCTGGCATGCTACATACTTCTGATCAGCTTTCTAACAATCAACCACCTGCTGAATCATCTCTGGTTCAACCCGAATCTGAGCATAGAAGGAAAAATTAGTAGCTCTAGAACTAGCTCTCTCACTTGATGATGTGCCAACTGGACTTTCACGAATCATCATCACCAATGTTTCCTCAAGAAATCTAAACTGAGAAGCTCTGACAGTAGTTATGTTCTCTCTGCTCGTTATTCTCCTACTCAAGGCATCAACAGCCATATTTGCTTTGCCTGGATGATACTCTAGAGTAAAATCATAATCCTTGAGAAACTTAAGCCATCTACGCTGCCTCATATTCAGTTCACTCGCAGTAAACAAGTATTTCAGACTCTTATGATCTGAAAATACTATAAACTTCTCAACGTACAAGTAGTGCCTCCAAATCTTCAAGGCAAAAACAACTACAGCTAGCTCAAGATCATGAACTGGATAATTTTTTTCATGAACCTTGAGTTGTCTTGAAGCACAAGCTACAACCTTACCTTCCTACATCAGCACACAGCCCAGGCCTGAATGAGAAACATCTGTATAAATCACTAGTTCATTCCCCAATTCAGGTAATGTAAGAACAAGTGTCATAGTAAAACTATCATTTAAAACTTTGAAGGCGGTCTTGCACTCATAAGACCAAACAAAGTCAACATCTTTCTGTTGTAGTCGAGTCATTGGCAAAGCAATACGAGATAACCCGTTAACAAACCGTCTATAATAACTCGTTAAACTAAGAAAACGTCAAACCTCTAATATTGTGGTAGGAGTAGGCTAATCTCTTATTGCCTTAACCTTCGCCGGATCAATAGATATACCCTGGCATTAACTATATGTCCAAGAAATTTGACCTCTAAAGACCAGAATTCGCACTTACTAAACTTGACATAAAGTCGATTATCCCTTAGAGTATGCAATGTAACTTTGAGGCGGAGCGAATGCTCTTCCTCAATCTTCGAATAGATCAAAATATCATCAATAAATATGATGATAAACTGGTTAATATAAGGTTTAAACACCCTATGCTTCAAGTCCATGAACATAGTATGAGCATTAGTAAGCTCAAACGACATCACTCTAAACTCGAAGTACCCATAATGAGTACTTGAAAGCTGTCTTCAAGATATCATCATCCTTGATCCTCAGTTGATGATAACTAAATCTCAAATCAATCTTCAGAAATGTCCTGGCACCCTTTAACTGATCAAAAAATCTTCGATCCTGGGCAATGGATATTTGTTCCTGATAGTCACCCGATTAAGCTGTCTATAATCAATGCATATACATAGGGTTCAGTCTTTTTTCTTCATTAAAAGAGCATATGCTCCCCATTTTGACATATTAGGATAGATAAAACCCTTTTGTAGCAACTCCTCAAGCTGAGTCTGCAACTTATGTAATTCTTTCGGTGCCATATGGTACAGAGGAATAGATATAGGTTTGGCATCAGGAATAAGATCAAGGATGATGTCAATGACACGTGGCGATGGAAGTCAAAGCAAGTCAGATGGAAAGACTTTCATAAATTCACAACCACTGGTATCTCACCAACCTTAAGTTCCTGTCTTGGCTCTCTAAATGTGACAACTCTTGCCATAACTTCTAAATCTCGAGGAGTAGCTTCCCTTCCACGAGTTGCAAGTCGTGAATGATTATAGCCTTTTATAGACTATAGTTTTAGAAATATTAGGAATCGAAAAGATTACCCTCATTTGGAAACAGTCAATACTGGCATGGTATGCTGACAACCAATCCATCCCTAGTAATGCATCAAATTCCAGGAACTCCATTACCCTCTGATGAATTGGGAGTTCATTCTCCTCAATTTTGATTATGCATCTCTCACATATCAGGATAGGATAAACCTTCTCACTCACTGCTATGCTTAAAATCAACAATGTACTGGCTCTAACATGTTTCAATTTCAACTTATTAACCATTGCACCAGCAATAAAGGAAACTGCAATACCAACATCAATCAAAACATGCATATCTCGACCACAAATGTTCAATATACCTTCCACAAGCCTCATATTAGCCTCTAAATATGCCTCAACCACTACATGAGTCTTTCCTCGTACTGGTGGTACCGTACTACCTGCCGACGTAGCTGGTGGTAAAGAACACTCTATCTGAATATGCCCCATCTGCCCACATCGATAGCATATCGTGGAAACTCTCTAAGGAAAACTACTGGCCTGAGAAACCTACCCCGATCCACTCAGTTTCTATCATGATTGTGCTTTACTCTTACATTTACCTTCAAACCGAGGTGGTGGCAAAGGTGGTTTGGCTATTGAAGCCTGAGAAACTGGTGGAACCGATGCACTAACAAAAGTCTTCCCTATAGATCATGATTGTGTAGCTACTCCAGCTACACTCATCTGCCTATTTTTTGGCCTAAAAGAAACAAATTCATGTATTCTCCGACTTACAAGAAACTATGGTGCTAGTGGTGGCGTAAGTATTGTTCTAAAAGGTATGGCTAAAATAGCTGCTTCCACCTCAATCGCACTGCAACTAGTGCGAAGATGAGAGGAAACCACAACTGTAATCTCATAATTCAACCCATCGAGAAATGAATCTATTTTCTCTCCTCCAGCTCTACTATCTCAAAATCGAATTTACTCAACTTAGTGAACCTCCGTTCATACTCCCATATAGATATAGTTCCTTGTTTCAGCTAAATAAACTCAGCCTTCTTCCTGTTCCTAATTGATTTCGAGAAATACTACCTGTAGAATACAGTCCAAAATTATAGCCAAGTGGCGATAGTCTTCTCTTATTTTTCTAGGGAATTCTACCACTTCTGAGCAGAATCAATCAACAAAAATGTGACCAGTTTAACCTTAAATCAGTTCTAAACATCTAATTGCTTTTCCATTTTTAGTATCCAGGTCTCGGCTACCCTTCCTCCATTGTGCCATTAAATCTCATAATGTCATATTTCATGAATTTCTTGCGGGTTTTGAGAAATGCACCCTTCTTAGAATCCACGGGCACCCTGACAACTGTTTTCGGCACCTGAATATGTGCTAATACTAGTTGAACTGGAACTGCTACTATCTCAACTCCTCCCTTAGCTCTGCTAACTTCGGGAGTGGTTGTAGTCTGTGCCTTAGGTTTCTGTATTGGTGGTCTCATCTGAGCCATCAGCATAGCCATAAGTTTTGTTTGAAACTCCTTAAGTTCCCTCATTTACTACTCCATTATAGATTTCCATTGCTCATCAGTTTCCTTGTTACCCTGAGGTTTAAGCCTATGTGAACCCACTCCTTGATCCGCCATTAGATTCTGAAGTCAAAAGAGAGAAAATCATTAGGAAACATTTAAAGAGAACAAGGAAATCATATCTATATAGTGAATAACAATAAGCTGCAAAGCAAATAACATATAATAATGTTTTCATTTTCATTTTCCCCCTAAAACTCGATGAAAATCATTTATCATACCCTAAGTTTATTCATAACTCGAGACAACTCTCAAAGTCAATAAACTTAGGTTTTCGGTACAAAGGAATATACTATCACTTCGAAAATAATTTGAAAGTGAAATCGAGGTCAAAGCCTTATCAATGATACCAAACTATATCAGAGTTACCACTTAATTCAAAAGTGATAAACGTTAGGCTTTGAAGTAGGCTCTGATACCAAGCTGTAGCATCCCCTATCTCGATTAGGGTGATACTCATGAAAACCTAATTAAGCCCCCAATAACCTAGACAAAATTAACTAGAGCTAGCAGCCTCTTCGTCAATACTTGATAGACTCAACCTGTATATTAATATCGAATAAATAATTCAAAATATAAGTAGCTGAAAATTTAAAACTTTTTTATATTTAAATAATATACAAAAATATAGAGTTTATCAAAACACAAAACCTCATTTATAAACCTCTCAGCCCTATTTATATATATAACAAAATATATCAAACATTGTATATATGTACAAGAAGGTTCATTACATCGTAGAGAAGATTATAAGACTCATATATCTTCTCCTTGCCCTTCGCTGAAGTGCTAGGTTGCGAACCTAAAATATTAGATTTGGAGTGAGCCCTCCAACTTGCTTAGTAAGTAAGAATTCACAAAGCCATCAACATTCCATATAATAATCAAGAACATTATGCAATAACAATATGCACCAACGTTAACTAACAATAATATGGAAAACATATAATTCAATAAATAACGGATGCCATTCCACTATCAATGACTATTACACTGTGATTCTCATTTTATTTACAAAACTAGGGTCGATTACCTATTGACGCTATTAATGCGATTGCTAGACTAACATATTGGTTTATGTGTTGCCTGGTCAATCCATTAATGCCCAATGGTTCTATCCGAAACCCTCTAGTGAATACATAACCCACACAACCTATCTAACTGAGTAGGAGTTACATATAAACTAGGAGATCATCCCCACATCCTATACAACCTGGTCTCAATCTCAAGAGTTACTCTCGTGGATCACATTAGACACTGTTTTCCATTTAATTAAAAACATCACAGTGTATATAGTCCTCAATTTAAGTCCATAGTCTACATGAACTATATATACTAAGATAGACAGGCAACATCGATAAATAAGCTAATCCATACTTACCTCGGCTTAGGTTTCCATTCCAAATTCCCTTACTTTTCGGGCACTCAAGCTTTCCAGCGGATCCAACACCTATCACAAACCATTTGTGATCAATATAGGTCCAATACCCTATATTTAGAACCCCTAGTTCAATTACTAAGTCCTCTAGAAATTTCAATCAAAATACAACAACATTGCTGTTTTCTGGGGTGGGAGTGCGTTCCCTCACTAGGTCACTCCATCAACTGGGTTTGTCCCAATTGATGAAAGGAGCACACTCCTCTGCTAGGTGGAGCGGGATCCACCCTGTACTGTCTCGACAGTACACAGGGTAGTAGCTATTGTTCCATCCACAAATCATCAAAACAATGTCTAACACTCCATAATTCATCGGGAGGACCTCTAGTGAGGTAATAAACCATTTACAATCAACAAACAACATAATTCACAGAGATTCCACCACTTACTGTCAAATTGAACTTAAAAAAAAAAACAATAACTAAACTTACCAAAGCGATGATCTCTAACTTTCAAATCGTTTTAACTCCTCAATCTTTGTTGATTCAGCTCCTTGAATGATCTCCTCAAGATCAGTAACTAAACCCTCTTTATCGATTGATCAAATGAGAAGATAAACATGAGGTTTTAGTTTAAATATATGGATTTTCCTCAAGATACGCATCACGCTATCTCAAGAACGATCAAGTGGTTAATATGTTAAAATAACACTCTTTAAAGTGACATAAATTTTAACATCAACAAACACTTACGCTCCTCTCGAGACGATCCGACAATCCATATAATTCAAACCAACTTCTAGTTTTCAATATATATTTATATATCTAATATATATAAATATATATATATATATCTCGTGTATTTTTCCCCAATAAATTCACCAGACATGCCTACGAGTATTCTTGGGTATGCCCATTCATTTTACGACCCCCTCGTCACACTTGGTGTACTGGCTATTTATTGTTTATTTACGTATTTTTCAATTATAGGCTTGTATATAAATCATTTATTATACTATAACCTATAAAACTCATTAACAATTCAAACAAATACAAATCATCATGCAAACACACGTACACATTAATCGAGGCATGCCATACTTAACCACGAGACTAACTCAGGTTAATTATAATTTGGATTAACACTAATCACCAACGTAAAGTAACAGGTCGTTACAATTACGTTCAGAATCAATACAAATTCTAACCATTGCACTTTTTATTCATTACACTTTATTCATGTGTATAGCATAACTTCATACCATAAGATCCATTGATCCTTAAGATTAATAGACTACTTATACTTCATTGAAACAAACATGCACATAGTGCTATTCATCACAATTAGAGATATAATGAAATAACTTCAATTAAATCAATAAACACAATACCAAATCACCACACGTGAGTCTTCAATATTTTTTCTCCACAAATTGTCTTAATACTCAAGAATAAAGTAAACCTCTGCCAACTATTGCTAATGGTGGCTAATCACTTGTTTGTTATGTGTTTACCATGTTTTCCTATCTATTTAAACTTCCTAATCACGTTTCGAAACAATTAAAAACCCTACTTTGCAATTTAACATGAAATATAACTCTACTTTCTATTTTTTTCTCTCCTCAGCGCAGTCACTTAAGTCCCAACGTTGTGTGTTCATTTCCACAGGGTCGTTACTTCGTCAAACAGTCTGTGTGCATTTCCTATCTTCGTTTATCTTGACACTGTCCCTTAGACTCCCCGGTGTCGTACACTAACCTCTACGGCGCCGCCATTACGCCTATCCTCCTAATCACTACTCTCTACTTCCTTGCTCTCCCGTGCTATGCACTGATGTCCTACGCTGTGCATTGATGCCCCACAATGCCAACCTATATAGCCACGGTGCTAAAACCTACTTAGTGGTGTTTTTGCTCTGTTTCTCCTCGAATTTGCTCGTTTCCTTCCTTTATGCCTTGTTTATCTAAAAATGCATGAACACCATCAATTAGAGCATATTTAGAGATATTTATACTAAATATACTACTAAACAAATCTTATATATAATTCTAAATAATTACTTATCATGCTGTAGTGTTATTTGTCAAAAAGAAAGATTGAACCTTAAGACTTTGTGTAGATTATAGGAAACTAAATACCTTAACCATAAAGAATTGATACACACTCCTGAGAATTGATGACCTATTTGACCAATTAAAATGAGCCAAGTATTTTTCAAAAAGTAATCTTAGATCAGAATATCACCAATTAAGGATCAAACCGTCAAATGTACCTAAAACTGGTTTCCGAACTCATTACGGACACTATGAATTTCTAGTAATGCTTTTTGGATATACCAATGCACCAGCTGCATTCATAGATCTGATGATTCGTATCTTTTAAGCTTGCCTTAACAAATTCATTGTTATTTTTGTAGATGATATCTTAATCTACTCGTACACCTATAAGGACCATGAAAAACATCTCCAAATCACTCTCTAAAATCTTATCAATCATCAACTTTATGAAAAATTGAGTAAATGTGAGTTTTAGGTAAAAAAGGTCAAGTCCTTCGGTCATGTGATTTCTGAGAAAATAATTGAGGTAGATAAAAAAAAGCATTAAAAATTCTTAATTGGAAATAACCTACCTCAATTACTGAGATTTGGAGTTTATCAGGATAAGTAGGATACTATAGAAGATTCATTCATGACTTTTCCAAAATTGCCGAAGCCATCACTAGATTGACAAGGAAAAATGTCACATTTTTATGGGATAAAAATTGTAAGGAAGCCTTCAAGGAACTAAAGAAACGACTCACAATCACACCTTTAATGATTACTCCTATTAGCGATATTGAGTTCGTCATCTATACAGATGCATCCCATAGTGGGTTAAGAGTTGTATTAATGCAATTTGAAAAAGTAGTTGCCTATGCGTCTAAACGATTAAAAATCCTTGAAAAGAATTATTCAACTCATGACTTAGAATTTGTGATGGCCTATTTCCCCATACAGGGTAATGCCTAGCCTAATCCCGTCATTAAGCCCTAATCCACACCGCATAGGACTTAACAATGTATTAGTTAGCTTTTTGTCTCATTCACCTTATTAAACTTGTTCAGGATAAATATTATTTATTACTCGTTAGTTTTTATTTTCATAGTTAATTAAAACTTTTCATCATTTTAATATTATCAGTGGAAGATTTAATAAAATTTGCACAAGCATTATAAAAACATCTACTGTGGAAACCTAGTAAATAAATGATCACATGAAACCAAATAGAGAAACACATGCATCAGTCGGGGAGTCTAGTCTCTCAACCTAATATACAACTCAAAATTATATAGAAAGACAAAATTAATAAATAAACAAAATAATCACCTACAAAAGTAGCATAAACCACTCGCCAAGGGCTTAGAAGTAGTCGTCGGTCTTCTCCTACCTTGGTCTGCTACTCGATAGATTTGCACCTACCATCATAAAAAAGACGGTGAGTACAGTAAAGTAAAAAGTAAGACCTGAAGGCTATTCATCCACATTTTCAAGAAATACAAAGAATGATAACTAAAAGCATACAATAGCTATGAATAATGAAAAGTTAAACAAAAAGTATGCAAACAGTTGCCAAGCTTCTATAAGGAATGATAGATAGAGTGATTATGCAAATCTAGGTTTGGTCAGCCGACATCCCAAAGACTCTAACCCTGTTTATCGCACTAATAACATCAGATGTGTGGAGTACCGACATCCCTGGGGACTCTAACCTCGTGAGTCGCGCATCTTAGGTAATGGAAAGATATTAGTTGTGTAAAGTGCCGACATCTCCAAGGACTCTAACCCCAGGTATCATGCAACTCATAAAGTAAGGTCACCTATAAAAGTGGGCTCCTTAAGTCATGCCTATCGAAGAGTTCATGTTGTAGATTGTACAAACGAGTTTCACACAATAAACGTATTGGCATAGGTGTGTACATACACCAATAAGAGTGCAAAACAAATCATAGCATGCTATTTAGAAAACAATTCAATAGCTTAGAGATCAACAACATTAAAGGAATCTAATCATATAACAAATTCATGACAAGGAATGTCATGCGGTAATTTATTGCACGATGATTTTAGCCAAAAAAAAGTCATAAACACAAAAGTATATACAAGGCATGATATTAAAAATATAAGATCAATAGTAAAACAGTCCAAATGACTGAATATCAACTCAAAAATGGAAATGAAATGAAGAGAATTGCCTCAACAGGTTTACTTACCTCAAATACACACAATTCATAGCCTATACCGGCTCTCAACCACTCCAAACTCGCGTTCCACACCCCGTAAGTCCTCTCTAAGCTCCTGATGTGTCCTAACAAATTTAATTTAACTTGTTTTAGGTTGGTTAAGTAGTTTTAAATTCTAATGTTTCACAATCAACCCCCTTAATACATTGTTTATGTTGAAATCTACTTTAATAAATAAAGACAGTTTTGGTGCAACAACTTATGAGCTTATTTCAATTACAAAAATGTTAAAATTATGTATTGTAGTACAAAGATAAGTTTTTAGAGCTATGTCTTAGCTTTCTAGAACTATAAGGTTTGCATAATCTCGATAAGAATCAAATGAGATATGAAAATTTTACCATAATGACTCAAAACAGTTTTATATTCTAACCAACAACTTTGAAAAACTCATTTCTCTTAAACTGTACCTTCAAAAATCATGATTTTTTTTACTGATGCCTAAAAACATATCCTAAAACATCATACTAAAAGATGAGCTCAATCCAATAAAAAATGAGGGAGTTATGCTCAAAACAACATGACATTAGCAAAATTGTGTACCCAGAAACTGCATATTCATCATCAAAATTGCAAAGGGTTTTTATACGTAAAAATATTTGAATTTCAAAATATTTCAATAGGCGAAAGTTGTTCCCCTTTCAATTAGATTTTAAATGCCACTTGAATGGGCCCATTTTGATTTAAAATGAGGAAGTTATGACCAAGTTACAGATGCTAGTTCATAACAACAACATGTTGAATTTCCGGTTTGTCTTACAACTACAAAATTCATAAAAAAATTATTTCAAAACCAAATTAAGAACTTCTTTATAGTAGAATTAGTGGAATTTCACAAGCAATCCAAATATAGAATTAGATTTTGAAAACAAAGTCATTTGCCTACTGAAATTGCTGAAAAACTAAAATTGAACCAAAACTTACAATTTTTTTGTTGAACTTTACAAAGTGTAGTTGTATATTGACTTACCTAGTTGTAAAGCTTCTTTAATTTGATCAACCACTCTTCACTTTACCAAGATTTATCAATAAGTTTGCTGAACATTCACTCCATATCTCTCTCTTCTCTCCTCTTGCATGTAGATGAAATGGTTGTTTGCATGAAAATCCCACTAACTCAATTTATATAATGGTGCGATTCACTTGTGGTCCTTGATCTTATGTGACACACCCATCTCTAGGAACATCTAATGCTTATAACTTGGTCCTACAATCCACTAAATCCATCAAGTTAACACCCATATTGACACCAAGTTACCTAATGATGGTTGACAACACACATCCCGAGACATATCAATGCTTACTGTTTTATTTTCTTAATTTAGGTCTCATTTACATAAATTCAACTGTAGGCACATTAGATTAGTTATATTAATCAAACTAAACTAAATTAGGACTTATCAAATTACTCTATACTCCAGTCCCATGACATGCATCTTGAGGCGTGTCTTCGCTCGCACACCAAACTTACAAAATAAAAACCCAAACGATTATTCTCGGGTATAGTTTATACACATACATCACACTAGGCATACATAACTCAAAAACAATATATTTCTCAGTCCTCACGCCGAGTATTGGGACCGTGTACCCACTCTCGGGTCACGTCACAGGTCGGTAACCCTAATTAGGGATTGATTTGCTATTAGTAAATTTTGGGCCGTTATAGAATTAGCAGTAGTAGTCTTTGCTCTAAAAATATGAAGACACTATCTATACGGAGAAAAATTCACCATTTACTCAGATCATAAGAGCTTACAATATATTTACACCTAATGAGATTTAAATCTTAGGCAATGAAGATGGTTAGAACTCCTTAAAGATTATGATTTTGCTCTCCAATATCACCTAGGAAAGGCAAATGTAGTAGCACATGCCTTAAGTAGATTAAATCCTCAACTAAACCATATTAAACTCCACAAATGGAACATGCATCATACTGTTGAATAAAATGATTTAGTTATGATTTTAGACTTGACTATCCGACAACAAGCAAAATTAGCTTAACAAAATGACCTTAAACTAACACAAATTAAGTGTCAATTACAATCTAGAGAAATCATGCAAGACTTGTAAGTACATGTTACCTTAAGTTGGTGATTAGTACTAATCCAAATAGTAATTTACCCGAGTTAGGCTCAGGGTCAAGTTTGGCGTACCTCAATTAGCGTGTGCGTGCGTTTGCATGACGTTTAATGTTTGTTTGGATAGTGAAATTGAAATATAAATAGGTTGTGTATAATATTAGGTTATATACAAACCTATTGATAGGTCATTATTTATGCATATTATATATAATTTATTTAGGTATTTTTATTGTTGAATCACCGAAATATATGCATAATTATATTTATTTATTATTTTTATAGTGTGGTTGAATTCGGGGCAAAAAACTACGTAAAATCGGGTATTCATCTGTCTGGATCCGTTCAACATCAAAAACTGTGTTAGCACGTATCTCGATGCAGATTTGGTTGGCCCACACGTGTTATGGTATTTGATGAAGATAAGTGGAGCACGATGGCGTTGATGCAATGAGGCATGATTTGGTTTGATTTGCATTATATGGGAAAATCTATATATATATATATATATATATCGATATATATATATATAGAAAGATATGAAAAGTGGGAGATATGCAGATAAAAAGCAAATAGAGAGTGAGAAATAGAAAGTAGAACGTCCACACAATTTTTCTTCTTTCCAGCTGATGTTGGATCCGCCTCGAGAAGCGCATCAGCATTTTCTCCCACTAATTTGCCGATCCTTGAGTGATTCTTTCCTCACCACTCACCACGTTCATAATAGCCTCCTCCTCCAATCGCTGCTCGCCACGTCACCGCTGCCAGCTTGCTTGGCAAATCACACTGTGACACGTGGCAAAGACCTGTAAACTAACTCCTAACAACCATTTGATCGTCCTCGGTGCACGTGTCACAAACCAAACTCGATTTTGGCAGTTTTAATTATGGGTTTTTGGCAGGGGATCGATATACATTGTTTTACTCTCTCTTCTTGGCGGCGGTGAGTGTTTTCTTCTCCTTTTCTCTTCCACAAACCATTGTTTTACACTTTGTTTTTGGGATTTTTATGGAGTTTTTGACAACGATGGCCGGCTAAACTCATCAATCTAAACCAGAGGTGGATCAAATCACCCTTTTTGGCATAAAAACATATGCGAGATCTATTTATTTGTTTATTTAATTTGTTTTTCATAATATTTTATTCCTTTTGATATTGGTTGAATTATTGAGATTAAACACTTGTTTGAATCTTGATTTACATGCCAGTGGGTTGTACGCTCTCGTACTTGTGCAATAAGACCACATTAGTGGCATCCGACCATACCAATTGATTAGACCCTTTTGGGACCGCTTAAATACCATAGGGATCTAGGCTAAACTGGACATACTAGCGATCCAGTTGTCTAGGTGTAGAGCCTTCACAAAGCCCATTACGGTCAACACATTAAACCCAGTTCGCTTGAATATAGGGTTATGTGTTTGACTAGGGAAGTGGTCATTGTCGTACCTTGACCATTGAGATAGGGAAGTGCGAGGACCCGCGTACGTTACCGGGTCTATAGCTACACTAATTTACTATGGATTGCATGCTTTGATTAGATTGAGGATCGTATGTAAAATTATGTCAAATCGAGGAAATTCGTGATACCGATGGTTTGGATTGTTTCCCCTTTAATTGATATATTTACTTGCTATTTTTAGTCTAGTTTTAGTTAATTTAGAAATTATTCCTGTGGACACCTCGAGTTATTTTTAGTTTCGTAGCATAGGTTAGAAACTTGGTCTTCGTGGTTCGACCCCGTGCTTGCCACTACTGCAGTTCTTGTGGTCATTGGTAATCTCATCGGGATTATATATATTTTGATGCATTCGACACGCGTCAAATTTCGGCGCCGTTGCCGGGGACCAAGTTATTTTTTACTTAGTTTGTGTTCACATTTATGTCCCACAGTCTTCGTCGATTGCTGTCCGCCGGATCTTTACTCCCTTTTGATCCGGAGATCGAAAAGACTTGCCGTCGGAACTCGAAAGTAACTCGATAGAGGAACCAATCCTCAAGAGTTCAACTTAACCACGAGCAACCCCTTCTGATGGCTGACCACATTGGGAACCCACATGCACCACATGCACCCAGTGCACCACATGAGAGACGGGAGGAACCCCTAGTTATTCCTCTTCGACAGTTCGTCGCGCCAACTGGACCACATGCACCAGTGGAACAGTAGAGGCTTGTAGTACACCAGCATCAACCATTCGATCAAATAGTGGTTGATCCCCTTCCATAAATGCCATAAGCTAACCATTGGGCACAACCTCAGGCCGACCGTCGCATTACCATTGGGATGGCGAATGATGGGATACAGGATCTCCTGGCTCATCAGCCACACTGCATCGCATTCCCAGCCCATAGGGGCAATTTTGAGCTCAAATCAGGTTTCATTAATCAGCTCCCCGTCTTCCATGGATTGGATCGTGAGGATCCAGTCACCTTCATCAAGGACTTCCATTCTAAGTGTAGGACCATGATTCCCCCTCGAGTTGATGAAGACGAAGTCAAACTATCGACTTTCCTTTCTCGCCTTATAAAGCTCAAGACTGGCTCTTCTATCTTCCTCCTGGTTCCATCACAAATTGGAACAACATGATTGATGCATTCCTCAAAGAGTTCTTCCCTGAATCTAGAGCTTCCCAACTTACTAGAGAGATATGCAGTATCAAAATGAAACGGGGCGAATCTTTTGGCGATTATTGGGGCCGTTATAAGCGCTTACTTGTGCAATGCCCCCAACATGGCCAAAACAACCTCTCAATTGTTTGTTTCTTCTATATGGGACTTACACCCCTCGAGAAACGGATGATTGACAATGCTTGTGGAGGCGACTACAGATGTAAGACCACTGAGGAGATGTTTGAACTGTATGACTTTATAGCAAGTCAATCGCGTCATTACATTGATGACGAGGAAGAGGGACCTTCACGAAGTCTTTATGACGGAGTAGGGTCAAATTCTGCCAGTAAACAAACCGATCTCATGGAGCGATTCCTCACCTCAGGAAAAGCTCAAGTTAAAGCTTGCGGCTTCTACACAGCCAAAGACCATTCCACTGACTCTTTTCCTACCTTATTCGAGAACGAGCAGGCGAACGCTTTAGGTGGCAGATTCCAAGGACCACCAACGAATCAATACGGCGACAACTTCAGTAACACTTATAATCATGCCGTAAAAAGCCCCTATTATAGTTATGGTCCCCAGAACCAGAACTTTCTCCAGTATGTTCCAAAGGGACAACCTCTTCCTCAACAGTCCCAACCCGCTCAGAATTCGAGATCTTTAGAAGAAATGATGAGGACACTCATTGCTAATCAAGACAGATTCTCTAAAGACTTGGCCCAACTCAAAAATGAAACAATCGCGAGCCGTGCTTCTAGCATTAAAAATCTCGAGGTTCAATGAGGGAAACTGGCCCTTCATGTTGGGCGTACGGATAAGAAAGGCAAGTTGCCATCTCAACCGCATCTGAATCCTAATGCGAATGTTAATGCTGTCACACTTCGTAGCGGCAGAGAGCTGGAAGAGACCATTAAAGAACCCAAACCTAAAGAGGCCGCCCCTAAATCCAAGGAAGTCGAGTTGGAGCTCGAAGTTCAACCATCTCACATTGAAACGGTAAACTTGGATAAAGAAGCACAACCTTCTCCCCGTTCCCTCAACGCCTCATTAAGAATAAAAAGGCGGGAAAAGAGAAGGAAATTTTGGAAATCTTGATGAAAGTGGCAATAAACATCCCACTTCTTGATGCCTTAGCACATATGCCTCGCTATGCTAAGCTGCTCAAAGACCTATGCACCAACAAAGGTCGACTCAAAGGCAACGAGAAAATCACCGTAGGTGAGAATGTCTCAGCTATCCTACGCAAAAAGTTGCCCACCAAGTGTGAGGACCCGGGCATGTTCACTGTCCCTTGCACAATTGGTGAAGTTGAGATCCAGAAAGTTATGTGTGACCTCGGAGCCTCTATCAACGTCATGCCACTATCCATATATGAGACATTGAAAGCTGGCCCTCTAAAGGATACTGGAATTATCATACATTTGGCAGACCGGTCCGTCGTTCGTCCTGTGGGTGTCTTGGAAGACATCCTGGTGAAGGTTAGCGAGCTCATATTTCCTGCTGACTTCTATATCATCGATATGAAGACTCAGCCATGCCCTCATTTCTCTTCAGTCTTGCTCGGCATGCCTTTTCTAAAGACTGCCAAGACCAAGATTGATGTTCACAGTGGTTCTCTAACCATGGAGTTTGATGGTGAACTCATTAAGTTCAACATCTATGATGCGATGCGCCATCCCTGCGATGCCTCTTTTATGGTGCTTGCCTTGGACAGTATGGACTCACTTGTCTAGGACACCTTTCTCGTGAAAGGTGATGATATGAAAGAGGTGTTAGAGAATCATCTCGACACCGATTATTTGCGACAGCAATGCTTCGCCCTCGATAATGAGATCGAGGAGTTGATCTCTGAGTTGGACTCTGCTCCACTTTATTTTTCCACCCTAGCATATCTTGACTTACCAGTTCGAACTCTACACTTCTCCCCTCTATGGAGCGAGCCCCCACACTGGAGCTCAAATCACTGCCCAACCACCTCGAATATGTGTTTTTAGGTGAGAATGATATTTTACCAGTGATCATCTCCACTAAACTCACATTACCAGAGGAAGAGAAGATGATTCATGTGCTTCAAGAGTTCAAAGAAGCAAAAGGTTGGACGATTGCTGACTCAAAGGTATTAGCCCTTCCACATGCATGCATCAGATACATATGGAAGAAGGGTCAAAACCTTCACGAGAAACACTGTGGAGATTGAACCCACCGATGATGGATGTGGTTAAAAAGGAGATTCTGAAACTCCTTGACGCTGGGATGATCTACCCGATCTCTGACACCAAGTGGGTCAGTCCCATTCAGGTGGTTCCCAAGAAAATGGGGATCACACTGGTCACAAACTCAAGAGGTGAGTTAGTCCCAACTCGCGTCCAAAACGGATGGCGGGTGTGTATCGATTACAGGAAGCTTAATGCTTCTACTAGGAAAAACTATTTCCCGTCGCCTTTCATTGATCAGATGTTAGAGCGTTTAGCAGGTATGTCTCACTACTACTGCTTGGATGGCTATTCAGGTTTTCACCAAATTCCTGTAGCACCTGAGGATCAAGAGAAAACCACCTTCACCTGTCCTTTCGATACTTTTGCTTACCGGCGCATGCCCTTTGGGCTGTGCAATGCACCTGCTACTTTTCAGAGGTGTATGATGAGCATATTCTTTGACTTCGTTGAGCACTTCATCGAAGTATTCATGGATGATCTCACTGTTTACGGCGATTCATTCGATCTTTGCCTTAGTCGGGTGACTAAGGTACTTCACCGATGTATCCAGAAGAACTTGATCCTCAATTACGAGAAATGTCACTTCATGGTGGATCAAGGTCTTATCTTGGGTCACATCGTGTCTGCTAGGGGTGTGGAGGTAGACCCGGCAAAGATTGAAGTAATTCAAAAATTTCCTTACCTCACGACTGTGCGAGAAATCCTATCATTCCTTGGCCACGCCGGTTTCTATCGGTGATTTATTAAGGATTTCTCCAAAGTTGCACAACCCCTGTGTCGCCTTCTTCAGAAGGACGTGCCTTTCCATCTCGATAAGGCATGTAGGAGTGCATTCGATGCACTCAAAAACTTTTTCATATCTAGTCCAGTGATTCGAGCCCCTAACTGGGAGCTACCTTTTGAGATTATGTGCGATGCCAGCAACCACGCTGTGGGTGCTGTGCTTGGACAACGAATCGGGCGGGCTTCTCAAGTCATATACTATACCTCCCGAACTCTTGATACTGCCCAACTGAATTACACCACTACAGAGATGGAGCTTCTAGCTGTCGTCTTCACTTGGAGGAATTTCGGCCTTATCTCTTGGGAACTAAGGTGTTCGTCTACTCTGACCATGATGCCTTTAAGTATCTTATGGCCAAAAAGGAAGCTAAACCTCGTCTCATTCGATGGATACTCTTGTTACAAGAGTTTGACATCGAGATTAAAGATAAAATTGGTGTAGAAAATCTTGTTGCTGACCATCTCAGTCGTATCGAGAATGGTGAAGCACATGTCCCGCTTCGAGATGATTTTCCTGTGAACATCTCTTAGCAATTTCTGAGGAACTCCCTTGGTTTGCGGATCTGGTAAACTACCTTGTTACACGAGAGTTTTCACCTCACCTTATGCGAGCCTAGAAGGATAAAATCCGGAGTGATTCCAAACACTATGTATGGGATGACCCATACTTGTGGAAGTTTTGCTCAGACCAGGTCACTCGTCGATGTGTCTCCCAGACTGAAACACAATCTATACTCGCATTCTGTCATTCATATGCATGCGGTGGTCATTTCAGTCCACGTAGGACAGCTATGAAGGTTTTGGAGAGTGGGTTTTATTAGCCCACCATTTTTCTCGATTCATATCTATACGCCAAGACCTGTGATAATGTCAGTCGATCGGTACCTTGAATCACATGGATCAAATGCCACTAACCTTGATCCTATTTTACGAGATTTTTTATGTTTGGGGGATCGACTTCATAGGGCCATTTCCACCATCGCATGGTTTTCTTTATATCTTACTGGCGGTGGATTACATGTCCAAATGGGTGGAAGTTAAAGCCACTCGCACCAATGATTCATCGGTGGTATGCGATTTCCTAAAATCACGAATTTTTTGACTTTTGGCACTCCACGTGCTTTGATTAGTGATTGAGGTACCCATTTCTGCAACCGCATGGTTAAAAATCTCCTGCGCAAGTATAATGTTACACACTATACGTCTACGGCCTATCACCCTCAGACTAGTGGCCAAGCAGAGGTGTCAAATAGGGAGATTAAATCCATTTTGGAGAAGACTCTAAATTCGTCACGAAAGGACTGGAGCACAAGCCTTGATGATGCGGTATGGGCTTATCGAACGACATATAAAACGCCAATCGGAATGTCTCCCTATCGCTTAGTCTTCATTAAATCGTGCCACTTGCCGGTCGAGTTAGAGCATAAATCTCTATGGGCTGTCGAACGGCTCAACATGGAACTCGACGCAGCCGGTAAAGAGAGAGTGTTGGACCTTCAAGAGTTAGAGGAAATTCGGAACGATGCCTATGAGTCCGCTTGAATCTATAAGGATAAAACCAAGGCGTTCCACGATCGCAACTTATATCGTAAGACTTTCATAATCGGCCAAAAGGTCATACTTTATAATTCCATATTAACTCTCCATCCAGGGAAATTAAGGTCACGATGGCTCAGACCTTTTGTTGTTACTGATGTGTTTGGACATGGTGCAGTTAAGATTAGGAGCATAGATACAGGGAAAGTTTTCAAAGTGAATGGGCACCGACTGAAGTCGTTCTACGAGAACTTCCCACAGCACGAGATCGAGAGTGGGACTCTAGCAATTGTAGAGTACTTTGACTGAGAAAGAGTCAAACTGAGTCGAGCCAACGACGTTAAAAAAAAGGCGCTCTTGGGAGGCACCCCAAGCTTCTATCCCTTTTCTTTTTTTTTTTAGTATTTTTATGGTATTCTTACTATTATCTCATTGTGACTTTTTACAGGTGTTGTGACCTCGACATATCACACTAGATTTTAAGAGCCTGGTATTGCTCCTGCGGCTCCTCACATGTTTTGTAACTATGGTTAGTCACATTGCGATCTGGAAAGGTCACCCATCTTCTTTTCGTTCGTAGATTTAGGGTTAGTTTCAGTCTTCTGCATGATCTTGTATCATTTCCTTGCCTCTATATCTATCATGTTCTTTCACCATCTTGTATGTATTCATGTGCGCCTCCTAACCTGTTTTGAACCTTGAGGACAAGATTCAAAATAAGTTTGGGGGTACATTAGGATTTGTGGACTAAGTTGGATGGGTTTCTATGCGAAAGACCGCAGGTGAGATCGTTTAATTTTTTTTCAATTATATACGATTGTCGGACGATATTGGTGGTGTTTTGTATCTCTTATTCACTCATTTCTTCCATTTCTTTTCCCTCCATATCTCACTTTCTCATTTTATTAGGAGTTGATACATTTTCATGCATATTTTTAGTGTAGTTTTCATTTTTATTTCGTTTAGAGTCGCCCGATATTTTGTTTCATGCCCTTTTGTTGTGGATGACTACTCTATGGTTGCCCTGTTGACTTGAGACTCAGGATAAATTAGGCGAAACACTCACTCGAGCCAGTAGCCCAACATTCTTATGATTTCATGATTAGAGACTTAGTATGTTGGTTGAGCCTGTGCTAGATACCAAAGGGGGCAGACGGTCGAAATTGTGCAAGTCTGATTTCTAGGGAACTAGAACGAGGATGTAACTTACTCGAGGCTAAATTCTTATGACTGGAACACTTTTGGGGAAATAATTTATGCCATTTTTGAATTTAAACCCTTAACCTTTGACCTACCTTTCATCTTACCACTAGTTAGCCCATTTGAGCCGAATTAAACCTGATTTCTTTGATTACCTGTCATTAAACCCTCAGCCATTAGCCTTATATCTTATACCTAGTTGGATACTAGACTTAGATTTGATATCCTTAGAAAGATACATGAGGAGAAAAAAATCAGAGGAAAAATTGTTTACTTGCCCAAAGTAAGGGGAAATTCATGATCATAGAGTCCCACCTAAAACGGCATCCACAGGAAATGAAGCAGGGAGTCGGGTGGTTGGAAAAAGGTGAGGACTACACATTTTGAGTGAAAAATGAATTTTAGTGCAGTTTAGTCACATTCATGTTCTCGGGTAATCATTCTATAATCTAAGTTCTAGTTTTTCAACATTTCGCATACCCTTTACACCACTTCCTTGGTACCCTTCCCCAGCCTTGTTATAGCTTATTGAAGTCATATTGATTCCCATTGGTGCTAAGTCTACAGTAGTGGAGAATGTGGTTGCATTTCTTGTGTATGGTACTTTTGATGCGTTGATGCGCTATTTTCATGGAAATTGTGAACTTGCGTGCTTGAATGTATAGACCAAGAAAACCCGCAAGTAGTTGTTGGCGTTTGTCTTGACCATATCTTTGTCTTGAAAATGTGATCTTAATTGTATTTGGGTTGCAGTTCTTAACATATCATAACTCCGAAATTTCTTGAGTGATTTGTTATCTTGGCGACTATGTAAACCAAAGGAACTCCATGAATTTTAAATCGGGTATAAAGTAGTTGAGTCAGTGCATAGTCATATTAGAGGTCTAGTTTATTTGTATATGTCATTTACACCTTTTCTCGAGACGTGCAAAGTCCTAAGTTATGGGGTATTTGATAGGTCATTATTTATGCATATTATATATAATTTATTTAGGTATTTTTCATGTTGAATCCCCGAAATATATGCCTAATTATCTTTATTTATTATTTTCAGGGTTATTGGAGTGTGTGGTTGAATTCGGGGCGAAAAACTTCGTAAAATCGAGTATTCATATGCCTGGGTCCGTTCAACATCGAAAACCGTGTTAGCGCATATCTCAAGGCAGATTTGGTGGGCCCACACATGTTATGGTATTTGATGAAGATAAGTGGAGCATGATGGCGTTGATGCAATGAGGCATGATTTGGTTTGATTTGCATTATATAGGAATATATATATATATCTATCGATATATATATATATATAGAAAGATATGAAAAGTGGGAGATATGCATATAAAAAGCAAACAGAGAGTGAGAAATAGAAAGTAGAACGTCCACACAATTTCTCTTCTTTCCAGCTGATGTTGGATCCGCGTCGAGAAGCTCATCAGCACTTTCTCCGACTAATTCGCCGATCCTTGAGCGATTCTTTCCTCACCAGCCACCACGTTCACAACAGCCTCCTCTTCCAATCGCTAGTCGCCACGTCATCGCTGCCAGCTTGCTCGGCAAATCACATTGTGACACGTGGCAGAGACCTGGAAACAAACTCCTAACAACCATTTGATCGTCCTCGGCGCACGTGTCACAAAACAAACTCGATTTTGGCAGTTTTAATTAGGGTTTTTGGCAGGGGATCGATATACATTATTTTACTCTCTCTTCTTGGTGGCGGTGAGTGTTTTCTTCTCCTTTACTATTCCACAAACCATTGTTTTACACTTTATTTTTGGGATTTTTATTGAGTTTTTAACAACGATGGCCGACTAAACTCATCAATCTAAACCAAAGGTGGATCAAATCACCCTTTTTGGCATAAAAACATATGTGAGATCTATTTATTTGTTTACTTAATTTGTTTTTCATAATATTTTATTCCCTTTGATATTGGTTGAATTATTGAGATTAAACACTTGTTTAAATCTTGATTTACATGCCAGTATGTTGTACGCTCCCGTACTTGTGCAATAAGACCACATTAGTGGCATCCGGCCATACCAACTGATTAGACCCATTTGGGATTGGTTGAATACCATAGGGATCTAGGCTAAACTGGACACACTAGCGATCCAGTTGTCTAGGTGTAGGGCCTTCACAAAGCCCATTGCGGTCAGCACATTAAACCCAGTTCGCTTGAATCTAGGGTTATGTGTTTGACTAGGGAAGTGGTCATTGTCGTATCTTGACCATCGAGATAGGGAAGTGCGAGGACCCGCGTACGTTACCGGGTCTATAGCTACACTAATTTACTATGGATTGCATGCTTTGATTAGATTGAGGACCGTATGTAAAATTATGCCAAATTGAGGAGATTCGTGATACCGATGGTTTGGATTGTTTCCCCTTTAATGGATATATTTACTTGCTATTTTTAGTCTAGTTTTAGTTATTTTAGAAATTATTCATGTGGACACCTCGAGTTATTTTTAGTTTCGTAGCATAGGTCAGAAACTTGGTCTTTGTGGTTAGACCACGTGCTTGCCACTACCTTTGCAGTTCTTGTAGTCATTGGTAATCTCATCGGGATTATATATATTTTGACGCATTCGACACGTGTCACCTATAATTGATAAAATACATTATAAACCATGAATTACCAGTACACTATGAGCGACGAGAGAGTCGCAGCATGAATGTGCACGCTCGTAGCTACACATAGGCATGTCCAATGAATTTATTGGCGAAGAAATACGTGAGTTATATATATTTATATATAAGGATATATATATATAAATATTTATATTGAAATAAAAAAAAGGAAATGAAATTATATGGATTGTTAGATCTTCTCGAACAAAGCGTAAGTAAATATGTGTCAAAAATTGTGTCATGATAGGGCGTATCACTTTAACACATCAACTACTTGATCAATCTCGAAATGACGTGATGCGTATCTTGAGGAAAATCCATATATATAAACCAAAAAGTTGATGTTTATCAATTAAACACATTTGATCAAATGAAACCGAGGGTTAAGGGGTTTGTTACCGATCGAGACAAGTTGTCCGAGGTGCGAAATCAAGCTTAGTTGAGGAGCTTAATCAATCAAACAGTTTGTTAGCATCATATAGGCATAATTTGTTTTAGTTTTATCAAAGTTGGAATTGATGGTAATGTTAGGATTGTTGTTGTTTAAGCTGTTTGTTGATCAATTATGGTCTCTCACCTCACAAGAGGTTGTTCTCAATCAGTTTTGATGAGTTTTGTGACTGTTTATAATTTTTTGGATGTGGTTTGGGTCAAGTTTGGATCAGTCGAAGTGTGTTGGTGTTGCATCTCTGGTGCGCATAGCGCACTACGCATTGGCCATAGCGCGCTACGCGTACAGGGGAAGATGACTAACATACGGATATCACACTATCCATGTCAGGTAGCGCGCTATCAGACCCCAGAAGTATGTATGAAGTTTAGTAGTGTGAATAGCGCGATAGCTCTGGGACATAGCGCGCTATCCACACTCAGATCAGTACAAAACTGATTGGATTTGGGTGGTTTGTCGAGAGCTTTGGGTATAGGGGCTCTAATTAGAGTATAATAGACCTAAATTGACAACAAATGGTTAGTCTATGATAGGTGTTGGTTACCCTGGGAGAGAATTATTGACTCGAAAAGTTAGGAAATTGGATGGGAACTTAAACCCGAGGTAAGTACGGATTTGCTTATTTATCAATATTGCCTGGCTATTTAGTGTATTTAGCTCATATAGCTATTGAGATGGAATGGTGGGATTATGTACACTGTGATGGTTTTTCTAATGAACATAAAACGATGTCTAATGTGATTCACGAGAGTAACTCCTCAGGGCTGAGACTAGGTTGTATAGTTCTTGGGGTTGATCTCCCGGTCTATACGTAACTCATACTCAGTTTATAGGTTGCGTGGGTTACATATTCACTAGAGGGTTTAGGATAGAACCATTGGACATTAATCGATTGGCTAGACATCATAACGGCCATTATGTTAGTCTAGCACTCGTATTAATAGTGCCGATAGGTAATCGACCCTAGTTTTATAAATAAAAATGGGGAATCACAATGTAATAGTCCAAAATATTGCATCTAATTATATATTGAATTTATATGATTTCCATATTCTTGTTAAATATTATTGTGCATGTTCTTATTGCATGATATTCTTGTTTACAATATGGAATGTTGATGAGTAGTGTGGATCCTTGCTTACTGAGCAAGTTGGAGCGCTCACCCAAATTAACTATTTCGGGTTCACGATTCGACTAAAGAGAAAGAGAAGATTTAGGAGTTTCATGTCTTCTCTTTGATGTAATGAACCTTCTTGTGTTTATACACTATGTTTGACTTATTTTGATGTATATAAACAGGGTTGGGGAGATTTATATATGGATTCAGGTTTTGATAAACTTTGTATTTCTGTATATTTGTATATATCGAAAAAGTTTTAAATTTTCCGCTGCGTAATACTTTGATTTATTATTTCGATATGAATATACAGGTTGAGTTTATCAGGTATAAACGGAGAAACTGATGGCTCTAGTTAAGTCTTGCAGGATTAGCGGGCTTAATTAGGGTTTCAGGTCGGGCATTTTCCCTAATCGGGACAAGGGATGTCACGAGATTGGTTTATCTTTTTCGGTACCTTGCTCTTTAAAAACAAAATAGTAGTCCCTGAAAACCATGCTATTAAGACTTCATTACTAGAAGAAACACATCAGTCAAAGTTCTTGATACATCCAGGATGTGACAAAATGTATTATGACCTTAAATGCTAATATTGGTTCAAAAGTATGAAATGAGAAATAGCTGAGTATATTTCAAAATGCCTTAATTTTCAACAATTTAAAGCTGAACATAGCCGACCCGCCGAATTGTTACAGCCTCTACCAATAGGTAAATGGAAATGGGATAATATAACCATGGACTTCATTACCGTGTTCCCACAAAACTACCAGGGATATGACACAATATGGGTAATAGTTGATTGACTAATGAAAACAGCCAGGTTCTTACCTATAAAATTCTTTGACACCCCCGCTAGTCTAGCAGATGTGTATGAAAAAGAAATCTTATAATTCCATAGTATTCCTCTAACCATTATCTCTGATAGGGATCCTAGATTTACCTAAAAATTTTGAAAATCTTTTCAAAAACATATGAAGAAAAAACTTACCATGAGCTCGACATATCATCCACAAACAGACGGGCAAAGTGAACGAACTATCAAGATTTTAGAGACATGCTCAAAGCTTACATAATCGACTTTTAGGACGGATGGAGCAAACATCTCCATTTAGCTGAATTTGCATATAATAATAGCTACCAAACAAGCATTGGAATGGCTCCATATGAAGCATTATATGGTAGGCCATATCGATCTCCAACGTATTGGTTAGATAAAGAAGATAAGGTACTTGTTAGAACCTCAAATGAATGCTAAAATCAACGAGAAAATTCAAATTATACAGAATCAATTAAAAACATCTCATAGTCGTTAAAATACTTGCACAGATCCAGGCCAAAAATCATCAGAGTTTCAAGCTAACGAACTCATCCTTCTAAAAGTAAGCCCTATGAAGGGAATTCAAAGCTTAGAGAAAAAGGGAAAGTTAGCTCATCGGTTCATCGATCCCTTCTCTATCGTTAAATGAATTGGAGAAACAACCTACAAATTATATCTTCCTCTAGCATTGGGAAAAATACATGATTTTTTTCATTTGTCCATATTAAAAAAATATAAATTCGACTCCTCCTACATTATTCAATGTGATGATCTATATCTAGAATCAGACTCCTCCTATCAATAATAACCAATTCGTACACTAGACAACAAGATTCAACAGCTACGTAATCGTCAAATATAATTAGTAAAATTTATGTGGCAACGCCATTCGACGGAAGAGGCAACCTGGGAATTGAAGTGCGAAATGCAAAAGTTCTACCCACATCTATTCATCTAGACATATGCATCACTTCATGCATATGAATATATTAGTAAATAAAATATATTTGCAGGTACCTACAAATGGGAAAAAAAAGAATGACATAAAATTTTCTCTAAGCCATAACGACTACTATGTTGGGGGGACCCAATATTACAACCCCTCAAAGCTCTTAAAGTCCTGCACATCCAATTTTCATAAGTAGTGACGAGAAAAACCAAGATAATAAGGAGGAAGTGCCGCCAATACTTAACGGAATTGAATCTGTGGCATTTACTACTGCTCCACAACACTTAGAAATTTAGGATCAAATGCCATCATATGATCTTACTACATGGTTGAACTATGGAATGTACAACTTAGCTTAATCCAATAAGTTGACGACCGCACCCCAATATTATGGGGATCAGAAGAACATACCATCATGTGACCTCGACTCATGGATATATTATGGAGCATACAACCTCGGTAGCTATGAAATAACCGAAAAATTTGATGAGAGCATGTTTTTATAGGAGATTCAGATGAGGAATTCGCAAACTTCTTCAGTCTGTTCAAAGATCCAATGATAGAAATATTTTTGCCAGTGCCATACGATCTCATAGAAAACTATGTTCTTCCACCCGAACCAGAAGCTTTGCCATAAAGTACAGTGAACTTTGAAGAGCTTATTGCACTACAAGAAAAAATAAACAACAACAAACTAATCTGTTGTTGAATTGGTACGGATTTGTTGCTAAGGGACTCAACAACGAGATCAGCAACATATCGAGGTGTTGCTAAAGTCTTTGTCGCAGAGATAGAAGTTAGCAACAGATTTTGGATCTGTTCTTTCGTTCAAAGAACAATTTGTGACATTTGTGGCCAATCATTGTTGTTGAACAAATAATGAAAAAAATCTGTTGCGATTGGAAAAGGAGGTTTTGTTGCAAATCATTTGCTTGGCTTGATTTGCACAATCAAGACGAACGGATGTTATTCTTGATGCTGTTGCAAATTTAAACAGATCAGTGAATCAATGATATTTTTGGCCGATCAGAATCAAATAACAGAACAAGTCTATTGTTGATTTGCACAATCCAGCAAACCATTATCTGTTCTTGATCTGTTGCAAATTTTTGGAATAGTAATTTTAATAAA
The DNA here is from genome assembly GCA_039657325.1 of Stephania cephalantha. Lineage (NCBI taxonomy): Eukaryota > Viridiplantae > Streptophyta > Magnoliopsida > Ranunculales > Menispermaceae > Stephania > Stephania cephalantha. The sequence continues at coordinate 43,006,318 of CM077576.1, forward strand.
AAAATTACAATTCACGTAAATAGTAAATGAAATTCTACTTGTGATAAAATCTGTAAAAAATAAATTTTCTATTTGCAATTAAAACTAAATTTGAATAATTGTTTATATATTATCAAAATTTGACAAAAAATATATACAAAATGTGGAGATTAACATTTCATAATTAACTAGTAGTATATTATATACTACTAGATGAACATTATCCACCAAATACAAAATACTACACTAACCGACCTTCCAACACAAATTAATTTACATATATATCTACAATGTCAATCCCACACCCTTACTCAATTGTGTCACCGATACAAGATAGACACTATACAATTTGGAGTGCGTGTCCTATCCAAATCCTGAAAATGAAAAGGAATAACTTGAACAATATTCGAAACGCAATCAAAATATTCAAACACAAATGAAATAATTCTAAAATTAAGCCTTGCTCATCGACCTCATACATAAAAGATCGACACATTGACACACTAAAATTTCCAACTCAAAAGGGAATGAAAGAACTTCCATACATGACATTCCATGCATTTTTTTCAATTTCTATTATGTATATAGAAGCATGAGAACAAATCTCAAAATATGTCACTAGGTTATGTGTTGGGTTGCATGGAGGACAAATCTCTTAATTTATGCATGTAAGGGAATTTGACAAAAAATTCAAAATACATGCATGTATACAAATCGTATAAAAGTCACTCAATAATCCATATAGCTCATGTATGTGATTCTAACTCGAAAATTATGAAACTATAATCATCATGGATGATTCAAATTCAAGGTATATTTGAAAAAGTTATTTTATTTTAATAATAATATCCAACCTTAGATGCCTAGTCACCTTTTAGAAATAATATATTACATAGAAAACATACTTAATATATAATTAAACAAAGATTTATATAGTCTAGTTGCAATTACAACTTTATTTTTGAAATCCATTGCAATTACAACTTAACTAATTACTTAATGACTTATTGACCATAAAAGATATTACTTAATCAACCGACTAATCACAAACAAATGACGAAGATCGTTTACTTGGAAAACATGGCGTACTACGGTTGTCTTGAAGGCACTGTTAACTTACCCCATAATACTAAATAAATCTATTTTTTTTTTCATAAGAGACGTCCAACTTTTTTAATTCAATGAATCACATATAATACTAAATAAATATTCAAAATAGGGAATGGACTTTTGAATATAATCCTAAGTAAATTTTGAAAAGTCCTATTTTATAACAATAGTGCCTACAAGAAACTTGTCTTAAACAATATATAAAGCATTTGTTGCCAACAAGTATGGCAGAAGTATCTTAACAAGGATGATTAATTGTTGCACTGAATCTCGGGCTTGCTTGGTTACACAAGGGTTTCCTAATAAAAGAAGTTACTAACATCATATAGAGTTGACTCGCAGAACAATATATATTTGGTAGATAATCTTATATTGTTATGTTTGTTGTGAGGTGTCCGCTTACTCCAACAAACATTGAATCCCATGTCAAGTATTTTCTCATTTTTTCAACAGAATCGAGATTCACTTATTAACATGTTATATGTGGGCATTGACGATACCAAATCTAGGGATATATGTGTGTACGTGGAGTGTTCACTTGATATTCTACGTTAAGTATCACTATAATGCCAATATTAAACTATGTATGCCATGCACATTTATTTAAGGCGTACGTAATAGTTTATGGAAAACATAACAAACTAAACTTACAATATTAAACTATAATGCCAATATTAAACTATGTATGACATGCACATACCAAAGGAATCTCTAAAACTTGCAACTCAATTGGTGAGGTAAGTTTGCCTCCTTATGCAACACCCATATCAAACGTCACCTAGGTGCACATACCGCAAAAATGAAGTAATCACATCGACTCCAAATCTAGGGATATATCTTTGTTTAGCAACAAAAAATTACACATTGGTCGCGTTGTCGCGTTGTCGCTACGTTCGAACCATAGATATATAAATTTTGGTAGTCATATAAAATCAAAAATCAACAAAAATAGCAAAATAGATTTTCAAGAAAATGCAAACCGCAAATGATACCCGAAACTTCGATCAAGGAGGAGCCGATCGAAAGCGACCAATGGCTGCGGAGGAGAGTCGGGCCGAAAGCAACGGCACGTAGGCGGGCCCAACCAACAGCGGCGGGTGAAGATTGCGAAGGCGACCAGCGAAGCAAAGCGGCGCGGCGGCGGCAAGGCGCGGTGTTCGATCTCGCGACGGCGCGTAGTCCTAGTACGGCGGCGCTAGCCCGAAAGCAGCCAGCGCGCAGGACTGGACGAAACGGCGCGACGCAGGGACGAAGGGCAATGGCGGCGCTTGAGGGACCGAGCAATGGCGGGCGAGGGACCGAGCACCGTTGTCGCGAGGTCCGGCAATGGCGGCCGTGCACGCAGAAGGCGAGCGGATCTGCAGTGCGGCTCGCTGCACGCAGAGGCGGATCCGGCGACGAGGAGCGGCGGAGCCAGCGGATCTGGAGAAGGAGGAGGCGACGGCGACGATCTAAGTAGGGGATGCGGGCGGCGACAACAACGCGGCGGTGGTGGCGCGCGGCATGACGACACGGCCACGGCAGCGAAAGGTGCGCGGCACGGCCAACTCGACCGAGCGCTGACGGCGGTGGTGCAGCGTTGGCGACGACGACGGTCTCTGCGAAAGGTGCGTGCGAAATGGTTTTGCAGTGACGATCGAAATGGGTTTGGAGGGAGGAGGAGGAGAGAAAATGGTTTGTTAAAACCATTTAGATATTAGTGACAAATCAGCAACAGATTAATCCGTTGTGTCGACGTGTTTGTTGCTATTTTGTTCCTGATCAGCAACAGATCAAAATCTGTTGCTGATCTGCCTATGTGGCATTTGTTGCTATTTTGTTGCTGATCAGCAACAGATCAAAATCTGTTGCTGATCAGCCTACGTGGACAGCTTACATGGCATTTGTTGCTATTTTGTTGCTGATCAGCAACAGATCAAAATCTGTTGCTGATCAGCCTACGTGGACACTGGCAGTCTGTTGCTGATTTGTCGTTGTTCAGCAACAGATCAGCAACAAACTATATATATAATGCATTTGACTTGCATTTGCATTATATTTCGTCACTCCACATGCCGCCACCACCGTCGCCGTCGTCGTCGCCGCTCCGTCCATTGGGTGGGATCATACAGGTCTATTTTTAAAATCCTTCTAAGGTAATCTTAGTTGTGAGACCTCGAAAAAAAAAAAATTAAGAGAAACTAGGGGATTTGGTTAAGGGTTAATTAATTAAGACAACTTCGACAAAAAAAATAAAAATAAATAAAAGAACACAAACTTAATTACAGGGAAATTAGCTTCATTGGAAAATTAATTGATTGGAGAATAAATAATTATATATACACATAATCCCTTGAAAATTCATGATTTAATCAAAATCATGATGATTTCTCAACTTTATTTAAGGGAAACACATTGTTTCACGCTTTGCATATTACTTTTCTTTGGCTATATAAAATAAAATCTCATTCATATCAAAACTAAAACAAAAAAAAAATTCTTCAAGTGCTCTTCGAATTCGCACAAACGCGCAAAATGATGAAGTCAATATATCAATTGAAATTGAGAGATATCTTCAAATTAAATTAAACTATACACTATATATATATATATTTAATGAGAATTGAAAGCGCTATACTTACCTCTAGCCAAATACAAACAATACTAATGATCATGAAGAGATTTAAAAGGAAACATCACAGCAAAACGTCCTCCCGACCCTTTAAGCCTGAAAGTTGCCATGTATATATGCGTGATGATGATATGATATATACGTGAAGCAAGGTACTTTTGATATCCACTCTATTTCTTCGTTAATTACTAATTAATTAATGGAATCTATATATATTTTGTATAAATGTTAGACATACATATATGTAAGATAATTATGTGGACATCATGTTTTAATTAGTTCCTGCGTTGCATTGATTTAACGCTATCTAATTAAAATAAATAAAATAATAAAACCTCGCTTTCTGTGAAGTTTGCAAAATATCTATAGACACCATATCATGCTTATCACTACTAAAAATTTATTATGCACGCTCGACACGTGTCGGTGGACATACGTTTTTGATACCCACGGAGAATAGAATGAACAAAAAAAATTAAAAAAAGTAAATCGTCATGATCGCTAGTTTGCTTCTCTCGTATTAATTGATGTTTAAGATGCTACCAAAGATGAATATCCTCTATCGAGAAATCCATAACTCGTTTTTAAAAATGAAAAAAATTTTATGTTCTCCTTAAAAACTCTACAATACCGAGAAACCTAACTATTTTTCTAAAAATGAAAATTAGGCTACAACCACGCTAATTTATCTAAATTTTTTAAAATTTTCAAAATTATTTTAGAAGTTGAAAATTCATTACAATATTTTACTTTGAATAAGTGGCAAATACCGCTGCATAATGCAATAATTGCGACGCTTCTCATGATCGATCGTCGATAAATGACGACGGTGGTGGCGGCGGATTTTAAACGCTGACGATGCGGTGGTAAATGGAGTTTGCGAGGACGAGGAGGAGAGCCTCTGGTTTGAAAAAACCATTTAAAATTTAGTGACATATCAAGACAACTAGTCTCATTCTTGATTTATTTGTTGCTAATGCATCGTCGATCGATCAATGACAGTTAGCAACAAATTAGTCTGTTCTTGACAATCTGTTCTTGATTTATCGTGATCAGCGATCACGAAATATAATTTGTTGCTTGATCAACGATGAACATACTATGTCTGTCATTTGATCTATGATATATCAGTAGCGATCCGACACATATTTAGCTACTGATCGAGCGACAAACTAGGTTCTCAGTAGGTGATCTGTCACGATCTGTCACAAAATGGGCGGGAAATTAATGGCGGGAGAAATCAAGCATGAGATCGGTGACAAAATACAATTTGTCACAAATTTTGTCACAAATCATCAGCGATTTGTTGCTTTTTGGTCAAACGAGTCAAACTATCTATCTCGATCTGAACCTATTCTTGATTTATTGTTGTTTAGCAACAGATTGATCTGTTGCAATGTTTTGATGCTATTTCACATTTTTCTTGTAGTGTTGTTGATAATTCTTCTAGTTCTGATGAGATAATATTTGAATCTTACGAAGCCGATAATGAGAATCAAGAAGAAAATGCATCAATAGTGGAAACTCTAGCACAGGTAGCAGATATCCTTACCTACTTTTGTGAAATTTTGAGGACGAAATTTTATTTTATAGAGGGAGAATGTGACACCCCAAATACTTTATACCTTAAAAAACACAAATAAACATTCCTAAAACTTAATAAAAGATTGATAACAGATAGGGAATGAGAAGCCTCTTGGACATTATGGTTGATAACGATCCGTAACGTCTTAACTTCGTTGTTAAGAAAAGAATAGAAGATTATTCATTCCTTATCTTAAAATCTATGATTGAAAAAATGTTTATTCTTAAGAAATGAGTAAGAAGTTTCATTAACATTATGATTGACAACGACCAGTTAACATTACGAATAAGTCATAATCGAAGAATCTTTATCTTTATCTGATCATTATGATCGATAATGATATTTAATAGTTTCGTTTATACGAATCATTATCTTTTATCATGTCATTATGACAGATAGTGACCTTAAGACTATTCTCATTATAAATAGGAGAATCGATTCAACATTAACGCATCCTTTCAGTCTTCGTTTCACTCCTTATTAATTATAGAAGGAACTCAACGAAATTCTTGTTAGCTACTACATAAGATAATTTTCTTGTTACATGTTGTCAATTCTTTATATATGTCCTAACATTGACACTCTTATTACCTTGATATTATATTGACTATCCACATGTAAGATTCAAGCTGACGGGCTACCCTCAGTCCACCGGTATAGTTATTATGGTCCCCCAGATTTAGTCATGTGTCGACGGACGCTTTAAATTATATTAGTGGCCATAGTGCAGTTTTAAGCCTTAAGGCAAAATTGAGGGCCCATCGGTGTGTTACTAATCGATATTTATTAATGTTTGGTAATATATGTTGTTATTGTTCTACTATATATTTTGCATTAACAAAGTGTAATTAAGGAATTATTGAGTTGTTGGCTCATTAGATCTAACAATTTCAGGTACCGTACAACTCAGCTATAGAAAATGAATCCAGAACAAGTCAGGAGTTGACCATATTAAATAAATAATGTATAGTCTCTAATGTAAAATACCTAGTAGTGACGAAGAGTGTAAGAGTGTGTTTTGTAATATTAAGGAATATTGTAAACTCATTATAAAAAATAAAAAATGAGTTTTATATTATTTTTTCCCCGATATTCAGTTATACTCGGTACTGACCTTGAAGGCAGTCCATCCTGATCTTACGAGTATCTCAATATCGGGGTGTGACACAAATCTTCAAAGCGAATATTATAGTAGTTATATGTTTTTTTGAATAAGTATTAGTAGTAAATTTAAAAGTATATTAACTCGCTCCTATTTTTTCTTGGTTCTATATTGAATGTTGTTATATTGAATGCATTGAGCCATTTGACAAAAAGAATATTAAGCCATTCGTGATAAATAAACTTTCAATTATTTTTTTTGAAAAAACATAGAAATTTCATTAATCGTTCATGACTAGATACATGACTAGACATAGAATCAATTGCCTAAGAAAAGTACATTAATTTATTAATCATATTTGTTCAAAAGAGATGCTACTAGTTTGGCCATGAATGCAATTGTGAAATTGAAACAATGTGGCACAAAGACTGTTCTCTACAACATTTAGAACACATGACAATACACAAACTCTACTAGAACCATGTAATGAATAATAAGACTTCCAATAAGGGAAGAAAACTTAAGACTTCTAAAAAGTGAAGACAAATGAAAACATTCCAACTAGAAAAGGACAAATTAATTGTAAAATGAAAAAACTAAAGAAAATACCAACCCGTTTGTTGTACAAATCCACGCTCAATCATTGAGGAAGATGTATTGGAATAAGGATGAAATAAATCTTCACAAATCTGACTAGATATGCAGCTTATTGGATGAATAAAATGCAAAAAGATGTGATTAAAACCACCGCTGATCGAAAAGGAGGATTGGCGGTGGTTCAAGATCAAAAATCACAAAGGAGAATAAAAAAAATTAGGGTAGCAGGTGGCTCTTCCACTTATATCAATATAGTTTGATAAATTCCTATTTCAGTCTCAGTTTAAAAAGAGCTCAACTTTTACATGTCCATTGTAATTTTTTTTCTTTTTGTTTTAAATATTCATTGTAATAATTTGTCGAGTTGGCCTCGAAGGGGTGTGACGTTGTCACAAATAAATGAGCATTATAAGTCCATAACTCTGATTGATACGAAGTCTCAGGTTTCACCTATTGAATTTTTAAATAAAATCTTTTCAAAACGATAACTATACTACATTCTTTTATTTTATTTTGTTTTTTTTTATTTATATATTTTTTGAGGAGTTGGGGTGCTAACTAACTTCAATAAGATTAGTTTTTCTTGAAATGAAATAGAAATTTCATTAATCATCAATGACTTGATATATGACCAAACATGGAATTAATTGTCCTAATAAAAGTACACTGATTCGCAAATCCTATTTGTTGAAAAGAACATCTATTTGTCATGAATTTGGTTATGAATGCAATTGTAATAATGAAACAATGTGATAATCAATTATTGTTTTCTATAAACATTTGAAACATATGACAATGCACAAACACTACTAGAACTAGATAATGACAAATAAAACTTTCAACAAAGGAAAGAAAACCTAAAACTTCTTATAAAGGGAGGACAAAATCAAAACTTCCAACTAGGAAAGTGTGACGGCCCTAAACTCCGAGGCAAACCAGGTATCGCCACGTTGCCAGACACGTAACCAAGCATGCCACATCACCGCACACTTATCTTTGACAGCCCGTGACCTAAACCGTTGTACGTATCTTATTCGCCTTAACTTAGTATTTATGGATGTTTTTATGAATATTTACATTAAATTAACTAAGTTAAGTTGTTCGCGATTTAATAAATTAATATAAGTTGAATATCTAAACGGAAGTCTTTGAAGCGTGCAAATATCGTAAAATGAAAAGTTTGCATTTTATAAACAACTATATAGTGTGGAAACCCGGCATGAGATATCATGTATATTAAAGAGCGACAAAAGTACAAAAGATGAGCATATACATGTATTAGGTATACAAGTCCTCCCAAAAACTCCATAAAAGTAGTAAATAAATACATACAAACACCTACGCAAAAAGTTGATGGGGTTCTCCTAGCTCAGAGGTAGTCGTCTAAGACCCCATCGCCCCGGCTTGTCGTAGGATCTGCGATTTGTCACCAAGAACAATGACAAATCCCAGTGAGTAAATCCTAGAGAACGTTAACTAATATTCGCGAAATCCAATAAAACGGCTACAATTCATGCAATTTAAATAAGGAACAAGAATAAAGTAATCACATGAAAATAAGTTGTTGAGAAGTCGAATTTGGACACGAGTGTAGCGTGACAAAGAACCCTGGTCGACATCCGGGAATCGTCTTAGCTAAATCGAGATAAACCCATGACGATCACCTCGCCAAACATCTCACGATTGAATGAGAGGAACCCATGAACGGGAGAACCCCATCCAAACATCTCTCGAGAGGAACCCATGACGAAGACTTAAGTCTTTGTCAAACATCTCTCAACCTATGGGTCTCGCGAAAAATAATCATCGCATAGCCTAACATGGCCAATTACTCGAATAGCGCGGGGTAGCTAGCCCCGGGGTGTGAGTATGTGCCATGCCCGACCCCGTCGACAAACACACATACACACGTGGGAGTCGATGAACAAAATTGGATAGCAATAAATAGCACAATGGGATAATTGAAATGTAAGATAAAGCAAGTACCATAAATGAATTTTAACTAATTTTCTCGTGGGTTTACTTACCTCAAACAATTGTAAATCACCCTCAAAAACGTCCCGCACACGCTTCGAGATGCACACCCGGCACCCGACTATGATCTCCTAAGTCCCTGGTGTCCAATTATATCATTTTGATTATTTTAGAGTCACATTAAATGAATTTATAATATGTGACCAAAATTTGTAATTTTTATTCCAACAAAAGTTTAATTTTTGGCACACTTTTCGGATTATACCGGGGTGCCAACCACCCGAAAAAGTCTCGGAATGATTTTTCTAGCTTTCTTCTAATTGTTTATATTTTTCTAGAATTTCTCATAATTTTTATCTATTTTAGCTATTTTTTATCTATTTTCTGTTATTTATTTTATGTAAAATCAGTTTTTATTTAATTTTCTTAATTAATTAATTTTTTTTTAAAATATGGGATAGTCAAGGGTTTAATAAGTCGCATCACATGTCACATAACACCTACCTATCACATCACCCCATACCACCACTCACTTTTCTCTCTCTTGTTTTTCTCTCTCATCTCTTAACAAACCTACACTTCTCTCCCTCCCAACCGATTTTCATCCTCTCGCCCGGATTGACCGGGTCTAACCGGATTGACCAGGGTCAAGGTCGTCTCGGCCTTTATAGGTTTGGGTCGGGTTGACCCGGCCCATAAGCCATGGGCCGTGGGGGTAGCCTGTTCAATTTTCGTCTCTTCTCTAGAGACGGAATTGTCTCTGGAGAAGAGACCATGACTTTTTTTATTTTTATTTTTTTTAATCTAGAAAAAACAATAACAATATTTATAACAATATCAACAACTAACATCAATAGCAACCATCCAACACCACACCATTAAAGCTCCTAAACTTCTTCAAAAACTCAACAACATTAACCACTCACCTTGGTCTATGGAGGTCGTCGCAGAGTCGCCAAGAGGGAGAGACTCGCGAGAGAGGCGATGTGACCGTGGAATGCGAGGAGAGCTTGGTGAAGGAGATCTTGGTGAGGAAGAAGATTGATAATGGAGGCAATGTGGGAGGGCGAGAGGATGAAAATCGGTTTGGAGGGAGAGAAGTGTAGGTTTGTTAAGAGAGGAGAGAGAAAAGTGAGTGGTGGTATGGGGTGATGTGATAGGTAGGTGTGATGTGACATGTGATGTGACTTATTAAACCCTTGACTATCCCATACACCCGCGTTAAATATACCTCGCGACGTCACACCCGCGTTACACGCACCCCGCGACGTTGCACCCTGTCGTCACTACCCGAGCACAACGCGACTAATAAACTATCAACTAGTGCGACGCGAATTAAATAATAATACAACAATTAATCATGCATCACACAAAAATAACTATTAATACCTTAGTTGACGTTCCCTAGACTTTTCGGCAGTGTCCACGTGGGTCCGAGCTACATGTCCTAATCTAAAATTAATAACTTAATTAAGATTAAATAACGCGGGCCGTTACAATCTTCTCAACTAAAAAGAATTTCGTCTCGAAATTCAAACTTAAGTAATAAGTTCACCTTGAAACAGTTGGAGGTATCGCTGTCGCATTATAGACTTTCGCTCCCAAGTCGGTCCTTCGTTATTATGATACTGACATCGAACGAGTACTAATGGTATTTTGTTCCTCCCGAGAGTCTGTACCTCTGCGATCCACTAGTCTCGATAGGGTGTTCCTCGTACGTCACATCTGGTCTAACCTCGATCCTATTCATATCGACCATCGGTCTCGGTCCTGATCTAGCCAGCTGTAACATCGAAATATGGAAAACATTATATCGACTCGACAATCTCAATTGATAAGCGACCTCCCCAACTCGTTTCTCAATCTAAAACGGCCCAATAAATATTGGTGCTAGTTTCCCTTTGATCTCAAATCTCTGATGACCCTTCAATAGAGAAACTTTCAAATAGACCCAATCATCAACCTCGTAGCTCAACCCATCGCGGTACTTATTCGCATACTTCTTTTGTTTGTGATTGGCAGCCAACAACCGTTGACGAGTCAGTCTCAACTTCTCTGTATGGTCCACAACAATCTCAGGCCCCACGGCTTCTATATCCTCGGGTTATGACCAACAAGCCGGGTACAGAGCCTCAAATGGTGGCATCCCAATACTGGCCTGATAGACCCACCAAACTACAACACATAAGCCCTAAGCATATCCTCGAGTATCTGTATCAATCTCTGATTATCCGTTTGTCTTGAGGATGGAATGCAGTGCTAAACTGTAATTTAGTACCAAACTACTCCTGCATAGCCTGCCACAATGATGATGTAAGACGACTATCCCGGTCTGAAACAATCGAAATCGATACTCCGTGCAATCGTACAATCTCTCTCGAATAATATTCTCAACTGTGTAAAGTTATACTTCATAGAAACTGGTAGGAAACGAACTAATTTCGTCAACCTGTCCACGATCACCCATATCGGATCGTGTTTCTGCAAAGTCTGCGGTAATCCACAAATGAGATCCATCGTAATGTGTTCCTATTTCCACTAAGGGATTGGCAGTGGCTGCAATAACCCTACAGGCCTCATGTGCTCAGCCTTAACCTGCTGGCACACGTCACAACCCCTAACATAGGCGCTGACGTCTGCCTTCATCCCTGGCCACCAAAATAATCGTCGCATATCATGATACATTTTCATCCTGTCAGGATGCACTATATACCGGGACTTGTGAGCCTCCTCGAATATCTCATTGTATCTCTGCCACTGCTGGAATCCATAACCTCTCTCGGTGCCTCAAACATTGATCCACTGACTCGCTCCAATCTAGATGAATGGGACTACGAGCCATCTCACTAAATCTCGAGTACATCTCGTCAGCCCTCTGACACTCCAACACTCGCGGAATAGAAATAGACGGTACCCCAATCTGTCCACAAATCTGTGCGTCCGCTATAGCAGGAACCTCTATCAAACTCAGTGTTGTTGCCGCCTCAAATAAACCATATTCGTGCATCATATGGTAGACAATTGTCTCAGAATCTGGTCCTCTCATACTCAATGCATCTGCTACGACATTTGCCTTCCCAGCCGATATTCGATGGAGAAATCGTAGTCCTTCAGCAACTCTAGCCAACGTCGTTGTCTCATGTTCGTATTTCTGAGTGAATAAATATTTAAAACTCTTACGATATGTAAACAATGTGAACCTCTCACCGTAGAGGTAATGTCTCCATACCTTCAGTGCAAATACGATTGCTACAAGCTCCAAGTCGTGCACTGGATAGTTCCTCTCATGGGTCCTCAACCGTCGGGATAGGTAGGCGATTACGCTATTTCCCTGCATCGGTACACAACCTACCCATGTGCCGCAAGCGTTAGTATGAACTGTCAATCCCTTGCATGGCTCGGCAATACTAGTAATGGTACAGTAGTCAGTCTCATCTTCAACTGTGTAAATGCATCCTCACGCTCCTTTGACCAATAAAAAAGTATGTCTTTCTTGGTCAATTTGGTCATCGGCGCGACGATCTTCAAGAAGTCCTTCACAAATCGCCGATAGTAACCTGCCAACCCTAGGAAGCTCCTGATGTCAGTTACTGTCTCAGGTGTCGGCCAATCGATGAATGCATGAATTTTACTCGGGTCCACTGAGATACCTCTGTCACTGATCACGTGTCCCAAAAACTTGACCTCTTACCGACCTTAGCATACAGTTTGTGCTCTCTCAATGTCATCAATATATGTCTGAGATGTTGCCCGTGATCTTCACGAGCCTTGCTTTAGATCAATATGTCATCAATGAAGACTATGACGAATCTATCCAAGTACGACTTCAATACTCTGTGCATCAAGTCCATGAACATGGTCGGTGCATTCGTCAGTCCGAACGACATCACTGTAAACTCAAATAACCCATATCTGGTGTTGAATGCAATCTTGGGTATGTCTCCATCTTGAATCCTAAGCTGATGATAACCCGATCTTAAGTCGATCTTATAGAAGAAACGGGCTCCGGCCAACTGGTCAAACAAATCTTGATCTTAGGCAAAGGGTAACGATTCCGTACTGTCACCTGGTTAAACTTTCGATAGTCAATCCACATCCTCAAGCTACCATCCTTCTTTTTAACGAACAGGATCGGTGCTCCCCATAGTGATGTGCTTAGGTGTATAAACCCCTTCTTCTCCAAGTCTTCCAGTTGAGTCTTCAACTCATCATGCTCCTTCCGTGCCATCCGGTACGGTCTGCTAGCTATCGGATGTGTGCCCGACACTAACTCAATAACGAACTCAATATTAGGAGTGTACTAACTGTAATCGGTGCTAACCCTAACTCATCAACCATACGTCTAGAAATAAATGATATTGTGGAACCAAAATCAATAAGTGTATGCATAAAATGACCGCAAATCGAAATCATACCATCGACGAGCTGTTTGGTTGCCTCGCGGTCTGACTATACTACAGCATGTACCCGCTCACTAGCCTGAACTGGTGGTGCTGCAATCAGTGCTATTGAAACCATCGGACATTCTTTCTTAATGTGTCCAGGCTGTTTGCATTTGAAACAAGTAAGAGGCATGTGTCCTGACCCCTGGCCCTGACCATTGTCTAACCTCTGGCCCTGACTCTGACCTTACTGTCTTTGGTCCCTGCCTCCCTGATCTTGGGTCGGTCTATGTCCATGTCGCTGTGCATAACCACTACCTGACAGCTATGCTGATTGTGCAGGTACTATCGCATGGGAAATGACTGCATGGTGATAATCATGTCTAGGCCTCTGTCCTCGTCTATCTCGGTGATCGATGATCCTCTTCCCTTTCCTGTCAGACCTGGTGCCTCGTTGGGATAACCCCGATGCCAACTGTGGCATGGGCATCGCGACGCGAAAGAGAATATATGTCTCATGGGCTAAGGCCTTCTCATAGATCTCCTGCAGTGTACGAGCTCCGCCTGATACTACTGCGCTCACGATCTCATCTCTAAGCCCAATTCCAAAGTAGTGAACCTGATCGCGATCTGTAGAAGCCAAGTCCCCAGCGAACTGTAATAGGTAGCGAAACCTCTCCATATACTGGACCACTATGCGGTTACCTTGCCTAAGACACAAAACTCATGTCTCAGACGCAACTGTATATCCCTCGGTATGTACTGGTCATAAAAGACATGTCTGAAACCGGCCCAAGTAGTCGGCTCTCCACGAGTCTCAATATGAGCAGTCCACCAAACTCCAGCCTCTCTTCGGAGCATATATCCGGATATCCTGGAGTGAATACTGTCGTGAATCCTCAGAAGATTATGTAATTTCTCATGTGCAAGAAGTCATCTCGCAGCTGCCTCATGGTCTCTACCTCCAGTGAAATATCCAGGCTGAAATCTCTCAAACTCCTTTGTCAACTTAGCCTCGGCTGACAAGGAGGTCTCGAATGGGATCTCCTATGGGGTCTGCAGTGTCACTGCGTGTGTAGATGCGGTGTGATAGCCTCAGTACGAGTCTCAAAAACTATAGTCGGCGTGGTAGTCTCTGCCATAACTGTAGTAACTGGCGTACCTTGAACAATCGGCGCGGCTGCCGTCTCGATGACGCTCGGTGTGATGGCGGTGGTAAGCGTCGCGATAGCCGCTATCTGAGCACAGAGCAAGGCCATCATCTGCTCGAACTGTTAATCGTGTGTCGCGATCCGATCAAGTACACTCTTATCAGTCGCGATAGGTGTAGTACCACTCGTCTGTCCACCATCCTCCGAAGGTGGAGTCGGATGTCCGTCCATGTCGTATCTGCAATAGCGAAGGTCCGTATCAGCCTCGTATACGCATATATACTATTACAAATCAAAATATATAACGTATAAGCCTTGGTACTACCCGCCCCATGTCGCTTCCCAACTAGAGTCTAAGTCGGGATCTTCTGGTTTCCATGTCTAAGTTCATTTGTTAAGTTTTATTCAGTTTCATTAGACTTTTCCCCTAGGTTCACTTAAACCTAGGCTCTGATACCAACTGTGACGGCCCCAAACTCAAAGGCAAACAGGGTACCGCCACGTCACCAAGCATGCCACATCACCACACACTTATCTTTAATAGCCCGCGACCTAAACCTTTGTACGTATCTTATTCGCCTTAACTTAGTATTTATGGATGTTTTTATGAATATTTACATTAAATTAACTAAGTTAAGTTGTTCGCGATTTATTAAATTAATATAAGTTGAATATCTAAGCGGAAGTCTTTGAAGCACGCAAATATCGTAAAAATGAAAAGTTTGCATTTTATAAACAACCCTATAGTGTAGAAACCTGGCATGAGATACCATGTATATCAAAATGCGACAAAAGTACAAAAGATGAGCATGTACATGTATCAGGTATACAAGGCCTCCCAAAAACTCCATAAAAGCAGTAAATAAATGCATACAAACACCTACACAAAAAACTGATGGGGCTCTCCTAGCTCAGAGGTAGTCGCCTAAGACCCCTTGCCCCTACTCGTAGTAGGATCTGCGATTTGTCACAAAAAACAATGACAAATCTCAGTGAGTAAATCCCAGAGAACGTTAGCTAATATTCACGAAATCCAATAAAACGGCTACAATTCATGCAATTTAAATAAGGAACAAGAATAAAGTAAACGCATGAAAATAAGTCGTTGAGAAGTCGAATTTGGACATGAGTGTAGCGTGACAGAGAACCTTGATTGACATCCGGGAATCGTCTTAGCTAAATTGAGAGGAACCCATGACGATCACCTCGCCAAACATCTCATGATCGAATGAGAGGAACCCATGAATGGGAAAACCACATGCAAACATCTCTCAAGAGGAACCCATGACGAAGACTTAAGTCTTCGTCAAACATCTCTCAACCTATGGGTCTCGCGAAAAATAATCCCTGCATATCCCTAACATGGCTAATTACTCGAACAGCGCGGGGTAGCTAGCCCCGGGGTGTGAGTCTGTGCCATGCTTGACCCCGTCGACAAACACACATACACACGTGGGAGTGGATGAACAAAAATGGATAGCAATAAATAGCACAATGGAATAATTGAAATGTAAGATAAAGCAAGTACCATAAATGAATTTTAACTAATTTTCTCGTAGGTTTACTTACCTCAAACAATTGCAAATCGCCCTAAAAAACTTCCCGCACATGCCTCGAGATGCGCACTCGACACCATGTTGGGTGTTGGGATTCATACGCAACGGAGATTACAAAACAGTTTTGACAAAAACCCCAACAGGATCCGAATCTAATTTCATTAAAAACGTTTAAACCATGAAAAACTTAATCATACCTCAATCGCAATATACCTTTCGAAGGTTGATCGATCTCTAAGCGCTGCCAACGACGAACGTCCTCTATCACCACTCCACACACGAACGGCGACCGAGATTTGAAGTGCTAGCTTCGAGAGAATACCAAACCTTTTTGTTTCTCTCCAAAACGATCCAGAGCATACCAAAAACCCTAAGTCGTTTCTAAAACGAAAATAGAGTTTCGGCATTTTTTTCTTTCGTACCTGTGTTCTAACTTAAAGCGTCTATTTATACAACCCTTGTATATAGACGGTTAAGTAAATTACACATATACCCTTACTTAAAGAAGTATAAGTGTAATACACCACAAGGACATTTCCGTCATGAATTTTATCATATAAAATTCATTTTTCTGAACCATCTTAAAATCTCGCAAAACCATTCTTAGTGTGCGACCCAATAGGCTCATACAACGTTGCGATGTACCAAAACACATTTTGGTATACAAGTCATAAGCGATCTCTAGCAAGACATTATGACTACCCAAGTTGTACGAATATCAAATCGATACAACCTAATCAATAGTGTATATAACATCCTTTTGTCACACGATATCCTTTTGATCAAACATAAGGCATGGAATTGTCATCCAACATGTTCAATCGTACTAGTCTCGATCTCTAGGTAGATCTGAAAACATCCAAGTGACATTGATCAATATCAATTCACTTAGACTAGGCCTTTTAACATCTAACACATCGAGGGATCCACTAGATATCTCTTTTATATGATAGTGACAAATTTTATCTCGATTACACAACTTCATCACATTGCTCACACAGTAACCAATCACAACCTTTATAATCGTCCGGTTAAAGACAACATTTGATTGTGTCAAATTACCGTGTTCCTAATGTTGAAGTCTCTGGCAATCTCAAGTCAGAGGACTGAAAAATATACCTATCATGAGAAACAACTATGACTTAATCATGTGATGTTCTCATAGCGGGTCGGTCCCAAAGACTTTGTTCCCTAACAAGTACTCGTGATCTTGATTCGTATCCCTATACGTATAATCCTCATATGATCATCAATCAAGACTCACACTAGTCTTAATTCATTATAGTTCCCAGTATAATGATCGACTAGGGACATTTAGGATATTTATGTAAATACCCATGGATCTTATTATAATGTAAACATGCAAATTAATTATAATAAACAGCAAATGAAATCCTTTATTTTATTAACTAAAAGTATTCATAAAGACAGTTAATGGATTGACCTATGGCACATGCCCCATCACACCATACTATGATCTCCTAAGTCCTTGGTGTCCACTTATATCATTTTGATTATTTTAGAGTCACATTAAATGAATTTATAATATGTGACCAAAATTTGTAATTTTATTCCAACAAAGTTTAATTTTTGGCACACTTTTCGGATTATACCGGGGTGCCAACCACCCGAAAAAGCCTCGGAACTCATTTTCCTAGCTTTGTTCTAACTTTTTATATTTTTTGGAATTTCTCATAATTTTATCTATTTTTAGCTATTTTTATCTATTTTCCGTTATTTATTTTATGAAAAATCAGTTTTATTTAATTTGTTTAATTAATTAATTTTTTAAAATATGGGTTGGGCGCGGGTCAGGGTCGGCCCGACCCATTTAGGCTTATGCAGGGTTGACCCGACCCATAGGGCATGGGCCATGGGGTGTTTGGCTACCCCCTTCAATTTCCATCTCTTCTCCAAGACGGAATTGTCTCTGGAGAAGATACCATGAATTTTATTTATTTATTTTTTAATCTAAAAAAAAAAACAATAACAATATCAATAACTAACAACAATAGCAACCATCCAACACCACACCATTAAAGCTCCTAAACTTCTTCAAAAATTCAACAACAACATTAACCACTCACTTTGGTCTACGGAGGTCGCCGCGGAGTCGCCAAAAGGGAAAGACTCACGAGAGAGGCGATGAGACCGTGAAGTGTGAGGAGAGCTTGGTGAAGGAGATCTTGGTGATGAAGAAGATTGATAATGGTGGCAATATGGGAGGGTGAGATGATGAAAATCGGTTGGGAGGGAGAGAAGTGCGGGTTTGTTAGGAGAGGAGAGAGAAGCAAGAGAGAGAAAAGTAAGGGGTGGTACGGGATGATGTGATAGGTAAGTGTGGTGTGACATGTGATGTGACCTATTAAACTCTTGACCATCCCATACACCCGCGTTACGCACACCCCGCGACGTCACACTCGCGTTACACGCACCCCGCGACGTCGCACCCTGTCGTCACTACCCGCGCACAACACGACCAATAAACTATCAACTAGTGCGACTTTAATTAAATAATAATACAACAATTAATCATGCATCACACAAAAATAATTATTAATACCTTAGCTGGCGTGCCCTAGACTTGTCAGTCAGTGTCCATGTGGGTTCGAGCTACATGTCCTAATCTGTAATTAATAACTTAATTAAGATTAAATAATGCGGGTCGTTACAGGAAGATAAAGCTAATTACGAAATGCAAAAATTTAAAGGAGATCATCAATCCAGCAACTACAAAGATCCACAAACAATCCTTGAGAGATATACAACAACAAGAATAGACCAATTTTCATAGATATGCACAAGGGCGGAAACACATTGATGTTAGGGTGCCATGTCCCCCCTCATATATTTTAGTATAGCTAGCATCATGTATACACATACCCATACTTGCCTGATTACCCATTAAATAAATCCCTAGTTGCCTCCCCCTCCCTTCAATCTTTGATTTTCAATTTGAGAAATTATTAGCAGACTAGCTTTTAACGCTTGTTCATTATAGTTCTTTGGTTTTTTCGTCTAGATATTTGCATACATGTATCAAGATGTATCTAAAGAACCATAATAGTTGTGTGATAAGCGAGTTGTCCTAGTATTTTCTTGCTCTGAGCCTTTTTAAGAGAGAAATTTTGGCCCCTTCGAATCGAAGGCTATGTCCGCTCCTGTATATGCAGTTTATTGAATGAATCAAACATGGAAAGATGCGATTAGAACCACCGCCGACAAAAGAAAAGATCAGCAGTGGCTCAAGATCTATAATTATAATGAGGAGCAAAGAAACAAGTTTAAGGTTTGGAACGACCCCAACGTTCACTTCCATAAGATTAGTGAAAACAAAGTAAACTTCAGTAACATTAGTCAAAGCGTCGTTCTAAGTGCACCCATCAAATTTGTAAAAGTAAGCCACAAATCTTTTGGCACTCCAATTTCGTATTTTCCTTAAAATGAAATGACCTAGTTACCCCTCACAACCCCCACAATCCCTCACATGCCACTTTCTCTTATTGTGCACCCCACACAAACTGACAACCCTTCGACTCTGACGATCCCCTTCGATCACCCACGACACAAACTTGCAATTTTGGAGCCCGTTACCATTGTAAGAGTCGATTTCTTCATGCTTTGTGATGGAAAATATTATATTTTTTTACTATTATGTGTGCATTTATAAGGTTTGAACAAAATATTTTTTTTGTCGATCATTATTCGTTTGGGTTGTTTGGTGGTCATTGACCTTACAAAATGGAGGATGAATGTACAAGGGATGCAGATGTGCAAGATGGAGAGATATTTCTTGAGTTTTCCTTCGATTTGTTCCTTTTTGTGTTCAAAACATGGGTTATGCCTCTTGTTTAGCCACGCATGGCAAAATCACATGTTGTAGGTCGGTCATACATGACCGAACAATCTTATATTATATTGTTCAGTCATGCATGACTGAATTATGTATGTTTAGTCAGTCATGAGTGACCAACCCAATACTTGGACATGTGATCCATTTGGGTCGGTCATACATGATCGATCAATCATGTATGGTTTGGTCATGCAAAATCGAAGACCTAGGGCTCGGTTCGTGGAAGGGAATAAGGGTGTCAACGAAGAATCGAATACCTAGTGGATAAGATGCCCTTCTCAACCAATAAGAGTAATTTAAGGCTTCGACATTTATATTGGTGTGTCCTTATCAAAACAATGGGTGCCTAAATCTAGTGGCTTGCCCTTACAAAATTATGGGGTGGAGATAGAGCTTAATCAAATCAAATTAACGAGGTGTTCCGACACAATTATTTTTTTCATTAAAAAAAGGAAGGAAATAGTTTGCGGAGTTATTATGTCCAATCCTCATTTAACAACGTAGATTCTGTTCGTTAAATACATGGAAAACAATTGAGTGACATGCATTCGACATGCTCACACACATTTCCCACACAGTTAGTAATCTTTCGAATCCCGAATCGAGATACGTTCTATCCTATTCTAAACCGCATCCAAAGTACTCCAACAACTGTGTACTAAACACACGTTCCACAAGTACGTCACCCACCTCACACAACAATAATAAACAACAATTAGTATCAGAATCCCAAACAAAAACGTGAAACCACTCTCTTCTCGATCTCTCTCCACACGTCGCAGAGAGGGAGAAAGAGAGAGGGCACGAACTGCGCGAGCTCCAGAACGATTCGGGAAATCAAGGTTCGTTTTCGCTTCTCTAATCTCTTCGATTAGGTGTTTCGATTTCACCATGCTTTGTTAAACGTTGTAATTGATCGATCAAGTCCTTTGGAATCATGATCGTGATGCGCGTTTGAGCGGGTTTAGGGTTTTTGAAATCAATAATTTATAGGGAAGAGTCGTCTAGCTAGTTTGCCTAATTTACAAGCACAATAATTTCGTGAATGAGACGGGTGTGGCCTAGTGGTTAGGGCGAAGACGAGGTTGTGTGGGTTAGGCACACGACCTCGGTTTCAATTTCTTATGACAGCCAAATTTCGGGCCACTGATGGTTTCATTCGGCAATCCCGGGGTCGTGGGACTAGTCAGACAAAGTGTTTGGATACCCATGGTTACTAAATAAAAATAAAATAAAAATCGTGAATGAGTTTTGGTGGATGCTAATTGAAGTATGGTAAAATTAGGGTTTTGAGAAATATGGAGAGATTTCTGTCGGAGATGGTGGTGTCGGCTTCGGCGGGAGGGCAATCGGTGCTTTCGACCATGATGTTTGCTGTTCTACCAATTGCAAAAGTATTCACTGTGTGCTTTATGGGGTTTTTGATGGCGTCCAAGTATGTCAACATTCTTCCCGCAAGCGGACGAAAGCTTCTTAATGGAGTAAGTGAATTGAGTTCTAACTTTCTGGTGTTTTGTGTTTTTATGTGCCAGCTTCTTTACGTTTGTAGAAGTAGAATCAATCGACTACAATAACGAAGCCTCAATTCCGAATTAGTGGGGGTTTGTTACATAGATGAAACTCTTCCATTGCGCTCGATTTAGTGCACTTAATGATGTGTTTTCCACAAGTTAGCGTAGGTCTACCTCTACATCGTTTAATATTTTCCGTTTGTACTGAGTCGAGTTTTTTAACTAGGGAATTTGCAGGTTGTAGAAGTATAATCTTGACTATAAAATAAAATAATGGAGAAAGCTTCTTTCTCTGATGAGTTTTTTAATTGTATATATTGCTCTTATTCTATTGGTACATCAATGGAATATACAAAATCTATTATTTCTCCAAGGCATAGGCAAAAGAGCATAGAGCATTGACATACTGTTAATAGCTTATGTAATATGCATAGACTTATATTTGATATGATCTTTAACTTAACTCATACTTTAATCCCATTATAACTCAAATCCTACTTTTTATCAAATATTAAACCACAAATTTTAAATTAATCAAGCAAGACTTACTTTTAGGACTCCTGCTAAATTATCTCAAACATTTTTTCGAGGTTTCTGCAAGAAAATATATGTCTAGCTATCATTAAAAATTGATGCTTTACCTTCCCAAATTGCAATAGAAGAAAAATAGACAGATACTCAAATGACAATGTGTTCGAGTGAGAATAAACAAATGCTAGCAAAGAGCTTGTTACTTTGAGCACGCTTGAGTTAACTATTTGAACAAGAAAATGTAACTATTGGATAGAGCCCATATCAATGTATTTCAATCTATCACAAACACTTACCTAGGAGAGTATAGGGATGAGTTGCTGGCCATACAAGAAGTTACTTAATACAATGTCGTGGTTTTTCTTTTTACTTTTTGATTGTGAATTCATGTTACAAATTGTAATCGCATATGGGTATGTTTACTAATTTGATGCCTTGCAGTTAGTATTCTCCCTTCTACTTCCTTGTCTGATATTCTCTCAACTCGGAAGGGCTGTCACAATAGAGAAATTGCTTGAGTGGTAAGGACTGTTCCTTTTTTTTTTTTTAATAAAATTTTGCCTTAATAGGCGAATATATCCTAATGTTTCAAGATTTTTGCAAAAATATCAAAATTTTTGCAAAAATATCCAAACGTTTCGATTTTTGCAAAAATATAATAACCTTTTAGTTTCATGCAAATTGTATCCTTGGTTGTAATTATTATGTATCAAACCACAATCAAAGTGATGAATGATCACTAGATTACATACCAATTGTAATCTAGTGATCATAATTTTTCATATGAAATAGTATTCTCAATTTTATGCATAATTTTTCATATTTCTAAGTGTAATTCACTAAAAAATAGGAAGTTAGAATACAATTTACAAGAAATCAAAAGGTTAGGATATTTTTGCAAAAACCTTGGAATGTTAGGATATATTTGCCTACTAAGCCTTTTTTTTTTTAAACTATATGGTATTTTGAAGCATTGTTTAAATGTTTGGCGATTTTCTCTTTTTGGACGGAAAATAGGAACTTTTTTTTTCTGAATTCCTACGAGGGGTCCCTTTGTCCCTGTTTTTAATGGAATTAGTTTTTTTTTTTTTTTTTTGTTATGCTCATTTAAATAAGTAGGTGTAACACGAACTTACTTGAACATGATCTGTCCTATATGGGAATACCTAATAATAAGTAGGTGTAGGAATATGATTATTTGGGAGTGAGACTTTGCCGTCATTGTGCATTGGTTTGATTGATAATATTTTCTTGTAGGTGGTTTATACCTGTTAATGTACTTCTTGCTGCTATATTTGGCTCAATAGTTGGATTAGTTGTTGCAAGCATTGTTCAGCCACCATATCCATTCTTCAAGTTTACCATCATACAAATTGGAATTGGTACGCTATGCCTTTATTATTCATTTCTTGATGTTTCATGGATGTGAGTACCATTAGCTGCCAACTCTCGAACTTATATTCTGTGAAATTATTTTGTAGCCATAATGGGTGTCTTTGTTGGGAAAAAGAAATTGTGATGCTCTTCTATGAGCTACAAATTTGTTATAAATAAGTTCTCTTTGTCAGAATACTGAATGATCATAAACTTAGATTTCGTCATATAAATGAATCCCAATTCGACTAAAGGTTGATGAAATTCTAACCAGGCGTCCCTGGTACTTCTAACTTTGACACTATTACTATTCTTACTTGTTATTTACCTAAAATCATTAAGAAACCTGCTTCTTAGTTCTCTCCTTAAATATAACCGGGATATGTTTAGATACAATTATTGACCACATGCCATATAATGATGGATATGCTGGATAAGTTCTATCCTTAATAAGCGCTTTCCCTTTTTCTCATTGGCAAGTGGGTAGGATGACTATACTGTCTTAGGAAGTGGTATTCAGCCAAGCATCAAATGCATTTCTTATGCGTCTATGATGTGATCAATATTTATTAGTTTGTTGTTTTGGATGATAGATACTTCACTTTAATTATGCGTTACCACTTTATCAGCTTTAGCTTGTGTCCATGGATATCTTAAGGTGATAGCATACACTTGTTGCAATTGACAAGGTCTTTCCCCTTTTTTCCCCAATTTGTGATTTGTTTTTTGTTATGTGTGTGTGTGTGTGTGTGTGTGTGTGTGACGATCTTTATACTTGACATAGTTGGATGTATTGATTGTTTGTATTTGAATAGGGAATATTGGAAATGTCCCGCTTGTCTTGATTGCGGCTTTATGTCGAGACAAATCCAACCCTTTCGGCGATTCAGACAAATGCAACCAAGATGGAAATGCCTACATATCCTTCGGCCAATGGGTGTGTTCTGCATTATTTTCTCCTTATTATCTTGTCCCAGATTCACTTTTTTTTCCCTTTAGTTGCAAGTTGCAACTTGCATTTTCTCGTGATTTGGTTATTATCTAGTTTGGTACTACTGCTCATGGGATCATTATATGTTTTTTGTTTTTTAGTGGTATATGTCTATCTCCTTAAATATTCTCCTATTTTAAAGTTCATACTTTTTTATTTATTGTAATTGATCCGGTGTGCTGGCAGCTTGCTGCATTAGTGCGTTTGACACACATCTTTGATGATATGCTTTCCTTGGCACTGACTAAAACTGATGGATACATGTCAGGTGGGTGCAATTATTGTGTATACATATGTATTTCAGATGCTTGCACCTCCTCCAGAAGGTACTTTTGACGTAGAAGAACGACTTAAGATCCCTGTGAAAGATATGGCAGCTGAGCAAGAACCAATGCTTTCTCTTGTGGGACATGAACCAACAGATTCAGATATCTCAAAACCAGGACAGGTAAGAATCATCATATTCTAATGTGTTGATGACTTGATGTTGTTTGTGATGGTACATTCGTTACAGTCTTTCTAGATTGTGTAAATGATTTTCCATCTGATGCATCCTTTTTTTTTTTTTTTTTCTGGAACTTCTTAGCCGTAGAATGCATTCAACTTTTTTTTAAAAAAAGCACACAAACTCATTTTTATCTTCTATCTATTGAAGGTTTGAGTGGAAAAACGAAGCTGACACACTTGGTGAAGTGGGTGAAGGTGTAGAAACCTGTGGGAAAAGTGATATGGTTGACCATTGGTAACATACAAAAAATGGAATATTGCTTTAGCAGCAAAGTAGTTAGGGAGGTTTTAGGAATAGCAGAATCCTCATTGGATCAAAGCGCTTAAGAGCGTACACACATATCGACGTGGTAATATGGTATGTGGGATATGAGAGCCCTTCCTTAGAACACCTCTAGAATCCCATGAAAGTTCATTGCATCATTTTATCCATTGTTTGCGAGTTACTTCGAGATTTAAGTGGGGGATGTTAACTGATATAGATTTTGGGTAGATCCTTGGAGGGGAGATAATAGCTTGGCCATTAGTAGGGGTGTGAATGGGGCATGGTAGGATGAGTCCCTATCACATCCCCATCCTCTTTATTTATATACCATGTCCTTGTCCCCATCTTTGTTCCCTATGGAGTGAGGGCAGGATGGGGAATCTCCCTAGGGATGTATTGTTCCCCATCTAATTCCCATTGGGAATATCCACTACTATTTCCAGCAGGGTATGCCAATTTAGTATTCGATTTTTTGGTGAAAGCAAATAAACGCCTAACAATAACATAGAATATATCAACTTTCTTCATTTAATTAAAGTTATTACCAAAATCAACATCATGCATATGCACCAAATACCATATATAACATTCCTTGAAAATCCCTAATTTTAAGTTCAAACCAAACTTAATGTAATGTACATCCATCACAGTTTGCGAAGCTTCTAACAAATGAAATTCCTAAACGTTTGTATAACAAAGTTTAAAATTCATAATAAAGTTTTATAAAAGCATCCACGAAATTTATCTTAAAGTTTAACAATAACTTCATCAATGATCACTAAGCTCCTTGTCAATTTTAGATAAAAAATGGCAAAATATTTACTTTGATTGTAAGAGGTCACAAGTGAGTGAAATCTCCCTGCCCACGTGGGAAACCTTTGCTCTCACCATCCCCGTCACTGTCTGGAGAACCTTTTTTCTCCCAATCCTTGTCGGAATAGGGATTTCCTGCTCATTTATATCTCTATCCATTAGACTTCCCTTACTTTGTAACATTTTATACGCTCATTTTAAAACGATAAGCTTTTCCTTTCCTCAAATACCATCACAAGGGACAGAGGCTTGGAATTTCGGTTTAATGGGAACTTTTTTTATGCATTAATTAGGAGGGATTTGAATGGTTTGAAAAGCTCACCATCAATTGCACTTAATCGAGCACAATGGAAAAGTTTGATCCATGTAGCCGACCCCAGTTAATTCGGGACTGAGGCTATGTGTTGTTGTTGTTGTTGTAACCCAAGTATACACGACAATGGTTTCAAAAATTGGATCTTTTAGGCAGTTACTTTTTTGGATACATTTTCTCTTTCCTCGTTAATAATCCTTATGACTTACCCTTCACTTAAGCTAAATTCATCTCAAATGCTTGTGTTTGGATGGTTTATTGCCTTCAGAAAGATAAAAACATTAAACCAAGGAGTGTGATACCAATTAAAATCGTTGTTCAATCATCGGTTACTAAAATTATGCTTTGACAGTTTGACCAATCTAGTAAGCGGGCTATAGTCCCCAACAAGCTCTGGGACCCTGTTCTCCTATTATCGACAATCAAAGCAGGCTCTTCAACTACTTCTCTATCTAACTTACAACCCTAAACAAGCTATTAGGGTTCAACGAGTCAACCACATTAAATTCTGTGGAAACACCTACTCTAAAATCCTAGATCTTGCAATGTTTGACCAATCTAGTAAGTATGCTATAGTTCCCAACAAGCTCTGGGACCCTGTTCTCCTATTATCGACAACCAAAGCAGGCTCTTCAACTATTTCTCTAGCTAACTTGCAACCCTAAACAAGCTCTTAGGGTTCAACGAGTCAACCACATTAAATTATGTGGGAACGCGTACTCTAAAACCCTAGATCTTGCAATCACCTTGGATTTCGTGAAAGGGTCGAATCAATCAATGATCCTAGTGACTATGTGTGATAGGGATCCCAAAAATTGCACGTGAAATGGATCCCTAGCTAGTGATAGACTCAATCAATGGTAGTGCATATTGGCCACTACGATAACTAAATCATGAACCATGAAAGAGAAAAATGAAAGCAAGAATACTAGATGAGAGAAAAGCATCAACATTCAATGAAAACCTCGTAAACAACTTACAACTTGTTTGCTCACTACTTGATTTAGATGAGTGAACTAGCCACAGATGGCCATTGTTATCAACAAATATTGAATTGAAAACTCATTGTTCCGATCAAGCAAATTCAACAAAAACCAATGTAACCACCAAAATAAAGTAGAAGCAAAGATATTCTTCTATAATGGACGCTCACTATTTATATTCTAATCCTAAAAACAGGTAAGGTCTCTCAAAAAAATCCAAATCCTAGGCAAATCTTGCAAAATCTTTTTACCGACCATGGCGTCTCATTGGCGCCTTGAACCTTGTCCTGGCGGCGGCAGTGCACCACTGGGGTCATCGGGCTAACAATGAGTCAGTGGCGTGCTATTCCCTTAGCGTTGGCTCGACGGTGGTTTCTGAAAATCCTGAAAGTACACAAAAGAGAGATAAGTATTGTAAATTGGAGATTTTGACAGTGTAAACACGCTAAATGCGAACCTAAACCTAGTACATTTATAGACTTATCAGACATTCTCCATAAGACACTCTTAATGATGCATTTGTGAAAAAAGAAAAAAAGAAAAAAGAGGAGTCCATTGATTATATGTTCTTCAATTGTACCTCTCCAAAGGCTATTAGGAGAAGGTGGGACTTCTGTTCTACAGGAAGGATTGCAAATCCAGTGTTACTGGTTTTTTAAGTATTCCAGAAATAGTAATCATGACACAAAAAATGTGTAATATTAGGCTATGTGCCATTCTAGCTTCCATTTGGTTTTTTATTGATTCCTTGCATATGTGAGTTGTAGCATAGTTTTTTGCTTATTTTCCTCGTATATATATTTTGCTGCTTACATATTTGTGGTTAATGAATTTAGACACATATATGAAGGAACACCTTATTAGCCAAGAACTACAGTTGACATTTTGAGCAGATACAAAGTTACATGATTCATAATACTGGGTTTAGATTTGGTAATTCTCATGCTCCTTGATGCAGATTAGAGTATTCATTAATTTACTGATTGAGAAGTTAAAGCTTAAGCAAATTCTTCAGCCCCCTGTCATCGCTTCTGTAAGTTTTAGGCTATTTCTTGCTCATCTGTTTATCTTTCTCGCGAGTAAATCAGTTTCATGTTCCTTCCTGTTAATTGGATGGAAATTTATGTCTTAAATTTTTGCTGTTGATTTGCTTGATTTGTTACCCACAAGTAGTGGCTTGAGGCTTGAGCTCTCAATGCCTCTCTAGAATACTGAAACAAAAACGCACCAAAGCATTATTCTTGGGTATGTCATCAACTCTTCATTTATACTTACTGATGATGCGCCTCTCTTCTTCTTCACAAAAATTGCAGATCCTGGCTATTCTGATTGGTGCGGTGCCATTTTTGAAGCGATTAATACTTACTGATGATGCGCCTCTCTTCTTCTTCACTGACAGCTGCATTATTCTTGGGTATGTCATCAACTCTTCATTTATACCTGTCAATTAGTTTTCTTATTGTTACAATTACAACAACATGAACAAAGCCTCATTCCCAAATATTTGGTGTCGGCTACTTGGTGTTAGAATTCGGGATTCAAATCCTTAATCGTGAGTTCTTGTACCAAATCCTTATCCCATTTGATTCACTATTGGATTGCTTTGGATCCTTCCGAATCATACAATTTGCATCCGAATCACACGTTTTGGTGATTCACTATCCCAACAATCTAATAGATGTTTTGGTGGTCTTGTATTTCCTCGACACCTATATGTCCCATAAAAGTCCTACCAATCAAACATTCAATTCCTCTCCACTATCTAAGTTTCTCTTTTTTTTGGGCCGACTAAAGCTAGGGACCCGTGTGCCCCATATGGGGGTGGCATTCCCAACCCAATTTGCTCATCCACGAGACTTGAAACCGAGACTTCATGTCAGGGGAATCGTGTCCCTTACCCTTGCACCAATCGAGCATCATTAATCGACAACAATAAAGTTGCAATTACAAATTAGTTTGGCTATGTGGATCGAAGCTTGATGTAATGCAGTTGATGATCAAATTTCATAGTCCTTTAAATCCCTAGTTGTATTCGGTCTACCCTTATATTCTTCAGCTTCTTCAGCTTCTCTTTCATTAATCTTTAAACTTTTTAATAGTATTATATGATGAGAAATTGAGAAGTATAAATTATTATATGATGCACTATGGTTTTTGAATCTGTATTCAATGATTTGGATCCTAATTTGATTTAGGTA
Organism: Stephania cephalantha; assembly: GCA_039657325.1. NCBI lineage: Eukaryota > Viridiplantae > Streptophyta > Magnoliopsida > Ranunculales > Menispermaceae > Stephania > Stephania cephalantha. Next base: position 43,035,704 of record CM077576.1, read on the forward strand.
AGGCCCCAATTATTCATTTTTCATTCACAATTCCTGCAACTATGTCAAAATCTTCAATTCCATGTGATTTAATGTTGTTGATGATATACTTCCGTAATCCTTTAAATCCTTCTTAAGTAATGCATCCCAAGTTATCTTAGGTCACCTTCATATGTGAGAAGATGTGCCGCCAATAAAGGACCCATGCTTGATCATATTCTCATTTGCTTACTTGGTAACTGGACAATCTCAATCATTAACTGTCATTTTTTATTTTTTTTTATTTTACCAGGGAGGCAATGATTCCTTGCATATTGTTGGCATTAGGAGGAAATCTCGTAGATGGTAAGTTAATTTGTTTCCATTATGGAAGAGCTTGATTCATGTAGCCGACCCCAACTAAGTTGGGCTTGAGGCTTTGTTGTGTGTAAAATTAATGGCATAGTTTTATTTAATGGAAGGAAGATGCTAGAGTAACCCACTTTAGACACCCACTTTGGGCACCTAGTGGGCCCAAGTGGGTGTTCCTCCATGTGATGCACCTCGAGGTGTGTGCGCAACATCTCGAGATATGTGAACACACTCCTCGAGGTGTATCACATGGAGGGACACTCACTTGGGCCCACTAGGTGCCCAAAGCGGGTTAGCAAAACATTTTGTTTAATGCAAATCCCATCTTATAATGAATAGCTTATCCTTAAAGTGAGGATAAGTTGTGTCTTAACTTATTTCCCTCCCATAAATATCTAAGATTGATTTAGCAATGCCATTGAATTTTACGAGCAGCCTTGGAAGCTATATTTCTGATAGTTTCTTGTGCTGGTTATAGGGCCAGGAAGTTCGAAACTTGGATTTCGAACCACTGCAGCTATTATCTTTGCACGTTTGGTCCTGGTTCCCCCTTCAGGGCTTGGCATTGTTATGTTGGCCGATAAGCTGGGCTTCCTCCCACCTGGAGATAAGATGTTTCGATTTGTTCTCCTTCTTCAACATACCATGCCTACATCTGTGCTTTCCGGTAAGTTTGCATTTTCATTGCTTCTTAAATTAACATCACTTTAGCAAAGGTAATACTAATGCACCACGTAATTCTAATACTGGGTTTTAGAACGGTCTGATTGTGCTAGTCTTTGACAAATGGTTGCTTTGAAAATCAAACTATAAATTCATGCTTGTTATGGATTGCTTTTGTTGGATTGATGTTATAAAGGTAAATTCATTTAGGTATTTGTTGATAGTGTTGGATTAATTATTAAGAGAGATTTTTTTTTTGTCAAAACTTTTAAGAGATTTTGCATGGGTCAAATTCATGAATCAATTTCAAACGACGACAATTCAAAACTAAGCCCACAAAAGCCCATGCTCTGGAAACTTCCATGTCGCTAAAGTGCTCAAACCCTAAGCGCAAGTGGATTAGTAATTGGGGGCGAATGTATGGTTAAAATTTATTGTAAATATATTCTTTTGAGGTTTATTATATTTATTATTTGAAATGTGTAAAGATTGAACCCAAACTACTCCAAGTGCTTCCCTCATTCTCATGAAATGGATCAACCGAAGCTTGAGTTGCACATTTGGGACAAGCTTCTTGAGTTTGAGAGTTTTTGGTGTAATTGGTTTTTGGTGAAAATTGCTTTGTTTATGTGGTGGACGCATTTGGGGAACCATTTAAATTCCAGTGTTTCTTTTTGTTGGCAAATTTCTGCTCCCACACTTGAATGTAAATTGAAAGAGCTGAATCGGAACTGAAGTTTCAAGCTTCTCCAGGCTACAACGCATTAGTTTCTCGTGATATTGGTACTTGTTTTTCATTACGTCGCATTTCCTTCTTTTTTCTTTGGGTGCTTCCCTGCGGGCAGGGACACCCAAACTTGAGACTTTGATGCATAATGGATAGACAGACAAACAGGGTGCTCAGTCCAGTTCGTCGTTGAGCCACTTTCCATATATAATTTTTTAATTGTTATTTATATATGCTTGGAGTTTCATTAGTAGAATCAATACTAATACGGAATTGTCAATCTTCTGATCCATGTTACAGGTGCTGTAGCAAGTTTGAGAGGGTGTGGAAGAGAGTCTGCTGCAGTCCTGTTTTGGGTTCATATCTTCGCAATCCTCTCAATGGCTGGCTGGATTATTCTTTATCTTCATATACTGTTCTGAAGGCTTGCCATGTCGTAGCCACCAGAACTGCGAGCTGTATATTTAAATTTGTAACTGACTCCCTTGTGTAATGATTTTTGTTTGTCATGGCATGGGTAGCTTCATTTATTTTTTGAAGGAAAGCCCAGTGAAGTATCTATAAAGAATTATTGATTTGTTTTTTTGGGTAGACTTAGATGTCTAAACTTTTTTTTTTTTTTTTGAGCGTCTTAATGAACCTTACGTTTTTGGTGATCTTACCCCATTACCAAGCATACCCGATTTTGAATTTCAATTGCTAAATGTAATCCACTTTTTTATGAAATCCTTGAAATACCTCTCTCATAACGTTCAATTCTCGTCTCCCTCACCCTCACCTTTCAATCCTCTCAATCTTCTTCATTTCTCGGGTTTAGCCATTGTAGAGCACTCGTATTGGGTCGAAAGTGTTGTAAATATTTTTTTTTTCATTGAATGAGGTCGGATCTGGTCTAGCCGGTGCCCTAATAGTGAGGAAGTATCACTCATAGGTTTCGACTGGTTGAAACCTACGAAGAGGCCTCGATACTCTTTGAAAGGTTTTGGTTTTGTATGCTCGAAACCTACGAGCGACAAGAACGAACAATAAATTTTTGAAACTCCAAAACTCCAAAAAAATACATGAAAAATCAAGTAAAAATACATGAAAATGATCAAGTTTTATCGTTTTCTTGGAATTGCTGGATATTCTTGATTTTATAGACCTTTTTGAGCCCTTAATGCGAGATTCAAGCTCGAAATTGAAATCCAAAACCCAACAACACACTGAAGCCCAAAACCCAACAACAACACAGAACTGATTCAAAAAAAATAACAAAAAAACTCAATAAACCTATAAATTGATACGAAAAGATGTAGGGAATGCACTCATGGCGTTGAAACCATGTGGTTTCTTTTAAATTTCATTTAAGTTTCGTTTAAGGTGCATGAGGGTGCAATTCAATAGAGTCGTTTGAGTGATTGGTACGTTAACACGTGTGGGAATGGGGTATGAGTGAGGAAAAACCCTTTTATATGGAGGCATTAAGGTCATTTCGCACGGGGTAAAATTGGAATACCCAAAAAAATTATACTGGGGTACATTCATCAAAAAATGAGGTTTGTTTAGCCGCTTCCTTATTTTTTGCCCCTCCCTACTTAGTTTCGACTATTTCTAAGAGTTAGTCGGTCGATTTAACTTTATAACAAATCGATATGTTTGGAGTTGAATAGCAGAATTAAGCTCTATGACGTGTTGATCATATTATGGAAAAAACATATTTTTTGGATAAGAAACTAAACTAAACTAGTTTATCGTATGTACATCATAGTGTGACGGCTTGCCTAGTTTAATAATTAATTGATTGTCTAAATTCAGACTAGGACCCAGCTCAAACCCACATGGTCGTCGTAGATTAGTTTAAGGCACGCCTACTGAGGGCCAAATTATAATGTTATATTTGTGTGATGCTTGTTTATTATGATTGTTTTACTATGAATTATAACATTACACCATGTGTACTGTTGACCATCGCGTTTTGCGTGAGTGACGAGTGTGACGATTAGCGCCTCAAAATGCGTGCGATGCGGGTACGGGAACGAAATGGCTTAGACGAACTTATTAATGGTAAACAATAATAATCTAAGCTAAGTAATCTTAACAAGCTTAAATAATGGATTAAAATGTTAATAGACCAAGAATGAACCCGACACGCATCGGGATGCGCGTAGTCACGACACCGGGTAGTTTGTAGCTTAGTTGGATGATGGAACACAAAATATCAATTGAGCTCATAGACATAGCTAATTAAAATATAAGAGCCTAAGTTGCAAGTATTAAATTAAAGCCCAAGATTGATTTAGTGATGTGCAAATTTGTTGAGTCTTAACAGATCTAGTGGGAAAAATGGATGGATTGATTCACAACCATGGATGTGACGACCTAAAATCCAAAAGACATGCCCAATGGGCAATTTAATAATTTTGCAAATCTTACACTAAGTAGTCTCACTATATAAATCTAATTGTAAACCCTAGCCATCTTTTTGTTTGAAAACAAAACATGTAGAGAGAAAGTGAGATGAGATCTCGAGTTGGAGATCCATAGTGATGGTGGTGTTTCAAAGTCAATGAAGCCACTTTGAAAGGTAAACATAACCCTTTCATCCTCTATTTTCTTCAAACTTTTCTTATTTTGACCTTATTTGATGAAATATGGTGGAAAAGAGCCCCAAAGGAGGGCGTCTCCGACGAGGGTAGCGACTGCATCGCCGTCGCCGTTGACAAGTGAAGGGAGCGCCCCAACACTAATAAGAGGGAAGGGATGACTCTCGCCACCCCTCCCATGTGACTCTCCCCGCCTCCACCTGGCTGGCAAAACGGGGCGCCGTCCCTGACCAGCCAGGCGGAGGGGCCCTAGTGTCGGTGAGGCGTTGGGGGAGGCACCATCGGGCGTTTTGCCCTGGAGGGGGGGAAGGTGGGGGACCGTTACATCAGGGGCGCTGGCCACCTAAACCAGGGGCATCACCCCTTGTTTGTGAAGCAAGGGCAATTGGCTCCTAGACCCTAACTAAATAAGTAAAAGGCAAAACATATTTTTTGGTCCTTGAACTTTGAGACTCTTATGCTTTTAGTCCCTGAACTTTTATTAGTGTACATTTAGTACCTTAACTTTCTTTTTTGTACATTTGGTCTTTGAACTTTTGAGTTTTTTATGCTTTTGATCCTTGAACTTTGAGTTTTTTATGTTTTTGGAGGAAATTAATTTTTTTTTTCGGCTTTTAGTGGTCGATGTGAGTCGTTCGACTTAGTAGTATAAACCACTTTACTCTTCTTGACTAGTCACACGTCACTTTTATTACCCACATTGCCGGAATTTAACACTTTAAATGGTGGAATGACTAAATGTAGATCTTTGTGAAAGTTCAAGGACCAAATGTGTAGTAATAAAAGTTTAGGGACCAAAAGCATAAAAAACACAAAGTTCAGGGACCAAATGATGGGTTTTGCCTAAATATAATAATAATAATAATAATAATAATAAAACAAATAAAAGAAAACAAAAGACTTTTAGCTTTTGGTCCTTTGCCCTCATGAAGGGGTGCAGGGGATGAGAGATTAGGTGGTCCCCACCCCTCGCATCGGGCGACGGGGAACCCACGGGACCCACAATAGTGGACCTCGAAATAAATTTAAAAATAAATTAAAATTAATGTATGACTTGTTGATATGAATGTGTCTTAAATTGTTTAGATTTGCAAGACGGTTCGCATTAAACCCCGAGCGCGGGAGGATTGAAAATAGGATTTGCGGCGAGTCGAGGTAAGTGGAGAGCTCCGCTCATCTATTAAATGTGGCTTGCTACTAGTATATTTAGAATCACGATTTTAATTAAAAGACTTGGGATGGAGTTATAACCTCTTGTTTGACTTCATGTAAGGCCTCTTGGGGAGCCATAGTCATATAGTTGAACCAAGTCACCTTACATGCTTAAGGGTCTCTTGGGGAGCCGTAGTAACGCGATGGAACCAAGTCACCCATTTTTGCAAGGGCCTTTTGGGGAGTCGTGGATGCACGATGGAACCAAGTCACCTGGGCCTTTTGAGGAGCCGTAGACACATGGTGGAATCAAGTCACCTACGCATATTTATTATACTTTGATGATTGGTCAACAAGTGGAGGTAATGAAAAATGAGATAATGGACTTGTATTTGTATCTATTACTTTCTATGTATCTCTCTTGTATTGCATAAAAAACTTTATTTTACAATGCTTTATAATTCTTGACATTTCCTATCACTGCTTAAATTGCTTTATGGAATATGAAATGCTTACTCTTTATGGAAATTGATGTCATGCTACAAATTATCAATGCTATCTTGATTTTAAATGCATGCTAGATTTTTTTTCCTTTATAGGTAATACTTGCATGTTTAATATTTGAGCGAGTCTTTTCTCTTATTGAGCACCGTTGGTTCTTTTAGCTCACGCCACTTACATATCAGGATCATACTTATCGGTGCTAGATCGGGACAAAGGAGAGGTGATAGCTTGAAGCATTCTCCCTTCAATTTGAGCCTTGAAATGTATTATCTATATATTCGTTTTCAAAACCATTAAACTTGGGTTATAGTGTAAATAGGTCCTTTCGGTTGGTTAAACCTTTCATTCCTTTAGTTGATTTACTTGGGAGCCTTTGGATGGCTTATTTGGTTCACAAAATGAAAACCCATTTTCAGTTCTTAATAGACATATGGAATGTTCTAAATTTTATTCCATAAATTTATATCCATATTGTCTTTATGTTATTCCGCAAGTTGTTTAGGCGAGCCAGACCGCTTGCTTGGGCTTGATTCGATTGTTAGGCTTGGGAGGTGGTTTAGGTCGGGCGACTTGACCCTTGATCAGGGGAAGGTCGTCATAGTTGGTATCAAAGCTTAGGGATTAGAACCTAAAGAAAATGGTTAGGTTAGTGAAACCTAAGTTGTAGACCCTTTAAGTTTAAAAGTTAAGTTTAAGTCAAACAGATCAATGATATAGGAAATTGGTTCAAAGTAGACTTAACATATATAATGATAAATCCTAGGATGGGATGGGAAAAAAAAAAAAAAAAAAAAAAAAAAAAGAATTGAGAAAAGATTTCCTATGATGATTATTTAATCCTTGTATATATAATATATCGTTATATATATGGTGAATTTTCTTTCCCCACTAGTTTGATTGTCTCTGACGAATTCCGTGAGCAGATGAGAAATTTGAGTTCTACAAGATTGTAGGGGGAATGACAATGAACGACGGAAGGAAATCGATGCAAACACTTTGTGAGATTTCACACGCGCTTCAAGAATGTCTGCAACGACTGTTGCAAGGATGAATAAGCTTTGATTGGAAACTACATGGTGTGATGCACCTATATTTAATGGAAGTGTAGCAAATAAAAGGTTTAAACAAGATTTATGAAACTTGAAAGTGCAGTGAGTCGCCACGCTACATACGTAAATGGAAGTAGCGACGTGGTTGTACTTCGAGAAGTAGCGACGTTGTTCACTTCGAGAAGTAGCGACGTGGTCTCACTTCGAGAAGTAGCTCTGACTCTTGAAGTTCTAATGAAACGATTAAAATTCAGGGTACATTGTTTTAAAAGAAATTATTGATTTTAGCAAGGATGCCAATGAATCTTAATTTTAAACCAATAAATTAAGTTATTTTGGCTAGGAAGCTAAACTTGAAAACTTAATTCGAGATATGAATGACACATGTACTCTTAAATGTCTAACTCTTGATTAAAGATGCAAATAAATGGTTTATGAATTTACAAGATTGAAGGTCATTACTATGATTTTGACTTTTGTTGTTACAAGCGATCTATTTTTCTCGAAAATTGAATTTTTCAACTATAATGGACTATGATTTTTTGGGTGTTTCGAATTGATGTTTATCGATTTTCAAGGAAGAACTCTACTTGTTTTAAAAGATTTGAAAGCATAATCATGTGTAAAAGGAAACAACTTATTTTACTTGGTGTTTTAAAAATGAAGTAAATAGACTTATGTATATTTCAAAGATTTGTCGTCGTGACTTCACTTTGTTTTTATTTTTTATTTTTAAATGAGTTTTACTTTGATTCGACAAACATGGTTGAGATTTCTTGAATGATTGGTCTAATGAAAGTTTAGTCCTAGTTCGGATTATATGAAAGAGTTCTAACGCATTTGAAGGTTTTGACTTAATAAAAATGCAAAGTATAAGTTTGGACCTAAGTTATTATCTTATGATGAAAATAAAAACATTCGTGTTTTTATGAGGTACTTTTAAGTGACATCGACCAAATTGATTTGAAAAGTGTTTACAGTCACTCAAAACGCAATGATAATTTCATATTTTTCCGTGCAAATAACTTTGTTTTAGGAATATGATTTTTGATGAAAACTCAAGACTTTCAAAAAAAATTCGATTTGGATTTGACATATATGTAATTGAATCAAGTTTCTCAAGTTTTTATCGATCATGTAAATAAGAAAGTTAAATTTAAACTAGCTATCAATGAGGTGAATATCGAAATTGAGGATCCCAAGTCGATGGATATATTTGAAAAGATTGTTAAGTGTGAGGATCGTGTTGCCAAGTAGAAATTTGTAAATGTTGAAAGGACCCAGACATGAGGTTAAAATAATATAAATAAAAGGCAACTGACTCAAAGATAAATTGTTCTTACTTAACTAGAAATGACTTGACTCATAAAATTGGGGATACCAAAATTTGATAAATCGTTTTTCGAAATGATTGCAAGGTACGGGATGATGGTATCATAATCGAGAAATTAAAGAATGCCTCAAAACTAAATGCTTTATATGACTCAAAATTTGTACAGTTTGAAGGGTGTACATCAATGTTAATGATATTGCTATTAACTCAATAATAGGTGAATCATTAAAATTGGGGATACCCAGATAAAAAATATCATTGGTATGATTGTCCGGTAATGGACACGTGAACTAATGACTATTGAGGCAAAGTATAACCTAACATGATTGTAAGGGTAGTTGAATGAAAATAATGTCGAGGAATAAATAATGTAACTAATGCCACCTAACCTAAGTCAATGATGAGTTGATTCTTAATATTAGGGATCCTAAACCTGTGGGAAAATGAATAAGTGAATAAGTGGTATGCAAAATTATGAAATCAATAGAGAAAACACTTACTACGATAGCTTTTCGTAGTCGTAGGATTTGAAAGATAAATAATCAGTTCAAGAACTAAAATTCCTAATTGAAGTAGTGACGTCATGAGATATCATGAAAATCGCTTGTGAAAAGTAATTCAAAATTTCTCGAAAAGAGTGAATTTTACCTTATGAACATGGACTATCAAACTAGACGGTTTTGGGAAGGATAAAAGATCAAACCAATGATAGGTTAATGATTAAAATTGAGGATCATACGCTAGGATCGACTCCCAATAAAGTTCATACCGTGTAACATGAAAAATCAATAACTAGGAAGGATGAGAAAATATCTTAAGCTAGTTATGAAACATGTATCTCTAGGTGAAGATAAGATCTTCTAAACTCGACAACGTTAGGAATTGCTAAACAAAATAGTGTTGCTAGCATTCGGGAGCCTGAGAGCTTAGTGTAAGTTCAAAAGTGAAAATCCTAATCGAATGGTGTAAGAAAACTTGAAAATCAACCTACATGATCAAGTGATAATTTTGCTAGGACAATCAAATGTTGAGGGTATCAATAAGTGGTGAGATGCACGAGCAATTAAGGTTGACGCCTTAACAAATAACAAAAGTATAAGTAATTTATATGTCATGAAAGGTTCACCTAAGCATAAGGTAAATATGAGTTGTGTACAGGGGATTTACATCAGCTAGGTTCGCTTAAGTACAAATTTTGAATGAATGGATGTACGATGTAGGATACTTAATGAATCAAAGGAGATGGACATCAAACGTATAACACGAAAATTAAACCACAATTGATTTCTCAGTGAGAGAAGTTCTAAACAAACTATAAGAGTGAAAAGTTAGCTCGAGAGGACGATAAGAGACATTTGTGCAATAAATGTTAACCTTGACTACGCCAAAAAAATTTAAAACAATCACCCAGGATCGTGAGAGTTGATTGGTATGAGGACGCGATGTGACAAGTCTCCAGAAACTTGAGTGATTACGATTAGCGACCTTAGTATGAAATAAAAAAATTACGGTGTAATAAAGCGAATACAAATGAGTATTGAGATAGCAATGATTATTATTCCACAACTTACCAATGATGGAAGCTTACTATGTAGGTAAACAGTTAAATGTGATAGAGAAGTTACAAGGTGGACCGCTAGTCTATAGTTGACTTGAATTATGAACCTATAAGAATGGACGTTGATAAATGTGTAATAACGTTGATGTTAAAGTATGATTCTAGAAAGGAATACTATGATTGCTCACTTGTAGCCTCCACGGATAAGTCGCAAGGACAAGATGAGTCGTTCATTGATATGTGTAACCGAGATGGTGACAAAGATGATGTGCTAGTGTTCATACTATAACATATAACTACCCTTGCTCCTACTACCAGTTGGCGCTATGGACTTATTGCCAGATAGGCAGAGATATTTTTTAACACAGATAGGCATAAGTTCACATTTTAGTATGGTTATCTTTACTTATTGTTTAGACGATTTGTATATACGCAACGACTTTGAGGGAGATTACAAATTAAAGAAAACCCAGAAAAACGTGATGATATAAGGACTTGACAAGTAGCTAAGGTATAATGACTCTATTATACGACATGGGCCTTGTGAGTTTCGGCCCGTGGGACGAAAATGATACTATTGAGAAGTTAGAGTCAAGAGTTGGATTTTATTTCATGCGAGGTACGAGCAAATTTCACAGGTTCGGATTTGCAACAATTTTAAAAAATAGGTCTTAAAAGAAATCGTTATGAATAGTCACGTTGGGCTACGAATGTACTTTATTTTTACTTTCTATAACGAAAGTTCTTTAAAATTAGGGATGTTGTGACGATCCAAAACTCAAAAGACGTATCCTAAGGGGAATTTAGTAATTTTACAAACCATACACTAATTGGTCAGACTATATAAATCTAATTGTAAACTTTAGCCCCCTTTTTGTTTGAAAACAAAACATGTAGAGAGAAAGTGAGATGAGATCTTGAGTTGGAGATCCATGGTGGTGGTGGTGTTTCAAAGTCATTGAAACCTCTTTGAAAGGTAAACATATCCCTTTTATCCTCTCTTTTCTTCAAACTCTTCTTATTTTGAACTTATTTGATTAAATATGGTTGAAGGGAGCCCCAAAGGAGGGCGTCATCGGCGAAGGTAGTGGTTGCCTCGCCGTCACCGTCAACAAGTGAAGGGAGCACCCCAACATTAATGGGAGGGAAGGGGTGACTCTCGCCACCCCTCCCACGTGACTCTCCCCGCCTCCACCTGGCTGGCAAAGGGGTGCCGCCCCTAACCAGACAGGCGGAGGGGCCCCAATGCCAATGAGGCGCGGGGGAGAGGCACCCCACTCGACCACATTGTGGGCACTAGGCAATATGTCCAGTGCCACCTAAACTAGGTGCATTGCCCTTGGTTTGTGAAGCAGGGGTAGTTGGCCCTTGGACTACATAAGGGCCAAACAACCTCTGGTGGTCTACAAGGGCCAACGGGTCCCTGAACAGGGTCAACTAGGGCCATTTGGCCCCTAGACCCTAAATAAATAAATAATATATATAAAATATAATAAATAAATAAAAATATATATATAATAATAATAATAATAATAATAATAATAATAATAAAATAATAATAATAATAATAATAATAATAATAAACAAATAAAAGAAAATAAGGGACTTTTAGCTTTTAGTCCCTGGCCCTCATGAGGGGGCGCAACCCACGCCCCCGGAGGAGAGATTGGGCGGGCCCCACCCATCACATGGGGCGACAGGAACTCGCAGGACCCATAATAGTAGACCCCGAAATAAATTTAAAAATAAATTGAATTAATGTATGATTTGTTAATGTGAATGTGTCTTAAATTGTTTAGATTCGCAAGACAGTTCGCATTGGACCCCGAGCGTGCAAGGATCGGGAATAAGATTCACGGCGAGTCGAGGTAAGTAGGAAGCTCCACTCATCTATTAAATGTGGCTTGCTACTAGTATATTTAGAATAACGATTTTAACTAAAAGACTTGGGATGCGGTTATTACCTACCTTATTTGACTTCATGTAAGGCCTCTTGGGGAGCCATAGTCATATGGTGGAACCAATTCACCTTACATGCCTAAGGGCCTCTTGGGGAGCCGTAGTAACGCGGTGGAACCAAGTCACCTATTTCCGCAAGGGCCCCTTGGGGAGTCGTGGATGCACGATGGAACCAAGTCACCCGGGTCTTTTGAGGAGCCGTGGACACACGGTGGAATCGGGTCACCCACGCACATTTATTATACTTTGATGATTGGTCAACAAGGGGAGGTAATGACAAATGAGACAATAAACTTGCATTTATATCTATTAATTTATATGTATCTCTCTTGTAACCCCTTTGCATGAAAACTTGATTTTCCAATGCTTTACAATTCTTGACATTCCCTATCACTGCTTAAATTGCTTTATGGAATATGAAATACTTACTATTTATGGAAATTGATGACATGCTACAAATTATCAATGATATCTTGATTTTAAATGCATGCTAGATTTATTTTGCTTTATAGGTAATACTCGCATGTTTAATATTTGAGTGAGTCTTCTTTCTTATTGAGCTCTATTGGTTCTTTTAGCTCACCCCACTTACATGTCAAGATCATACTTGTTGGCGTTAGATCGGGACAAGGGAGAGGCTATAGTTTAAAGCATTCTCTCTTAAATTTAAGCCTTGTAATGTATTTTAGATATATATATATATATATTCATTTTCAGAACTATTAAACTTGGGTTGTAATGTAAATAGATCCTTTGGGTGGGTTGAACCATTCCTTCCTTTAGTTGAGTTACTTGGGGAGCCTTTGGATGACTTATTTGGTTTACAAAATTAAAATCCATTTGTAGTTCTTGATAGACATATGGAATGTTCTAAATTTTATTTCGCATATTTATATTTATATTATCTTTATGTTATTCAGCAAGTTGTTTAGGCTAGCAAGACCGCTTGCTTAGGCTCGATTCGATTGTTGGGCTTGGGAGGCGGTCTGGGCTGGGCGACCCGACCTTAGGTTGGGGGAGGGTCGTCATAATGGATTAACATAGAGATTGGTGTACAAGGAGAGATGTAAGGATGTGATCAAATTGAGACACATATATAAGGTCTATAAGTTGTCTTCTAATAAACCGTTTGCATCGCCCTAGAGAGAACAAAAATAGAGAAATAGGACTCTAATGGCTGTCAATTACAATCTGAGATTTTTTTTATGTCAAACTTGAAGGGGAATTCATGCCAAATCTTCAATTCCAAGCAAATCAAGTTTAGGTAATGAAACCCCTCTTTCTTTCATGATTAATTTGTTGAAAAATGACATATATATATATATAATATATATATATATATATATATATATATATATATATATATATTTTTTTCAATTTTTGCAAATGATTCCAAAATGTTTTCGATGGGATCATCACTGATTTTGTTCTCAAATTTAGTCCTATTGAACTATGGATTTCAAGAGTTTAATAGCTTCAAAAATGATTTTTCCCCAAAATATGGGTTATGTAAGCTTTTGGTGTTTTCATGAAAATTCATGTCAAGTATTTAGTTGTTGACCCAAACTAAGTGTTGATTGTTGATTGTTGTTGTTGTTGTTGTTGTTGTTGTTGTTGTTGTTGATGATTTCATTATTGCTGTTGTTTTATGGAAAAAAGCGGAGAAATTTAGAAAAATCATAGAAAATATGAAAAATTGGGAAAAGGTATAAAATCGGGTTTATAGACTTTTTTGGGCGTTTGGCACTTCGGTGTAACCCGAAAAAAAAATGTCACAAGTAAAAATTAGAATGAAATTCTAATTTTTGGTCTCACAATATAAAATAATGTGACCATAAATTATTTAAAATTGGTATGCAAGATACTCGGGGCCTAGGGAAGCTTAGGGGACCGACGGACGAGTATTTCGAGGTATGAACGAGCGGCTAGGACCGGGTTTTATCGCATTTGGTTAGTAAAATCCACCAAAAAAGCACTTGGTATTCTTATTGCTTTAAATTCAATTATAATGTTATTTCAATACCAGTTGGTACTTGTTTGACTACTCCACTCCCGCGTGAGTCGGTATGTAGTTGACGGGCGGTATGACCATTCCGACACTCTCGTAGATGATAGTCGAGTTTAGCGACGATGTTAGTCATACCTTACTACGCGTAAGATTCTTCTCCGCGAGTCGATGATTTGAGAGTGCGTGATCGTGATGGCTTACCTCCGACACAGATACCTCTATTTAGAGGCGGTTGGCCAGGAGTTCTAAAATTCTAGACCAACAAAGTCCTCATCAGTCTTGGTGCGGTGGCGAGGTCACCACATCGCCAGATTCTCCTCGGTCTTATCCTTTTTGTCCCAGTATTCGGCAGATATACACCACACTCGCATCCTACATACTTGTATCTCAGGGACTTCTCCTCATGCTATTCAGTCTATTTTTATTGTATCACTCTTACTTAGCATGATTTGTAGCCGCTTTATTTATATCTCATTATTGAATGCGAATTGCGTTTCTTTTGAGGTTTTACTTACTGGACTCGTTGTCATCAACTGTTTTGTATGGATGGTCGAGTGCAGATCCTACGACGAGCCGAGGGAAGGCTAACCTTGGCAACTACCTCTGATTCCAGTGAGCCCTCTTCAACAGACTTGTAGATGTATTGTATATATTATATTATTGTTTTATTTTGGTTAGTTGGGAGACTTATACACACTGATACATGTATATTGACTATGATTATGCTTTTGTCGCCTATTATATACATGACATTCTTTTGATGGGTTTTCCACTACTAGGGTTTGTTAAATTAATGCAAATTATTGTTATTAACTTGTTGCATTATGAAATTTAAGACTTCCGCTATTATTATCATTTGTAATCTGTAAAACACAAACACTTAGTTTGTAATATACGAAAACTAGTTAAACACTTTGTTAATTGACTTAGTATAAGCTAAGTATAGTTTAACTAAACTGATTAAGTGTGAAATATCATAAAATACCCAAATAATTGGAATATTTAGACTAAAAAAAAAGTTAAGTAGATGTCGTGGGTCGTCATGGACAGGCATGCAGGTGACGTGGCATGACCTGGTGACATGTCTAACGACATAGCGGTGCTCGGTTTGCCTTGGGATTTGGGGCCGCCACACATAGTATGAAAAAAACTATTTTTTGGATAAGAAAATAAAACTAAACTAGTTTATTATACATAATATTTAATTTGACTTGTGTGAGCTTCTGGCCAAAAAAACTAGAACATCAATATTTAATTAAACGAGTCTTATTTTGAAAATGTATGGCTTGAGTTTTAAAAACATACTTATGTTTAAGGCTCTAACTTGGACTGATTAATCCATACTCGAGCACTATCGTATGTCGCACTGTTGGGCTATTGTACACAATATTCTCAACATTATTTGGTATCGATTGTTGAATTGAAGTGTTTACCTCATGGACTATGTCTTTGAGTGCCAATGGAAATCATCTTCCATATATGACACACAATTTTCATCACATGAAGGATCATCTATTCTCCAACATGTGTGTGAGAATAAACCATTAGATGAGTTACTGTGGTTAATGTGGGTTTGAAGAAGTCGTTCTTGAGTAGGTGTGTACACATGTAAGTCACTATTGTGTGTTGTAAAGGTGTAATCGAATGTAGATCAAACGGTGTGTATGTGTTTGATCGTATGGCTCAGGTTATATTGTAACAACATATATAAAGGAAACCCTAATACATTTGAGAAGTAATTCTTGCACTCTCAGTTTTCTCAATCTCATTTGTATCACTGTCTAGGGTTTTTGTGTTGAATCTCTGGTTCGACATGGTATCAGAGCTTTAATGTCTAACACCGTTGAGTTTCCTGGTGAGAGATCTACTTTCAACGATCCATTGTTGATGATGGCGTTCATAGCAGAAGTTTTGACACCAAGCATGATGGTGCAAGGCAGATCTGGAGCCCAAAACACCTGATCTACATCACAGAACAGTGGATCTACAACAACGAGTAATGGATCTGCATCACAGATGCCTTTACTCACACCATTTGGTAATTCTCTAAACCAACTAGTTATATTGAAGTTAGATCGTACAAATTTCTTTGTATGGAAAGCAATGGTTCATCCATTCTTTCGTGGAAGTCATCTTGATGGTCACCTACTAGGCACCACTGTGTGTCCCCCAAAGTTCTTGGATGATTTGGTTACACCAAATCAAGCTTATGATGAATGGTACAATAAGGATCAATACTGTTTAGGATGGTTAATAAGTGCTATGTCCAAAGGAATAACTCAGTGGTAGTTGGGGCTCTTAATGCTCATGAAGCATGGAAAAGAATTGAAGAACATTGTGGATCTTATAGTCAAGCCCGATCTAGGTTCATCGTCGTCAGATCCAAAATACCAAGAAAGGTTCATCGTCGATTTCCGAGTTTTTGTTCAAAATGAAAGAATTGGCTGACAACTTAGCCATAGCTGGTGTACCAATTTCTGAATATGAATTGGACTCAAATGCTTTAGCTGGTTTGAATGGAGTGTATCTCCATATAATAGCAATTTTGCAAAAAAAAGGAGTCACTGAGTTGGATAGAGTTTCAAGCGTCGCTATTAAGTTTTGAAACAACCTTGACTCAGATTCATAATGTTCAAGGATTAAACTCTTTGGTGATTCAAGATGGAACTCAGTCAGCAAGTTCTACAGAAGTAAAGCATTCAAATGGTGGTATTGCTTCAGGACAAACAGGCCAGCAACAGAATTATGGGGGTCGTTTTCCGAATAACAAGAGGTAAATGAGATCATTTTAGTGGTCGTGGTAGTTTTAAGAGTTCCACTAATGCTATACCAACTTGTCGATTTGTGGGAAGTTTGGTCACTCGGGTGTTGTATGTTACTTCCGAGGTGATATGAAATACATGGGGGCTCCAAATGGTTCCAATCCAACTCAGCAATGCGTCTCCATCCCAGCAGAATGCGTCTCCATCCCAGCAGATGCGATTGATGCCTCAATCTCCTCTTTTGCATAATACCTTCTATGCTGCTTCTGAACCAGGTTCTGATGTGTCCTGGTATGCTGACAATGGTGCATCCTCTCACATTACGGCTGATCCATCCCAATTGACCAACTGTGTTCCTTATCAAGGTAATCATTCATTATTTGTGGGTAATGGCCAATCTCTTCCTATTTCTGGTGTTGGTTCTCTATATTTCCCATCATTTGGCTTGAAGTTGTCATTTCAGAATGCTTTATGGGTACCTCAAATAAAGAAAAATCTTATTAATGTCTATCAGTTAACTAAGGAGAATGTCGTTCTAATTGAGTTTCATGCTAATGACTGCTTTGTGAAGGATATCGTAACTAAACAGGTTCTTCTACGTGGACATCTTCACAATGGTCTATATCATTTCTCTGGTCTTCACCATCTCTTTCCTCTCAGCGTTCAGCATGTGTTGCATTCGATAAGAGTTTGCTTGCATTGTGGCATTCCGTATCGGGACATCTGCATGACATACATTGCAGAAGGTGTTACAGTTGGTAAATATACATAGTCATTATATTGACTTTTGTTCGAGTTGTCCATTAGGCAAGAGTCATGCATTACCATTTCAATCAAATATGAGTCAGTCATCTCAGATTTTGGATTTTATCCATACTGATTTGTGGGGTCCTTCTCCAGTTACATCAACTAGTGGGTACAATTATTATGTTCATTTTATGGACGACTGTACGAGATTTACATGGATTTATCCTTTGAAGTGAAAATCTGATGCTCTTGCTGCATTTTTCCATTTTAAAAAGTTTGTTGAGAAATAGTTCTCGGTTTGTATTAAACGAGTACAGTCTAATTAGGGTGGTGAGTATAGGTCATTCTTTCTTGATTCTCATGGCATTGGGTTTCAACATTCATGTCCTCATGTTCATGAACAGAATGGACGTACTAAGAGGAAACACAGACATATCATTGAAATGGGTCTAGTTCTTTTGCTCATTGTCATCTACTATACAAATTCTGGTGGGATGCATGTGAAACATCAATCTTTCTGATCAATTGTCTTCCTACTAGAGTGTTGAATGGTGTGTCCCCTTATAAGAAGTTGTATAGTCGACCCCCTGATTACTCTATTCTCAAAATTTTGGGTGTGCATGCTACCCTCACCTTCGACCTTACAATGCTCATAAGTCTCAATATCGTTCCGAAGAAGTGTCTCTTCTTGGGCTCAGATCTTCTCATAAGGGGTACAAGTGTCTACACAAGTCTGGCATACTCTATATTACTCGTCATCTGGTCTTTAATGAGGAGGAATTTCCTTACTTGTCTCTTTTTCCGAGTCTCCTGCTCAGTCTGTAACAATATCACAGGAAACTATTCCTATTCCCTGGTTTCCTCCATCTACTACAGTTATGAAAGCCAACTCTAATTCCTTCATGCCAGTCTCCACCTCTTCTTCTGAGTCTGTGTCACCACCCATGTCACCATTAGTGCCTGCAATTTCTGTACAATCTGGGGATGTTGTATTACCAGTTGTGTCTGCTCTAGAGTCTATCTCTTGGTTCAACTATTCTATCTGAGGTACCTTATAACAGTCATTCGATGGTCACTCAAGCTAAGAATGGGATTTCTATGAAAAAGGTGTTTCTTGCTAGCACTACTGGTTTGAATATCGACATTCCAAAGTCAGTTGAAATGGCACTCAAGGATCCTCAATGGAGAGAGGCCATGGAGAAAGAGCTTCAAGCACTCATCAAGACCAATACATGGTCTTTGGTGCCTGCTTCATCTTCTCTGAATGTGGTTGATAATAAGTGGATTTTCACTATCAAAAAGAATTCTGATGGCTCTATAAATCGTTACAAGGCTAGACTAGTGGCCAAGGGCTTCAAAGAGATGCCTGGTATCGATTTTGATGAGACCTACAGTCCAGTAGTTAAAGCCTTCACCATCCATATAATATTGTCTCTTGATGTTCAGTTTGGTTGGTCAATTCATCAGCTGGATATTAACAATGCATTTTTAAATGGTAATTTGATTGAGGATGTCTATACAAACCAACCTCAAGGGTTTGTAGACAGTCGTTTCCCTAATCATGTCTGTAAATTGCATAAGGCTTTATATGGTCTTCGATAGGCCCTTCAGCTTGGTTTGATAAATTGAAATCCACTTTGCTCTTTTGGGGGTTTGTAAATTCAAAGGCTGATAATTCTCTATTCATCTATCGTCAACAGTAAGTGGTTTTGTATGTCTTAGTTTATGTGGATGATATCATTGTCACTGGCTCACACAGTGCACAAATTCACTCGTTTGTGTCAAAATTGAATGTTTCTTTTGCATTAAAAGATATTGGTGATTTAAATATGTTTTTGGGTATGGAGGCTAGAAGAGACTCTACTGGACTGTTTCTCACTCAAACAGCCTACATTAAACAGTTGCTTCAGAAATGAGGTATGCTCCAGGCTAAGCCCATTGACACGCCTGCGTTAGTGGGTAAACCTCTATTTTCTTATACATCTTCTCCTTTTTCTGATGTTACGTTGTATCGGAGTTTGTTGGGCAGTCTTTAGTATTTGGTTAATACTCGTCCTGATATTGCTTTTATCGTCAATCGTTTAAGTCAATATCAGCGATGTCCCCGAGTTACTCATTGGCAAGCTCGGAAAAAAGTCTTGAGATATTTAAAGGGTACTGCTGAGTAGGGTATTTAGTTTGTACTCAGTTGTTTGTTACGGGATTCTCGAATGCAGATTGGGCTGCGTCCCCAGACGATAGGAGGTATGTTTCTTGTTTTGCAGTGTTTCTTAAGTCCAACCTTGTACCTTGGCAATCTAAAAAGCAACAGGTGGTTGCTCGGTCTAGCAGGGAATCGGAGTATCGTGCATTGGCTCAGGTCGCTGCTGAAATCTCTTGGCTACAGTCTCTACTTCGGGAGTTACATGTTTCGATCCCTGCTTCTCCAGTGGTATGGTGTGATAATATCAGTGCTCAGGCTTTAGCTCATAATCCGGTATATCATGCTCGGACTAAACATATCGAGTTAGATGTTCACTATGTCGAGATAAGGTGTTGGCTGGCCATCTGTTGGTGCAACATGTTCCGAGTCACGATCAGATTGCAGATTGTTTCACCAAGGCCTTTGCGGCTTCGCGGTTTTCCTTTCTTAGGGGCAAACTTGGGGTCGTATCCCTCCCCCTTCGTTTGAGGGGGGGATGTGAGAATAAACCATTAGATGAGTTATTGTGGTTAATGTGGGTTTACTGTGAGGTTGTTACTAGAGTGGGTGTGTACACATGTAAGTCACTATTGTGTGTTGTAAAGGTGTAATTGAATGTAGATCAAACAGTGTGTATGTGTTTGATCGTATGGCTCAGGTTATATTGTAACATCATATATAAAGGAAACCCTAATACATCTGAGAAACAATTCTTGCATTCTCAGTTTTCTCAATCTCATTTGTATTACCGTCTAGGGTTTCTGTGTTGAATCTCTGGTACAACAATATGAAAGTTATGACGGCTCACCTGCTTGCAATTACTTCTTCAGAGCACGAGCGAAGGAATGAATAAAAATCACGCTTAAATTGCTCATGGTAAGCTCTTCAGACAGCAAGAGGGGTTGTGGTTGCTTGCTAGCATGGATGTTAAACAAAAACATTTTTCAAATTAATTAAGGTATGCCGCACATGCGTGTGCAGCCCGTGGATCTCCTCAGCTAGCACCGATACTATCCTCAACTTGACCACCCTCAACTCTTAAGTGTGGGGTTTTAACTTAAAAGGCCTCGACTCTAATTGGGATGAGCTAATCACTTCTATACTTTATTTCGAAGTTTCATTTAATCCATGCGGGACTAACTTTCGGTCCACACATCTTCAACATCAAGCATCCCTAATTCGGGGACGATGTGTCGGCTAAGTTTTAGAAACGCTAAGTAGCATCATTAAATTAAAAAAATTAGCGTCTCTATAGGTATACTTTTTTATTGTGCATTTATACATGCATACTTATAAATGTACCAGTGATCACCTGAAATAGATAATGAATAATGTTGGAACAGTGAATGTAGTGTATAGATTTTATTGAAAAAAGCCTCCCATAGAAAGAATTGGGCACCGCTGCAATAAAGCAGGACTAATCATGATTGATATTACCTCTCTCGAGTTTGTTATAGAAAGAAGGCAATGACTTGAAAGCAGTATTGAAATCATTTCTGGTAAGATCATTTAGCACCACTTGAAACTCTGGAGGTTCGTGGTGATAATGTTGAGAATATGAGAAATGACTGATAGAGAGTTAGGACTCAAAGAACATCCCAAACTTGCAATGCACAAAACATTGAAGTCTAAGAAGGCTAAATCACTTATTAAGTCCAATATCATCTATTCTAATACAGGCTTTATCTTTGTTAGTACTGCTCTCTGCATATAACAGATGAATATTTTTTTTCATAAGAAACAAACTTGACTCCAACACGAGTCGAACCTAGGATCTCCCCAACCTTGCATTTTAGTAAGTGATGTCTCATCGATCTATTTTTTCACTAGAGATGCTTTGGCTCATATAAACAGATGTAGGAAACAAATTACTAATCTGAAAGAAATTTCTGTAAGTCATAATATATAGATTGATCAATCATAACATAAAAGTCGCGACTGCTTTTTGAAATGCAGAAGAATCATACCCTGCTTTTCCAGTATTTTATTTTTACGTATTTCAGAATAGCCACTGCTTTTTGATTCATGAATAGTATAGGGCAGTATCATAACTCATAAGCATGGAATGTGTGGATCCAAAAAAAGAACATGGAATGTGTAGTGTTCAATTAAAACTTGCTTGTTGGTTTGAGTCTTTTTTTGTATTTGATAAACGTTACCTAACTTGTAAGTGATTTGATAGTGTCAGTTCTCTATTGCCTAATGTAAACCTCATTTTTAGTTAATTGTTTGACAGTTTCATGCTCCCAATCTCGGTTTCTATTTTTCTAATACATGTTAGGCATGGATTTTTTTTGGAAAAGATGCTGATTAAGTTTGATGATTACTATTATTTTCAGGTATCCGTATGGTCCACGTCCATGGAAGTGCTTTTTAATCACTGATATTTGCATGAGCAACAAAAAAGTGGCAGTTTTCGAACAAATTTCGCATGTAGTTCCATAAATGATACGGGGTAAGTTAGATTTCTAATAGCTTTCCTTTTTACTCCAATGTCCTAATTCAGGATATATTAATTCCTTGTGAGTCGTGGCAACTCATGAACCCCTTCATTGTCCATCATAAATTCATTACATATAGTAATTAGAAATACAAGCATGTTTACTTAAGTACTACTTAATCAAGGTGATCACTATAGGAAAACACTTGTCTTCGCTGAAGACCTCGGCGACCCTCTTTGTGAACTTCTGGAATAAGGCATCCATCAGTTGTGACCCCCCAAAATGAGAAGAGAGCATAGGTTCAAAAACTGCTCTCATGTATTTGCTTATATATATGCTGCCATTCGATCATTTAATCTAGTTAGATTGGTATCATAACTGACTGTGTTGACGTCCCAACCGACTTCAAAGCGGATTAGTTGAGTGAGAGGAAAGGATCCTTCAAGAAGAACTATGTCCTGTACTTCCGCAACAGAAGGTGCGTAATATGGAGCGTTGTAGGAATCTATCTGCTCCTCTTCTATCAGCCCCCTACATGTCATTGCTACACTGTATGAGTATACAACATTCTTAACAACATTGTTATTGTTTTAGTGTGGGCCCAACTAATTGAAGCACCTCTTGCGCTATATCTTTGAGGGCCAACGAAATCACCTTCCATGGCACGCAATTTTCATCACATGAAGGATCATCGATTCTCCTACCCATGAAAGTCAAGAAAGCTTGCCCTCCTTCAATTACTTCTTCCGAGCGCGATTGAAGGAATGAGTAGAAATCGTGCGTAAATTGTTTATGGTAAGCTCTTGAAACACACTACAAAAAATAGAACCAAATAGCCAAACGGGCCTTATTTGTTGACTTGTTGACCAATTTAGCGATGGGGTTAGCGACGGCCCTCGTCGCTAATTGTTAGGTGTGGGAAAACTCCCGCCAAAGAGGAAATTTTCCACCCACGTGGTAGTGGGGCCCACACTCTCTCTCTCTCTTACACTCAAAACCAAACCCTAACCTCTCTCGTTTATAAACTCTCCCAAAAATATTTCTCTCCTCTCACCGCCTCCTCCCTTTTTTTCTCACTTCCATCTCTCCCCTCTTTCTAGCTAGATCTCCTTGCAAAGCCATTGCCGCCTCCCGCTCTCCTCGCCATTGCTTGCAGTCCCCCGCTCTCTCGTCGGTGCCGGTCTTTGCCCCGCTCTCTCCTCGCGCGCTATCGCCCCATCGCCCCTTCTCTCCTCACCACCGCCACCCCTCTCGATCGACCTCACCGCTCCCACCCTCCGCCTCCCTCCCCGCCACCATCACGCCGGTCCAACGCCTTCCTCACACTTTTTTTTTGTAAATTTAAGATTTGTTGTTTTCGATTTTTTTAAGGTTTTGTTTTTTTTATTTTTTTTATTTGTCGAATTTGTTGTTGTTGTTGTTGAATAAACTTGTTTTATTTTTTAGGATTTCTTGTTGTTTAAAATTTTATTTTTTAGGATTTTATTTTGAAGTTTTTTTTTTTGAAAATATCACTGTTTCGAAAAACATTTTTTTTGTCAATCCGTCAAAAAAATAGCGACGAGACCCTGTCGCTAATTTGTCGCTATTTTTTATACCTGTCGCTATTTCGAAATGTTGTAGCCCCGCCTCCCGAGGCCATTGGGTGAGGTAGCTACGCGAGTCCTGTAGCTTATCCGGCGTCATTGCCACATCAGCGCTCCTCGATGTGCATGTTATTCATAGTGTTTTTTGTATTATTTGCCAATTATTTGAGATATACATTAAGTTACAAGTATAGCATGTGTTTTTCAGAGTTGCAAGTAGGTAACCAGTAAATTTACAACATGTCTTAAAGAAGATAAACATGGATTTTAATTAACTTTTAAGTTTTATAGAGCATCGATCCTACTGTGGAAAACCTATAATAAAATACACTGTATACAAGGCGAAAAAAGTAAATGTATACAAGTACAGGTGTCTCATAAGTCTCCTATAAACCCAAAATATATAATAAAGTATGTAAAAACAAACACCTACGAGTAGTGTGCTGCACAGTGGGCGAGCTCAAAGATAGTTGCCAAGAATCCCTTTACCCTTGCCTTTACTCGTAGAAGGATATGCACTCAGCCATCACAATAAAACAGATGACGAGTCCAATGAGTAAAATTTCAAGAAAATTCACCGAGCATTCATATGATAAAGTAAAGGAAATTCATTAAATATTATTAAATAAATATGCAGAATGTAAATAGACAACTGTAAATAGATCATCGCATGCGTAAATAACAATAAAAGCGCAAATGTGTGTTGCTGTCCCGGTCAGACTAGACCATACTTTGAGTTCTCTCCCCAAGATCCTATCATCCACGACGCACCGACACTTGTACCGATAAAGTAGCTCAGAATTTCATTCACTGAGGAATCCTGATACACATGCTATGGTCTATCATGCCATAGACACACAATGGAATACCCGGAGGGAGTAAACTCAACCATCCGTTCAAAACAACAATACAAGCATAGATAATTGAAGTGAATAAGAAATGGGACATGAATATACAAAACTGGATAGAGTAAAACAACAAGGAAATCTAATAAATACTCAAAGTGACGTTCTATTGGGTTTTACAAACTTCAATACATGCTCTGATTTCCCCAGACTCTCGAATCCGAACCCGCCTAGCTCCCTGTACCCAAACTTCGTTCTCTCAGTCTCCTGGAGTCAATTAAATATGTTTATTATGTATTCAGATTGGTTGAATATGTTTTAAATTGATCTTTTTCAAATTAGCCCCTAAAGACTAAATAAAGTCTCAATTTTTGTCTTGTGTTGTAGCGCATTTTTAGGCATGAAATTGTCCAAATCTCAAAAACTACCCTACATAAAAAGTCTTTGGTCTCTATCTTAGCTTATCGAAAAGGTTTGGTTTGCAAAATCCCAATTTAAAACGAAAGAGATATCATAATTCTACTAAAAATGGCTCAAACTGGAACCTAATCCGACCAGCAGATTTAGAAAATTTATTTCTTCCAATCTATTATTTCAAAAATCGTGATTTTTTGTCAAAAGGCAATTAACATATCCAATAACAACCTACTAAAAGTTCAGCTTATTTGGATAAGTTATTAGGGAGTTATGCCTTCTAAAATTTTAGTTTCAAAAATCCCATAATGCATTCAATCACCTATTTGTATGGCACTAGTGGACATGAAAACTTTTGAATTGCAAAAATTTTAGTAGGACAAAGTTGTTTCCCTTTGAGTTAGCTTCCAAATGCCTCCAGATTGAGTCCATTTCGATTTAAAATGAGGAAGTTATGATCAAATTACATAGGCTGGTTCATAATACAATATGCAGAATCTCAATTTTGGTCTTACAACTTCAAAAACTCTTATCTTTTTTATTTCAAAAAACCAAATTAAGAACTTCATAATAGCTAGATTATTAGCTTGAAATGAGGAATCCAAATATATAAACTAATTTCAAAGACTTAAACATCTACCCTCTGAAAATGACCAAAATCCAGAATTGATTTCAAACTTGAAATAGAGAGATGTGTACCTAGGGTTGACAACACTTTGATTTAGGTTCCAACTCTCCTTTATCTCCCTGAATTTTTCTGTCAAGACTCTCCTCAATTCCTCTGATTTTTTAGCTCAAATGTATATGTTGAGCTTCTCCACTGAGTATAGGCCTTATATACTCATATTAGTAAGTGGATTAATTAGCCAAACCTTTGATTTATTATTAGTTAATTACTAGGATATTCGTCCTCCCTCAATGTCGCTTGTCCCTAAATGAAAACACTTATCCCACATAAATGCCACTCATCTTGCCTTGTTATATGTATTCTAGGATCATCACTAAGTTTATCAAGAGTTCAATTAATTCCTATCCAACTATAGGTCTTTATTTTATCTTAAATCGAATTAATTCACCTAGGCACATAATTACATATGGTTAGTGTGTTTAGTCATATATCTTACATATTTGTGATCCCACTAACCCCCAACTACCCGGCACCCGGTGCCCCGCGTCTCGGCACATCTCAAGGTGCGCCAATCTTTGATGTACATAATTATTTTGATTTAGCCTTAATTTTGATTCTCCATTTTATGTCATATTCACCTTGATTCTTAGACATTTTATTCAAGTTAGTATTATAAAATTTAGTGTACCAATACTACGCTTATCCGATAGCCGCGTCGACACGCTTTACAAGGCATTTATCCATCACACAATTTCACATGGTATGACATTATAAATACACATACGATGAGTTATGAAATAAATAAAAATTAAAATCACAATTAATTGGTATATGATGTTTATTTATTTCACGTTACTGATTTTGCTTGTCGTGTGCTGCCTACATTCATGGAAATATGACGTAATTCTGCTAGGTATTTTATTCGCATGTTTCGTAGTTATCAGTTTTATTTCATGAATATTGTGTGGACTTCTCTTGGAATTTTTCTTACTGGACTCGTCACTGTATTTGTTGTGTGAGGCTGTGAGTGCATATCCTTCGACGAGCAAGCGCAAGGGCAAAGAGGTATTGGCGACGACTACCTCGAGGTTGTGGAGCTAGCTCGTGTGTAATTACGGTATGTACGTATTTATATTTTTGTTGGGTTTTGGGGATAATAGAACACTTTGAATATGTGTATATGGATCCTTTACTATACTTATCTTGCATTGATATATATATGGTATCTTTTCTTTGAGTTTTCCACTACTTAAGATTGTTAAATACCGCATAACTTAATTTAAGGCTTCCACTATAAAATTGTAATATAACTTGATAAATCAATTAACTGATTAATGAAATCATTAATATCTATATAGAAATTAATTTGCTAAGTTAGGGTTAAATGAAAAAGTGTAAGCAACCGCTTAGGTCGCATGGCGTCAAGGATAAGCGGGCCATGATGTGGCGGGGTTTGGTGACATGAAATGCGACATGGTGGGTCCCAAGGCGGCTTGGAATTTGGATTCATCACATATAGGGGTCGATCGTGGATTCCATCAATGGCCGAGTTACGCATAGGCATACTCCATAAGGCACATCGTTCACGATATGTCGTTCATCCGGGCAGACCAATATGTATCAAGATATGAAACGTCTCTTTTAGAGGTAGGGATGAAGGCTGACGTAGGAGAGTACGCCAAGAGTCGTGGGATGTCCAACACGTTAAAGCTGAGCATAAAAGGCCTTGAGGGTTGCTACAACCACTTCCCATTCCTCACTAGATTTAGGTGCACATCGCTATGGATTTTGTTAGTGGTCTGCCTAATTCAGAGCGCAAGCATGATAATATTTGGGTGATCGTAGATAGATTGACCAAGTTTGCACATTTCTTACCAATCTCGACCAAGTATAAATTTGAGCAGCTGAGCAGTCTTTATGAGAGAGATAGATAGTTGGATTACATGGAGTTTCGATCTTTATTGTGTCAGATAGAAGGTCTCAGTTTACATCAAAGTTTTGGGAGAGTATACAGGAACAGTTTGACACGCGGCTTCATTTCAGTACAACGCATCACCCGCAGATAGATGGTCAGTCAGAGTGACTAATTCAAGTGTTGGAAGACATGCTCATGGCTTGCATTTTGGAGTACGGTGGGTCATGGGAAGAATATCTACCTCTGTGTGAATTTGCTTACAATAACAGTTACCTAGCTGGCATTAGAATGGCGTCATTGGAGGCACTCTATGGCAGGCCTTTAGGTCTCCAGCATGTTGGGCTGAGCCTGAGGATATTACGCTAGTTGGGCCAGAGATAGTAGTAGATCACACAGAGAATATCAGGCAGATACGTCAATGACTTCGAGGCGCTCAGGAGAGAAAAAAGAATTACGCGGACAAGTATCGAAATGGATTGGAATATAAGGAGGAAGACAATGTTTATCTAAAGGTCTCGCCTCTGAAAGGGTCACAAACGGTTCAGAATCAAAGGAAAACTCACGCTGAGATTTAAAAGTCTATTCATGGTTGCGGAAAAGAGTCGGCAAGGTTGCTTACAAACTCGAGTTACCAACACAGATGGCAGGAGTCCACCCAGTGTTACATATATCTATGCTTCGGTTGGATCGATCGAGGAAGGACGATAGGCCAATGGTTGACTTGAGTCAAATTGACTTGGCAGATGATATCACTTATTAGGAGCAACCCGATTTGATTTTGGACTGTAAGGTGCAGAGCTTGCGCCATAAAGACATCCTTTTGATCCTCGTCAAATGGCAACATCATGGCGGCAAGGAGTTGACGTGGGAACGGGAGTCCTATATGCGCAAAAACTTCTCGTATCTTTTTATTTCGGTAAGTGTTTTGTTTTAGTTATTTAAATTTCGAGGACGAAATTTTTATTAGTTGGGAAGGCTATAACAACCCAAACAATCTAATCCTAGTCAATTTGTCTTATAGGACTGTGACCTAGCGGCCAGTCCTACGTGGCATTCTAAGTCACAACTCGGGCATCGACGCCGAGGTGATTATTAAATTAATTATTTCTATTCGTATCTGATGTCAGGTAATATATTATACTTATCTAAATTAACCTACAAATGGTACTAGCTCTAATATTGGACGAGTGAGCTACAGTATATTGAGATGCGTACACGCAGATATTTAGATGAGTCGATATGCTAATGGGGGACTTGGGTGGACTTACAACTTAGGCTTTTATTTGAAAAATTAGGCCTAAAATATTTTGTGAAATCATAATACTCACCTAATTCATGAAATTAAAATGAAATGTTTATCCTAGATATTAATCTAAGTTAAATGATATGTCAAGCTACTAATTATATGATTAAACCTAAGTTGTTTTATACAACCTTGGGTAAATTAACTAATCTAATTCATAGCATCAATTGTCTCAAGTTAAAATGCAAGTTACTAAAGTCTTAATAAAAACCCAATGAAATATGAACCATGAGATCAAGTCTAACGATGAATCTTAGGGTGGGCATGTTTTAATTAAAACTCACCTTAGATCCACAAAGAGATGAGTAATAAGTGGGATGCAAAGTAAATCCTAGGATGAGTGTTTAGAAATCTAAAAGACTATAAATTGAGGACTTAGTGGAGAGACCACTAACATCACCTCTACATACATTTTCTTGAGAGAACAAAGAGAGGAGACAAAGAGTGCTGAGATTTTAGAGGATTGGGAGGCTAAGGGAAGGAAATTAACACTACGAAATTGCATCAATTAGCGACGGATTTGCGAGGGGAGTCATGGTTTACCTGTTGACCAAATTAGCGACGGCCCCCCGTCGCTAATTGTTGGGCGGGAAAATTCCCGCTCAATACACTCTCTCTCCCACCATCAAACCCTAATCTTCCATATTTATAAACTATCTACTCTCTTTCTCTCCTCTCTCCTCTCTCCCTCACCCCCACCTCTCTCCTCTCTCCCCTCCTCTCTCCTCTCCTCTCTCCCCTCTCCCCCTCATATCTCCTCTCTCCCCCACCCACCCTCTCATCTCTCATCTCTCATCCCCTCCTCTCTCCCCTCTCCTGTCTCCCCGCCTCTCTCCTCTCTCCCCTTTCCTCTCTCCCCCGCCTCTCTCGTCTCTCCTCTCTCCTCTCTCCCCCGCCTCTCTCCTCTCTCCCCCACCTCTCTCCCTCTCCCTCTAGATCAAGTGAACCACCAAGTATTCTCCCTCTTGTGGGTTAGGCTGGTTCGGCAACTCCTCCGCGGTGGATTCGGTGGTGGGGTCCACGGAGACGGAGAGCGGCGAGGACTTCCTTGCCGCGTTCATGGCTCGGTCGCCGCATTCGACAACTCCTCGTCGGTGGAGTCGGTGGTGGGTAAAAGATTTGTTTTGGTTTGAATATTGGTTTGGTTTTTGTATATGTTGGTTTGGTGAGGCTAATTTTGAGGAGGTTTTACGGGGGAGGGGTCGCCGCAGTTGACGCTATGCGCTGTAGGAAGCTGTCCGAACGGGCCTTACTCCATCAACGTCGCCGCTGCCTCGTCGCTGCCTTAGCCGCATCCTCCCCGCCCTTTTCCACCACCTCTGTCGCGCCCTCTCCCTCCTCCGCCGCCCCTCCCTCTCCTCCTCCGCTGAGTCTTGCTCCTCTCCCTCTCCTCCTCTGTCGCCCCTCCCTCGCCTCCATCATCACTATTTTCATTTTAAAAAAATATTTATTAAAAAACAAATTTTTTTTGTCAATCTGTCGAATATAGCGAGAGATTTAGCGACGGGGACCCGTCGCAATTTCTCGACACTCATCGCTATACCAAATAGCGACGACACGTTTAGCGACGGGATTTCTCGTCGCTATTCCCGTCACTAACACGATATAGTGACGCAAAATACCAAATTAGCGACGAGTAAGCCCGTCGCTAATCTGATATCCTTTTGTAGTGTAAATCTAAGATTGAAGAAATTTCAGCCCTAGAAGAGTTCATGACCTAGGTACTTTCTTTTCTCTCTTTTTCTAGCTCTAAGTAATGGAAATTGGGGGTTTTGGAGACCTAATTCTAATTTTGATTTTTAGAGCTTTAATTCTCTTTCTAATGCAAGGTTTTTTAGTCTAAAATGGGGTTTTCAAAATTATTTTTATGGGATCAAGTCTTTGTTTTCAAACAAGCAATGTTTCGTGTTCAAATTGATAATGGATTGTTCTTTAAGTTGTGCAATGTTTAGATCATTCATATTCACTTCAAAAATAAGTGTTTTGATTGATTTTTAATTATGGATAGCAATTTCTTGGAATTGGATTCATTGTTTCTAATATTTGGTATTTATATTGATCGTGAACAATGCATGTTTGATGAAATGCCACAATGAAGAGTTGCATTTCTGTTAAGTGTGGGGGACTCATTGTTTCTTATTTTTTGGGTTATTTAGTTAATTTGAAGGTATTATTAGGACTCTAATATAGTTGAAAAATGGATGGAATTGTTGTCATGAGTTGGTGCCTTGAATTGAGCCAAAATTATAGCTGAACTTTTAGATAGCATAAGTCCTTCATTTCCTCTCAGAATTGGCTGATTTTTGTATGTGATATTCTTAGATATTTGGACAAGCTTCTCACCAATAATCACCTTTTTTGGATGCGTGGTTTGAGAGTTATGAATTCCCTAATACTACTAATCTGAAACTTTCTCAAGTTTAGTTGTTTTGGTATTTTGAGCATAACTCTCTCCATTTTAATCAAATTCGAGCGTACTTTACCATTTCGGAAAGATAATACATAGAAAAGAAACTTGAGATCAGTATTTCTGAAGAATTTAGTCATCTTATTTGTTGAAAATGGACTGAAAATCAGTGCTAATTCGTCGAGATATTCCTTTTGCAAGTGTTTAGAAGTAGAGACCTCTTCCAGGGATCTTCACTAGACCAATAATAACCAAAATCTCCAAAATAGCTTTAATTACTATAAATTATGTTCCCTAAAAGTTTCAAGAGATTCAGATGTCTTTTGAATGGTTTTCCAAATAAGTTTTGAAATAGGTACAACTTAGTTACTTAATGAGCTAGCTTTTTTACTTAAGGCGTTCTGAGCATTAAATGATGGCAGAATTGAACCAAAATTTTCATAATGTGTTATGATATCATAGTAAAGGTGTCCACCGAGTCTCATAATTTCTCGGTGTGTCTAATTTAGTTTTCAAGTCATGCTTCGAATATAAGAGAGAAATAATTACAAATAAGGACTTAAAGTTTTACTTAGAGTCTCAAATTCGATTTTTGATCAAATTGATGAGATTTTATCACTCAAAAACCTTGGTTTAAAGTTAATAGACTTTAATGAACCAACACTGAGAATTTTGAAAATCTCTATGAGTGTTTTAGCCGCATTTCAAGTTGCATAAAAATCAAGTTCTTGAAAATTATTTTAAGGTCCCTAAGGGGCTGTTTTGGAAACCAATGCATTAAACCAACTTGAAATGATTGCTAATGGACTTTGATGACTCAATAACACTTAAAAACAATAGGGAAAATTTTTACAACCTTATAACACCAAATTTGAATACTTTGGTCGAGTTAAGGGTTAAAGAGGTATTTAAAATGATTAAAAGAGACCTCGTGGGGTTATTCTTTCGCATCAAGGATTTGTATATGGTAAGAATAAGTGACTAAGGACCCCGAGGATATAGCATAAACTTGTTTAGGACACATTAAAGTTGTGATTTGGTATAAGTTAAATAGAAAAGACATTGAGAAAAATAATGGATTGTTTTATAATGAACTGAGATAATCAAACTTAAATAAGCTATAACACATACCAAATCAACTCTAATAGGTACCAGGGGCCTAGAGCGTCATTGTCGGGTATCGGGAGTGTAGTACGAATATATGGGAGTCGCGTTTATCTCGGATATTATTGCATTTTAAGGTAAGTAAACCAGTAAGAGTGTCAACATGATTTCTTTTCAACTTCTTATTGTTAATCTCTTGAAAAGCATGCCATACATACTTGCATTATATTCTTGTTTCAAGTGGTATAGGGTCTAGGTAGTCCACCCATTGTGTCATCTCGCGGATTAAGCATCCGGAGTCATTGTGGCTTCTTATTGAAGACTATTCAAGGGATAAAGTATCCGAGGTCACCGTAGCTTACATTGATAGTTAAGGGGCTCTTGGAAGTGACTCGATGAATCCACAGTGCCTAGAAAATCATATCGAGGCAGTTGGAAGTGGCCTTGGCCCCGCTGTGTCGACTTCAAGCTATGTTATGGTCTAAAGACCCACAATTTGGATCATATTACCTATTCACCTATCCTTTGCTTCCTTGCCACTTGATTTTCACTGCTTACTTGTTTAGTCTGATTATCATGCACTTTGTCATTTTATTTACAGCTTTCTTTAAATACCCGCATGATTTAGAGACTATTGTAATTTATTACTCAGAAATACTGTTGAATCTCATATGGCTTTACTCACTTGAATTGTCTTCGTTATTGGTGACAATTACAGGTCCCTTGAGCAGTAAGGAGAAGGAGCCTGTACTTGGTGATTTCCTCTTAGCTACCCTCAGAGTCAGCTCCATTACTCTTACTTCGTAGGTTCTTTTGTCATTTTGTTATATATATGACTATGTATTCATGATACTTTGATGTTTTTGGGTGTGACTTGGGGATGTTATATGAGATACACTTGATGATACATGCAAAATACATCTTTAAAGTACTTGGTTAATAAGACAAAACAATAACGAAAACAAATTTGAAATAGAGGTTAACTAGGCATGCTTGACCTGACAAGAGTTAACTGGGGGTCCATGTAGGTCTACTGCTGGGCGGGACCCAATTTGTGGCGATTGGGGCCGTCACAATAGGTATGAGTATTAGTATTGTCAAACGAGTACTTGTAGGGAGTATTTTGCAGGTACCCTACTTGTTTATATTCTTAAGAGCTTGGTGATTCTATTAGGGTTAACGATATTTATCGGGTGTTCATATGCACATAAATTATTATCAGGCTTGCCACAATTATGGGTATTAGTATTATAAATTGGGTAGTCATGCCCACGCGCGAAGCGTTTAATGGTGACTAGTTTGGGATTAAAGGTTGTTGTTGCTTGTGGTTGTTGATTAATAAAAATTCTAGGTGTATATTGCAAACGCTTATCAAAACGCAATGCTGACTAGTTAGGGATTAAAGGTTGTTGCTTGTGGTTGTTGATTAAGGAAAATTCTAGGCATACATTGCAAACGCACAATCATAACGCACATCACATTCTAATGTGCATGTAATGTACCTAGGGATGTGTGTGAATCGCACCCTGAGGTACATCGTGATGTACGCCTAGCACTCCCTTGTTGATTAATTAGCTCAATTAACACAGTGTATGAGTTGGAGTTACATTGTGATGAATTCAACTTGGACTTAAACTAAATACATGTGCAGCTACACAGGTGTTATATATATTGGGACTCAAATAGTGTTAGCGAAAGTTTAATTTTGCATTAAAGTTGAAATTGAACTTATCTAATGTAACCTAAGCTAATTGGTGTTCGTTGTGAACATTAATTGTAAGGTCCCAAATGCACCTATACTTTTTATATATGTTTTTGTGAATGATCGAGAGCATAATGTTATGTGTACGGACAACGGTCTAATTGTGGGTGTGTGACGCACATAATGTTGGCGGCGTTTGAGAGTAGAATATGTTAGTGTCATTATCGTAATTTGTTGTCATTAGTTGTCTTATTGTAGTTTAGTAAATGACTCAACAAAGTAATACGTTTTTTCGCAAGGCCTTCGAATTCGTACAATGTTTCATAACATTGTTTAGGGACACGTATTCCCCGTGCCAACGCATATGTCTAGTTGTTGATTCGGAAGTGAACAAACGTTGCAATTGAAGGCCTAAGGGAAAGTAATACATTTTTTTATAAGGCCGTGTTTTTGTGTTCCTACCGCAACTATGTCGTTGTGTCATGTATCAAGAATGCTCCCAAATTTTGCACGATGTTAACTCAGAGTCCTTTCCCCAATAAATCATACACTGATTTTCACAACAATCTATCTTCTCGACAAGTAGACCAAATCCTGGAATATTGTTCACGGGTAGACCAAATCCTGGAATATTGATAAGTAAAAATTGTCAATTAAATTTTTGTTGTTAGGCAACGCTTCCTTGATGAATTGCATGAACCCATCGTAACAGCGTTCGGAGACGTGGTGCGCCAATTTCAGAGAAAGCAATCTAGCCATGGCAATCAATTTCGTCATGTTCTAACAACCCGGACACAATTGCTCATTACCAGCGTCAATCATGACGTATAGTTGTTGTGCTAGGGGGCTGAGCTCCTCTTCCATGTGATTACAGTTAAAACTAGGCCCCTCTGCGTTGTGCAGCATCTCTGGGTAAGTCGACGTCAGTTGACCATTATCGATGTCAATTTCATCATTGCAATTGTTTTTGAGATCGTTGAAAGTGAACGTCGTATCTTTACCTTCTTTCTCACCATGTTCGTACTAACAATAGTATCCGGGAACGAACCCGTACCTACATATGTGGTACTCAACAGTCTGAACGTCGAAGTAGGGTAGAAGTCGATTTTTATTTCGATTACATGGGCACCAAATCCTACCATCATTGTGATAAGTGATACAATTTGTCTTCATGAACTTTATGAATTCTTTTACCCTTACAACAAACTCCCTTCGAATAAACCGCTAATTGTGGCAATTGTACATCCACTCTCTATTTGCAGTCGACATTCCTTACAAAATACGATGACTTAATTTAGATGCAAATCTCGACAATTAAGTTTTTTATTTTGGAGTTGTTGGAGTAATCAATGCCAAGGTTACATTTATAAAAGATTTTTATTGCAATGCATTTAGCTAGACTATGAATATATGTCACTTCTACAAAAGTTTCGGTAGAGTTCCCCTATAAAATAGGCTACCAAAAATTTCAGAACCTAATAAACATCAGTGGGAGAATGCCTAGAAGGTCTCACATCTCCCAAACATTTCACAATATCATATAAACATTCTTTAAAAGGCTAAATTCAAGTCATATATTAACATTTCAAGATATTCATAAAGGATTGAAATCGCAAGTTGTAACCGAAATGAATGCATTGAACAATTACAAAACTAACTTAAATCCCCTTTATTGTTTCAACTTCAACTCTTGCTTATATGCACAAGCTTTTGCTAATCCTTCATCAATCTCGTCAAAATAAAAGCACAGTACATCTCAAACATATGCAACAAACAGAGAAACATGAGGACATAAGCAAAAATGTAAAATAGTTAACCTAATGAAATATAAGAATTTACTCAATAAATATATTCACTCATGAATCTACATGCATATGTTTGGAGGAAAGGTAATGCCAAAAAAAAAAACATGTGAGTTTAAATGAAATATACTTAGAGATCTAGCAAGAGTTGCCTATAGGATGTTTTTTATGTTATACACAAGAATCTTAGGAACACAATGAACTAAATAGTTAACCTATAACTATGCCTCTAAATGGGATTAGGCAATGCTTATGTGCATAAGCAAAGTATGTATCACCTAAACATTTCAAAATGAGAGAAACCCATATACATAAACATAAAAATAGGTCAATACCAAATGTAACTCTAACAAAACATAAGCATAATTAATGCCAAAAAATTAATAGTAAAGAGCTGAATAAATAAAAACCACATATTATGTTGTATGAATTTATAATTTGGTTTGCTATAATCCATGCAAATATTTCTTTACTTTAAAAGAAGAATACATAGTTCAAGTTTTGATAGCTTCGACAATAAGGGATTCGACCGTCCATCAGGAAAAAATGGAATCAAAGGAATGATGATCACACGTGCGGTTCTCACTTGTAAATGACGACAAAATCAAAAGGGGGATTTAGGGAAGCCTGTTTTTTAACGGATAGAGATACAGAAAAAAAACTGGAGAATAAAGATAGTGAATAAAAACATTATACATAAACATTCTTAAACCCGCTTGAGGGATAATGTGGTACGTACATATAACGTAATTAAAAAACAATCATCAGTTTAAACGCATTCTCTACTCTTTTGATTAAATGAGTAGTAGTTATTATCAAAGCCTAATACTTAATTCTCTCTTATCAATGATATCGCCGTATTACTATTGTGGCAACCTTCCAAACTCATAAGGTCTAAACTTAAATCAATACATGCATTGATTTACAATTTGAAGCTGAATAAGACCCCTTGTCATTTTACTTATTCTTTAACAAATTTAATACAACTAAACAACAAACTTTTAGCTGTGCTTAAAATAGGTTCAACTAATTTAGAAAACATTTAAGTCATAGGTGACTGATTGACGTTGAATATCCAAAGAAAGTGATCTATGATAGAGATAAATGCATCTATTGTGTTCTTCATTTTAATGTGCCAAAAACAAGAAGATCAATTTTTTGTATAGTTCTAACGACAAAATATTCACCATCTCAACCAAACTAACTTGTATTTGTGGTGAAGATCAAATTCCTAAGTTATAGATTGGATTTTTTAGTGAGATAGGTGCTCTATTATTTTTGTTTGAATGGAAAGGAATGAGGGAGGACTAAGTTGAAGACTTCAAGAGCCGATGTGCTCGTGTTGGATTACTATTTGGTTTCAAATCAAACTAACTCATGAATATGTCAACAACAACAACAACGACATAGTCGTGATAGTCGTGATGTGTTGTTTATGGATCAAAATGAGCCCACCACTTATCAAGAGGCTATGTCTGGACCAGACTCGGATAAATGGCTACGTGCCATGAACTCGAGATGCAATCCATGTATGATAATCAAGTTTGGAACTTGGTTGATTTACCCGAAGGTGGTAAGACCATTGGATGTAAATGGGTTTTCAAGAAGAAAATCGACATGGATTGCAAAGTGCATACTTTTAAAGCAAGACTTGTAGCAAAAGGTTTCAGGCAGACTCAATGTGTTGATTATGATGAAACTTTTTCGCCAGTAGCCATGCTTAAATCCATAAGAATTTTAATTGCCATTGCTGCATATTATGACTATGAGATATGGCAAATGGATGTAAAAACAACATTTCTTAATAGAAAGTTGCTTGAGGACGCGTATATGACACAACTCGAAGGTTTTGTACATCCCGAGAATTCTAGGAAGGTATGCAAGCTTCAAAGATCCATTTATGGATTAAAGCAAGCTTCTCGAGTTGGAATCTTCGTTTTGATGAAGCAATGATTTTGGTTTTATTAAGAACTAAGATGAGCCTTGTGTATACAAGAAGGTCAGATGGGAGTGTAGTTGTTTTTTGGTGCTTGTATGTTGATGATATATATATTACTCATTGGAAATGACATCCCAACATTGCAGAATGTCAAGTCTTGGTTATGGAAGTGTTTCTCAATGAAAGACTTAGGAGATGCACCTATGTCCTAGGGATAAGGATCTATATGGATAGATCTAAGAGGCTAATCTGGTCTAAGTCGAGTGCTTACATAGACAATGTCTTGAATAGGTTCGGTTTGCAAGACTCTAAAAAATGATTGTTGCCAATGTCTCACGGCATAAGTCTCAAGAAGATTCAATGTCCTAAGACAAATGATGAGCGAGACCGTATGAATAAGATTCCATATGCATCGGCTATTGGATCTATCATTTATGTCATGCTATGCACTCGACCTCATGTATCATATGCTTTGAGCACTACAAGCGGATATCGATCGGATCCTGGTGAGAGTCACTTTGGATAGCGAGAAAGAACCTTCTTAAATACTTAAGAAGGACTAAGGAAGTGTTCTTGGTCTATGGAGGTTTTGAAAATGATCTAGTTGTAAATGGTTACACGAGATGCAAGTTTTCAAACTGATATAGATGATTTTAGATCGCATCTGGATATGTGTTTACTTTGAGTGGGGGTGCGATGAAGTGGAAAAGTTCAAAGTAAGAGACGTAGCAGATTCTACAACAGAAGTTGAGTATATTGTAGCGTCCGATGCAGCAAAGGAGGCAGTTTGGATCAAAAAGTTCATTTCTGAACTAGGTGTGGTTCCAAGTATTGCTAACCCTGTTTGTTTGTATTGTGACAATAATGGGGCAATAGCACGAGCCAAGGAACCTAGATCACACCACAGATCCAAACATATACTCGGGCGTTTTCATCTCATCGAGAGAAATTATTGAGAGGGAGACGTGAAGATTTGCAGAGTACCTCGAAGAAAACGTTGCGGATCTATTGACAAAAGCTCTTCCACAAGCAAAACATGATGGTCATGTTAGATCATTATGCATTAGATGCATGTATGATTGGCCCTAGTGCAAGTGGGAGATGTTGGGGCATGCGCCTACAGGTCAATCCATTAACTGTCTTTATGAATACTTTTAGTTAATATAAATAGAGGATTTCATTTGGCTTGTTTATTATAATTAATTTGAATGTTTACATTATAATAAGATCCATGGGTATTTACAAAAATATCTTAAATGTTCATAGTCGATCTTTATACTTTTGGGAACTATAATGAATTAAGACTAGTGTGAGTCTTGATTGATGATCATATGATGATTATACGTATAGGGATACGAATCAAGATCACGAGTACTTGTTAGGGAACAAAGTATCTTGGACCGAACCGCTATGAGAACATCACATGGATTAAGTCATAGTTGTTTCTCATGATAGGTATATTTTTCATCTTCGACTTGAGATTACCAGAGACTTCAACATTAGGAACACAATGATTTGACACAATCAAACGTTGTCTTTAACCGACGATTATAAAGGTTGTGATTGGTTACTTGTGTGAGCTATGTGATGAAGTTGTGTAATCGAGATAGAATTTGTCCCTCTCATATAAAGAGAGATATCAAGTGGATCCCTCGATGTGTTAGATCGTTAAAAGGCCTAGTCTAAGTGAATTGATATTGATCAATGTCACTTGGATGTTTTCATCTACTAGAGATCGAGACTAGTACGATTGAACATGTTGGATGACAATTCCATGCCTTATGTTTGATCAAAAGGATATCGTGTGACAAAAGGATGTTATATACACCATTGATTAGGTTGTATCAATTTGATATTCGTACAACTTGGGTAGTCATAATGTCTTGCTAGAGGCCGCTTATGACTTGTATAGCAAAATATGTTTTGGTACACCGTCAACGTTGTATGAGCCTATTGGGTCGCACGCTAAGAATGATTTTTGCGAGATTTTAATATGGTTCAAAAAAGCGAATGTTAAATGATAAAATTCATGATGAAACGTCTTTGTGGTGTATTACACTTATACTTCTTTATGTAGGAGTATATGTGTAATTTACTTAACCGTCTATATACAAGGGTTGTATAAATATACGCTTTAAGTTAGAACACACGTATGAAAGATTAAGGGTCGAAACTCTATTTTCGTTTTAGAAATGAATTAGGGTTTTCTCGGTATTCTCTCGGATCGTTTCGGAGAGAAACAAAAAGGTTTGATATTCTCTCGAAGCTAGCACTTCGAATCTCGGCCGTCGTTCGTGTGTGGACCGCCGGTAGAGTGCGTTAAATCGTTGGCAACACCTTAGAGATCGATCAACCTTCGAAAGGTATATTGCGACCAAGGTATGATTAAGTTTTCATGGTTTAAATGTTTTTAATGGAATTAGATTCCGATCCTGTTGGGGTTTTTGTCAAAATTGTTTTGTAATTTCTGCTGCAGTATGAACCCCAAAACCCAACAGCTTTGAGGATTTAATTGCGAAAATATTGATTTGGAGACATTTTCTAGTTGAAAATAAATAAAGTTTGTCAAGTTGACATGCTATATTAGAAAATTCGTAACTTCTCCATTGTGGTCCGATTTGAGTATTCTTGGAGTCTATGGAAAGCACGTCATGAGTACTTGCAAGTTCCTTCTTGGTTGTCATGACAAATTATGAGGTTTTCAAAGTTAAAATCGTAACTCTAGTGGGCTAGTTGATAATACTTTGAAATTACTATAGAGTATTATTTTTAGAAATAGCTCTGAGTGTACTTTGGTCAGATTTGTATGGTTTAAGAGTTCTAAACCAAGGATATTGGACTTAAATTGATACTAAATGATATCAAGAAATCTAAGGAAGAGATACGGAGGTTCGAGAACGGGTTTTGGAGTATTGGGAAGCGGATATGTTAGGGATAAGCGTGTGGATCGAGGTAAGTAAACCAACTAGGAAATGCACAGCTATTTCATTTTAAGCTATTGAATATTGTTGTTCTTTGCTTTGTTATTGCTTTGTTATCTATCTTTGGAATTCCATTCTAATTGAGTTGTCCGATAGCAAGTGAGTCAACGGTGATCCTTGGAAGGAGTGGTCATTTGAGGTAACATATCGAGTCATGACCTTGGGATGCACTTTGCACCAGTTACTTGATTTTGACGGGGTGTGAGTTCTTAGCGTGGTTGTTCCAGGAAGTCTCACTATATCGTGGGTTTAGGGCTTGTGAGTGTACCAAGTCCTAGAACCCGAGTCTTGATGTTTTGCCAAGACTCAACGACTTATTAGTCGGGACTACTTGCGCCTCTCTATTTGCATCTTTGGACACTCATGTATCGATTGCTTTAAATTTATTTATAGTCTTTTATTTATTCATGCGTCCTTATATTTTTTTTGTTATCTCGCATGAATATGGACTGATTTATTTATTATGAAATGTTGTTTAGTATCCTACTAGCGTTACTTACTTGGGCTCGTCATTCTTATGTTTGATCGAGTGCGGATCCGCAATTGAGTAAGGGAAAGGGGCCAAAGATCGGGATATCTACTTTGAGGACTTTGGAGCGGTCTTTCCCCTCGCATTTTTTGTAGGTTTTGTATTACTTACGTATATTGATTTTTATCACATGGGGTATATGGGTTTTCGAGATACATTGAGACATGTAAATGGTATGAATA
Organism: Stephania cephalantha; assembly: GCA_039657325.1. Classification (NCBI taxonomy): domain Eukaryota; kingdom Viridiplantae; phylum Streptophyta; class Magnoliopsida; order Ranunculales; family Menispermaceae; genus Stephania; species Stephania cephalantha. The sequence continues at coordinate 43,077,041 of CM077576.1, forward strand.
TTCCCTCCTCTCGTTTAGTATACATGTTGACTATGGTTTGCGGGGTTTTCACACTCTAGGTTGTCCCGACCGATTTGTGTATAGTTGTTTAGATTTATTTAAATTGAAATCATTTCCGCATAAACTTTGATAACTTACAAATTTGAATAACTCACTAAAAATATAATGATAAATGGTTAGGAAGGCCGACTAGGCTTGCGTTGACGTCGGGATGATTGACTCGGGGTCCACATAAGTCTAGGCCGAATGGGCCCAATTTAGGTTGTAGAACTGGGCCGTCACAAGATAGACATGGAGCTATCGTTTGCGCTTTGAATGCTCGAGAAATGCGGTGAAGGACTACCGTTAGAAATGATAGATAAATTTGGTGTCATATGATTACAACACCCGTAATCAAGAGAACCAACGCTTACCCGAAGTTACGAGATAGGGCAGTGGGTTGGGGAGTTATCACCTGTTTGATGATTGCTTCCAAATCACTCATAGAAAAACATCGGAGAGGAATGTGACCCTTCAGAGACATCAGCAACAACAGAAGAACCAATTTTAGAGACAGATGCAGACTTGGATGTGCCTTTGGGACGAGATCGTCTAATTGGGCAGTTCTGCACTATATGACCACGTTCATGACAATATCAGCACTCAATTGTAGGACAAGTAACAAACGAATGGCCCGTTCTTCTGCAGTTCTTACAAAGGAGTGGAACAGACTTCGACCATGATTGAGTAGTTGCGTTGGCCACTTTTGATGAAGGGGCGGAGTTTACCAAGCCAAGCCGAGTTTCTTCAAACAAAATTTCTTTCACAGCTGCGTCAAGAGAAGGCATGAGGTCACAATGCAGGAGGTCATATTCAGGACGAAGAGCCATGAAAACTTGGATGAGAAGAATGTAGTCTTTGCTAATCTCGGCTTGTTGCAGCTGGTTCCAGATTGGTTGAATGAGTGCTAAGAATTCATTGATGGACTAATCAGATTCTTGTTTCAAACTATTCAGAGTAGTGAATAATTGATAATATTGTGCTAAACAAGAAGTTTTACATCTAACAAATAGAAATTTCCAAATTTCTTTAGCCGTCTTAAAATCAACAAACTGAATATGAATAGAGAGAGTAGATGTGTTACAAAATCAGGTGATGATCATATGATTCTTTCTTACTGTCCCAGTCGTCAAGTCGGTCAAAAAAATTTAGCTTGTGTATCCGTGTCATTTTTTTTTATTTGGAGTTGTCTCTCGTAACGATTAGCCAAAATTTTTGAACAATCAAAAAACTCTTAATCCGTTTGGACCAAAGTGTACAGTTTGAACCGTCACGAATCATGGAGACGATAATTCACTCCTCCGTTGAAACAATACGTGGCAGGGCAGAGACGTGCAGGCGTGTTGACGTGGTGGTAGCGGTCAGCGTTCTTGGATGGCGGGCAGACGTGCAGACGTGGCAGCAGCGTCACAGAGGCGTGCTGCTAGCGTGCAGACTTGAAGAAGACGCGTGGCAGCAGCGTGCGAGCAGGCTAGCAGCAGTGTAGCAGGCGAGCAGATGATGCAGCGTAGCAGCAGGCGATGCGGGTGATGCAGCATGGCAGCAGGCGATGTAGGTGACAGGCGGCGAGTAATGACAGGAGGTACGTAATGACAAGCGGCGCGACAGGCGTGGTGACAGGTGAATCAGATGGTGTCGGACGTTAGGCGAACACACTGGCGGTGCCTGGCAGATGTGTTGAAGGCTTGCAGGCGGATACGCGGCTGGCAAACGCTCTCGGCTGATTGTGCCTCGCATGGTAAAAAAAAAACGGATTGATGCACAGATGTAAAGCAATGTTTACACAGTAAAATAGATTATTGTGCCATACCTCACAAAACTGATTGTCGTGTATCGCCCAACTAGAAGACATTGAATGAACAAAAGAAACCCTCAAATTAAAGTTCTGATGTCATGATAACTTATGAATATAATATATTTATTGTATCTTTTTTGTGTACAAAGTAATATATATATACATAGATATAGAATACAAAAGAAAATTGCAAATCACAAAAGAAACTTATTAAATATATGAAATATTAATTTTTTAACTGCTAAATATATTATTTAGTTTCTTTAACAAATAATAATTTCCTTAACAAAGAGTAATTAATTAAAGAGACTTGAAATGTGGAGTTGAGGCATAGCTAGCTTCTCCTTCTCCTCCATTCATGTGAAGAACTCCTTGAGCTTCCATTAATTCTGTTGACTTCCTTCCCTATCGATTGTTAGGATAAAGCTCTAGATCTATGCATATGCCATGCACTTATATTTAAACCATATATGATTCACGGAGACGATCTGCGACGGTTGGATTGACATCTAGATACTCTGATTAATTGATTAATGCGTCGTCCAACTTAATAGAGTACAGCTCGATAAATCTATGCGATATGTACTGGTCCTAGCTTGGTTGACATATATGTAATGTAGTGTTGTCCAACTCATCAATTAATGCACAAAAATATCTAAGCGCTTGGAATGCAACTAGCTAGGGTAACACCTTTTTTGAGCCATGCGAAAGGCACTCATCCTAAGTTTATAAGGGCACTATAATTTTGAATGTGTTGTAAATTGAGTTGAAACTTGCTAAGAACTATAGAAGGAAAATAGAAGACTAAGAACTTCTACTACTACAAACTACTACTACAAAGGATAAGAGAAGAAATGAGATAGTTGAAATGAGAAGTTTTCATTCAACTTTGCAGTGCGTGAATTACAATGGGGTTGACACCCTTTATATAGGTCATTTGGTGATGATGATAATTGTACTTATACAATGTGTACAAGTTATACATACACCACAAGTCATACAACACATCACAAGCAACATAGACAATACATGGAAGAGTTGGTGTACATTGGAGATGATTACAAGTTACAGGACAATACATAGACAAGCGGAGGTACTATTAAGTGAGAAATACAAATTACATGATTACACAATATGTTGGTGTACATGCATGGTCATCCATATTCCATAACACTCCCCTTGGATGACACTTGCTTAGAGATTGTGCCTCGTTAAAACCTCGTACTAAAAAACCCCGTGGAAAAAAATCTAGTATAGGAAAAAAGAGTACAATGTTCTCGTCAATCTTGATTTGTATTATAATATTGTTGATTGCCTCATTAAAACCTTGCTAGGAAAACCTAATGGGACAAAACCAAAGCTAAGGAAAAGAGTGCAACACATTGATACACTTTGAGAGAATATATATACCTAATTAAAACCTTTACTAGAAAAACTCGTGGGAAAAAATCTAGTATAGGAAAAAGAGTACATTATTTGCTTTCATAATTTTTTTCTTTTTATATGGAGTATAATAATGTTAGGATCGCCTCATTAAAAGCCTTGCTAGGAAAACCCTAGGATAAAACCATAGCTAAGGGAAAAAGAGTGCAATGCACTAATCAATAACTCTTTTGATTCTCCCCTCATGTTCACAAGGGTGAGACATCTTGTGCATTTTGTTGCACATGGACATCGTTTTCTATATGAACCATTTAATGTTTGAAGCATATGATTGTCACTCTTTTGTGTATATTACTTGCATCAAGTAATTGATTCATAATTTGTTGCTACTTAATGATCCTTTGAACTTTAAGTTCATATTAATTTATACATGGATCATAATACAACAAATTTAATGCAATTTAATGTGTTTCAAGCAATTTCACGTCATTCCTTTTGAATTGGCTTATATCTCCCCCTAATAGTGGAAAAATTGCTTCATCAAAGTGATAATTAGCAAAACTCGCTATAAATAATTTCCCTATTAGGGATCCAAGGCATCTTATAATATAATTAATGAAGAGTTAAATCAATATACGTCTCCTATTGATTTGCCTTGAGATAATCTCCACCGATAAAAAAATCAGTTCGATAAAGGATGTCCGTGCGAATTTACGATATTTTCGCATTATCGATGATTATGGATAATCAAATAGATATTTCCACAAAATGAATGTTATTTGATTTATGACGACATTCGTTTTAATGTGCCTTATATATTCCGTGGTTAAAGTAGATAATATTATACTCGATTAAATCATATTCATATAGATAAATTTTCTATAATTCTGAGTAGACTTCTTCTCGAACAAGACATTAACAATAAAATTGTTGTACCGAGATATTGCTGAACATTAGCCCCCGCTAAGTTCGAATGCGAGAAATACTCATTTTTATATTATAATGTACATGCATGTAGCACGATACACAAGACATAACCTCATCGCCCATATTTAGGTCACGATTTAAACACATGTCGATGTGTCTGTTTTATCGAGCCATTTTCAATGATAAAATTCATACTATTTTGCCTTTAATTTTAAAGGCATGGTAAAGGTCACAAAAATATTCGGGTATATATATGACAATATTTAGGCAAAATAGCCTTTCATATATGACCAAAAAAATGTCACAATTATGAGCGCTCTTTGTCAATAATTATTTGCCCTTTGTAGTGGTGCACCACTTTTATTCCAATTTTTTTTGTGGAATTGTCAATACGACCTTTACCGATATTTTCACATTTTCCACGTCCATAAATTTATTATTGCGATCATGATTATTATATGCAACATATGCTTCTTAATTTGAAGTTTGAACTAATTGACGGGAGCGATATTATATTTATAATATCTCATTATTTTACTCAATACCATGAGACAAGAAATCAATCCTTAATATTTATTGGATTGACATGCGCGCTTGATATTTGTTGCGGCAATAAGTCGAGGCGGGCCACGTGACCTTATTTTTATTGTCTCATCACTCATATTTCCACATAGCCTCTACATAGAGGTAATTAAAATTGTGGAATTATAATTAATATTTGATGATTAAATTTTGTAGCATGAGAAACAAATGTACCGCTCATTTTGAGCTTTTGGAGCATTACCCTTTTGGTATGTATATATATAACTCCATAAGGTGAAAATATATATAAAGTGAAATATTCACTTTTCAAATCTCTAAAGAGAAATTGGCGAATAATTGTGTATAACACACAATTTTGCATATATGTTTCATTCACAAATTGTAGTATCTAATTGTCATGACAAGTAATTCTTGTCGGTAATATAATAAGGCAACAAATTCAACTATGGTTGAATAATATTTTGAAAATAAATTTAATATAAAATAGTTTTCCCCTTTTATGTAAAAACATAACATATGATTAAATATATGTTCACAACTTGATTCATTAATAAACAAAATGTACAATTCGTATGAGTTGGTGGGACAACCTCCAGTGTTGGGTGGCGAGACATAGTCTACTTAATATCATGCTTCATCGAACGGGATAACCCGTCTCCTTTTCAATGTTTAGCTTTACCGGGGATAAGGCTTACCCACTATCAACTCAAACTTATAGCATTATTTGTATTATGAAATCAAGAATAGAACAATAACTAATCGTTTGTAGTTTTAAGAGCAAAACTATATGTCACACATTGACTTTTGATTTATGATGTAGAAGATCGTACAAGACGCAGCTACAGAGCATACTTTCGTAGTCGGTGACGTTACAATGCATAATGTATGAATAAAGTACATTTACATAATTAAATATGCATGTAACAAAAAAGAAATTAACCATGACAACATGGAAATAAATTGAACTTATTTAAATTAATAAAAATTATACCTTCTTAGCTTTATATCTTTGAAAAGCTTCTTGATCTTCAAGACCTCTTTTTGTAGAGCAACTTCGTGCTGATAACGTGTTGTAAATTGAGTTGGAACTTGCTAAGAACTAGAGAAGGAAAATAAAAGACTAAGAACTTCTACTACTACAAACTACTACTACAAAGGATAAGAGAAGAAATGAGATAGTTGGAATGAGAAGTTTTCATTCAACTTGGTGTGTGAATTACAATGGGGTTGACACCCTTTATGTAGGCCATTTGGTGATGATGATAATTGTACTTATACAATGTGTACAAGTTATACATACACCACAAGTCATACGACACATCACAAGCAACATAGACAATACATGGAAGAGTTGGTGTACATCGGAGAGGATTACAAGTTACATGACAATATATAGACAAGTGGAGGTACTATTAAGTGAGAAATACAAGTTACATGACTACACAATATGTTGGTGTACATGCATGGTCATCCATATTCCACAACAGAATGCACCTAAAATTTAAATTTTCATTTATGAGGGCACCTTGGCTTTTTCTACCAAAATCTCCGAAATACTATTTCAACCCAATCAAAGCACTCAACTCCAAAACTAATTTGACAAAGACATCTATTTTAGGGTCAGCGACGCATGGACAAACCTTATCTTTCAAGTTCAGTGGATATTGGTTGAACCTCATTCTTGAAACTTGGTCTATGACAACTCGCTAAACTAAAAGTTCGGTGGGCTATGTCAACTCTTCAATTTAAGATTTGGTAGGTTTTGACCAACTCTCTAATTAGATATTCGAAGCCTACTCGACGAGGCCCTACAAATCGCAAAAAGAGTGTGTGGAGGGATGAATGTGAAATGCACAAAACAAGGAGAAAAAGGTAGCAAGGGCCCCAAGGGTTATTTTCATTAGAAATGACCTTTTCTAAATTCGTTAGGTCCAATGTGACTTTACCCTGGCTCTTTTCTTTAGTGCTTGGAGTAACATCTTTTTGCTATGTAAATTTCATACGCATGCAGTTGTTGGGGTCTATTGGACAGACATTGAAATTACAGTAATAAATATGCACACACGCATCTCCACTCATGATTTGATAGATCTCCATAACTGTCGTAAAGAATGTAACCAAATCATTTGCACCAACGCAATGGGACTGATGATCGATTTGTAAGATCATTACGTGTTTCAAATTTATATCCTAATTTATGTAATTTATGAATTATCTAAAGACTCTTGAGCTTTCATTACCGTTATCAATTTGATGAAAATTAATATTAATGTGGAAAACTTAAAAGTTCTCCTTCAAGCCTATAAAAGAGTACTCGTATCATCAAACAAGGTGTCGAAAGTTCTAAAGCTCATGAGGGCGATAAGTTTTTTGTGGTTTTAGGAGACTAAAAGCTTCCGCAAGTAATTCTCTAACTGATCTAGATTTTGTTATGTTTTGAATACTAGATTAGCAGAGCGTTCCATGAATGATTTGTGTTTTATTTGTGAATCTGTGTTGAGGAGCTTGTAGTTTTGATGCGCCAAAGTGCGGTTTCATAGATATTGAGAAATTGAGCTCTCTTTGGAGCATATGGAGTTCTTGAAACTGCAATGTCTCCTCAATTTTTGTTCGGAATTGTAGAGCTGTCTTAATCTGTGATGGATCTGAAGTTGTCGGCTTCGATTTTAACTTAGTTGATCTCTCTCATAGATAAATGTTTCATTGATCCCTTTGGGTTAAATTACAATTCGGTAAAGGAGACCTCAGCCTTGATTCCAACGGATTCTTTTAGAGTTTCACATTTCAACCATGACAAAGAAGGGCATATGCTCAAAACTCATCCAAAACTCATTAAGTTTCGATTTTTCTTGTAGATCTTCATAAAAAAAAAAAAAATGAAAATCAACATGGATAGAACAATTGCAGAACAACAACCGACTCATCAAAGTAAACTCATCAAATTCAATTGATTCAACGAGAACTTGATTAGAACATTCAATAGAATCGAAAACTGGCGATTTTGATTGGATTGATTGATTTGACAATGGAGAGACGAGATCGATGTCGCCGAAGACGCCTCTCTCGATCTCGATTTTCGTTCTTTTCAGTAGATCAATTGCATAATTGGCATGTATCCATTTTTTAGTATATGCAGTATACAAAGAATCTTATTTTAATAAAAAAAAATTCAGTATTTTAAGATGAACCGTTTATCTTATTGAAAAATATTTTAATAATTAAAAGATGGTTATATTTCATTATGGCAATAATGATTTATAAATATTTTATGGGCGTTGGCATGAAAATGAATGAATTTAAATTAGTGATTTTTTTTGGAAGAAGAAGAAGAAAATGAATCACTTATCTTAAGAAATATTTTAATTAAAAGACGGTTAATAAAAGGACGGTTTTATTTTATCTACATTATGGAAATAAAACCCCATAAATATTTTATGAGTGCATGAGAATGTATGCATTAAAGTAATTAACTATTCATTCCATAAATAATGATGCTTAATTGTCATAGTCAATTTGTAATACACATCATGCCATTATCATATATAATTAATTAATGACCATTTTTTTAATAATAACCGTTTAAATAGGGAGAATGCGCCCAATTCAATTGCTTCCAAGTAATAATTATATTTATATATGTACCCATTTAAGTTTTATGATTATTAGGTGAATAAGGTCGATCAAATTGCTAAAGTCTTTGAAAGCTTCTACAAGGATTTGTTTAATTCCTCAAATCCCACAACCGAAGATTTCTGAAAAGAGCACATCTGAGATCAAAATAAGGCTGTCTAATGAGGCTACCTCTATGTTCTTAAACTTGAACATTTTAAATTGACAAATTGACTGATGCTTATACAATATATAATGTTTATGGCCGTAGTAACATTAAGACAGTGAAAGTCTACATATAATATATAGTACTATATATACCATATTTTAAGTCAAGCATGTTTGAATCTCGTTACATAAATAAATCTTTATGTATTGTAATTAAAGATCTCAAACACTGTTAATATTTTCTGTAGTGGACATTAAGAAATGAAGGTATACGTGCATGGTGAAGGGTTTTGATTGTGATTTGCCATATTAATTGTTTTTTCTTTATTATTAAAAAAATTAACAATTAGGTTTCATCCAACACGAATCTTGATTAAGAAACATTTTTATTATAAATATGTATAAATTATCTTATGCTTAACCATGCTATAAATATAATGTATTTAAATAAAGAAAACAATTGATTAAGAAAGAAGCAAACAAGGCTTCATGCATGCATGGTAATATGTAACAACATGCCCTCATGATATATAGCTTAATTATATGCATCTAAGCCACAATCAAATTTAAAATACATCATGTTGTCATGTGTAATCATCATTTTACTTATAGCAGTAATTTGTTGAAGATGTTAGTTATGATTGAAAATTTATGTTTATGTTAGTTGTCACCAAAGTGACCTAACATTTGGCATATGCAACAAAAAAAATAAAAAATCTTGATGTTTATATTATAGATTTGCATTAATCACCTTAGTGATCCAACTTAATATATAATTTAACATCAAATTATATAAATTATCATGAATGTTGCATTTTCTTATGATTTTATGTTAGTTATTAAAAATTGATTTAACCCAAAAGTGAATCATTTTCTAATAATTTATGATTAACATGATTTAATATGCATATTGGTTATGGTAATGATAATTAAGAACGATGAATGATACCCAAAAGTACCTCATCTTCTTGATTTTTTATTGATTTCTAAATTATATGGTTGGCCTAAAGCGCATCATTTTTTTTGCAACATATGAACTAATATTTTATAATAATTACTAAAATATTATGGTGGACCCAAAAGTGCGTCACATTTTAGTAAGTTCTATTTATTATTTTATGACAAGTTAAAAATGGAATGGATACCCAAAGGTACCATGCATTTTTTTAATTTTTTACTTACTTATAGAATAAAGTATATTGTGTTTTTACCTAAAGGAAAAACACAATATTACCAATCTTATGAATGATTTATATAGACATACATGGATAATTTGACACTCTATCAATCTCTATCCGGTGAATATTAATTATGGAAGATATGATTAAATAATTAAACAGCGTGCTCGCCTATTTGCTAAACTCATTGAACGACATGATATTTGTGCTTAATACACAATATTGTTGGTATATGTCTCGGCATAATGATGTAGCTGAAATGCATAACCAAACATTGATGAAAATGATTAGGAGTACAAAACCTTAAACAAGGTTCCTAGTAAGCCAGATGCTAAAATTTCTTTTTAAGTTAAGAACTAAAAAGAAATCTAGCTTAAAACATCTCAATCTATGAGGTTGTTCAGTAAATGCTAGAATTTATAATCTACAAAAAAGTACATTACAATATCGAAGAATCAATTACTATTTTATTGGTTACTTTATAAAATCTAAAGGCTATATAATCTACTATCCTAGTCGTTTTATATAAAATATCGAAATTGAAAGTGCTCGATTCATCAAGAATGACGAAATTAGTGGGAGTGATGTATCATATTACCTATAACTTTTAATGAAGTAGTAGTTGCTTCTAGTAATGATTCTCATAAAGAAAATATTGAGATCACTGCAATAAAATACACATGTTAATGATTCTAGGGATGCGTAACAAAAATCTTGAATAGTGAAAAAATATGCTATCAATTCTTGATGTTTTATGGTATAATTATATGAATCTAATTATGATATAGGGACATATATTTTAAGACTTAGTTTCTTATGATGAAGCCATCAAGGTAATGAATTTCTAAAATTGATTGATGTCATGAAAGATAGTTAAAATCAATAGATCAAAATAAAGTCTAGAATCTCGTTGAATTGCCAAAGAATTTTAAACTCAATTTTCAAGACAAATCGTGATTCTAAAAGCAATATCAACAATATAAAGCTAGTCTTGTAGCTAAAGATTTTACTCAGAAAGAAGACATTGATTATACGGAAACATTTTCTCTTTTATCCAAGGACTCTTTCAGAATCATAATGACATTTGTCACTTATTTGATTAAGAATTACACCAAATAAATGTAAACACTTTTGTTTAGTGGGAGTTTAGATGAAGAAGTCAATATGAATCAATATAAAGGAACTTATAGTAGAAGGAAACAAACATCTAGTCTGCTAACTTAAGAAGTCAATATATGAATTAAAACAAGCTCCTGTCAATGGTATATTAAGTTAATAATATCATAATGTTTTTCGGACTTAAGAAAAAATGTCATCAATCGATGGATAAATTTGAAGGTTAGTGGGAGCAAGTTCATTATATTTTGATTTTATACACTAACGATACTTTGCGATCTCAGTATGCTTTATGAGATCAAATAGTTTCTCTTTTAGAACTTTAAAACGAATGATATATCAAATCGAGTCTCAGTTTTGTTGTTGGCGTGTTGGAATGTTACCAAAGTAACCCTTGCATAGGCCATTAGTGAGTTGCAAAGAAGGTTTTACAGTATTCATAATGGACAAAAAGATTACATGCTCACTTATAGATTGTCTGATAACTTTAAAGATATTGGTTATCCAGATGTAGACTTTGTTGTTTATCTTCAAACTAAGAAGTCTATTTTTAAGTATTTTTTTCTTTCCACTAATGGAGATATCTCTTTAAGTGCTAAGCAGACAATTGCGACTGATTCTTCTTTGACAGTTGAGTTTGTAGTTTAAAGCTACAAATCAAGGATTATGATTAAGGAACTTCATTTAAGGGTTTCGTACTATTAAATCAATTTTCAAGCCATTAACGAAGAAGTTCAAAAGAACGAGTGTCAATTAAAAATATTAAAACATATCTTATGGTTACAAATCCCCTAATTAAAAATTACATCAAAGGCATTAAGAACATGTCGACATAATGAACCTTGATTGTAATTATTAATGATTTCTTAATTTAGGATTTGATTATGTTTACTTTATGAGATCTCATTTAATGTGCTAATTATACTATAGTATGTGCACACTTATGTTAACGACCATTGTAAGTGAATTTAGTCTTTGACACAGACATTATAATTTATTAATAATTTAAAGTGAATTATTAATGCTTGTAGTACATGGAAGGGAATACGTTCTATCTTGATGTATAACCGCTATGACTCTCATTGCTAATTTATTTTATAATGATTTGATGATACCAAACATATATGCGCGCTAATATAGAAGTTATGTGATGTTTGGTTATGTGGGTCAAGTGGGGGAACCATTAAGCTATATATGACCCACATATTGAAATAAAGTATGAGACAAGTGGGAGAATGTAATATCATTATGTGTCTCAAACTTTTATATTAATTTATGTAACTAATGAATTACCTAAAGACTATTGAGCTTCCATTACCGTTACCAATTTGATGAAAATTAATATTAATGTAGGAAGCTTAAAGGTTCTCCATCAAGCCTATAAAAGAGCACTTATACCATCAAACAAGGCGTCGAAAGTTCTAAGGCTCATGAGGGCGATAAGTTCTTTGTGGTTTTAGGAGATTAAAAGCTTTCGCAGGTAATTCTCTAACTGATCTAGATTTTATTATGTTTTGGATGCTTACACAATTGGGTCCACACATCATCAGCACAGACACAATGATCAACCACCCTCTCTAATTAAGTTATATCTTCACCTTATCTACTGTTCGATAAGGTTAATTTCCACATCATGTCTCAATCCATCTTCAACTCTCTAAAATAACTTTAATGTACCAAGCGTATGCCAAATACAAAATTGAACCAACTCAAAAAGTTGTATTTTTTTTCTTGAAAACTCTCCAAAAGTTGCATTTAAGTGTTATATTAACGCTCTTGCTTTGTAAGTAGAGGGGTGTATTCAATTGAGTGATTTGAAAGGATTTTAAAAGAGTTTGGAGGATTTTTAAATCAAGGTGTACTTAGTTTGGATTTCAAAAGATTTTAATGGATTTTTAAAAAGACAAAGGATATTCAATTGGGATTTCGATACATTTTAATGGATTTCTAAAAAGTTTAGGTGTGACGATTCTAATTTCTAAATTAGTAACGTGTACCATATTTGTGTGTATGGTGTGTAGGCCCACAAAATAATACACGCCTAATCGAAACGACAAAAAAGAGAAAGTCAACGACGAGAATAATTAATTTCCTATTTCAAGTTGTCAATTTAGGAAAGAAAAGCAATTAAAAATCCTTGGTTGATTTAGGAAAGGAATAATCCTTGATTGATGTAGAATAGAAGTGATTTTAAGATCTACTTATTTCACCTCTAACTTCCTCTCGCATTAGGGACGAGAGTGCATGCAAATTAAACGCACAAGTGACCAAGAAAGGGTGGAAGCGCAAAGCCGAGAGAGGGACAAAAGAGGTGATCTTCGGAGTTTCTCACGTTAGGTAACCCTTATTTAGTGTTTTAACTTAATAGATCAATTGATTTCGGGATTAAACGAGATTTCTATTGGTTGATCTACGCCATAAAGTTTATATTAAAAATGAAGTGTAGATCTACACATATTTGAGTTATATAAACAAGCTTTTTTTGTTGTCGAAATCATGTTTCAAATCAAAAGAGGTTCTTTTGAAGATTTAATGTGGAGGATTGATGTTCAATAAAAAAATGGCTAAGACAATTTGTTCTTCAGGATGGTCATGCATATTGCAAGCTTTTGCATAAGTTTGCATTTTGAGAATGACATCCAAAACATGATATTCAGATAAACCATCAATATTCCAATCATAGAGAGTAGATCCATCAAATTTTTGATTATTTGGAACCTTTTCTTCAATAACCATATCAGCAGGAGATGGTCTTGTATAATATTGTTTTTGAAGTGGAAATCGATTCTTAAATCTTTTTCTTTCAATACGATTGACAGAAAAATGATCAGAAGATAAATTGGAAGATTGAGAAACAGAAAGATTCACTGAGGCAGAATCATCTGATTCAACAGATTCATTCTGAACTTGATCAAGATTGGCAATAAGAGGACCTTTATCCTTTGTTTTGGATATAGGTTGAGATGAAGATGAACTAGATGGATTATTCGAAATATTTAGCTGAGCTAATTGCTTAGTTAATATTTCAAGAAATTCATTAGAAACTTTATTTTGTTTCGCGAATGATGTTAATGGAGCAGATGAAGAAGGATGGAATGCCTTATTAATAATTGGCTGTGCTGTAGATGCACTAGGCACATTATTTTTGTGTGCTTGAGCAATAACAAATGTCGTTAATGTAGACAAATATAAATTTGTGAAATTATTTTGTTCAATAATATGAGAAACATCTTTTGATGTAGCAACACCAAGATCAGGGATAAAAGCTTTAAACGGAGTAGCTTTAATATCTTCCTTAATTTGAATTGGTGCTAAAGGAGGATGGGTTTGTTTATATTTTTTCCTGGAAGTATCTTCCCAAATGGTATTAATTTGAATTGAGAGTTTAGGACATTTTTGAGATATCCAGTCAAAAAATGAAATATTAACTTGATTAGTTTTAACATAATCAAAATATTTTTCACGAAAAATCGCTTGATTTTTGAAAGATATGAGTTTACAAAATATAGGTTTAAAAGGATGAGTTAAAAACTCTTGTTTTAAAACATCATAATCCATTTTAAATTCAGGAGGCGTTTCTTCTTCAACAAGAGAAACAACATTAATATGATAATCAGCAAAATCGTTAATACTGACATTATCATCAGGAGCTGTATTAGCATATACATGATAAGCAACACCGACTACTCGTGGAGGAGGAGGAGGAGTTGTTTCATCCGAAATTGTTGATGAACTTGGTTCAGCATAATGTTTAGATTTTGATGAGAATGTGGTAGATGTGGATGTAGATGTAGATGCTCGAGGAGCAAAGATAATATCAACATTACCATCATCATGAGTGACAATTTGATTAATTGTTTGAGACACTTGTCTCTTTTGACATTCTTCTTGATTTGTATCTTTAATTGTCCATTGCTGAGGAATGGAGACATCTTTCCATTTGATTAGTTGAGTACGATCAACTGTATTGTTCTTGATATTGGTCAAGAAAAGAGTGGATGTTCCAGTATGCATACTTGTATAAGCAACATCAGGAACAATAGATTTCATTAATTTGTAATTAAAAGAGTGGATGTTCCAGTATGCATTTGATTAGTTGAGTACAATCAATTTTCAAGCCATTAACGAAGAAGTTCAAAAGAACGAGTGTCAATTAAAAATATTAAAACATATCTTATGGTTACAAATCCCCTAATTAAAAATTACATCAAAGGCATTAAGAACATGTCGACATAATGAACCTTGATTGTAATTATTAATGATTTCTTAATTTAGGATTTGATTATGTTTACTTTATGAGATCTCATTTAATGTGCTAATTATACTATAGTATGTGCACACTTATGTTAACGACCATTGTAAGTGAATTTAGTCTTTGACACAGACATTATAATTTATTAATAATTTAAAGTGAATTATTAATGCTTGTAGTACATGGAAGGGAATACGTTCTATCTTGATGTATAACCGCTATGACTCTCATTGCTAATTTATTTTATAATGATTTGATGATACCAAACATATATGCGCGCTAATATAGAAGTTATGTGATGTTTGGTTATGTGGGTCAAGTGGGGGAACCATTAAGCTATATATGACCCACATATTGAAATAAAGTATGAGACAAGTGGGAGAATGTAATATCATTATGTGTCTCAAACTTTTATATTAATTTATGTAACTAATGAATTACCTAAAGACTATTGAGCTTCCATTACCGTTACCAATTTGATGAAAATTGATATTAATGTAGGAAGCTTAAAGGTTCTCCATCAAGCCTATAAAAGAGCACTTATACCATCAAACAAGGCGTCGAAAGTTCTAAGGCTCATGAGGGCGATAAGTTCTTTGTGGTTTTAGGAGTTTAAAAGCTTCCGCATGTAATTCTCTAACTGATCTAGATTTTATTATGTTTTGGATGCTTACACAATTGGGTCCACACATCATCAGCACAGACACAATGATCAACCACCCTCTCTAATTAAGTTATATCTTCACCTTATCTACTGTTCGATAAGGTTAATTTCCACATCATGTCTCAATCCATCTTCAACTCTCTAAAATAACTTTAATGTACCAAGCGTATGCCAAATACAAAATTGAACCAACTCAAAAAGTTGTATTTTTTTTTCTTGAAAACTCTCCAAAAGTTGCATTTAAGTGTTATATTAACGCTCTTGCTTTGTAAGTAGAGGGGTGTATTCAATTTAGTGATTTGAAAGGATTTTAAAAGAGTTTGGAGGATTTTTAAATCAAGGTGTACTTAGTTTGGATTTCAAAAGATTTTAATGGATTTTTAAAAAGACAAAGGATATTCAATTGGGATTTCGATACATTTTAATGGATTTCTAAAAAGTTTAGGTGTGACGATTCTAATTTCTAAATTAGTAACGTGTACCATATTTGTGTGTATGGTGTGTAGGCCCACAAAATAATACACGCCTAATCGAAACGACAAAAAAAAGAAAGTCAACGACGAGAATAATTAATTTCCTATTTCAAGTTGTCAATTTAGGAAAGAAAAGCAATTAAAAATCCTTGGTTGATTTAGGAAAGGAATAATCCTTGATTGATGTAGAATAGAAGTGATTTTAGGATCTACTTATTTCACCTCTAACTTCCTCTCGCATTAGGGACGAGAGTGCATGCAACTTAAACGCACAAGTGACCAAGAAAGGGTGGAAGCGCAAAGCCGAGAGAGGGACAAAAGAGGTGATATTCGGAGTTTCTCACGTTAGGTAACCCTTATTTAGTGTTTTAACTTAATAGATCAATTGATTTCGGGATTAAACGAGATTTCTATTGGTTGATCTACGCCATAAAGTTTATATTAAAAATGAAGTGTAGATCTACACATATTTGAGTTATATAAACAAGCTTTTTTTGTTGTCGAAATCATGTTTCAAATCAAAAGAGGTTCTTTTGAAGATTTAATGTGGAGGATTGATGTTCAATAAAAAAGGGCGGACTGTGCAGCAGCGTAGTCCGCTCTCAAGAGAATGAGGGAAGAAGGGAGCGCACACATGCGCTCCCCCTAATGGATGGACCGGTTGGGCCTTTGGCCCAACCACACGAACTGCCAAAGGAAAATAGCGTACCATGTAAGTTGGGATTTAATTATTTACCTTTCTATTAGACTATGTGATAGGAATCATGTAAGTAGGACATACGGGTAGATTGGGGTGCATTGTTAGACATTGTATGTAGATGAGTGAAGCTCGCTAGGAGTCCTTGCACCAGATCTACAAGTTCGGGACAGTTGGACCGTACAAGTGAGAATAACAAAAAAGGGCAGTCGCCAAGAATTAATGGTTATTAATTGAGAATATGATTAACTCCAATGTTCTCAATAAATGTTTGGTAGTAGGTGCTAAGTCCAGTTGGACTAGTTTGTGGACTTGGTGATAGGTAAATCTTTCACAATGTAAGGGAATGGAGTGTTGATACCGCTATGGCCATAGTAGGGTCAATCTTCACGAACTTCAGCGTGATTGATAGAGTCTATCATAGTAGCTCATACATGTCTAGCATTTGCACATTTTGATGCATTGATTATGATTTTGTTTATATATTTTCTTGTTTATTCCCTTCATCATATTAAATATTTGCAAGTCATGCATTTTATTTATTGTTGCATCTATCATACGGAATGTTCATAACGCCAGTAACTTAACCCAAACTGACTGAGTATCGTTGTCCTTTGTGCTCACCCAAGAATTTCCCCCCACAGGTTCTTCATCGAGAGTCAATAAGGGGAAAGGAGTAGCTCCTGCTATCTAGAAGACTCTTCTTATTTTTTATTGGTATGGTTCTAGATCGAACCAAAACTTGATTTTTATTTATATTAATTATCATAGGTTTGGGATTTGAATAAACCGAACAAGAGGAGTATTTATGCTAGTTAATTAACTCTTGATTTCCAGTGTTGACCTTATGTGGAAACATTGACTTAAGTTCAAATTTATGATATTCCGCTGCGTTTATAATTCTTTCATTTAAATTTCAAATTGATGATGAAAGATATTGAGTTGATTTTGAAAGAAGAAACACTAGCTAGGTTCTTAACTCAGTGACTCAGTTGGTTAGCGAGTTATGGATCGAGCTAAGCCGGTCGGAATTCATTTGGGAAAACGGGTCCTGACAACCTGGAGTAGCTCCAACTGTCTAGAGGACTCTTCTGATTTTTGATTGGTATGGTTCGAGATCGAACCAAAACTTGATTTTTATGTATATTAATTATCATGGGTTTGGGATTTGAAATAAACCGAACAAGAGGAGTATTTTTGCTAGTTAATTAACTCTTGATTTCCAGTGTTGAACTTATGTGGAAACATTGAATTAAGTTCAAATTTATGATATTTCGCTGCGTTTATAATTCTTTCATTTGAATTTCAAATTGATGATGGAAGATATTGAGTTGATTTCAAAAGAAGACTCACTAGCTAGGTTCTTAACTCAGTAACTGAGTTGGTTAGTGAGTTATGGATCAAGCTAGGTCGGTCGAGATTCATTTGAGAAAATGGGTCCTGACTTTAGGTACAATTTTTAAAATACATTAAGATTTAGATAGATTTTAATGGATTTTGATGGATTTATATTAAAAAAATACACAACTAAATTTAGTACCCCTACCCATGAGGTTTGGATGGATTTGGATCAAGTCCTTCCAAATCCATCAAATTCCATGAAATCCATAAAAATCCTTGATTTAAAAAAGTCTATGAATTTTATCAAATTCCATAAAATCCATGGAAAATCCATCATTCAAGAAAATCGGGGGTGTATTCAATTGCATGATTTGAAAGGATTTTAAAAGAGTTTAAAGGATTTTTAAATCGAGGTGTATTTAATTTGGATTTTAAAAGATTTTAATGGACTTTTAAAAAGTCAAAGGGTATTCAATTAAGATTTCGATGGATTTTAATGGATTTCTAAAAAGTCTAGGTGTATTCAATGTTTAAACTACATTAGAATTTTGGTGGATTTTAATGAATTTTGATGGATTTCTATTCAAAAAATACATATAACCAAATCTCACCCCTAACCATGAAATTTGGATGGATTTGGATCAAGTCCTTGCAAATCCATCAAATTCCATGAAATTTATAAAAATCCATCACTTAAAAAAATCCATGGTTTTGTCCAATTCCATGAAATCCATGGAAATCTATCATTTAAAAAAAAATATAATTAAGGGAGGTGTATTCAATTGCATGATTTGAAAGGATTTTAAAAGAGTTTGAAGGATTTTGAAATCAAGGTGTATTTAATTTGGATTTAAAAAAATTATAATAGAATTTTAAAAATTCAAGGGGTATTCAATTAAGATTTCGATGTATTTTAATGGATTTCTAAAAAGTTTAGGTGTATTTAATTTTTAAAGTACATTAAGATTTGGGTGGGATATTTTAATGGATTTTGATGGATTTCTATTCAAAAAATACATATAACCAAATCTCACCCATACCCTGAGATTTGGATGGATTTGGATTAAGTCCTTCCAAATCCATCAAATTTCATGAAATTCAGAGAAATCCATCGTTTAAAAAAATCCATAGATTTATCAAATTCCACGAAATCTAGGGAAATCCATCATTTAAAAAAATATAATTAAAGGGGGGTGGGGTGTATTCAATTGCATGATTTGAAATGACTTTAAAAGAGTTTGAAGGATTTTAAAATTGAGGTGTATTTAATTTGGAATTCAAAAGATTTTACTGGACTTTTGAAAAGTCAATGGGTATTCAATTAAGATTTCGATGAATTTTAATGGATTTCTAAAAAGTCTGGGTATATTCAGTTTTTAAACTAAATTAGGATTTTGGAGGATTTTAATGGATTTTGATGGATTTCTATTAAAAAAAATATACATAACCATGGATTTTTTTAAATGATGGATTTCTATAGATTTCATGGAATTTGATGAATTTGGAAGGACTTGATCCAAATCCATCCAAATCTTATGAGTGTGGGTGGGATTTGGTTGTGTATCTTTTGAATAGAAATCCACCAAAATCTATTAAAACCCACTCAAATCCTAATATAGTTTAAAAATTAAATACATAAAGACTTTTTAGAAATCCATTAAAATTCATCGAAATCGTAATTGAATTAATATCCCTTGAATTTTTAAAAAATCATTAAAATCTTTTGAATTCTAAATTAAATACACATCGATTTCAAAATCCTTTTAAATCATCCAATTGAATACACATCCAATTGAATACACATACGAAGCCTATTTTCTTTCTAAATAACTCTTTACAAACCTAGTAAAGGAAAAACTTACATGTTAATTTTGAGATATATATATATATACACTAGTTTCAGGTACGTGTTACGCATGATCGTGCCCGCTCGCTACGCTCGCGGGAATTTATTTTTAACAATTTAAAAAGTAAATATGAAGTTATAATTTAAATTTAAAATTTAGCCGAAATGACTAATTTATAAATGAATAAAGTAGATAATGAACATTTTAAAGTAAGCAATTGAATATTCGAACAACTTTATAATTAAAAAAAACTATGCATCCTAATAAAAATCTAAATGAAAGAGTCATATTGCCGCTTATGTTGATTTTCCATCAGCATCATCATCATCATCATCATCATTCAAGTTAAAAATGTATAGTTAATATACCCCATTACATTTATTTAGCAAAATTAATTAATACGATGAAGTATTTATTTAATTAAAGTTGAATTAACTTACTTGATCAAATAGTATTTTCTTTGTTCTTTTTACTCTGTGAATCTTTCAAATAAGTGCCACTTCTCTTCTTTTTAATTTCTTTATCTACAACGTCTTTTTGATTTGTTTGAGGTTTTGAATAACATATATTTGTCACCGTGTAACCTTCTTGCCCTTTATTGAAATTGAAGGAAGTTAGTTTTACAGCGAATGTAAAACTTATTCCTACAAATTTTTTAAAAATTCTTGTGGAACATTATTTTTGAGCCTTGTATTCTAATTAAAGTAAAAAAAAATTAATGTAAGAAAAGAATGGAAGAAAAAAATAAATGTAAAAAGCTAATGAAAGTTATACTTTAATATAATGTTTAAACCAAATTTAGTCAAATGTTTAGAATTTTTAAGTGTACATTGAGTAATTTCTCTAATACGTCATTTACGACTTCCTCACTTACAATTTTGTGTAGTAAATTTTCAAATAGCACAAATGTTGCAGATCCCGAATCATCTTACGCTTGCACTTGTAACTTCAACCTGGAAGAAAAAATTTAATTGTCACTTGTAGAATAGTTATAAAGCACAAATACAAATGGTTTCTTAAAAGTAGAATTAAATTAATAAATATATTATTTATACCTTGGCACTGGTGTTGTCGTATTTAAGTTGTAACTGGTACAATTATATGTTCCATCATATGTCATCTTCAGCCTCCTATTGTAGCTTTCGTAAGAGTCTTAATACCATGGATTTCGTATTGAAGTAATAGAAACTTTACAAAGTACGATCAACACCACTGCATGAAGCAATTAACTTGTAAGCAATTTAGTTAATGTGAGAACAAAAATTGACATATTACAAATTTATTTTAAATAATTAGCTTTGTATACCTTTTCGTCTACCCTCTGTTAACATACATGTCAACGACATATTGCTGCAACAACCTACCTGAATGTAGTAATATGGAATAGTGAATGTCTCTAATTTGAAGTTTATAACAGTAGTATTCGCAGCAAGGCATACAATTTTTTCTTTGTGCAGAAATCACTATAAGATTAACATGAATACATTAGTAGAACATTTTAAAAAATAAATAGTATTAGAATAAAAGTAACTACGAAAGGAAGTTAAACTACTTACCTTCATTT
The DNA here is from genome assembly GCA_039657325.1 of Stephania cephalantha. NCBI lineage: Eukaryota > Viridiplantae > Streptophyta > Magnoliopsida > Ranunculales > Menispermaceae > Stephania > Stephania cephalantha. Next base: position 43,098,637 of record CM077576.1, read on the forward strand.
TCATTGTGAAGTGACTCAGAAGGTGAATTTATTTTATGAGGATCAAGATTAAGATCTTCATTGTAGTTTACATGTACTTCAAAATATACTTTTTTCTTAATACCTTGGTGCCAACCCACATCTTCATATGGGAACAATAAAGGATACTGCATTGGGTCATAACACCCATAATAATAATGGATTCTATTATATATCTTCTCTAGAGTAGTTATATATAAGAATATCATTCTTAGTTGGTTGTGCACATAAATCGTTATCTATCCAAATAGCAACAACTTACAAAACAGAAGGCATGTTGAATCTTCTTTGATCAAGATTGAAACTCGAAACTATCCCCACAACATGATTGTCTAAATTTTTCGTACTTAGATTACGAAAGAATTTAGCATATGGGTTATCGCTCATCATACCAATTAATCGTTTCATAATTGTCTCATTCATCCTATCTAAGCTACTGCCACACATTCGATTATGTACTTCATGTTCAATATCATAAAATTACAGTTGCAAAAAGGATGCTTGCTCATTAACAAACGTAAATTATTTACATAATGATATATCTGACCTTGCGCTTTGAATGTGTAGACATCCATATTACTTCTTGAACGTGTTTTATCACACTTCACACCAAATGATGTTAATCCAAAATTGGTGTTATAGGTACGAATATAGTTTAAGAATTCATCTATTTCTTTAGTGTTTGATGTGAACTAGTCAAACATTTGTTGGGAGACAACGTTAGGGACGAGAGACGCTTGACCATTTGAACAGCAAAAACTGTTAGTTTCATGAAAAAATCTTCGAGCACCACAATTTTGACAAGTGCCTACAAATGGTAATATATCTGCTGAATGACCTATGTTATCAAGATTTATTGTCGCAGAACATCTTTGTGTATTTTGTGAACCTATAAATTACCAAGAAAAAGGTTAAAACAAACTAATTTTGTAATTGTTGAATAAAGATGCATTACTCTCTAAGCAATACACACAACCTTTTGTAAAACTATGTATGATTAAGTGGTATAATTTTTATAGAAGTTGAAGTAATATAATTTTTGTATTTTATATTAAGTGGCACATACCTGTCCTATTTGCCTTTTTTTCCAATATAGTTGTATTTGACATGATCCTCTCCTCTTTTTTTCCTCTTATGTCATGGACGTACGGTTTGACCTATCCACCTCTCTACGCAAACTATTTCTAACATTTCTTATAACTCCATTGTTAAATAGGTTAATATAATATACATAACTTCGTTATACTTAAATATTTACAACACACATAAAAAATATATAATGAATTCATGAATAAGAAGAGAGTAGTGTTAAGAGCTTATGTAACATTGCAACGACATCTTCGATAGCCATTCCAGACAATGATTAAAATAGCTCAATCAATTTTGGAAGAGTTTGGAACATTGCGTTGTTGGCTTACTAAAACTAAAAAAATTGATTAGAAAAGATCCAAAAGAGATTAATGACTACAACAACAACATAGCCTCAGTCCCAAATTAACTGGGGTCGGCTACATGGATCAAACTTTTTTCATTGTGCTCGATTAAGTGCAATTGATGGTGAGCTTTCCAAACCATTCAAATCCATCTTAATTAATGCATCCCATGTTAACTTTGGTATGCCCCTACCTCGTCGATTTTCTACAGTTTCTATTGAGTCAAGTTTTCTAGTTGGGGCATTTGTAGGCCGTCTTTGCAGGTGACCAAACCACCGCAACCGCCCTTCCCTAATCTTTGTATCAATTGGTGCTACTCCTACTTGTCTTTGAATTTTTATATTTCTTATTCTATCTTTACGAGTTTTTCCACACATCCACCTAAGCATCATCATTTCTGCTATGTTCATTTTATGTAATTGTTGTTGCTTTACTGCCCAACATTCACTTCCATAGAGCATAGCTGGCCTAATTGTGTCCTATAAAATTTTCATTTTAACTTAGTAGGAACATTTCGATCGCAAATCACCCCTGTTGCACTCTGTCATTTCTTCCATCCAGCTTGAATTCTATGTGTGACATCATTCTCAATGTTACCATCATTTTGTATGATTGATCCAAGGTATCTAAAGTGGTTTACCCTAGGAACTTCTACTTCCCCTAATTTTACCACTCCGTCATCTCGATGTCTAGTGTTTCTAAACTCACAGTGCATGTATTCGATTTTCGTCGTACTCAACTTAAAACCTTTAGATTCTAATGTATTCCTCCAGAGTTCTAATTTCCTATTCACTCCATCTTTAGTTTCATTCACTAAGACAATATCATATGCAAATAGCATACACTATGATATATCATCTTGAATATGTCTAGTTAGTTCATCTATAACTAAAGTAAATAGATATGGGCTTAAAGCAGATCCTTGATGTAGCCCTATCGTAATGGAAAATTCTTTTGTAGCTCCTCCAAATGTCTTTATACTCGTTACTACTCCATCATACATATCCTTAATAGTGTCTATGTATCTAGCATGCACTTTTTTCTTTCTAGAACCCACCAAAGAACATCTCTAGGGACCATATCATATGTTTTTTTCTAAATCTACGAATACCACATGAAGATCTTTTTTCATTTCTCTATATTTTTTCTAACAATCGTCTTACAAGGAAAATCGCCTCCATCGTTAACCTCCCATGCATGAAACCAAATCGGTTATCTGATATTATTGTTTCTCTCCTTAGCTTATTGTCAATTATCCTCTCTCAAAGTTTCATAGTGTGACTTATAAGTTTAATTCCCCGATAGTCTGAGCAACTTTGAATGTCTCCTTTCTTTTTGAAGATTGGCACAAGCATGCTTCTTCTGCATTCCATTGGCATCCGTTTCGATTTTAAAATTTTATTGAAAAGTTTTGTTAACCAAGTCAATCCAATTTCTCCTAAGCATTTCCAAACCTCTATGGGTATTTCATCTGGGTCACATGCTTTCCCTATTTTCATTCTTTTCAATGCCTCTTTAACTTCTACAATTCTAATATTGCGTGTATAGTTTACATTTCTTTCTTGGTGTGGGTTTTCATCTATTATAGTATTAACTTGACTATCATTAAATAAACTATCGAAGTAACTTCTTCATCTCTCCTTAATATCCTCCTCGCGCGTTAAAACATTTTGATTTTCGTCCTTAATACATCTTACATGACTTAGGTCTTGTTTCTTTTTATCTCTTAATTTGGCTAACCTATTTATATATTTTTCGCCATCTCTATTACCTAACCTTGTATATAGATCTTCCATGAAATTTATTTTAGCTTGACTAACTACTTTTTTAGCTTGTTTTCTAGCTTCTCTATATTGATTGTACACATCTTCATCTTGACACTTATGTATTTTTCTATACATCTCTCTTTTAGTCTTAATTGCTCGTTGGACATCCTCGTTCTACCACCATGTTTCCTTCTTTGGTGGTCCCAAGCCTTTAGATATACCTAATACGTTTGATCTCACTCTCCTTATGCAACTACTCATTTCTAGCCACATTGTATTAGCATCTAAGTCAAGATTCCAAATATTTTCTTTTTGTAGTTTTTCTCTAAACTCTACTTGTTTACTATGTTTTAGGTTCCACCACTTTATTCTAGGGTCGCTAACTCTTTTATTTATATTATGTCGTCGTGTTAGCTTAATATCAAGTATTACTAACTTATGTTGGGTAGTAAGTGCTTCACCAGGTATTACTTTGCAGTCTCTACATATTTTTCTATCTATTTTTCTCGTTAAAAGAAAATCTATTTGACTCTTGTTATGACCACTACTAAAAGTAATTATATGCGACTCCTTCTTCCTAAAACTAGTATTTGCTAAGACAAGATCGTATGCTGAAGCAAATTCTAAAATCGATTCTCCTTCTTCATTTCTATTACCGTAACTAAAACCTCCATGAACTCTCTCAAACCCATCGTTACTTGTCCCGACATGCCCATTTAAATCTCCTCCAATAAAAACATTTTCATATAATGGTATACTTTGCATAAATCCATCCATATCGTTTCAAAACTTGCGTTTGATGCTCTCGCTTAATCCTACTTGTGGTGCATAGGCGCTAAGTATGTTAATTTTTTCGTCTCCAATAATTAATTTAACTAGAATCAATTTATCCCCCATTCTTTTAACCTCTACGACCTTATCCTTATAATAATTATCCACCACAATTCCTACTCCATTGCATTTTCTATATACTGGTGTACCACAATTGAAACCCTGTGCTTTCTATTTCTCTACTCTTTTCTCCTACACATTTTGTCTCTTGGAGGCAAGCAATATTGACTCTCCTTCTAATCATGGTATCTACTAGTTGTATTGACTTCCCCGTAAGTGTTCATATGTTCCATGTTCCTAAACGAATTTTTTCTCCCATTTGTATTTGTTTTCCTTTTCTATTTCTATTTTGTCTAAAAGATCTAGTGTCCGTATCTATGATTTTGTTTTTGTTTTCATGTTTGTTTTGAACTAGTTTCTTTACCCACACCCGTCCTTTGTGTGGGAACCCTTGTTCATTTTTCTTCACATCCGGGTGACGATGTGAAGGGACTAGCTTCTTTACCCACACACGTCCTATGTGTGGGAACCCTTGCTCATTTTTCTCACACCCAGGCGGCGATGTGAAACACATCCTTGCTCATTTCTCAATACACCCGGGCTCCGATGCAGCGCTTCGCTAGGTGGGAACGCCCCAACGTTTATATATGTTTGATCCATTTCATGAAAAGTGACAGGTTTTACGCTGGTTGTCAACCTATCGCAACCCTCCTCCATTTTCCGAGAATGGAAAATGAGCTTGAGGCCTCTCTCCCCCACTTTTCGGGTATGAAAAGTGAGTTTAAGACCTCCCTTACCCATTTTTCGGTATGAGAAAATGGACGTCAGAGTCCTCCTCCTTTATCCGGACTTGGGACCGGCTATGTAGTGCACATAGTGTACAACATAGGTGGAGTTTGGTTAAACTCCACCTATGTTGATTTTTAGAACATAACTTTAGTTAAACTAATGAGCAATTGAAGCTCATAAAAATAACTTTGGTTAAACTAATCATTCTCTCTCTAAAATGTGCAAAATATAGACATCGTATCAAACAAAAATGAAGAAGAAAAGTATTAAATCAATCTTGCTCATTTCCATGTGATTATAGGCAATCCTTAATTTAAACAATAATTTTTACTTCAGCTTAATCAATCAAAAAAATCTACTTAATAAAACCAGTTAAGATAAAAATATATGCTCAAAGTATGCATAAATTAATCAAAAAATATACTTAATAAAACCACTTAATATAAAAAATATATGATAAAAACATGCCTTAATCAATCCAAAAAAAACTACTTAATAAAACCACTTAATATAAAAATATATTCTCAAAATATTTACGTCATATATGTTAGCTCATCCTTAGCAAAAGGCCTCAAGTTTTATATGATTGTTGATGAACGGACACATAAAAATTATTCTTATTTAATATTCTATATACAATTTAGGTGTTAATAATAAAGTGAAGTGCTTTAATTTACATGCTATAATCTTTCTTGTGGTGGCTTAGATGATTAATTGAAGTTTAAACTAAGGCAACCAATCTCTATTAACCAGTATATTTCATCTACAATAACATTAGTAGGAGCGTAAAACTAAGAACGGTCACCAGTAGTGCTATCAGATCAAGAACCTTAATATACAACTAATAGTGATACCAAATGTCCTATTATACTTGAAAAGTAGCTTTCAAGATTCTCATTTATATACATATTTTAGTTTTTTTTTAAAGTTCTAGAATTATAGCTTAATCATTCTCTCATTTATAAGTGCTATACTGAACTGAAAAAGCTCTAGTTTACATATTCCTATTAGCCCCTTTGTGAAAATGGAACTAACTACTCATCTTGCATAGAATTAGCAAATGGCTTGATTTGTCTCCAAAGCTTTCTGTTGGACTTGAAAGAAAGCCTTTAAGCTTCCCATTTATATAGGTACATTTACTTTTGTTGGCATTATATACAAGTGTAATCTTGACTGACAAAGCTATATAACATCAGATTCCCATCCTTATTTTTGTGAAAATAGTGCTAATTAACTACTCATCAATTGCATGTATAGAATCAAATGTTCAATTTGTTGGCAATATATAGCACAGGACATGCATCTTGCCCAAACTTGTTTATGGGGTTTCCTTATGAATTTACATGGCTAGATTTGTTGGTAATTAATTAGAAACAGGTAATACACATTGTGACTTTTAATTCGACATGATTGCGCATGAAGTCTTTTTTATTATTTTATGATTAATTCTGCTTGATTGCATATTAGAGCACCCTATTAAACCATCAATACAAACTTGTACCTCAACATTGACCTATCTAAGTTACCACACCAATTTTATAGCATCCCGTTAAACCATCAGTAGGTATTAATTAAACAATTTTAGAGCATCCTATTAAAGCATCATAACAGACTTTAAAAATTACAAATATAATATTCTCATAAGCATTTCATCAAACAATTTTAGATCACCCTATTTAACCATAAAACAAACTTGTATTAAAAAACCAAATAACTTTAAGTAGCCATTTCAATCCCAACCGTGTTTGCGAAGCTAGATATTGCAAACATTCAAATTCAAATACTATGGTTTGACTAAAGCTTACCAAACTATTGTCATAGACATTCGATTAATTCTAGACTTCTATTAACTACTAAGCATGTCAAACATTATATTTTTTTTAACTTTTATAATAATTCTAGACAGTTGATTAATTCAAGTGGTAAAATTACAATACACTAATATATGTTCTTAAAAATATAAAATAATTGTCATAGAAATCTCATCAGTACATATGAACTTTATAAACTACACCTATTGATATAATTAAATAGGAGTAATTAAGAAGATTACTTAGAAGGAGGAATGGTAGAGGGAAGCTTTCAGTGTTGCAGCCTCAAACAACAACAAAAACTGGATCAAAATGTTGTCCTTCAGATAGTTAACATTTAGTTAAAAGCCTACCCTCTGTTGAAGGTATGCCCTCCTTCTTTTTCATCATTCTCCACTTAAAGATATCATACGTGACAACAACAACAACAACAACAACTGCCAAAGCATCTCCATTGGAGATGGATGAGGCATCAACAACAAGATAAAGCCTCAAGTCCGAATTAGTCCACTTTGTTTGATTTAATGCCCATTATACGTAATAAATAATGAAAAGATCTAAGAAAATCAATTCTTCAATCAGTTTGCCCATTTTAACAATTGAAGACCTATAAGTAAAAAAAAACTGAAGAGATATTTTCTTCGATACCTATGTGAGAGATAAAGATGTTTGGAAAGACATGCCAGCATATAGACACATACCTGAATTATCAAATAGACACATACCACACCTATCAAACCATTACCAAACGTATCAAAACCTAGAAAGTCATTGAATAAAAAAACCTTAGAAATTCATGTTTACGGTGATCTTTACGTGAAATCGATTGGGGATTATTGTCGAAACTAACTGTAGTTGTTTTGTGATAGTTGTTTTGAAGAGCAATGAGAGAAAGAGAAGAAAGAAGGAAAAAGAGAAAGAGAATAACCGAGAAGATAGAAGGAGAAACCGAATATATATAGGAATCGACAAGTGAGGAAGGCTTACGAGGACAATTCAAGTAACGAAGGAAAAAAGCTCTATTCGTGCTTTTAATATATAGGTAAATATATATTCTCAAATATTGATTGGAAGAGTTTAAATTTTTTGAAAGGATTTTGTCCACAACAGCCATGCCAAAGGGCATTAGGTTTATACATAAAACTGAACTCATCTAATAGAATAGTCTATACTGTTGAATAGTTCTTGCATGTCTCAATTAATAAGCCATAGCCTATATCCTCATCTGGTAATTAAGAACCTTAATTAATTAAAGGCTAATAGCTTGGAGAATTTCTTCACTATTGAACACAATAATAGAAGTGTATATAATGTTTACTTCCTAATCAAGGTGATCACAAGAGAATTAAACGTGGGCTCTTCCTTGTTGTAGTGTTCGGCGACCCTCTCTATATGCCTTTGGAATAAAGCATCCATCACAAGAGCTCCAAAGTGAGAAGAAAGCATCGGTTCTGAAACCGCTCTTACGTATTTACTTACATATCTTGCCCTCCTAAGATTGTCGAAACTAGTATTTCCCGTCGTCATGTTGGAGTCCCAACCAATTTCGAAGCCCTCTAGTCGAGTAAGACTGAATGATCCTTGGAGAAGAATTATGTCCTGTACTTCTGCAGCAGAAGGTGCATAGTATGGAAAGTTGAAGGAGTCTATTTGGGCCTCTTCTATGTGCCCCTACATTTTGTTAGAAGTAGATCATTAACTATTCTAAACATCATTTGGTATTTGAGAATTATGATCAATTGAAGCATAAATTAATATGTACCTCCTCGGCTATGTCTTTGAGTGCCAATGTAATCATCTTCCAAGGGGCACAATTTTCATCACATGAAGGATCATCTGTTCTCCTACCAGTTAGAGTTAAGACAGCCCGTCCGCCTTTAATTACTTCTTCAGAGCGCGAATGGAGGAATGAATAGAAATCATGTTTAAATTGCTCATAATAAGCTCTTGGAACAACTTGAGGGGTTGTGCTTGCTATGTATGTATTCCCCTTGTTCAGCTGTGTGCCTTCTTCACTGACTAGGCCTTTCGGAACCTACATATATGCATGCATGCATTGATATTGAACAAAATAAATCTCAAATTAATTAAGCTATATATATATATATATATATATATATATATATATATATATATATATAGTTCTCTGATGACTCAAAACTAGCTATATATATGTACTTAATTATATAGATGTACAAGTGAGCACCTGAGAGAGATAATGAAGACTGTTGGAAGAGTGAATGAAGTGTATAGATTTTCTTGGAAAGAGCCTTTGATGGAAAGAACCGGGCATCGCTGCGACAAAGCAGGACCGGCCATGATTGATATTACCTCTCTTGAGTTTATCATAGAAAGAAGGCAATGACTTGAAAACAGTATTGAAATCATTTCCAGGAAGATCATTTAGGAGTACTTGAAACTCTGGAGGTTGTCGATGCTGCTTATGGCATGTAGTGGTAATAGTATCGACAATATGAGAAATAACTGATAGGGAGTTAGGACCCGAAGAACATCCCAAATCCGCAATGCACAAAACCTTGGACGCTAAGAAGGCTTCGTCGCTTACCAAGTCCAAGATCGTCTCTTCTAGTATTGGCTTTACCATTGTTATAACTGCTCTCTGTAATACAAAAACATAGAATTAATTAAGAAGACGTGAAGAACTCATATATAAGAGGGATAGAGAAGAGGAGACCTGAAGTGAGGAGTTTGAAGCATAGCTAGCTTCTCCTACTCCCCCATTCATGTGAAGAACTCGATTTACTTCCATGTCCTCTCTTGTTTTCTTGATCACAAGTGGGAATAATTAAGGGATTACAATTCACTTATATATAATTAAGTGGTAACATATTTTCTACATACAATGTATACATCGCCCATCGCACTAGCTTCGCATTCTGACAGCCATGCCCTACGATGGAACTTAGTCGTTCAATGGACATGTGCCATGCAAGGAAAGGATAGAATCGTGCGTGCTGGGGTCACATGCCAATTGGGTCGCGCACACCTGTCCGGCCACCCCTATCCACAATTTTTTTTTATTATTTTTTGAAAAAAATAATTGCGAGACCTACTTTTGATATGAATTTTGTTTGGACCCAAATTGAGATGTGCGTACACTCATCCCACTACACAGCCAAATTAAAGGTCCATATCTGTCGCTTTGCTTGGTTCGTTTTTGTCAACGTACATGGGAGTTTTCTTATAGGCAGAGTTAACTCACAGTGAAGATTTTTTTTTGAAGAAAAGGAGGTAAAACTCCATATATATTAATAAAAATTATGTACAAAAATAAATAAGATACACAAAAGTGGGTTTTGCAAGTTTAACCAACCATAAGCAAACTCAAAGTGAAGATCGTATATATTTTCATATTTGGCTCAATTTTGAATTTACAGGAAATTTGTAAATTTTTAAACAATAAAACATACGAATTAACATAAATATTCTTCAAACAAAAGTGATAGATGTGGGTAATAAAGAGGTAATTAATGAAGGGTAATTGTGTCAACAAGTCTCTGGGAGTTACTCTCCCTTAGAGGGTATGAAGGAGATATCTCACACTTGAGAGTGTGAGTTGGGAGATAACTTGAAGGGGAGGTTGGTTTGTAAAACCAACCAAACAATATTAGTTACAACTCCCTCCAAGTTTCACCCCTATAGGAACTGCTTTTCTAGCTCTATTTGGCAACCATAGCTGATAATCTACTTGATAGCTGATAATCTAGCTAAAAGCTGATAATTTAGCTGACAATTTAAAAGCTAGTAGCTGGTAACTGGTAACTGGTAGCTGGTAGCTGAAAACCGATAATCTAACTAATCAATTATTAATCGTTTTAAAAACTAACTAATTGAGTACATGATAAATACAAAATGACATAAAAAGACATGGTTTGATTACAAATACACCTTAATGTTATTAACGTAAACATGACATTTCAATTGACATAACACTTACTAGTACGTATGAATATACTTACTATACAATATTTTAGTTTCTCATGTGCATGGTATATATATTTAGCTTGTGTCAACTACATCGATTAATCAATGCTTGAGTACGACTATCATGTTTCAGATAGTAGTGTTCTTCTTAATATTCTATCCACAAGACTCGAAAATCGATACTTTGCTTAAGAGAAACCAAATCCCACCAAACTCACATATACCAATTAGTTCTCATGGTGTACGAGTATGTTTACTACTATAATAAACTACTATATAATATCAATTACTAATTAATACATGTTTTTTATTTAATAACTAATAATTAATGTATGTTGATAGCTTCAATTTTATATTAATAGACTTTTTTGGGCAATATCAGTAGGCCTTTTTAATCATATATAATACTTCTGCAATGTGACAACATTACATATACATACAATATATATATATATATATATATATATATATATATGTTGTAAATTGGATGACCCTTGAACCAAACTTATGAATGATCACATTGTCAAGCATGACTCTCACATTGAATTGTAACATCAAGTATGACTTCTACATTGAATGTAAATTGTACACTCTACATAACTTGTATTCAACTCTAATATATAATCACTTGTCTATGTATTGTCATGTTACTTGTAATCTTGTATGACATGAGACTTTGGTGTAACTTGCACACTTTGTGCAAGTACTTATTCTCATCATGACTAAGGGCCTATATAAGGGGTTCCTTCACTTGTAAAGAACACACCAATGTATGAATGAAATCTCTACATTCTCATATCTAGCTCTCTTCTCTCTTGTCTCATCTTCTCTATCTATTTTAGTAGTTCTTAATTTATGTCTTCTATGCTTAAGTCTCTAGTAAGTCTAACTTAAGTTCTAGTTGGCTTACAACTTAGTTTACAACACGTTATCAGCACGAAGTTGCTCTACAAGAAGAGGTCTTGAAGATCAAGAAGCTTTTCAAAGATATAAAGCTAAGAAGGTATAATTTTTATTAATTTAAATAAGTTCAATTTATTTCCATGTTGTCATGGTTAATTTCTTTTTTGTTACATGCATATTTAATTATGTAAATGTACTTTATTCATACATTATGCATTGTAACGTCACCGACGGCGAAAGTATGCTCTGTAGCTGCGTCTTGTACGATTTTCTACATCAGAAATCAAAAGTCAATGTATGACATAGTTTTTCTCTTAAAACTACAAACGATTAGTTATTGCTCTATTCTTGATTTTTATAATACAAATAATGTTATAAGTTTGAGTTGATAGTGGGTAAGCCTTGTCCCAGTAAAGCTAAACATTGAAAGAGATACGGGTTATCCTGTTCGAGGAGGCATGACATTAAGTAGACTATGTCTCGCCACTCAACTTTGGAGGTTGTCCCACCAACTCATACGAATAGTACATTTTGTTTATTAATGAATCAAGTTGTGAACATATATTTAATCATATGTTATGTTTTTACATAAAAATGAGAAAACTATTTTATATTAAATTTATTTTCAAAATATTATTCAACCATAGTTGCACTTGTTGTCTTATTATATTACCGACAAGAATTACTTGTCATGACAATTAGATACTATAATTTATGAATAAAACATCTATGCAAGATTATGTTGTGTTATACAAGATTTAAATCATTTGTCAATATCTCTTTAGAGATTTGAAAAGTGAATATTTCACTTTATATATATTTTCACCCTATGGAGTTATAAATATATAAATATAAAAAAGGTACTGCTCCAAAAGCTCAAAATGAGCGGTTGAGTCTCAAGCTACAAAATTTAATCAATCAAATATTAATTATAATTCCGCAATTTTAATTACATCTATGTTGAGGCTACGTGAAAATATGACTGATGAGACAATAAAAATAAGGTCACGTATGCCGCCTCGATTTATTGATGCAACAAATATCGAGTGCGTACGTCAATCCAATAAATATTAAGGATTGATTTCTTGTCTTATGGTAGCTGAGTAAAATAATGAGATATTATAAATATAATATCGCTCCCGTCCAATTAGTTCAGCTTGAAATTAAGAAGCATATGTTGCATATAATGATCATGATCGCAATAATAAACTTATGGTCGTGGAAAAGGTGAAAATATCAGGTAAAGGTCATATTGACAATTCCACAAAAAATTGGAACAAAAGTGGTGCACCACTACAAATGGCAAATAATTATTGACAATGAGCGCTCATAATTGTGATATTTTTTGGTCATGTATGAAAGACTATTTTGCCTAAATATTGTCATATATATACCCGAATATTTTTGTGACCTTTACCATGCCTTCAAAATCAAAGGCAGAATATTATGAATTTTATCATTGAAAATGACTCGATAAAACAGGCACATCGAGATGTGTTTAAATCGTGACATAAATATGAGCGATGAGTTTACGTCTTGTGTATCGCGTGCTACATGCATGTACATTATAATATAAAAGTGAATATTTCTCGAATTCGAACTTAGTGGAGGCTAATGTTCAGGTAATATCTGGTACAACAATTTTATTGTTAATGTTTTGTTCAGAAGAAGTGTTGAGTCGTTAATTATGTAATATTATATATAGTTTATTTATATATTTTTATTGTCAAGTCTCCAAAATACTAGCCTAATTATGTTTATTTATTATTTTCAGGGTTAACGGAGTGCGCGGTTGAATTCGTGGCGGAAAAATACTCAAAATGGAGTATTTACTTGCGGTGATCGGATGCGGACAATTTGCCTCGAAATACGCTTGCGCGGTGGGTCGAATAGCGAGACGGGTGTTCCACCAATCGAGAAGATGACACGTCGGCAAATAGCGGAGGTGCCAACGACCCGCTACCAATCGGGTGTCGCCACGCGTCGACATTCTTCATTACCGCTACTAATCGGGGACGCCACGCGTCGACACGTCGAGGAGATCCATGTCACCGAGAGATCAAACTTCTCTTCGTTTCGGACACCATCGACCAGCCTCGAGATCCGTGCCGGCCTGACAAACTCCCGGTTTTTCGATCTACTATTGTGCGATTTCACGAGCCACGTGGACGCCACGTGGCGTGATTTCACTCGTCCAACGCGTTTCGGTGACGTGTTCCGGCCAATCACACGGAGCCACGTGGCGCCGAGTCACCACACACAATCGAACGCGCGAATCTCCGTGAATCATGCGGCGACACCTCAGCCACGATGACGAGAGGCGGTCCAATGACAAGGTGCGACACGTGGCGATGCGACAGATTTCCGGCCAATCGGCCTATTGACACGTGGCGAGAATGGAAACCAATTCACTTGGGGATTTTCTATTTTTAATTTCGTTCCTCTCTGTTTTTGGGGGCTCTCTCGGTGTTTTCTTCTCGCCGGGCCGAACGCTTCTCCTCTCCCCCATTCTTTTCTATTTTATTTTTCTTTGTTCTTTGTGTTCTTCAACTATGCGAGGCTAAAACCTCTAGCCTAGGCAAGATTGCAAGGAGGTTCGATTTGCTCATATCAATGGATTTGTGAGATTTATATATTTTAATTTCAGTCTTTTCATTATTATTTTATTTTCTTTGGTATTGTTTGAACAATCAAAGTTAAACACTTGTTTAAACTTTGATTTATTTGTCAGTGAGTCGTAAGCATTCGTAATTGTGCAATAAGACCACACTAGTGACACTCGACCATACCGATTGATTAGACACTTTTGGGACCTATTGAATACCATAGGGATCTAGGCTAAATCGACACACTAGTGATCCGGTTGTCTAGGTGTAGTGCCTTCATGAAGCTCAATGCGGTCAACGCATTAAACCCAATTCACTTGAATTGTGGTTATGTGTTTGATTAGGGAAGTAGTCACCGTCGTACCTTGCTATCGAGATTAGGAAGTGCGAGGAACCGCGTGCGTCACGGTCTATAGCTACACTAAGATATTTTGATTTGCATATTTTACATAAATCGACGACCAAATCCAATCTTTTACCGAACCGAACTTGTATGTCTTGACTTAGGTATTTTTATTAATTATTTGATTTTCAATTTTATATCCTTTGCTTTCATTATTTTTTGATTATTTAATTAATTCAATTCTCTATCAAACCCCGATTTCTCTTTTTGTTATTTTTGACCTTAGAAAGAATACCAGTCCCTATGGGATCGACCCCTTTGCCACTATTCTACAAAATAGTTGGTTTAGGTAAATTTTAAATTTTATTGACGCGTTCGGCGCGCGTCAATTTTTGGCGCCGTTGCCGGGGATTGGTTTTTTTCTTTCTTTGGTTTTTAATTTTTAATTTTTAATTTTTATTTTTCTTTGGTTTTTTTTATTATTTTGTATCTAGTTCCTTGTTTCTAACATTTTTGCAGGTAATTCCATAATGGCCTCCTACACCCATAATTATGGTCGATTCGAAGACTCATACTATCATGCTGTGAATGGGGTAGGTATGTCACATAATGGACATCAATTTTCTAACTCGCAATCTTTTGTGCAACAGTCGTGGTTTGTGGAAATCGTGGGAGTACTTTCATCCCACGTATGCTTGTCCGTATTCGAAGTATACGAATCATCATGGTTCCACTTATGCATCACCACAACCCAACTTCCATATGTCTAAGCGAAGTCCAGAGATTCCTCAACATGAAAAGAGGCCTATACGAGACATGATGAATGACTTGATCTTCAGAGAACCAACTTTTCAACAAAGTCATCAACATGAACGGAGAACCATTGCAGACATTGAGAGAAATATGATCTCCGATTGGCTTTCTCAAAGCACCACTCAGCAGCCCTTGCAGGAGGATATGCGGTATATGAAATCAAATTTGCAAAATTCAGAAACTCAAGTTACCGCTATACTTGAGCATTTGATGGATGAGGAAGAGTTGCCTCCGCAACCAATTTTTGACTCTGATGAGACTGTGAATGCTTGATACATCTAAAAGTGTTGAGTTTGATGAGTTATCAATTGTGGAGGAGCATTTGAGCGAACCAGAGGAAACACTATACGTTTCTTCACATGAGCCAGACATTACTATTGCACAATATGACGATGATGAAGTTCGAGAAAAAATTGAAGTCATTTCAGAAAGGTCGGAGGAGCCCCAGAAAGAGAACGAGGAAGACCAACCTCTGGTGTTGGTGAAACCACCCACCCTCCCATGCATATTTGTTAAACCTTATACGGGGGTGGAAGTAAAGGAGCGTTCGTGGATTTTCTACACTGCCGACACCTTTGTGTTGGATGACCATGACTCGACAGATTCTTTTGTGTTAGAGGTCCCGAATGAGCTCCCAATTCTGAAGGAGGGCGTGCATGATGCATTGCCCAAATATGTTGATGCGCCATTTGTTGTTGACATCTCTAAAGGAGAGGGCATCACGTGATGAATCACAATAAGTCTAGCCAAAGACTTAAAAGAAAGGCGCTCGTTGGGAGGCAAATTTCAACTTTGTTTTATTTTATTTTATTTTTCTTGCATTTATTTCAGTTTTAATTTAGTTTTATTTATTTTTATGTTTAATAAATCCCTAACTTGGTCTCTTGGATTTTTACAGGTGTGATGAATGTTTGATGAGCACTGATGGCACTAAACCACCCCCTGAGTTTTGATAGGTTTGACTATGGATTACGTTGTTTTTGGAGTAATTTGAGCATATTCTTTTTTAGGAATTAACATATTATTAGAGTTTTAGGTGTTTTGAGACTTGGTTGGGACATATCCAACTTAAGTCGCCACATTAGTGGCGGGTCTTTAAGTAGACCCAAAACCCTAAACCTCATTCCATCATCTTGTTGACTTCACCCGTAGTTGAAAGACTCGGGCTCGCAAGATTTGATTGGAATCATTTGAATTAACTCCCATGCTTATTAGTTCTTGCTCTTATTATGACAATTTTATTTCATAGTTTCCTTAGTCACCTAGACATGCGAGACTTGAGCATAGTTTTTGGAGACTTTTGTTATGCGTGCACTTGTATCATCTTCTTATTTTATCCATATTCTTTTTCACCACTATTCTTTGTCTTTTTGTTGCATGGATTCCTTGACTTGTTTTGAACCTTGAGGACAAGGTTCGAATAAGTTTGGGGGTACTTTAGGATTTGTGGATTGAGTAGGATGGATTGCTTTGCGAAAGACCGCAGTGAGATCGTTTAAATTTTTTTCAATTATATGCGACTATATGTGGTTGTTGGACGGTATTGGTGGTGTTTGATATCTCTTATTCATTCATTTCTTCCATTTCTTTTCCTCCATACTCATCTATCTCACTTCGTTAGGAGTTGATACACTTTCATGCATGTATTTAGTATAATTTTCATTATTATATTGTTTAGAGTCACCCGAAACTTTGTTTTATGCCTTTGGTTGTGGATGAGTACATTATGCTTGCCTTTTTGACTTGAAACTTAGGAAAAAGTAGGAGAAATACTCACTCGAGTCCGTAGCTCAACATTTTTATGATTTCATAATTAGGGACTTAGTATGATGGTTAAGCCTTGTGCTAGATACCAAAATGGGTAGACGGTTGAAATTGTGCAAGTGATGAGACTTTAACCCACATTGAGGAATTTGCTTAATTATAGTGAAAGTGAGAATGGCTAACAGGTTTTCAAGAAGTCTACTCGAATAATAAAAAATTTATCTATATGAATATGATTTAATCTCGAGTATAATATTCACGGCTTTAACTTCTGAAATATATAAGACACATTAAAACGAATGTCGTCATAAATCAAATGACATTCGTAATGTGGAAAGATCTATTTGATTATCCATAATCATAAATAATGCGAAAATATCGTAAATTCGCACGGACATCCTTTATCGAACTGAATTTTTTTTATCAGCTGGAGATTATCTCAAGGCAAATTAGTAGGAGACTTATATTGATTTAACTCTCCATTAATTATATTATAAGATGCCTTGGATCCCTAATAGGAAATTTATTGCAAGGTTTGCTAATTGACACTTTGATGAAGCAATTTTCCTACCATTAGGGGGATATATAAGCTAATTCAAAAGGAATGACGTGAAATTGCTTGAAACACATCAAATTGCATTAAATTTGTTGTATTATGATCTATGTATAAATTAATATGAACTCGAAGTTCAAAGAATCATTCAGTAGCAACAAGTTACGAATTAATTACTTGATGCAAGTACTATAACAAAATAGTGGCAATCATATGCTTCAACATTAAATGGTTCATATAGAAAACGATGTCCATCTGCAACAAAATGCACAAGATGTCTCACCCATGTGAACACGAGGGGGAGAATCAAAATGAGTTATTAGTTAGTGTATTGCACTCTTTTTCCTTTGCTATGATTTTATCCCACTTGTGTTTTCCTAGCAAGGTTTTTAATGAAGCAATCCTAACATTATTATACTCCATATAAAAAAAATATTATGAGAGCAATGTACTCTTTTTCCTATACTAGATTTTTTTCTACAAGGTTTTTCTAGTAAAGGTTTTAATGAGGCATATATATATTCTTTCAAAGTGTATCAATGTGTTGCACTTTTTTCCTTAGCTATGGTTTTATCCCACTGGGTTTTCCTAGCAAAGTTTTTAATGAGACAATCAACAATATTATACTACAAATCAAGATTGACGAGAACATTGTACTCTTTTTTCCTATACTAGATTTTTTCCCACAGAGTTTTCTAGTACAGGTTTTAACGAGGCATATTCTCTCAGCAAGTGTCATCCAAGGGGGAGTGTTGTAAACTGGATGACCCTTGAACCAAGCTTATGAATGATCACATTGTCAAGCATGACTCTCACATTGAATTGTAACATCAAGTATGACTTCTACATTGAATGTAACTTGTACACTCTACATAACTTGTAATTAACTCTAATATATAATCATTTGTCTATGTATTGTCATGTAACTTGTAATCTTGTATGACATGAGACTTTGGTGTAACTTGCACACTTTGTGCAAGTACTTATTCTCATCATGACTAAGGGCCTATATAAGGGGTTCCTTCACTTGTAAAGAACACACCAATGTATGAATGAAATCTCTACATTCTCATCTCTATAACTCTCTTCTCTCTTGTCTCATCTTCTCTACCTATTTTAGTAGTTCTTAATTTATGTCTTCTATGCTTAAGTCTCTAGTAAGTCCAACTTAAGTTCTAGTTGGCTTACAACTTAGTTTACAACATATATATATTCATACAATGTGAAAACAAATCACGTAATCAAACAAAATACAATTATTTTTCAATAATTAAACTTTTTAGCTTATTACACGGAGATTATTAGGCCAATCGGCCAAAATCTATCGCCTATTAGATTGCGCTATAATTGTTTCGAAAAAATAGAGGTACAATGGGTAAAAAAATTACAAATGGCGAGAGAAAAAGTCAAACGCTTCTCCTACTAATGTTTCAACTTTTAGCGTATAATCTTAGCTTATTTAAAAAATAATATGCCAACCAAACACAACTTAAATTGTAAGTAGCTTATAATATAGATTGGCTTTGTTTGGTAACATTAGCTGATAATCTAGTTGATAGCTGATAATCTAGCTGACAGCTAAAAAGCTATTAACTGATTGTTGAAAAGTGCTAATCTAGCTGATCATTTAAAACTGTTTGGAAGAAATAACTGATCGAGTAACGGAGAAATAAAAATGACGTAAAAAGACACGCTATATATTATAAAATGTTATATATGTATTATTAAATGTAGTACTTATAAACATAATTATTTATTTAATAATTATTTAATATTATATATAAAAAATATTATTTATTTATTTAATAATGTTTAATTAATCTTTTTTAAAAAATATTAAATAATAATATATTTATAATTTAGTATTTTTGAATTTTTTATGTTTAGTATTTTTGACTTAATTAATGTATTTGAGAGTTTGAAAGGGAAAGTAAACTAGATTTGAAGTTTTTTTAATTAAAAGCTATTTGCAATAGCGTCCAAGATTTGAGAGTTTCATCTAGCTTATTTTTAAAATAAGTTGCTAAGCAAATACATCTTATTTATTGAAGCAGCTTATAATTTGTGCGTGCCAAATATAACATTATAAGCTAGTTTGTTCATACTAAACATAACCTCTGTGAGAAGTACTCACAACGCAACACGTGGCCTGTGAGAAGTTCTCACAAATTGATACGTTGCACGATTATGTCAGTGTTTCAATTTTTCTCAACTAGCCCGCGCTTCACGCGTGGACAAGATAGTGTCAATATATTATAAAAATAAATATATTGAAGAATAAATATAAAAAATGATAATGTAATATCATATGAAATCGAAGCTAATAACAATATAGAAAAATGGAGAATATAGAATTGAAAAAAAAAATTACATACATCTCGAGTGGACATTTGAAAAACGTCAATATCATTTTGAAAATCACCAAATTGTTTCAATCACCTTGAAAAACACAAAAACAATTATAAGTAGCATATAAAACTCACATAATTGAAACAAAAGCACGTAAAAAAACTCAAAAAAGCACGTAAGAAAATAACTAACACATCGAGGAAATTCTTTTATAAACTTGACTCAATATCTAAAATTGTTCATCTAAAAAACTGTCTATTTTTCCTAATTTATTAGTCCATAATTGATTCATTATTAAATTGATTGAGAGAAGGTTTTTGTTAATATTGCATCGCAAAATATACTTGAAGTAAGTGTGTCCTCCCATCTTGAGTTTTTTTTTTCCTTTTATTCACTTGCAAAATAAATTTTAGATAAAAACTATAGAAAATATATATTAAAAGATTACATCATTAGTATCACCTGAAGTGCTAATATTTTGGAAGATCTCATTAAACCTACCATTACACTATACTCTTATCTATTACACTCATCTCTCACTATCATTAAACCTTTCACTAAACATTTCGTGGGACCCAAATTCACATCACTCCATTCTTTTTAAAAAAACAACACATCATACAAAATCACATTACATATTTATAATTAACTTATTAATAAAATAACAATTATGTTCTTATATTTAAATATTGATTTTTGAAATTAAAAAAAAATGACTTAATTAATTTATAAGATAAAAATAATAAATAAATATCATAGATTAAAAATCTTACTACAACAACACGATAATTACTTTATTTAAATATATTAGATGCTTTTTAATATATTAAAATAATAATTAATTAATTAATCTTGTGTGAACAAAAGACATTAACAATATGATAAAATTACGAAATTTGCATTACTACATACGAATAATAATTGAATGAAAGATAATATTAATTGTCATCATCAACATTTTCAACGCGGTTCCATATATGCTCGACCAAGTCTGCTCGAAGATGTTGATGCACTTCTTGATTACGTAATTCTGCATTTCTTTGAAGATATTGGTTAAAATCTTGAGTGGGCCTTTAAGTTATGACAACCGGAGGATCTCCTTCATCGTCATCGAAATTTTCAATTGTGTGGCGCGCCTTCGTCTTCAACAATCATGTTATGTAATATTATGCATGCACACATTATATCTTTCAAATGTTCTAGCTCTGTACCATCATCAATGGACCACGATACACGCTTTTCTGCAACTGCTTCAGTTTCTTCGTCTTCAGCTAATGGTTATGTGGAATATGGAGGAATTTGGAAGTCAGATAATGAACTCGTCTCATTTTCACTATCTTGATCATTTTGAGGAGTATTATCCATATTCTACGACAAATTTTGGACATTTGTCAGGAAAAAAGGGAAATGAAAAATTAGGAGCGCTTGAAAAAGTAGGGGTATTGGAGATATTAGGGATGTTTGGAAAATTAAGCATGTTTGGCGAAATAAAATGATATGGAAGATTAGGAGCATTTGGAGAACATCGAAAATTTTGGGAAATTGAATATATTGAGAGTTTTGAAAATTTGGTGGGAAAAACGGGTTTGAAGAATTTTGAGAATTTTGAGAAGATAGAGGATTATTGTGATCCATATCGCAAGAATAAAATTTATGGAGACAAAAGAAAGTAGTAGTATGATAGAGAGAATTGAGAAGTTGAAGTGTGTTGAGTGAGTTGTGTAAAGAATGTAAATATGAGTGTGTATTTATATAAGTTTGAAACTTTTTTTTCGTTAAAAAAGTAAAAAATTATAACGGTTTCAAAAAACGGTAATAAAATCATCCCATCAATCTCAACGGTAACAAAAAAATGGTACCAAAAACATCATCTCATTTGGACCAATTACAATTACTCTTATAAACGATGTTGTCTTAAAATTCATCATATTAAAACATATTATATATTTGCATTTAATATTGACGTGACAATGTAAACAGTTAAAACAAATATATATATATATATATATATTGTTGAAGAAAACAAAGTTGTTGATGGAATAATAATTGGTGTTGGTGTTAGAAATCAAAATAAAAAATAAAAAATGATGCTGACTTAATTGAAACTCGTGATCGACTTAAACACAATTAATATTAATAATTTGTATAAATACAAAACTTTTATATTATGGTGTGTATTGTAAAAGAAGATGATGATGTAGATTTGTATGGAAACATTTTATGCTAAAAAAATACATAAAGAAATCACAAAATTGCATGATAGATAATCGAAAAACAACCAAAAACTGAAAATAGAAAGTTGACATGTGGCGCGCCACGTGTTGCTCTATTAATTAGAGCAAACTTAGTGTAAACTCGACTCAATGATATTTCAAATGGTGGACCACCTTCTTTATCAAAAAAGAAAAATCAACATACTAAAGGCTAACCAACCCTTAGTTGAACCTGTCTTCTGATGATCACTTTTGTTTTCTAATTAATGGAGCAACGCCAAAACAAGAAAGTCTGAGCTCTTGAATACAACTCTTGACTTCAAACGGGGTAACTAATTACCTGATACTAATACATGAAACAAAATATCGAACATACTCTAAAACTATGTATATTGAACTGATAACCTTAAGAATTGTAAAATTATAGTAATTGTTAAATAGTTCTATTAGGACATATTCTAATTGTCTATTAACTTTTTGAAATCAGCTAATTAGATTCTAACTAATAGATCGTATAAGCTCGTCTAACAATGTAATAATTAAAGAGCACGGCTAAAGACACCCCAAATGCTGGGGTGCATCACGTAAAATGCATGTAAATTGGAGTGCCTCATATATAAAAGATCGAGGTGCCTATAGTGCCACTCTAATTAAATAGTTCATTTTTTTCTACTTCAATAAGAATGGAACCCACATTTGACCAAAAAAAAAAAAAAATCGAACCCACACCCTTCCCAAACCTTTTCTTTTGGCAAGTGATCTTTGTCCATCTCATAATTAAGCACCCAAAAAAAGTGATGTAATAATATGCTATGTGTCAATACATGGCTAAAGAAAAAAACTAATATAAACTATGATTTTTTTTGGTAGGATAATATACATTATGTCTAGTAATGATATCATATTGTAATTGTGTTTTTTAGGATATATATTGGCTTCAAAAAAAGTAAAGGATATATTAATCGGCATGATAATCACAAATTACTATAAACAAATATGTTAAAAAAAAGAAACGAAAAAAAACTTCACGAAAAAAATGAAAAAAATTAGCATATTGCCCGAAAATAATGAAAAAATAGGTGTACCAAATCGCAAAAAAAAATAGAGAGTTTAATTTCTCGGGAAAATATGCGAGTTATTTTTTAAATAGACGACTTAATTAACTAAAAAATAATCCGAAAATAGCCAAAAAATGTATAAAAATAGCAACTATATATGCCATGTGTCATTACAATAGAGCTTAAAATAATAGCAACTATGTCACATGCCATCACCATAGAAATCTTCACATAAGATCTTCCTTTATATATATAGAAAATATGCGAGTTATTTTTTAAATAGATGACTTAATTAATTAAAAATAATCCGAAAATAGCCAAAATAAAAATAGCAACTATATATGCAATGTGTCATTACAATAGAGTTTAAAATAATAGCAACTATGCCATGTGTCATTACCATAGAAATCATCACAGAAGATCTTCCTTCATATATATAATAATATTAACTAGTCGTAGACCCGTTCTTCGCGCACGGGCAAATTCTTGTATAACCTCGATAAATAAAAATAAAAACTTATTGTATTAATATATAAGATAAAAATTAATTTGATGAAAAGAAAAAAAATAAAAATAAAAACTTATTGTGTAACCAAGATGGTCTCCAAAGCATTTATGGTTAGATGGATGAGATCGCTTGCCTAAAGGTAATATTTAGGGAGATCGTGAGTTCGACTCCCACGTAAGTCAAACAAAAAAAACTTCGATTGTCTCGAATCAGCATCATCCAGTTTTTTTGGTATAAAAAAATTATTTGAAAAAATTTAATTTCCTTTCAAAAATCACCAAATTGCTTTAATGATGACCACAACAAAATAGAATAGCACCTATTACATCTAAGAAAAGTACAAACTGCACTTAAATATAACTAACTTACTCGAGTATCTATATACAACAACAACAACAACAACAACATAGCCCCAATCTCAAATTAATTGGGGTTACTCGAGTATCTATATCTTAGATAAAAATAAATTTGATGAGATTTTCAAAGAAATAATCGCTATCCAAACTATTGTGAGGATGCAAACGAATAGGGTACTATGAAATTTTATCTATCCATATCCATTTTACGATACTAATACTACGTACTTGGTCCCAAATCAAATTATAATATGCATGAACATTAACTCTATTAGAATTATCAAACTCTTTTAAAATGTAAGTGGGTAGTGTACCCATGGAACATTCTTTACCCCTACCAATCCCGAACCCCGATTATAATATGCATATAAACATCCTCGTACACCCAACCCCAATCTCTCTCTAAAAAAAAAGGTAAGATATGAAGTTTGAGTTCGTATTGTATTGATACTAATATAAATAGATTAGGCTTAAAAAAGACATATATTACGCTATACATATAGAGAAAGATTTAAGTGGGTTATCCTAACTATGGGAGAAACAAAAAAGAAAAAAAGGAAAAAATAGGTAAAGTAAAGAGGTTTAGTTTATGTTGTGTTACAATTAAAAGTGTTAATGAAATCCGCGAATCTGCGAGATCCAATTCGATCTAAACCCCTATAAAAAAATACTTGAAAAAATATGAAAAACAAAAAAATAAATAAATATCCTAAAATACGCACACAATAAAATCTAAATCTCTATAAAAATCGGAAACTCAAAAAAACTAAAATAAATTATTAAAAATATCTATAAATATCTAAAATATAAAAATATAAAAAAATTATAATAGTTATTAAAAATCTAAATCTTACATGTAACAATTCTATTAATTATTTTCGAAGATCTTTCTTTATATATATAAGATAGATATTAACTTTTAATATATTGATGTGAAAATCACAGTTGTTCACAAATTACAATTTGATGTGACAATGCATTGTTGGCATTGGGTGACAATATTGGAAACTTTGTCATGGGTATGGAAGTGCTATGTGTGACAATGAATTGCAATTTTATTGATGTATTTTACAATATCCTATTAATCCTATACGTGTCACAATTTTGTTGTCCATATGAAACGTGTGAGTAAAGTTTAATTGCTACGTGTGGCAATGAATTACAATTTTATTGAATAACAATATATATCCTATTAATCTTACGTGTCACAATTTTATTAATCCTACGTGTCACAATTCTATTAATCCTTTTATTGAATAACAACATATATCCTATTAATCATATGTGTCACAATTTTATTAATCTTATTAATCATACGTGTCACAATTCTATTAATCATTTTCTGAAGATTTTCCTTTATATAATAGATAATAATAGAAAATATGGGAGTTATTTTTTAATTAGACGACTAAATTAATCAAAAAATAATTCGAAAATATGCAAATATATATATATATATAGCAACTATATATGCCACGTGTCATTACAATAGAGCTTAAAATAATAGCAACTATGCCACGTGTCATCACCATAGAAATCCTCAACGAAGATCAACATATATCCTATTAATCCTACGTGTCACAATTTTATTAATCCTACGTGTCACAATTCTATTAATCTTTTTAAGAAGATCTTCCTTTATATATATAGATAATAATAGAAAATATGGGAGTTATTTTTTAAATAGACGACTTAATTAATTAAAAAATAATCCGAAAATAACCAAAAATATGTATAAAAATAGCAACTATATAGGTTATGTGTCATTACAATAGAGCTTAAAATAATAGTAACCATGCCACGTGTCATCACCATATAAATCCTCACGAAGATCTTCCTTTATATATATAGATTATATTGTGGACCCGGGTTATTTTTTCTACATCAACGATATTAATTAATTATCTATTAGATTAGGTTTCTATTAGAAGCATTATGTTAGGATGCATATTGATATATCCTAATCGGTTTCCTTTTATTTATTTTTTTTGGGTAAACGGTTTCCACATTTTTTATTTTTTTTTTTGACAAAAGGTTTCCACATATTGATATATCTTAATCAGAGATAGATAAGGATTTTTTCTTACTATTAATACGCGCCTATTTATACAATTGTGTTTCGGGTTCACCTCTTTTTTGATAGGTTTTGTTTTCCTTTTTCCTTTTTTCGATTTTTTTTTAATCTTGTGAAATATAAGATATACACAATTGTAACAATACCGATTATTAGAGAAAGGTTAGCTTTTTTGTTTAATGAATCCATTATATATATAAGAAAAAACACAATTAAAATAATATATATATAGATATATTTAGGGTACTACTACCATGAGAATCACATTTACAACCAATGAATTCCAATCCAACACATTAATCTATGAGTCATAAATGCACAAAACATTTAATGCGCAACACATTTTGAGGGGGTTTCGTGGCATGATATGTATTTAGGCTCCATTATATAATTTCCCATATATATACTAGTTTCATAACGTAAATAAAAGTAATTATATCACACATGAAAATGTAACTATATCACACATGAAAATGTATTATTACATTCTAATGGTTAAATGATTAAGTGAATAGATGTAAATTAAAAGAACAGTTCATAACAATCTTTTGTGAGTAACTCACAAGTCATGAAGAGAAAGTGTAAATAAATTATACCTATTTAAGTTTTTATAATAATTAAATTTTATAATATTTATGTATTTAAGATTTATGAAAGTTAAAGTATGTACATAAATTTATAAAGTGTTGATAATACAAAATTTTAAGAAGAAAATTAGAACATGAAATTAGTTCAAGAGATCTATACAACCACAATCATCATAGAAATATACGTAACGTAATGAGACATATTAATGATGTATTTTTCATCAAGATTTTATGAGGAGAGCTGGAAGGATGTAGGAAAAAAGAAAAGTTTTTCTTGACACTCGCTCACGAATTTCACACAAACATAACAAATAAGTTGCACACCTCTCCAACTAAGTTTGCAATTTAAAATTGCTCTAGGACCCCACTTGATATCTTTTGGCACAATAAGACAAGAAAAAAAAAGAACTATGATTTGATGAAGCAGGATGCTAAATAACTAAATAGAAGGAACTAAGGAGATGACGAAGTTTACATTGTTGGTATAGAAGTCGAAGCTAGCTAGTAGGAGTTCATGAGTCGGATGAATGGAACGAAAAGGTAATATAGACCTTTCCACATGGTCCATATTGGCTCTTTTATATGGAGATGTCATGTGGCATTTTGTTGTCATAATTCTAATTAGTTAGTTGATTTTTTTTTGAGTTTATTTTGTTATATATTTAGATTCATATTGTGTTGAAGGATTTTTTTTTTTAAATCTACAGACTTAATTGTAGTGTGTTTAATTCGAATGTAATTTTAATAAAGAATCCCGTCGTTCGATTAACTTAAGATTTTTTTTTGCTTTTTACACATTTTTTTTAATAACTAGGGTGAGGGTGAGATAAATGTGTTGATATGAATATTATAATTGTGTTTAAATAGGTACGAGTATTAGTATTATCAAACGAGTACGTGTAGGGAGTATTTTGTAGATACCCTACCTGTTTATATCCTTAAGATAACTTGGTGATTCTGTTAGGGTTAGGGATATTTATTAGGTGTTCATATGCACATGCATTTATAATCGGGTTTTCCATAATTATTGGTATTAGTATCATAAATTGGGTAGTCTTGCCCAAGCGTGAAGCATTGGACGCCGACTAGTTTGGGATTAAGGTTGTTGTTGTTTGTGGTTGTTGATTAATTGGCTCAATTAACACTGGTGTATGAGTTGGAGTTCCATTGTAATGAATTCAACTTGGACTCAAACTAAATAGATGTGCAAATATGCGGGTGTTATATCTATTGGGACTCAAATAGTATTAGTGGAAGTTCAATTTTGTATTAGAGTTGAAATTGGACTTATCTAATGTAATCTAAGCTAATTGGTGTTCGTTGTGAACATTAATTGTAAGGGGTCCCAAATGCACCTATACTTTATATATATGTTTTTGTGCGTGACCGAGAGCGTAGTGTTGCGCTTATGGGCAATGGTCTAGTTGTGGGTATATTGACGCACATAGCGTTTGAGGTGTTTGAGAGCCGAATATGTTAGTGTCATTATCGTAATTTGTTGTCATTAGTTATCTTATATTGCAATTCAATTTGGTAAATGACTAACCAAAATTTTGTTTCACGTTGCTACAAAATATATTCGTTGCCAAAGCATATCAACAGTTCCACATACTCTACCTTTAAGTTTCTACCTTTAAGTTTAGCAACGAAACAATTACATTGCAGCTATGGATGATATTTAGCTACGAAATTTGGTTGTTGCCATAAAAGTCATTGACCTTTTAAGATGTGGTAACAAATATTTTAGTTCGTAGCAAAAATGTAATATTTAGCCACAAAAAAGTCATTTGCAATAAATATTTGAAGCTAAAAACGCATCTTCTTGGAACATGCGGCTCATGATGAAACCAACAGTGAATCGGTTTGTTATTGATATCCGAATCAGTTTGTTATGGATAAAAATATGCGAGTTACAACAAGGAGTCGATTCACGGTTGCAACATAATCTCATAATCGATTTGTTGCATATTTGATCTCATCCACTCTAACAAAAGATATGCGATTAAGTGGAGCGAAGTTCCGAGATATCACTATCACGGATCAATGTGTTGAGGCGTGGTTGTTTTGAAGGTAAAAACACATCACATCTTATTTGTTGTGGTTTAGATTGTGTGTCTTATATCGTTTATATATATTTCAAAGTCAATAGAGTATTAGTACCTCATCTTCTTTGTATTGTGGATAATTTTTCTGTTCACTTCTTATCTTGAGTTGTAAGCACCAAGGGGACTTGTGTATTCCAATGAGAGGGAGCCTCACCGTGCAAGTATTAGGAGACTTGTGTTGAATACATAGGAGGAGTAAAAGATATGCTAGGAGGAGCTTAGTGAGGGAGTCATGTGAAGAGTCATGTATTCATTATTATATGGAATTTGACACTAACTAGACTAACTAATTCATACTTGGGCACTATTGCACTCGTTAGGCTTGAAATGGGAGTGGCCCTCAAAACTTAAGACCTCGTTCAAATGGAGTAGAGTCCCTTATCACTCGAATCAACCGATTGTGGATTTATTTAGGCCGCGCTATATGCACCCCATGCACCGTTTATGTAGGGCATGTTGATGAAATTAAATGGTGTTTTTGAACAAATACAGATCAATAACAATGAGATCAATGATCAACAAAGATCATTGATCAATATAACAAGACACTTTGTACACGATGAAACTATGTAATCTGATTTTATTTCATCAAAAATTAATCTGTGTATTACATTGTACTGCTTATATATAAAATTTACATGGTGTACATTGTACCCCCTTGTTACAACTGCCTAGAACAAACTAACATGAACCTGTAGTACATTACACTGAATATATGATTCAATACATAGTTATCAACTAACATAAACAACACCACCTTTATGTAACATAGCAACATACTTCTGTCCACACCAAATTTCTCGTCCACACCAAAGACTAACAAGATCAACTCTGTACATAATTCTACATCCCCCCCTCAAGATGGAAGTCTATGCCAATCACATAGACCCATCTTGGACAATAAATCAGAAAACAAAGAAGCTGATAAAGATTTTGTAAATAAATCAGCCAATTGTAACCGAGTAGAAATGTACTGAGGAAGAACAAATCCACACTTAAATTGATGTCTAACCAAGTGGCAATCAATTTCTAAATGCTTAGTACGTTCATGAAAAACTGGATTAGCAGATAGATGTATTGCAGCTTGGTTATCACACCAAAGTGGAATTGGAAGTGAAGTAGGAACATGTAAATCCTTAAGAATATATGAAATCCACAACAACTCACAACTGTGGCATGGGAAGACAAATGCGATATTCAACTTTCAAGCGAGGACTTGGACACCAGTAGCTTGCTTCTTAGCTTTCCAAGAAACCAAAGAAGATCCCATGAACACACAATAGCCATGATAGATTTCCTTGAAATAGGACAAGCGAACATTCACTCAATCACAATAGGCAACCATAGAAAGATCTTCTTGGACGAGGAAGAACAGACCACTTGGAAGGAGTACCACTTAAGATATCTTAAAACATGAAGGGCAGCAGACCAATGTTGCTCTGTAGGGGCTTGAACATACTGACTTAATTGTTGTGTGGCAAAGGTAATATCAGGACGAGTGAATCCTAGATAAAGAAGACGACCAATAAGTCTTCTATATCTGTCAACTTCAAGTAACAAAGGTGAATCAGGATCTCTAAATTTGCAGTCACGAGGGAGTGGAGTGGCAACTGGTTTAGCCATGAGAAGACCAAAGATCGATGTAAGTAGATCAAGAACATACTTGCGTTGATGAACATAGAGACCTGAAGAAGATCTAACCAATTCCAAACCCAAGAAATAACGAGCTTGACCAAGATCCTTAATGGTAAACAATGTATGTAAAAAGGTCTTGACTTGATCAATTAAGTCAAGTGAAGTACCAGTAAGAAGAACATCATCAACATACACCAACAGCACCAAAAAATGACCAAAGCATTGTTGTAAGTAAACAAGCGGGATCATGAGCAGATTGAGTAAAACCAAAAGTTTGAAGCTTGGTTGTAAGCTCATGATTCCATTGACGAGAAGCTCTGCTTCAAACCATATAGAGATCTATGAAGTTTGCAGACTTGATTAGGTGAAACCACATTATAACCATCGGTGGCTTCATGTACACATCTTCATCTATGTATCCATGTAAAAAGGCATTGTTAACATCCAATTGATGTAAGGGCCAATCTCGAGCAAATTGCTAAAGATAATACAATTCTAACAAAGGACATTCTTGGCAACTGGAGAAAAGGAATCGAAAGTATAATCAACACCTTCAATTTGATTAAAACCTTTTGCAACCAAACGAGCCTTACACCTATCCAATGAACCATCGGATGAAGTTTAACCTTGTAGATCCACTTAGAACCAATGACTTTCTTACCAGGTGGTAGAGTAGTAAGACTCCAAGTTCCATTAGTTTCCAAAGCCTGTAACTCTTTGTCCATTGCTTCAATCCAAACAGATCATGTTGAGCTTGAATATAACCGGTAGGTTCCTTTATATTTGAAACAATGAATAGGAAGCATTTGTAGCTAGCAAGAATGTTTGGAGAATGTATAAAAGGAAATGTAGGAGGGTTACCAAGTAGATAGAGAAATTGGTGTATAAGGCGTAAGCAGATGTCTCTACATTGTTGAGAACAAAATCATTCACCCAAAGAGGCTTATGAACCGCACGAGTACTTTTCCTAGTAACAACAAAGATCGGGAGGCGGGACGACTTCATGTAAATCATCATTAGTATGAGGTACTAATGCATCGTAGGAGGTATATAGGAGACAAATTTCGGGGATATCAAAAACTCGCTTCATTAATAGGTAAATTTGGAGAAGAAGGTACATTAGGCCGATGTAGGAGCATTAACATCTCGAAATGTCTCTCAAATAATCGAATTATCTTCGAAGGAATAGGCGAGAGGACACTTTGAACTTTCAGAATCTTTATGAAAAGGAAACTGATTTTCAAAGAAAATCACATCTCTTGAAACAAAACATGTATGTGTGGCCATGTTATACAGTCTATATGCCTTTTGTCCTGGAGAATAACCAATGAATATACTTTTAACAGCTCTTGAATCCAACTTAGATTTGCTTGGTGAAACATTTGTAGCAAAGCACAAACAACCAAAAGTCTTTAAAGAAGAATAATTTGGTGTTCTTCCAAATAAAAGACAATAAGGAGATTTCCACTTCAGTAACTGAGTAGGTAATCTGTTGATGATGTATGTGGCAGTGAGAACAAAGATCTCCCCGAAATTTTGTGGACAAATTAGACTTGAAAAATCAAGGCTCTTGTAACTTGCAATAAATGTCTATGCTTCCTTTCAACAACACCATTTTGCTGAGGTGTATATGGTGTTGATCTTTGATGAACAATTCCAAAATCAGAGAATAAAGCATGACAATCTTTATTACAAAACTCAGTTCCATTATCAGTCCTAATGGTTTGAATCGAGACCTTGAAATGAGTTTGAATGAAAGCTAAAAACTGTTTGATGATGTTGCACTGTCGTCAGGACTTATGTTTCATCAAAAATGTCCATGTGAACCGACTAAAATCATCCACAATAGTCAAAAAATAATGAGCTCCTTGAATGGAAGATCGCTTATATGGTCCCCATATATCCATATGTAACAACCGAAAAGTACTAGATGTTTGAATAGAACTCACTGGAAAACCAATCGCATTGTTTTGACATCCGACAAACATCACAAGGTTCGATATGTTTTACACTTGATCGATTGTTAAGTAACATATCAAGTTGTCTTGTTACATGAATAGAAGGATGCCCCAATCGACAATGCCATGAAAACTTATCGCAGCATTATTACAATGGTGAGCTAATGACAATTCTCGAAGGTGATACAAAAGAAGCAATGACATCCTTATGGAAGGAACTTGAATCCAGATGTATAGTCCTCCAACCATCCTTCCCACAAACTAGAACTTGAGAACTCTCAATGTTCAGACAAAAGACAAAATGATGGATAAAATTCAATTGTCGCTTTAGTAGATGAGAGTAACTTACTAACGACAAAAGATTATACTTGAATGATTTTATATGTAAACAAGAAGAAAGCACTAAGTCTCGAACTCAATTTGCACATCTCCAATGCAATTTACTTCTTTAGTATGTCCATCGTGTAAGCAAACCATAACAAAGCTTAGGTAAAACATTGACATTAGCAAGCAAATCATAGCTAGTACACATATGATTTGTTGCTCCACTATCCACAATCCAAGCATCTCGAATTAAAAGAGGAACAAGAACTCGAAAATCTTTTGTATGAGCTACACGTAAAATCGAGATACACAATGAATTCACATGATTAGAAGCTCCCCGCCTCGAAACAGACTTTCCTTTCATAAAATTCTCAATCCCCTATTGTATCATTCTTTGCTATATTCGATCGAAAATCTTCAAACCGAGATGATTCTGCACCTTGTATGTCCGTAGGTGATTCCATCAAATTCACAAAGGATTTCGAATTATTTGATATCTCGCTTCTTATCATAGTCTTTCTTGTACCAATCTGGAAATCCATGAAGTTTGAAACAAGTATCTTTCGTATGTCTTTTTGCCTTACAATGATCACAAAACAGATCATCTTTACTCACGATTTCTTTTGATTTCCTTTTCCAAAAACCTATGACCATTAGTTGAAGTACTGAATTCATCTTGGTAACTTTCATCATCATGGTCAGTATCCATCATAAAGGCGAATAGCTAACATGTACTTGGCAATGGATCCATCACCAATATTTGATTGCGAATATGATCATACATATCATTCAACCCCATCAAAAATTGTATCGACCTATCATTAGACTCTAGAAACGACCATTGCGTGAGATGCTCCACATCACACACATGTAAAGGATTTAAACAACTCAGTTCATCCCAAAGTTTCTTAAGTTTGGTATAGTCTTCAATGAAAGTGACAGATCTCCTTGATTTATAGAAGCAATGTCAATGCTTCAACCGGTATAGAAGAGGACCATTACATTCTCCAAACCTTTCTTTTAATTCATTCCATAGATCAAAAGAAGAGGTTGTATAGAGAAAAGCTTCAACAATCTCCTTTGAAATAGAATTCAAGATCCAAGAAGTAACCATATAATCCACCTTGATCCATCGATCAAGATTATGATCGATGAGATTCGGTTTTACACATCTACCATCAATAAAACCAATCTTTGTTTTTGCTCCCAATGCAATCATCATAGCTCTACTCCAAGACAGGTAATTTGAACCAGTAAGAGAATTAGAGACAAGTATCATACCAGGATGATCAGATCCTTGAAGAAGTAAAGGATTCTCAGCTCCAAGATCACCTGTTTCAGGAGCTCTGCCTGCTCCATTTCGAATCGAAGAACTCACGAACCATGAGCAGATGCCATGTTCAAATCAGTCAATTCAATCAAAAACAACACAAATCAAGAATAGTAGAACCCGCTCCGATACCATGAACAAATACAGATCAATAACAATGAGATCAATGATCAACAAAGATCATTGATCAATATAACAAGACACTTTGTACACGATGAAACTATGTAATCTGATTTTATTTCATCAAAAATTAATATGTGTATTACATTGTCTTGCTTATATATAAAATTTACATGGTGTACATTGTACCCCCTTGTTACAATCGCCTAGAACAAACTAACATGAACCTCGTAGTACATTACACCGAATATATGATTCAATACATAGTTATCAACTAACATAAACAACACCACCTTTATGTAACATAGCAATGTACTCTCTCTGTCCACACCAAATTCTGTCCACACCAAAGACTAACAAGATCAACTCAGTACATAATTCTACGCTTTTTCCAAAAATACTTTAGAGGGAAATGACATTTTTGCCCCTACAAAAGATTGAATTCCTCTCTTGTATCTTGCAATTGTACACCCAAATCGTCAAACATTGAGTTCGCCACCCTCCTCGTCGTCGGCCTACCACACTCCTCGACGGTGTTCAACCGTGTACCCCAAGTTTCATGTGATTTGTTTTTGTTTTCCTTGATTTCATGTAGTTCCACTCGACTCTACTAAAACTTGTCTGCTCTCTCTCTCTCTCTCTCGATATCGAGATACACCGTTAATTTTCTTTGTTTTTGCATGCATGCGTTGAAAGCATTTTTTGGTTGTGGACTCACAAGTATTCTCTAATGCTTTAAAAAGATAATAATAAAATTAAAATTGAGGTTATGGAAGTGATGTATGTTGGGTTTGAAGAATGGATGTATACGTTCACGTGGCGAGCACGTGGCGATCATTGGATCTAACCCGCAAAAGAATATTAAGCGATGGAAAACTTAAGGAACATATAGATTTTAAATAGACAAGTTTAATTTTTGTTTTATTTAATTAGGTACATTAAATAGTCCATTATTAGAAAATATTTGTTAACGTTTTAAATGTTGTTGTTTTGAGAAATTTCATTAATTATTCATGGCTCAATAAAGGACCAAGACCAGACATAGAATCAAGTACATTGATTTACTAATCCTATTCGAAATTGAAACAGCTTTGAAAATCGAGATCGCTCTCTACAACGTTGAAACACATGATAATACACAAAACTGTTAGAACCACAAAACGAATAACAAAACCTAAGACTTCCCAACAAGAAGAAGACAAATCAAAGACTTCCAACTAGGGAAGAAAACTAACTATAAAATAAAACTAAAGACAAGATCAATCCAGTAACAACAAATCCACACAACACCGTTGATGAAGATGCATGCACCACAATAAGGATGAATCAATCTCTACAAATCTGATTAGATTTCTTAGTTATTGTATGAACAAAAAGGGATTTGACTGGAACCATCACCAATCAAAGAGGAGGACTGGCGGTGGTTCAAGAAAAAAATCACAAAAGTAAATCAAAAAGAAGAATTTTAAGGTTTTGGATAAAAAAGAGAGGCCACTGTCGGTTGCTATACATTTAATTAGATTGTTTTGTTAGATTAGTACGTCTTAGTAAGATTAGAAAGTAGCTAAAATACAAATTAACTTCTATTAGTGAGTCCAATTAGAAAGGTATTTAATAACTAGGTGTTATTGGATTGAGTTTATATGCATTTATTTATTTATGTAACGTTTAGATTAGGAAATTTAGATATACTAGAATTATTTATATCTATTAATTAAGAAATTTTATGGGTATACCGTACAGTAAGTAGTAGAGTTTAGGTATTTTTTATATTTTTATTTTTAAAGCCTATATAAAGGCTATGGTACGTAAGGTAAAGGAGGGATTTTGATGATTAATAAACAACATTGTTTCTTTTTAGAGAATTTTGGTTTTTAATTCTTAGTGCCTTGAATTGGTTTTTCGTGGATTTCGATTAATCGATTTAGAAGACTTCATCTGCATCGGTTTGGTATCAAATCCTTAATTCGGTTCGTGATCATACAATTGAAGGTGGAGTTTGCTTTTGGCGAACAATCGAAGAGAAATATTTTAACAAGGACGAATTTATATTCGAGAAAGAAGAAGATGAAGTTCTTTTTTTTTTTTTTTTTACGGTGACGGTGAAATAGATCCAATTTTCTTCGATGAGGACTCCAACAACTTGGACGAGGGGCCAATGCTCGACGATGATGGGTGCGACTTTGTGGGGGACAAGGTAATCTTTGGAGATAACGGCTTTATCATTGAAGTAGTTTCCCACAAAAATCCTTAGGTACTTGAAGTGGTAATTGGTTATACGGTCGTCAATAATTCTTTCGTGAAGAACTTTTCCAACTATAAGAACTTTATTGCTAGCTTTTCGTATGATGATGTCAAGCTTATTTCGAAAATAAAACGATTCTAGATGGGAAAACACGAGAAGGTATGAAAATTCAAGGATAAATTTTTTCGAATCTGGAAAGAATGATGTATGTAGGGTTTAAAGCATGGATGTGTACGTTCACGTGGCGAGCATTGGATCTAACCCGCAAAGGAATATTAGTCAGCGATGGAAAACTTAAGGAACATTGGTTTTAATTAGGCAAGTTTAATTTTTGTTTTATTTAATTAGGTTCATTAAATAAATTCCATTATTAAAAAATATTTGTAAACGTTTTAAATGTTGATGTTTCGTTAGATTAGTCTTAGTAAGATTAGAAAGTAGTTAAAATATAAACTTCTATTAGTGAGTCCGATTAGAAAGGTATTTAATAACTAGGCCGGTGTCTTTACATTGAGTTTTATGTGCATTTATTTATTTATGTAACGTTTTAAGTTAGATATACTAGAATTATTTTTATCTATCAATTAGGAAATTTTATTGGTATGGTAAGTAGTAGAGTTTAGGTATTTTTATTTTCTTATTTTTAAAGCCTATATAAAGGCTATGATACCTAATGTAAAGGAGGGATTTTGATGATTAATAAAGAACATTATTTCTTTTAAAGAATCTTGGTTTTTAATTCTCGGATATATCTAAATTGATTTTTCATGAATTTCGATTAATCGATTTGGAAGACTTCGAGGTATCGGGAAGTGCCCTACCTTTTAATTAATTTCACAACTAGAGTTTGACATGTAAATTAATTAGCTTTTCAAGTACTAAATCCTTCTTGGATGGATTACTTTTTTTTTAAAAAAAAAATTAGAAATGTGTTGTGAGCTTCTTATCACTTTTTGCTTAGGCCTAATCAATCTTTGAATGTCAAACTTCGGATTTTTTTTTGGAGGAAAAAATGGATTTTTAATGTCTTTATTATTCCCTTCAAATTCATAGTTCGGAACGAAGTTTGTTTCTTATCAAACAAAAGCAAAATTGTTTCTTTGTTCCTTTTCGAGTTGCATTCTCTTTTACTTATTGTTTGCCAACTCTATAGCTTTGTGAATGTTGGGATGTGTGGGTCAAAATATAATTCCACATCGATTAATGTAACTTGATAATGAAGTACTTAAGTGGTTATCTCTCCCCAAATAGTAACGAGACATTTTGGAGTAAAACTCCACACTTGTGACTTAAATGTGATTAAGTTGGGGATAATTTTAGTACTAGTGAGATTCACGGATCCGCGGATAAAGGTGCGGGTGGGCTCAAAAAGTGGTATCAAAGTCGGGTTCAATTTTTGGGTTTGAAGGTTAGTTGTTCAAGATGAGGAAGAAGAAAAAGAAAAAATGAGAGGTTGTGTATGCGTTGAATAAAATTGCCACTAGTGTGAATTTTTTTGTTTGTGTGAGTGAGTTGTGTCTTCGTCTTTGAAGTTCAAGAACCGCAACGATTTGGTGAGGTTCTTGGAGCGTGTACATATGTCTGAATTGGGATCGAGATTGAAATGATTGGAGTTGTTGTAGAGAATCACTACAACAAAATACCTATTTTGCAACTAATATTTTGGTTACTACAACTACATTTATGGTTGTAGAAACGTTTACTAACCAAATAAATTGGTCACTTGTTAGTCACAAATACATATGACACGAGATACTATTTTGTGACCAAATAATGTAAGTCGTTGCAAATAATACTAATAGCGACCAATAACTTGTGAATAATATATAGTTACTAATATAATTAAAAATATTTAAATCATCTAATTTTTACATTTTTCAACAATATTAAAATAGTCGTGAATTCTATTTTTTGTTGCTAATATGTTGTAGTTTTAGTGACCAATAACATTTTGACATTAATGTTTTTTATCTAAATTGGTTGCAAATGTAAATATTATTAGTGACTATATTTGCTTAGTTATTAATACTTTATAACAAATGTCGTAATCCCTACTTTTGAGTAATCGTGACAAAAATTCATTAGTTGCAAAAAATAATTACAATCACAACAAAAAGTATTTGGTTGTAAAAGATATTAATAGTAACAAGTAATATTTTGTTATTAATTTGTTAATGGAAAGAATTTATTTTGTTGCAAAAGTTTATATCAGTAACCAAACAATTTTTGTTGGAAGAACTTTTACCGTCTAAATATAATTGGTTACTGAAATTGATATATTTAGTTGTAAAAGTTTATAATAACGACAAACAAAAATTGTCATCATTTAAATAAAATTTACGATGTTCACGTGCAATTTAAAAAGAATAAACTAAATACTTGAATGACATTGTACCATATAAAAAAATCATAAAGCAAAGTCATTTAACAAACAAACAAACTAACTAACTAAGAGAAACTATGAATCATCCATGTCTCTAATTACTGCAATTCTGAAGGGCAATCAACACGTCTTGGCATTCGGCGATCTCGATTGAAGATGTCACTCCTAGAAACTGAAACCCTGCTTTTGACAACTCTTTTTGTTTGTGCAATGAGGACCCAACCTATTCCTGTTTCTCCATTAACTATGTTCCTAGCTGCATCTACATATATGCCAAAGTCAAGCTTCCACTGAGGAAATGACGAGCTTGGAGCTTGATCTATACCAGCTTGTAAAATTATGTGTCAAATCTGAAATTAATAACAAAAAAAACATTAATGTTAAAGATATAATGTTGAGGGACGACTATAATTAATAAACTAGCATACACTGAAGTGAACCAATTGCCAAATTTGTATTTGTTTAACAAAAGATATAATGTGGTATCAAACAATAGAACACCATATTTAACAAAAGAACAAACATATAAACATGCACCCACATTAAATCTTATCTAATTTGAGAAACTTTAAATATATATCATTAATTAAATTAATAGTCTTACCATGAATATGTGTTGTATTTCTCCATAGCTGATTGAAACATTGCCTCCATTTCATCTTGCCTTCTCTTTAAAACTTCCATAGCCGCTTGAGTATTATGTAATTCTCGATTGTGTAGTGTGCGCTCAGACCTTGTCTCGGTCGGCTCTATTTTTGAGTCTCGACATGTTGAGCCAACTCACTAGCTCTTTTTCTGCGTTAGTAGCTTTTTCCCTTGCTTCTTGAAGTTCTTCAACTCTTATTCGTTTCGCTATTGAGGATGACGAGCCAATTTATCCGTACCCACGCCCGAGAGCTTAGCACGACTTTTTGTCCATCACTTCTTTATATATTTCATATTCAGTCATTGGTGATGGCTGAGATTGAATTTCTATCATTTCCTCCCACAACATAATGAAATGTACAACTTTAATCAAAATAACACGTGCATTAACATCAACAAGAGTTTTAAAGTTCTTTTGTACGTAGCATGGAGGTTGTGGTATTGCTTTCCTGTTATAAAAAGTTGCATACTTCTGCCTAATTCATGTTCCTCGTACATATTTTGATTAGAACTTCGTGGAACTTTAAGAAAAAAGAATATCAAAGGAATTAATATTTTGTTTTTCTAAGCTCAAGAAAGGCAATAGATTTTTGCCATAATGAACCAAGAAAATAAAAAAAATAAAGATGTCCATGAACAATGAAATAATTGCTTGCTTTTTGCATGAATGGAGTATCATATAAGTAAGAAAGTAAGATCACATTTGTATACTTACTGATCTATATTTTTGTTTAAAGGTGTGAAACAAGAATTATTGTGGTTCAATATAGCAATCTTTATTGATTATTTACATAGTTTGGCGTGGTCGCTTATGATGGTTCATTGCATGATAGTCTGGTTCATCAATTTATAGGCAAAGATCATATTTTCAAGTGTAGCATTATACTAATAAAAGGATACACATTCATTAAAAGAGTAAAAAAAAATTAGGCCAGTGAAAAAAGAAGTTCAATATTTGATGTATCAACATATATTAAGTTACAACTATATGCACTAAATCTTATAAATAAATTAAATAATGAGAGGTCAATTGATAAAAAAAATAAAACAAAAAAAAAACTTACATAAAGTTGTTGTGCCATTGGTGTTTTCCAACCTTTCTCCGTGTAGTGGGTCTTCTTCCAAAACTCAATAGGTCCAACTGATTCACCATCATCCTCCTGAAGCATTTTTGACAACAACGAATAAATAGTATTTCAACAAATATTCAAAACTATGTTAAAAAATATATTATAGAAATACCAATTCATGTTGATAACGGGCAAAAGACTTTGATCCCGAGCAATGATTAATTTCAGCTTTTCCACGGTTGTTAGTGTTTGCTTCACTTGATTTCTATACAAAACACATTCTATAAGAAGACAATATAAAAAATTCCTTTGAATGATACTAAAAAAAACTCATGAAAGGATACCTTGAATTTCTTGATGCAAACTCTTGACAACAAAATTCCCAATCTTCAAGACTCACGTCATTGAATGGTTTTTCACAAGCCTCATCATGACTATTAAACGTCGATAGTATTTATGGAGCTCATGTTTGTAACCCTTGAATTGACGACTCAACATTTTATTCACAACAAACAAAATTCAAGAGCAATTCAAGTCTATTTCAAATTTATCCCGACATTAAAAATATAATATAAGGTGTAGATAAGACATATATTAAGACTAAGTTCAACAAAAATAATTACTTGCACGAATGAGGTTGTAAATTTTTTATTTATCTTTCTTCCACTTTCTTCCACCGTGCAACTCGAATTGGTGCATATGTTCGACAAATTATCCCCAACTCGTCGTGAATTACGCAGACCCATGCTCCCACCGGTTTTAATTTTCCATCGGGAATATTAACCTTTGGCTTGATCCCATTGCTTTTTGCTAAATATTGGTCAAGAGCTACATTTTTTGCTTTCCCACGCCTTTTTAATTTGTCCACCTAAGCAACAAAAAAAAAATCATATAAACACAATTGAAAATGCAAAAGCTAGCTTGATAATTAGTTTACATATGCAATTAAAAGCCCATTGTGATAAGAATATGAC
Organism: Stephania cephalantha; assembly: GCA_039657325.1. NCBI lineage: Eukaryota > Viridiplantae > Streptophyta > Magnoliopsida > Ranunculales > Menispermaceae > Stephania > Stephania cephalantha. Next base: position 43,140,146 of record CM077576.1, read on the forward strand.
CGGTGTTACTAGTTGTAGCAGTAGGATCGGTAACAACTTGTGATGATATTTGATCAAAGACATGTGAATTAGTAGCACTTGTTTGTTTGAGATGGAACAACATTACATCCTGCATATAAACTCTCATGAAAAATAAGTTAGTTTATACTTACAATTTCAACAAGTATAAAGCAACGACAAGAAGTAGAAATCATCATATTACTCGAATTGACATTACTAGAATTGCGAGAAGCGCGATTTGTTCCTTGTTAACTTTCAGGAGCCATAGCTATACAAAAAATCTTTCAAAAAAATCATAGCATAATATTAAGTGTTATAATTACTTTACTAAGTTGAAGTAATTGCAATCAACAAAAACCACCAATTTAAAAGCATATTTTATATATATAGACCATTTATTTAATGCTAACATTGATAGGGGTCAAAAGAAAAACAATCAAGAAAAATGAAACACACCGCAGCACATTCATTCTAAATCACATCATCATCATTTGACATGAATTCATTCTCATCACTAGAATAGTCCATTACTTCAACATCTTCATTACTCTCACTATCAATAATGATACCTACCGATGAAACATCATCTCTTCTGCTAGTGCTTACATCAACTTCAGTTGGAATCATATCATTTCTCATCAATTGCAATGCATCAATTTCATCAGAAACGCCAACACTAGCCGTATCTTGAACCTCTTCTTGAAACACCTCACTATTTGATCGCCGTTCATCTTCTACTTCCACAACATCAAAGACATTTCTAGGCTTTATTTCGCGCGCAATTCGCCAACTATTACATAGCTTTAGTGTCATTTAAGTAAAAGACTTGTCTGGCCTGAGAAGCTAACACATAAGGATCATTCTCGTACCATGTCTTATTTGTATTAACACTAGTGAAATATTTATCTTTGCGTATTCTGTCTTGTTTATAACGACCCGTTTTAATCGATCCCGATTAATCGGCTAATTACAAATTAAAAATATAAGCTCGGACCACGTGGATGTCGCCGAAAAGTCTATGACACGCCAAATGGGTGAGATATGTTATTTTTGTGTGTGAGGGTTTATTATTTTACCATTATTTAATAGTTCGCGCCGCGTTAATTGAGAATTACGTTTGGTCGCGTCGACGCGTGTAGTGACGAGAGTGTGCGACGTCGCGAGTGGGCGTAACTCGGGTATACGGGGAGTATGAGATTGAGTTGTTACATCACTCACCCCATCATGTCACACATCAAATCAACCCATACCTCATCATTATTTTTCTTTTCTCCAAAAAAAACATCATGTCACACTTCAAATCAACCCATACCTCATCATTATTTCTCTTTTCTCCAAAAAAAAAAAAAAAAAAAAAACGTGAGAGAGAGAGAGAGACAGCTAGAGAGAGAGAGAGAGGAGAGAGAGGAGAGAGAGAGTCAGCAAGAGAGAGAGCGGGGAGAGCACCAGAGAGGGAGAGGAGACGGCTGCCGGTGCAGCGGCGAGGAGAACGGCGGACCGCGGCTCGTGGTTACGCGGAGGCCGCGGGAGGTGGCGCGGCTGTGGAACGATGACGACGCGGACGCGCAGTGCAGCGGCGCTCCAGTCGGCGAACGGTTCAGGCGGCGCGGACAGACCAGCAGGACGGTGAGTCGGCGAGGGGCAGCGGCAAGGAGCCGGCAGCGGCGAGCCAGCAGTGGCGCGGCGGACGCTCCAGATGCTGACAGGGCGGCTCGCGGCGAGGACCAAGGCCGCGGACGGCGAGGAGAAAGGAAGAGATAGGGAGAGAGAGAGCAGCGGCAGCGACGCCGGCGCGGCGTCGGCAGCGAGCCGTGGCGTCGGCCGCGCCGGCTGCGGCGCCTGCGGCGCGAGGCAGCGGCGACGTGCGACAGCAGTGGTGGCGAGGCGGTGGCGGCGCCGGCAGCGGCGCGGTGACGCGTTGCCGGAACAATCGATCCCCGAGACTTAGGCTACCATAATCGGTGTCGTGTACGTATCTCGAGGCGAGTGCGGGATGTTTCGGAAGCGTTTGAAGTAAGTAATCCCACGAGAAAATTAGTTAAAATTCTTTTATGACATTTACTTTATTTCGCATTTCAATTATTCAATTGTGCTATTTATTGTTGTTCAATTACTTGTTCATCCACTCCCACGTGTGTATGTGTGTTTGTCGACGGGTCGGCATGGCACGGACTCACACCCCCGGGGCTCGCTACCCCGCCGCGCTCGTTCGAGTAATTGGTCATGATAAGGCTACGCGGTGACTATTCTCCGCGAAACCCGTAGGTTGAGAGATGTTTGACGAAGACCTAAGTCTACGTCAATGGGGTCTTCCGTTCTATGGTTCCTCTCATTCGACCGTGAGATGTTTGGCGAGGTGGTCGTCAATGGTTCCTCTCGGTTTAGCTACGAAGATTTCCTGGATGTCGACCATGGTTCTCTGTCACGCTACACTCGTGTCCAAATTCGACTTATCAACGACTTATTTTCATGCGAATTACTTTATTTCTTGTCCCTTATTTAAATTGCATGAATTGTAGCCGTTTTATTGGAATTCGTGAATATTAGCTAAAGTTATCTGAGATTTACTCACCCGGGATTTGTCATTGTTTTTGGTGACAAATCGCGGATCTTGCGACAATGAGACAAGGGCATCTCGGGCATCTACGATCGAGTTAGGAGAGCGGTCATTTGCGTAGGTGCCGTACGTATTTATTTTGTTTTATGAACTTTTTGGAAAGACTTGTATACCCGATACATGTATATGCTCATCTTTAGTACCTTTGTTGCTCTCGATATACATGGTATCTATTGCCGGTTTCCACACTATAGGGTTAATCATCCATGCAAACTTTTTATTTTTACCGTGTTTGCATTCTTCAAAGACTTCCGCTTAAATGTTAATTTATAATAATTCGATAAATCGTGAACAACTTAACTTAGTCAATTTAATATGAATGCCCATAAATTTTTTCATAAATACTAACTTAAGGCGAATAAGGTACGTATAAAGGTGTAGGTCGCGAGCGCGGTCAAAAGTAAGTGTGCGGTGACGTGACATGCTTGGTGACGTGTCAGTGACGTGGCGATACCGGTTTGCCTCAAAGTTTGGGGCCGTCACACTTGCTATTTTCAACATCCCACCAATCACACTTGAACAATAAAACTCGATTGCCAAGACAATAACTCGACTTCAATGATGTCTTTCAATACACCATAAAAATGAGCGCATTGGATTGATGAATTCCAGGAACAACTACTCCACTATTTTGTGTTCGAAGACACTTCTCTCGTTTCTTTGTATGAAATCTAATTCCATTAATTACACACCCAATGTACCGCTTGATTCGTGGATCAGGACCACACGCCAATGAATATAGATCATCACTTGCTTCAGTTGCTTTTTGGTGGCGCAATAATTTAATCTAACAATATTAACAATTATGTTAATGAGCTATAACAATAAATATTTTACAAATATTCTATAGGTCTAAATACTTACGTGTTCTTCAAACCATTTAGGAAACAACGTTTCTTGCATCTGATCAACATTATTGGGATTTCCTTCTTTAAGTTTTTCAATGTGCTTACTATAATTAAAATATAAACAAATATTATAACAAGATTTTACTTGCAATAAGAATATAAAAGCAAACATAACTTTAGCAAAAATACACATGGATCAAACTTACTCAAAGTATGGCATGACTTCAGGACAATCGTTCAACACATAATACCGAATCCTATTAAGTTCACTTCTTTCGAGTTAGTCATATTTTTTTGAACCTAACTCTCTCGAACTTTGTTGAGAAAATATGTAGATTTTTTTTTTGTCTCTGTCATTACATCCATCATGATTTCGATCTTCACGATTAAATTTTGTCTCAACTCCTTGAAGATACATTGAACAAAATGTCAAACATTCACTATCGATGTAAGCTTCAACAATGGAACCTTCAGGTCTTGCCTTATTTCGTACATATTTCTTTAGAGTGTGCAAAAATCTGTTTCATATTGAACTTAAAATCCATTGCTTAAATTACACAAATAAATAAATAAATATAATAAAATTAGCTAATTGATGATAAGACTTAAGTTATTACATTTCAATGGGATACATCCATCTATATTGAGCAGTTCGCCAAGTATTGCTTCACGTGGTAAATGGATAGCTAGGTGGACCATAATATCAAAAAAAATTGGTGGGAATATTCTTTCGAGCTTGCATAATATCATCGCTATATCTTTTTCAAGCCTTTCCAAATTTTGTAAATTAAGAGTCTTAGAACATAACTCTTTGAAGAAAAATCCTAGCTCAATTAGAGTTGGAGCCACATTTGTGTCCAAATACCCACGTCTTGCAATAGGAATAAGTTGTTGGAGAAATACATGACAATCATGACTTTTTAATCTGAAATCTTGGACTCACCGATGTTCGTACATCTAGAAATATTTGATGCATACCCATCACGGAAACTTTACCGACTTCAACCAATGACAAAACTTCTTTTTTCTTCATTTGAAAATGTATACAATGCGGGAGGAATGATAAATTTCTCGCCTTTTTTAACTAAATGTAATTCCTTTATTCTCACCGCCTCTAAATCCAATCGTGCTTTTGCCGAGTCTTTAGTTTTTCCATCAATATTCATTAATGTCCCGAGTATGCTATCACAAATATTTTTTTCTATATGCATAACACCAAGATTATGTCGAAGCTTAAGTGTACCATAATATGGCAATTCAAAGAAAATGCTTTTCTTTGTCCAATTTAACTCTATAAACGACGTTGACCATTATTTTTCTGAGGACCCTTCCCAAATTGTGTATCTTTCACAAATTCAAGTTGTGACAATATCTCAGCGCCAGACAATTCCTTTGGCTTAAGCCTTTTCTCATTATTACCATCAAAATGTTTTTTATGTCGTGTTCGCCAAGAATGATTGTTTGGTAAGAAACGACGATGACCCATATAACATACATTTCTACTATGCTTCAAGTACATCGAACATGTGTCTTTATTACAAGTCGGACACGCCAGATATCCTTTCGTACTCCAACCAGACAACATGCCATATCTTTGGGAAGTCATTGATTGTCCATAATACAACTGCATGTAATCTAAAGTATTTATTGGACACAACATCATAAGCGTTCACCCCGTTTTCCCATAAATCTCTCAATTCATCTACTAAAGGACGCAAATAAACATCGATATCTCTTCCAGGTGACTTGGTCTGGAATAAGGAGAGACAAAAAGAAAATTTTCTTTCATGCATTTCCAAGGTGGCAAATTGTAGGGGATAAGCATTACGGGCCACATGCTATAAGGATTGCCCATTCCACCAAAAGGGTTGAACCCATCACTTGCAATACCAAGCCGAACATTTCGTGGATCGTTAGAAAACCACTCATATTATTTGTTAAATTCTTGCCAAGCTAATGAATCGACGGATGTTCCAAAATATTTTTATCGTCCACCCGATTTCTATTGTGCCAAATCATATCATTCGCGGTCTTTCTTGACATAAATAACCTTTGAAGTCTCGGTTTTAATGGAAAGTACCTAAGTACCTTTTGAGGAATTTGCTTTTTATTTCCTTCAACTGGTTTATACATTGATTCACCACAATTTGGACAACTACATTTGTTTCCATTTTCCTTCCAAAACAAAACACAATCATTTACACATGCATGAATAAGGACGTAACCTAATCCCAAATCCCGAAGAAATGTTCGAGCCTCGTAATGAGACTTTGGGAGAGTGTTTTCAATAGGTAATAAATCTTTCATCAACACAAGAAGCATGTCAAACGATTTGTTACTCCATAAGTTTATTGTTTTCAAATGAAGAAGTTTTATCACAATATCTAACTTGGAGAATTTCTCACAACTTTGAGTAAATGGGTTTTTGTGCTTCTTGAAACAATTTCTTAAACTTTTTTGATTCTTCATTAGTCGCATGATCAATTGTAGGTTCTCGGAATTGTCGGAAGCGAAGTTTGACTCTCGAATGTTTCAAAAGATGAGGCATTTGCATCTTCGGAAAATCGACATTCATATCTTCTAACAAGTCTTCCACCCCATTAACTTCTTCCTCATCATCACTTGTCACTTTCAAATGCATGATCATTATTCATTGTGGTATAACTTTCTCCATGATGCACCCATTGAGTATAATTTTTATCCATCTCATTTTTCTTTAAATGCTTTTCAACTATATCAATATGTTCATAATATCTATTATTGCATGACCTACATGGGCATCGTGTCCTAGATGCTTTATCCAATACGCCACGTGCTATAGTTATAAAATCTCTTATTCATTTGATATATTAAGGCCAATATCTCGTTTCTAAGCATCCAACTTTTATCCATTAGCTCACCTATCACAAGTTTGATATTAAAAAAATCATACTTAGTAGGTTAGAGACGCACAAAATCATAGATCATATTACTAATAATATGTTCATAAAAGTTGAGCTAATTTTTTATTTTTTCATAAGTCCTATAAGGCGTAGATTTTAATGGCCAACCGTAGTGTATTATAGCTACAAGCCATATTTAGGAATCAAAGAAAGGCCAACTAGAGGATGATGCACTTAATTCAAGAAAAGTAATAGAAAAAGTTTGATAGAAAAATGCGCAAGTTTTGTAGTAGGAGGCAAAGTCATGGCTCAAATATAAAAATTAATAATCATTAGCATGTCATAGAAGTGATCGTACAACAAAGTCATCTCTTAATCAAAACAAAGAAAGATACGTATCATGTAAAATACGAATATAAGCACTAAAATATCTTAAACTCAAACAAAAAATCAAGGAACGGAACAACAAAGTCATCTCTTAATCAAAACAAAAATAGATACATAGCATACAAAATAGAAGATGAATGTGAGGTTGTGGTGTAGGATACGATCGGTTGATATGGTGGAGGAAATAAAAAAGATACATAGCATACAAAACAGTATTGACACAAAGGCAAACTCAACAAATTATGTGGAAACACAAATGCGTAGCAACAACGCCGACGTAGAAGGTTGTCTTCCAGTACATGCCTTGCTGCCATTAATATTTTCTTCTTTTCTTTGTAGAATTGTCAGGATTCCTATATTTGTTTTCCTAATTACAAACTCAAGAACATTTTAATTGATTCGTTAATATTTTACTACTGAACTATGGAAGATATTTTTTAATTTGTAATTTACTGAACTTTAATGATACTTTAATTGATTTGCGGTGATTTATAGTTGCTCGTATGACAGTGCAATTGTTGAGTGTTGAACGATGTTCTTCATTGGTTTTTTATTTGTAAAAGACTGGTCTTATGTAAGGTTTACAAAATGCAATTGCTAGTTAATATGTAGCGTTTTTTGTTTGCAACAAATTGTTCTCTTGTAGGGCTTACAAAAAATAATTAGTATTCAAGTTACAATTTTTTATTTGCAATTAAAAAGCCTTTTGCGGTGTTTAGTAAAAACAATAAATAGCTAATCAGTAGTGTTTCTTAAAAGCTATCAAAGGCTTGCATATTTAATAACATGGATAAAACAACATTGACAAAAACACAATCAAATTAATTGCATAGTGTTTTCTACATGATGTGGAGGACCTTAGTAGTGGTTAACAGTTAACCAGTTACACAATAAAAAATGGTGACCTCATTCACATCTTATAGTTCTTACTAGTGGTTAACAGTTAACCAAAGTTTTCATCGAAAAATATAGACTGATTAAGCTCATAATTTTCCAACATAGAAACCCAAGAAATCAAGTAGTTGTTAACAACTAATTAAGTTTTTCATTAGAAAATATACATAAATCCATTTAATATTTTTCCAGCGTAAAAAACCCTAAAAATCAACATCGACAAAGAAATAATTGTAGAAATCAAAAATAAAAAAGAGTACTCAAATAAACAACCAAACCTTTTCAGAACTCTTTTCTCCTCCTCTTCTTTGCCTTCCTCGCAAGTGCAATCAAAGCCTCTTATTCTCTACGTCGTCCTTCAAAAAGGATCAGATCTATTGTAACCAAAGTCATTTCCTTCAAGATTGTCATTGACAACAAAAAACAAATCTACCTCCCTCAAAAATAGGGATTAGGGTAGAGAGTGGCGGGAGTGGATCGAAGAGAGAGAGAGAACGCGCGCAACGGAGTCGAGAGAGATTAGGGTAGAGAGTGGCGGGAACGGATCGAAGAGAGAGAGAGAACGCGCGAGAGTGGCGGGAGTGGTTCGAAGAGAGAGAGAACGCGCGAGAGTGGCGGGAGTGGATCGAAGAGAGAGAGAGAACGCGAGAGAGAGAACAGAGAACAGAGAGAGCGCGAGAGAGAACAGAGAGAGCGCGAGAGAGAACAGAGAGAGAACGCGAGATCAGCAAGGAGTGATTTTGGGTGAGCAACAAGAGCCGTGTGTGGATTTTGGGTGAGGGGTTTGGGTATTGAGTTTATAAGGACAATAGCAACCATACACATTACACTTATCTACAATTATTAAAATTGCTTGGATAAGATTGAGATCTCAATGTGAATCTCAAAGCATAGTCAACCCATTTAAAGTAGCTGTTGTGAGTTTCTTATCTTTAGTGTGTATAGTTATTCTTTTTTTTGTTTGGTCAGATATTCTTTTTTTTTTTTTAAAGAAATACAAAGCAATCAATGCTTATTTTTTATGCATAAAAAAATTTGCGACAAAAAATTAGATCTAATTCAAGCCAATTGTGTAACAAAAAAAAGTCAATTGTCTCTAAACAATGTATTTTCATCTTAAAAATAAATAAACTTTTCTTCCATTAAAGGTATTTAGTAAGATATTTAGAGGGCCACCTAGGACTAAATAGACATTCAGATGAAAAAATCTCCAATAAAAATTTTATTTTAAATGTCGAGTCGACGTGACATATAAGGAATAGACACTATCTATATCGAATGTGGACTTTTAAAGGGTGCAATGATAGCCATTGGAGAGCTTGAACTTTAATGTCAATTCAAGCTACTTAAGATAATTATTTATCCACGTTGTTGATATAGCATAATTCCACACCTACAATCATCATTTACCATTGGAAATGTTTTTAGAGTTCTAACTTACACAAGTTAGGGAAGTAGGCATGACACAAATAAGGCTTTACCTCATCTACCTCATCGACACTAGCTTTGCTCTTTAATTTTTCTTCTTATACTAGGCATTTTAGTTGAATTGATTTTCTTTTGAACAATTAGTTGAGTGAATTTTCTTATTTTAGTACCTTCATCTCTATCGTTGCTGCCTCAAATTAAATAAACATTAGCATTGTATTCCAACAATATTTTCAATGTCAAAAATACAATAAATATAAGTTTTTAAAAAATTAGATTCTTTGTAATTTTTGAATAATTAACTTCGAATAAATAACTATTAGAAAATATTATAAAATTTTTGAAATCAATCAAAATAACGCTCAAAATTTCAAGCGCCAATTAGTTTTATTGTTATGATACATGTAGTATATTTGTGAAAGTATGTGCATTATAAGTTTACATTAAGATAAGGACAAATGAAAAAAAAAAACGACAAGGATAGCTTTTTGTGTATATCTTTAAAAATGCAATATTTTTTTTTATTTAATATACTTCTCAATTCTCACAAATAGTCCGATTGTGTAAATATATGCTAAAAAAAAGTCAAATATGATTTTATTACACTTTATTAACTAAATTTTTTGTATTAAAAAATAGCATATATGAAATACAAAAGTCTTAAAAAATTATAGAGCATGTATTAAAATAAATCACGAAGTCTTATTTATTTAAAATTTAAAAATATATCATATTTACAATTTTTTAAGATTACATGGATCAAACTCTTTCATTGTGCTCGATTTTAATGCGATAAATAAAAAAATAAAAACAAAATACCCCCAGTCCCAAAATTGGAGTCTGCTACATGGATCAAACTCTTCCATCGTGCTCAATTTTACTGCGACAAATATAATCTTTAATTTATTTGTAGAAACTTATATAATAATTTTGATGCTTACTAATATTTTTTAAATCAAAACAAAATATTTATATAAATGAAGTAGTCACTACAAAATTAAGTACAATTTTTATATACATTTTGAGTTGAATGTACATTTTTTTAACGAAATAAATTTTTTATCTTTGACAAAATAAATTTTGTTCAATAAAAAAATTAACGGAAAAGCGTAAACATTAAAGTTTTTCTTATTAATCCATATTTGGAAAAAAGTTATTTACAACAAACTAAATATTATTTTCAGCAATTACATAAATGATGAAAAAAGAATATAATGATGAAAAAAGAATATTCTTACGACTAACTTTTTGTTGTTGCTAAAGAAAAAGTATTTGTAACAAATTTATTTGTTACGACAAGTATTTATGAACAAAAAATATATTTTCTTAAATATATAATAAATATTAATGGTGATTAAATTAATACGCCATTTATGACTATTCGATAAGTTGTCGCGAAAAGTAAGTTTTTTCGTGACTAATATAAATACCATTGCTAAAAAATCAATTAGTACTAACAAAAAATATTTGGTTACAAATAATTTGTCACAAAAAGTAAATTAATTTTAATATAATTTTATTTGCAACCAAATAATATAACATATATGACATTTTAATATAATTTTATTTGCAACCAAATAATATAACATTTATGACCATTAAATAAATAGTTATAAAAAGTTATTTTGTAATGACTAATATTTCTTTTAGTCGCAAAATACGTTAATTATTTGTAACAAAATATTTGTTGCTATAAAAAATTAAATCACGAATGTTAATCAAAAATATTTTCGTAAATGGAATTTAATTTTAACTTTTTCACAACCAAATGCATGTATCATCTATGACCATTTTGTATGTGGTCGAAACAAAAAAAACTCTTTTATGACTAAACTTATTTTGGTTACAATAAAGCATATATTTAGTAACAAAATATATTTAGTCGCAAATGTTTAGTTGCAAAAGATGCATTTTGTTGTAGTGAATATTGAAATGCTTGCTTTCATTGACGAAAAGGAGAGGGGCATTCATGTGAAGATGTGACTACATGCATGTGTTGTTGGAACAAATCTTCAAACAAAGAATGCAAGATGTGAATGGAGGAACCAAACAAAGACTTGAAATACGTAGTTGCTCTCTTTTAGACAAGATTTCTCCATACCTAGTCGAAAACGCGTGTACATAATGGAAAAACCGAAACTTGCCTTTAGGATAAAATCAAGTCTCTAATGGTCGTTCGATGATGTGTATGTAACACAACTCCAACCAAGAACACTCTTTGAAAAACTTTTGAGAGAATGATGCTATAAACTCAAGAGCACACTTTGATTCAAAACTTTTTGTGTTTCAATGTTTCTTAATTTCTCAATGTGTTTAGTACGTGGTAGAGTCTTTTAATTTATAGAAAACTAAGGGACTTAGTGTATATCCACCAAGGGTGAGTTTTTGTGCGAATTGGTGTGAAGAAATGGAAAAAACAGACAAAATAAGTCCCAAAACTCGCAATTTTTGTTTTGGGAGGCGAGACACCGACCCAACGCTTGGCGCCTAAAACATGAGTTTTACGTGGGTGACGCCCGAGGCCGGCGCCACATCGTCGGACACGTAACCCTCATTTTTTTTTAAAATCTCAGTAATTTCCCCCATTTTCAAATTATATGGATATATAAAATGAAAATTATAACACTTAGGAAATAACACGTCTCAAAAACATATAACATCATTTCGAGAATGATACATAAATGAAAAGTTTTTTTTTTTTGGACTTGAACTTCTCACTTAGTGCAAACACTTCAAAGTTTCATCGGTGCTATGGTGAATGGATCTTGAACCAAGAATCCTCGTGACAAAACTAAAAATATTGCACATACCGATTTCATGTTGGTAAGAGTGTTTTGTTGATTGCATATTATGGCCTGTTGCAAATTCTATCTTTCTTGAGTGCTCTAGAGTCCGTTAGGCTCATAAGAAGCAACCACACTTCTACACCCATATAGGTAAGTCTACATAAGTGAATCTGCGAGTCACTCTATTCAACTTATTAAGACCCAATTGTTAACTCCGTCATGCAGAACCAACACTAAAACTAGGAAGGGACTTTTTATAATATAAATTTTCTAGTGTTCCGTAATCTTCACTTAAATTGTTAGTACCACATTGAACTTATTCTGTATTTTCAAAAATTAAGTTGGGTTCCTATTAAGTAACGATTGATTTAGGCAAACCTATGTAACATTCCTTTTGATGTTTGAGACACCATATCTCTAACAAGACCTTTTGTTAATGGATCCGCTAAATTCTTGTTAGATTCCACATAATCAACTGTGACAACCCCATTTTTGAGTAACTATCTCAAAAGATTATGTCTTAGACTTATATGTCTAGACTTTCCATTATAAGTCTTGCTTGCATCCTTATAAAAAGTTGCCTTGTTATCACAATTGATTAATATAGTTAAACTTGGCTTGTTCCATAATGGTATCTCCATTTACAAGTTCCTAAGTCATTACTCGCTTATTTGCTTGCATCTACTAGGGCAATTATTTCGATGTCATTGTTGAATCAAAAATACATGTTTGTTTCCTTGAGCTCCAAGAAACAACCGTTCCTCCTAGCGTAAAAATCCATCAACTAGTTGACTTGGAATTTGACTCCACATTATTCCAACTAGCATCATCAGTAACCTTCCAAAATTGGGGAATATCCATTAAAATGTAGACCATAATTCAAAGTCCCCTTCATAGTAGCTAAAGATCCAAGTAACCGCATCATAGTGTTGTTTGCTTGGACTACTAGTGAACCGACATAGCATACAAAACCAGCGTACATGGGACTTCCTATCATACTAGAATACTCTAGTTGTGATAAACACCCGTCGGTGTTCTTTACTTGTTTCAAATGAGGCTTGCTAGGAGTAGAAACCGACTTTTGATCAAAATGACCAAATTTCTTCAAAATCTTTTCAATATAATGAGATTGAGATAATGTAAGACCATCATCTTGTGGTAAGATTCTGATTCGAAAATACTCAATTTTTGCCAAAAAATGACGAAAATACCATTGCACTCTAAAACACGGGTACACGTTTAAACCTTAACTTGACCTTATTTCGCGTCGATTTCGATCCGGATCACGACGAGTAGGTCCCACATACGACGCTGAAATAACACGTGGCACGAGTTAGATTTTTAGGGTCGTTACATCTACTTTGACAGTTGAGTTTGTAGTTTAAAGCTACAAATCAAGGATTATGATTAAGGAACTTCATTTAAGAGCTTCGTACTATTAAATCAATTTTCAAGCCATTAACGAAGAAGTTCAAAAGAAAGAGTATCAATGAAACATATTAGCACATATCTTATGGTTACGAATCCCCTAATAAAAAATTACATCAAAGGCATTAAGAACATGTCAACATAATAGGCCTTGATTGTAATTTCTAATGATTTCTTAATTTGGGATTTGATTATGTTTACTTTATGAGATCTCATTTAATGTGCTAATTATACTATAGTATGTGCACACTTATGTTAATTACCATTGTAAGTGAATTTAGTCTTTGACACGGACATTATATTTTATTAATCATTTAAAGTGAATTAGTAATGCTTGTAGTACATGGAAGAGAATACGTTCTATCTTGATGTATAACCGCTATGACTCTCATTGCTAATTTATTTTATAATGATTTGATGATACCAAACATATATGCGCGCTAATATAGAAGTTATGTGATGTTTGGTTGTGTGAGTCAAGTGGGGGAACCATTAAGCTATATATGACCCACATATTGAAATAAAGTATGAGACAAGTGGGAGAATGTAATACCATTATGTGTCTCAAACTTATATATTAATTTATGTAACTAATGAATTACCTAAAGACTATTGAGCTTCTATTATCGTTACCAATTTGATGAAAATTGATATTAATGTAGGAAGCTTAAATGTTCTCTCTTAAGCCTATAAAAGAGCACTTATACCATCAAACAAGGCGTCGAAAGTTCTAAGGCTCATGAGGGCGATAAGTTCTTTGTGGTTTTAGGAGACTAAAAGCTTTCGCAGGTAATTCTCTAACTGATCTAGGTTTTATTATGTTTTGAATGCTTACACGATTGGGACCACATGTCATCAGCACAGACACAATGAGCAACCACCCTCTCTAATTAAGTTATATTTTCACCTTATCTACTGTTCGATAAGGTTAATTTCCACATTATGTCTCAATCCATCTTCAACTCTCTAAAATAACTTTAATGTACCAAGCGTATGCCAAATACAAAATTGAACCAACTCAAAAAGTTGTATTTTTTTCTTTGAAAACTCTCCAAAAGTTGCATTTAAGTGTTATATTAACGCTCTTGCTTTGTAAGTAGATGGGTGTATTCAATCGAGTGATTTGAAAGGATTTTAAAAGAGTTTGGAGGATTTTTAAATCAAGGTGTACTTAATTTAGATTTCAAAAGATTTTAATGGATTTTTAAAAAGACAAAGGATATTCAATTAGGATTTCGATACATTTTAATGGATTTCTAAAAAGTTTAGGCGTGACGATTCTAATTTTTAAATTAGTAACGTATACCCTATTTGTGTGTATGGTGTGTAGGCCCACAAAATAATACACTCCTAATCGAAACGACAAAAAAGAGAATGTCAAGGGCAAGAATAATTAGTTTCCTATTTCAAGTTGTCAAGTTAGGAAAAAAAGCAATTAAAAATCTTTGGTTGATTTAGGAAAGGAATAATCCTTGATTGATGCAGAATATGAGTGATTTTCAGATCTAATTATTTCACCTCTAACTTTCTCTCGCGTTAGGGACGAGAGTGCATGCAACTTAAACGCACAAGTGGCCGAGAAAGGGTGGAAGAGCAAAGTCGAGATAGTGACAAAAGAGGTGATCTTCGGAGTTTCTCGCGTTAGGTAACCCTTATTTAATGTTTTAACTTAATAGATCAATTGATTTCGAGATTTAAACGAAATTTCTATTGGTTGATCTACGCCATAAAGTTTATTTCAAAAATGAAGTGTATATCTACACGTATTTGAGTTATATAAACAAGCTTTCTTTGTTGTCGAAATCATGTTTCAAATCAAAAGAGGTTCTTTTGAAGATTTAATGTGGAGGATTAATGTTCAATAAAAAAGGGCGATCACAACGCAGCAACAGCATTCCGTTCTCGAAAAAGGTTTGAGGAAGTGCGCTCCCCTAATGGATGGACCGGTTTGGCCCAACCAAAGACAAACTCGCAAAGGAAAATAGCGTACCGTAAGTTGGGATTTAAGTTATTGGTTTCATAATTATTTACCTTTCTATTACACTATGTGATAGGAATCATGTAAGTAGGACATACGGGTAGATTGGGGTGCATTGTTAGACATTGTATGTAGATGACTCAAGTGAAGCTCTCTAGGAGTCCTTGCACCGAGATACTACAAAGTTCGGACAGTTGGACCGTACAAGTGAGAATAACAAAAAAGGGCGCTCATAATTAATGGCTATTAATTGATAATACGATTAACTCCAATGTTCTCAATAAATGTTTGGTAGTAGGTGCTAAGTCCAGTTGGACTAGTTTGTGGACTTGGTGATAGGTAAATCTTTCACAATGTAAGGGAATGGAGTGTTGATACCGCTATGGCCATAATAGGGTCAATCTTCACGAACTTCAGCGTGATTGATGAGTCTATCACAGTAGCTCATACATGTCTAGCATTCGCACATTTTGATGCATTGATTATGATTTTGTTTATATACTTTCTTGTTTATTCCATTCGTCATATTAAATATTTGCAAGTCATGCATTTTATTTATTGTTGCATCTATTATACAGAATGTTCATAACGCCAGTAACTTAACCCAAAGTTGCTGAGCACCGTTGCCCTTTGTGCTCACCCAAAAATTCCCCCCCACAGGTTCTTCATCGAGTGTCGATAAGAGGAAATTAAATGAGTAGCTCTATCTATCTAGAGGGCTCTTCCGATCTTTGATTGGTATGGTTCTAGATCGAACCAAAACTTGGTTTTTATTTATATTAATTATCATGGGTTTGGGATTTGAATAAACCGAACAAGAGGAGTATTTATGCTAGTTAATTAACTCTTGATTTCCAGTGTTGACCTTATGTGGAAACAATAAATTAAGTTCAAATTTATGATATTTCGTCGTTTTATAATTCTTTCATTTAAAATTCAAATTGATGATGAAAGATATTGAGTTGATTTTGAAATAAAGCTCACTAGCTAGGTTCTTAACTCGCTGGTCGAGTTGGTTAGCGAGTTATGGATCGAGCTAAGCCTGGTCGAATTCATTTGAAAAAATGGGTCCCGACAACTGGAGTAGCTCCACTCTCTGAGGACTCTTCTGATTTTTTATTGGTATGGTTCGTGATCGAACCAAAACTAGATTTTTATTTATATTAATTATCATGGGTTTGGGATTTGAAATAAACAAACAAGAGGAGTATTTATGCTAGTTAATTAACTTTTGATTTCCAGTGTTGACCTTATGGGAAACATTGAATTAAGTTCAAATTTATGACATTTTATCTTTAGCGTTTATAATTCTTTCATTTGAATTTCAAATTGATGATGGAAGATATTGAGTTAATTTGAAAGAAGGCTCACTATCTAAGTTCTTAACTCGATGGATCGAGTTGGTTAGTGAGTTATGGATCGAGCTAGGCTCGTGGCGACCTCGCCGCCCCGGGTGACGTGTCTCCGTGTATAACTTGCCACTTTGGACCTACTACACGTGTAAGGCACCTGCCCGTCTTAATGACATATTCGAGCGGAAGTTGTACTTAAATGCAAGAAATATTAATCAATTTAACAAATCCTACCTTGTGGAAAAACCCGAAAAGTACGAGGAGACAAGCGTACCATATAAGGTATAGACATGTACAAGGTCATAATACTCTCCAGTTCCCAAAAGAATCAAAATATCAAAACAAAACACACGTACAAGTAATCCTCAATGGTATGCGATCGAGAGGTAGTCACCTAAGATCCCCTTGCCTTTACTTGTACTCGGGTCTCCACTCAATCATCGCGAGAAGAAAATGGATGACGAGTCCGATCGGTAAAATCCCAAGGAACTCCTCAGAGCATTCAAATAAACAAGTGGAAGTCAATAAATACTTTGTTAAATAAACATGCGGAATGTAAACAGACAAGCGTAACTAGGGCATCGCATGCATAGATAACAATAAAGTGCAAATGTATGTGCACATTCGGTCGAGACTAAACCATACTTCGGAATACCCTTCCGAGAATCCCACTAGTGGCGCACACCCAACTAGCTATCACCTGGTCCCTCTGGTGGCCGGCGTAGACCTACGACCCAATCGACACTTGTAGTATGATTCATTAGCTCGGTCTTTATCCACCGAGAACTCGATAAACATGCTATGGTCTAGAATGGATAGACACACAACGAAAAATTCGGTGTGAGTAACTCAACCAACCGTCTAGACAATGACAAGATATAGATGTAAATAAAAACCACAAGGAATACTAGAAATTACTTGGAAATATGAAGCGAAATAAATACTCGAGTTTTTAAAACCCGATTGAAAAAGCTGTCATGGACAGTTGACACGGGTGATCAATTGGCGACCAAAGACTTAGTGGACTTGGACACGGGGATTGATTACGGGGTATTGGAGTGCATTGTGAGGTTTGTAAAACCCGATTGAAAAACTCGAGTATTTATTTCGCTTCATATTTCCGGTCATTTCCGGTATTCCTTGTGATTTTTATTTACATCTATATCTTGTCATTGTCTAGACGGTTTATTTTATCGCCACCGAATTTTTCGTTGTGTGTCTATGCATTCTAGATCATAGCATGTGTATCGAGAGTTCTCGGTGGATAACGACTCGAGCTAATGAATCTGCTACATGTGTCTGCGTCGTAGGTCTATGCGCCACCGAGAGGACCAGTGATAACTAGTTGGGTGCGCCCACTAGTGAGATCCCGGAAGGGTATTCAAGTATGGTTTAGTCTAATCGGAACATGCACATACATTTGCACTTTTTGTTATCTATGCATGCGATGCCCTACTTACATTGTGCGACATTCCGCATGTTTATTTAACAATATTTATTGACTTCCACTTGTTTATTTGAATGCTCGGAGGAGTTCCTTGGGATCTTACTGACTGGATTCGTCATCCATTTTCTTCTGTGATGATTGAGTGCAGACCCGAGTACAAGTAAAGGCAAGGGGATGTTAAGCGACTACCTCTGATTGCCTACCGTTATGGATTACTTGTACGTGTGTTTTGTTTTGATATTTTGATTCTTTTGGGAACTGGGGAATATTATGACCTTGTACATGCCTATACCTTATATGGTACAGTTGTCTACCTCGTACTTTTCAGGGTTTTTCCACAATAGGATTTGTTAAACAAATTATTAATATTTCTTGCATTTAAGTACGTCTTCCGCTGAGTATGTTATTTATACGCTGTACACACAAGTGGATACGAATTTCGAGACAAAGAGAGGACGGGCGAGTGCCGTATACGTGTAGTAGGGCCACCGGCAAGGTGTACGGGAGACACGTCACCCGGCAACGAGGGCGCCATAGTTGGTATAAGAGCAAAGAGGAAATCCTAAGACAATAAAAACTTAAACAATGAACTTAGATGTGGAAACCCGAAGTTATTGCCTTAGAACTTTAGTTGGGAAGTAATGTGAGGCGGGTAGAGTTAGAACTTATATGCGTGTTACATGCTCATCTTATTATATGATATACGTATATACGTCGATACTGATCCGGAGCACATTCTCGATGCAGATTATGTACGGACAGCCTGGTGCGCCTTTTGAGACTAGACAGACTAGCGATGCGCCTAGAGATGTCCCGATTATGGTGAGTGTGGAGGATAAACTCTCGGCCCAGGAGACACGGATGGCGAGAGGTATTACGGCTATTATGAGAGCGCACCGCGATACTTGCGTACTCACTTCACCTAGAGAGCCGTGAGGTGGCCAACCGTAAACGGAGACGAGCATTGTTCGAGTGGTACCCCAAACACCGATTGAGGGGTAGCGCGAGGCACCCACGAGACAGCTACCGCAGTTGTCGTTCCTTTAGAGACGTCGACTCTTACGCCTCCACTCACGACGACGGACCAAGTTACCGCCACCCCCACCGCTTGATACTCCTACTACATCGGCATTCATCCTAGCACCAGAGGCGAGGTTATTGAGGGAGTTTTTGAAGTTCCAGCCTAGATTCTTTTATGGAGGCGGTGACCCTGAGGCTGCAGGGAGATGGATAATGTTTCATCAATGTTTCCATAAGCTGATGAGGAACGATGAGACTGTACAGGCACGACTTTCGGGAGCCTGTTTGAGAGGGCATGCAGCAGTCTGGTGGATGACATATACGGATATTCATCCGGAACCGACGACATGGGCTGAGTTTAGGGAGCTATTCTACGATCAATACATACCTATGAAGGTTAGGTTGAGACTGAGGGAGGAGTTCCTGGCCCTTTGGGTAATCGGACCTTGACGTAGTACATGGAGAGGTTCCGACATTTGCTTGTTCTCTTTAGATGTCACTGGGACATAGCACTTACGATCTATTATTTCACCGAGGGGGTTGATGACGATTGCGTTAGCACTTGTCTCGATCGGAGCCACAACTCTCATGCAGAGATCTTTGACAGGGCATTGGCTTAAGAGACATAATTACTACGAGAGGGTGGCGTGACGGGTGACCGGTAGGGAGGTACGATCAAGGCGAGTTCGGGTCGAATCGAAGCGAAGAGACCGATGGATCGTCCTGGATAGAGGCCAAAGAGATGATAGACGGGAGAGGGTCGCTGGGACGATTATCGAAGCGATCGGCCCGATATGAAGAGCCACAGCAAGTTCATGCTATCACCTCAGCACCAGTGGATCGACAGAGGTCACAGCCACAGGAGTACCGTCAGGGTCGAGATCAGGGGGGACATGATAGGGGTCAGGTAGACCATGGTCAGGGTCCGAGATATGAAGACGGACAGACGAGTAGACTAGAGAGCCGTAGATGTCACCGGTGTGGGCGAGAGGGGACACTTGAGGGCCGATCTACCGGTACCACTATCGCCACTGCGAGAAGCGAGACGGGCGAGAGATAGAGCGCATGCGTTAGCACGATCAGATAATGCGGGCGACTAGGTAGCTTATTGAAGGTACATTACTTATATTTGGTCGCCATATGCATGGTATGCTTGATTACGGTAGCACGTTATCGTTTCTTCTTTGGACGTATTGTTGGATTGTTAGGGTTAGTTACACGACACTAGAGCCACATCTTGTCCTCGCACGATTCTTTGGGGATAAGATATACCCTAACCGAATATGTAGAGACGTGATGATAGAGGTGGAGGGACATCGACTACCGGTCGATCTTCGAGAATTGGAGTACTTAAGAGTTTGACATATTACTCGGGATGGATTGGTTAGCATCCTATCATGCACGAATAAACTATTACGGTAAGAGGATAAAGTTCCGTATTCCCGGAATACCGGAGTTCGTATTACTTGGATCTGCAACTGACTTACCCATCACGAGAGGCCGACTAGCTACAGCGCAGAAGATGGAGGTGTTTGCGGCGATAGTTGAGCCGGAGGTTCGGACGGAGGTACGGCTTGAGGACGTTCCGGTGGTAAGGGATCTTGTTGATGTATTTCCGATGATTTATCCGGATTGCCACCGCCGCGAGCTATTGAGTTCATAATCGAGCGATACTTAGGGACATAACCGTTTGCCGAGTTGACCTTCTGGATGGCACCAATGAGCGGGAGGAGGTGAGACGACGGATTGGATGAGTCTGTTGAAGAAGGTTTTCATTCACCATAGTATGTCACCTTGGGGAACTCCAAAGACTATTTGTGAAGAATAAATATGGTATAATGAGGATGTGCATCGACTATAGGAAGCTGAATCGGGTAACTGTGAGGAACCGTTACCCACTTCCTAGGATTGACGATTTATTTGATCACCGACGGTGCCGATTCTTCTCGAAGATCGACATTCGCTCGGTTATCACCAATTGAGGATTCGAGAAGAGGATATCTAGAAAATCGCTTTCAAAGACGAGATACGAGTTATTTGAGTTCACGGTCATGCCGTTTGGGTGACGAACGCTCTAGCGATTTTCATGGACCCGATGCACGGGGTCGTGAGGCCATATTATGACATATTTGTCGTCGTGTTTATCAACGATATCTTGATCTATAGCGAACTCGTGAAGATCACAAGGGACATCTCGGGACGCTTTGACGACACGAGGAGCACCGACAGTACGCCAAGTTTACTAAGTGTGACTTTTGGCTAAGTGCTCGAGATTCTTAGGCCATGTCATCAATGAGCGGGTATCTCGGTGGATTCAGAAAAGATTCGGGCGATCATTGATTGGAAGACGCCTGAGTCTGTGCCTCATATAAAGAGTTTCCTTGGACTGGCCGGATACTACCGATGCTTTGTGCAGGATTTTTCCTCGATCGCAGCGCCGATGACGAGACTGACTAAGAAAGACGCCAGATTTGACTGGTCAGATGAGTGTGAGCAGACCTTTTTGTGAATTAAAGCGGAGATTGACATCTGCACCAATATTGACATTGTCGAGCTGGGCAAGACCTTGACAATATATACGAGATGTGTCGGGCATTGGTCTTGGACGTGTGTTGATGCGGGATGGTAGACCGGTTGCCTATCTTTCCGTACGG
This sequence comes from Stephania cephalantha, assembly GCA_039657325.1. NCBI lineage: Eukaryota > Viridiplantae > Streptophyta > Magnoliopsida > Ranunculales > Menispermaceae > Stephania > Stephania cephalantha. Next base: position 43,161,867 of record CM077576.1, read on the forward strand.
TCGAGACCCCACGAGGGAAATTATCCGGTGCACGACCTGGAGCTTGCGGCGGTCGTCTTTGTACTTGAAGGCTTGGATGCACTATCTATATGGAGAGCGATTCGTGTTGTATATAGATCACCGAGTTTACGGTACATTTTCACTCAAATGGATATGAATATGCGCTTGCGAGATGGTGGAGTTCTTGAAGGATTACGACTTCGCTATTGAGTATCACCACAGGCAAAGCGAACGTCGTAGCGGATGCATTGAGTAGGAGTGGACTCAACAACGATCGAGCCCCATTCTGCAATGGATGACACGTGAGCATGGCTTATTACAGCGATCAATTACGTGCATGGCCGAGTTGTCGACTACGGCGGAACATCACATTTGTTGTCGGATGAGGATACGACCGTATCGATTGAACGAGTGGCCGAGTGTCAAAGGACGATGGACTCTATGAGCGGGTCGGTGGTCTATTACGGAACCGGAATGCACCGATTAGGCGAAAGCCACGATCGGTGTTTGAGATACCGATGGAGATTGCGGATACCTACGGATCGGGAGATACGATGCGGGATTTCGGAGGATGCACACCGGTCTCGTTACACAATTCATCCTAGTCGGACCAAGATGTACCATGATTTGAGGCGACTATTCCGTGGCCAAGGATGAAGGTCGACGTTGGTGCGTATGTTAGGAGTTGTCGCATTTGCCGAAGGTGAAGGCGAGCACGGGAAATTCGTCGAAGTCGCGAGCCGCATGATGATAGACGAGAAGAAATACGCGGATAGGTATCGCGAGGGTTTGAGCTATGACGAGGGCGATATGGTGTATCCGAAGGTTTCTCCTTGGAAATGTCAACATAGATTTGACATTAAGGGAAACCGGCACCGAGATACATTAGGCCATACCGAATTGCACGAGAGAGTAGGCACTTTGTTGCATATCGGTTGGAGTTACCTCGCCGAGTTAGGCCAGGGTTCATCCAACATTTCACATTTCCATGTTGAGACTTGCTAGGTCGGGCGAGACCGACGATTAAGTTGGGACAAGTGGATATACGGCTGACGTGACCAATGAGGAGAGAGATATATATCATTGACCGTCGAGTACAGATTCTCCGGAACAGGTAACTCGCGAAGGTCCTAGTTCGTTCGCAGCATCATAGGACGGAAGGACTCACCTGAGAGCTCGAGTCGACGATAAGGACGCGATACCCTCGGCTATTCTCTCGTATGGGAATTTAGTTACGATTAAATTTCGGACGAAATTTTATTTAGTTGGGAAGAAATGTAACGACCCATTTTATAAAATTTGCATACATGGACGCCAAATTCGGATCTACGTGGCCGCCGCGGTAGGGCTAGGACACACGGGGACTTAAGTATGCTAGTTATTGTGTGTTGGATGCTTATTTGTGGTGAAATTTATTGAAATACATCGCATGTGTGTATGTTTCATAAAAAATACGTGCGAGATTGTGTGAACTTGTATTCGCCTCGATATGCTTGTCGACGTGGGTACCGGGTAGTTTACGGACCGAATATTAGGTCGGGAAACTAAAACACATAAATTATATAAAAATTGGCCAAATAACTAATATGGAATGGGTATTAGGCGGCTAGTGACGCGACGGTACGTATATATCGCGGTTTAGACGCTTGAAACCGGCGTCGAAACGCTCGAAAAATGGGCGAGTGTCTAAGTTGTGTCACATTTTGGTGTCAAGACACAAAGTCAACAACACTTATCCATAGAAGCCATCACATTTTCTCTCACCTCACCTACCTACCCTCACACACACACACACACCCCACGGCGCGCGCACACACACACATACACACAAACCGATCGGGAGACCGAGAGGAGAAGAAGAAAAGGGAGAGGAGGAGGAGAAGAAGAAGCGGGAATGTGAGAAGAGAAGGTGGAGACGTCACGGTCGAGGTGAGTCCTCGTTGTTTGTTGTAATTTCGGTGGGTTTCGGTGGGGTAGAGAGTGGGGTTCGGCCATGGAGGCCGAACCGGGCCAAGGTGGAGATGGCGGGGTTTCTCCCCCGCCATCGATTCCATCGGGTTGGGGTGGAGAGCAACCCCAACCCAACCCCAACCCAAACCACCGTGGAGAAATAAAATAAACAAAAAAGAGAAAAAGAGAAAAAAATGAAAGAAAAATTTGGAAAAATTTCGAAAAATTGGGAAAATTCTGAAAAAAAATATATTTCGATAAAATAAATAGAAATTGATAAAGTTCTATGAAAAGAAAATATGTGGGAATGTCGGACGCGACTTTTTGCGGGGTTTTGCCTCGAAAAGCGCGAAATTGGCAATTTGGCCTAAAATTTTAGAAATTTGTTGTAAATTGTCATGCTAAATTAAATTATTGATAAATGGACATAGGTTGACACGGGTGATCAATTGGCGACCAATGACTCAGTGGACTTGGACTCGGGGATTGATTACGGGGTATTGGAGTGCGTTGTGAGGTTTGTAAAACCTAATTGAAAAACTCGAGTATTTATTTCGCTTCATATTTCCATGTCATTTTCGGTATTCCTTGTGGTTTTTATTTACATCTATATCTTGTCATTGTCTAGACGGTTGGTTGAGTTACTCCTACCGGGTTTTCGTTGTGTGTCTATACATTATAGACCATAGCATGTTTATCAGAAGTTCTCGGTGGATAACGACCCGAGCTAATGAACTGCTACATGTGTCGGTGCGTCGTAGGTCTACGCCTCAGGCCACCGAGAGGGACCATGTGATAGCTAGTTGGGTGCGCCCACTAGTGGGATCTTGGAAGGGTATTCTGAAGTATGGTTTAGTATGATTGGAATAGGCACGTACATTTGCACTTTATTGTTATCTATACATGCGATGCCCTACTTACAGGTTGTCTTGTTTACATTCGCATGTTTATTTAACGATATTTATCGACTTCCACTTGTTTATTTGAATGCTCGGAGGAGTTCCTTGAGATTTTACTGACTGGACTCGTCATCCATTTTCTTCTGTGATGATTGAGTGCAGACCCGAGTACAAGTAAAGGCAAGGGGATCTTAGGCGACTACCTCTGACTGCCTACCATTGAGGATTACTTGTACGTGTGTTTTGTTTTGATATTTTGATTCTTTTGGGAACTGGTGAGTATTATGACCTTGTACATGCCTATACCTTATATGGTACAGTTGTCTACTTTGTACTTTTCGGGGTTTTTCCACTATATGATTTGTTAAACTGATTATTAATATTTCTTGCATTTAAGTACGTCTTTCGTTGAATATGTTATTTATACGTTGTACACACAAGTGGATATATACGAATTTCGAGACGAGAGAGAGGACGGGCGGTGTCGTACACGTGTAGTTGGGCCACCGGCAAGGTGTACATGGAGACACGTCACCCCAGTAGCGCGAGGGCCGCCACAGGCCGGTCGGGATTCATTTGGGAAAATGGGTCCTGACATTAGGTATATTTAATTTTTAAAATACATTAAGATTTGGGTAGATTTTAATGGATTTTGATGGATTTATATTCAAAAAATACACATAACTAAATCTCGGTACCCTACCCATGAGGTTTGGATGGATTTGGATCAAGTCCTTCCAAATCCATCAAATTCCATGAAATCCATAAAAAATCCTTGATTTAAAAAGTCTATGAATTTTATCAAATTCCATAAAATCCATGGAAATCCATCATTTAAAAAAATGGGAGGTTTATTCGATTGCATGATTTGAAAGGATTTTAAAAGAGTTAAAAGGATTTTTAAATCGATGTGTATTTAATTTAGATTTTAAAATTTTTTATGGACTTTTAAAAAGTCAAAGGTATTCAAGATTTCGACGGATTTTAATGGATTTTTAAAAAGTCTAGGTGTATTCAATGTTTAAACTACATTAGAATTTTGGTGAATAGTAATGAATTTTGATGGATTTCTATTCAAAAAATACATATAACTAAATCTCACCCCTAACCATGAAATTTGGATGGATTTGGATCAAGTCCTTCCAAATCCATCAAATTCCATGAAATTTATAAAAATCCATCACTTAAGAAAATCCATGGATTTGTCCAATTCCATGAAATCCATGGAAATCTATCATTTAAAAAAAAACTAATTAAGGGAGGTGTATTCAATTGCATGATTTGAAAGGATTTTTAAAAAGTTTGAAGGATTACGAAATCGAGGTGTATTTAATTTGGATTTAAAAAAAATTATAATATAATTTTAAAAATTCTAGGGGTGTTCAATTAAGATTTCAATGTATTTTAATGGAATTCTACAAATTTTAGGTGCATTTAATTTTTAAAGTACATTAAGATTTGGGTGGGATATTTTAATGGATTTTGATGAATTTCTATTCAAAAAATACGAATAACCAAATCTCACCCATACCCTGAGATTTGGATGGATTTGGATTAAGTCCTTCCAAATCCATCAAATTCCATGAAATTCAGAGAAATCCATCATTTAAAAAAATTTATAGATTTATCAAATTCCACAAAATCTAGGGAAATCCATTATTTTAAAAAATCTAATTAAAGGGGGGAGGGGTGTATTCAATTGCATGATTTGAAATGACTTTTAAAGAGTTTGGAGGTTTTTAAAATTGAGGTGTATTTAATTTGGAATTCAAAAGATTTTAATGGACTTTTGAAAAGTCAATGGGTATTCAATTAAGATTTCGATGGATTTAATGGATTTCTAAAAAATGTCGGGTATATTTAGTTTTTAAACTAAATTAGGATTTTGGAGGATTTAATGGATTTTGGTGGATTTCTATTCAAAAAAATATGCATGACCATGGATTTTTTATATGATGGATTTCTATAAATTTCATGGAATTTGATGAATTTTGAAGGACTTGATCCAAATCCATCCAAATCTCATGAGTGGGGTGAGATTTGGTTGTGTATCTTTTGAATAGAAATCCACCAAAATCTATTAAAACCCACTCAAATCCTAATATAGTTTAAAAATTAAATACATCTAGACTTTTTAGAAATCCATTAAAATTCATCGAAATCGTAATTGAATTAATATCCTTTGACTTTTCAAAAAATCATTAAAATCTTTTGAATTCCAAATTAAATACACCTCGATTTCAAAATCCTTTTAAATCATCCAATTGAATACACATACGAGCCTATTTTCTTTCTAAATAACTCTTTACAAACCTAATAAATTATTGGAAAAATTTACATGTTTATTTTGATATATATATATATATATATATATATATATACTAGTTTTAGGTACGTGTTACGCATGATCGTGCCTGCTTCGCTACGCTCGTGTGAATTTATTTTTAACAATTTAATAAGTAAATATAAAGTTATAATTTAAATTTAAAATTTAGCCGAAATGATTAGTTTATAAATGAATAAAGTAGATAATGAACATTTTAAAGTAAGCAATTGAATATTCGAACAACTTTATAATTAAAAAACTATGCATCCTAATAAAAATCTAAATGAAAGAGTCATATTGCTTTGCTTATGTTGATTTTCCATCAAGATCATCATCATCATTCAAGTTAAAAATGTATAGTTAGTATACCCCATTACATTTATTTAGCAAAATTAATTAATACGATGACTTATTTATTTAATTAAAGTTGAATTAACTTACTTGATCAAATAGTATTTTCTTTGTTCTTTTTACTCTGTGAATCTTTCAAATAAGTGCCACTTCTCTTCTTTTTAATTTCTTTATCCACAACGTCTTTTTGATTTGTTTAAGGTTTTGAATAACATATATTTGTCACCGTGTAACCTTCTTGCCCTTTATTGAAATTGAAGGAAAGTTAGTTTTCTTCCTACAATTTTTTAAATTCTGTGGAACATTATTTTTGAGTAGTGTATTCTAATTAAAGTAAAAAAAATTAATGTAAGAAAATAATGGAAGAAAAAAATAAACGTAAAAAGCTAATGGAAGTTATACTTTAATATAATGTTTAAACCAAATTTAGTTAAATGTTTAGAATTTTTAAGCATACATTGAGTAATTTCTCTAATACGTCATTTATGACTTCCTCACTTACAATTTTGTGTAGTATATTTTCAAATATGACAAATGTTGCAGATCCCCAATCATCTTGCGCTTGCACTTGTAACTTAAACCTAGAAGAAAAAAATTAATTTTCACTTGTAGAATAGATAAAAAGCACAAATACAAATGGTTTCTTAAAAGTAGAATTAAATTAATAAATATATTATTTATACCTCGGCATTGGTGTTGCCGTATTTAAGTTGCAATTGGTACAATTATATGTTCCATCATATGTCATCTTCACCTCCTATTGTAGCTTGAGTAAGAGTCTTAATACCATGGACTTTGTATTGAAGTAATAGAAACTTTACAAAGTACGATCAACACCAACTTGCATGAAGCAATTAACTTGTAAGCAATTTAGTTAATGTGAGAACAAAAATTGACATATTACAACTTTATTTTAAATAATTAGCTTTATATACCTTTTCGTCTACCCTCTGTTAACATACATGTCAACGACATATTCTTTGCAACAACCTACCCGAATGTAACTCTTGTGGAATTGTGAACGTCTTTAATTTGAAGTTTATAACGGTAGTATTCGACAAAGGCATACAATTTTTTCTTTGTGCGAAATCACTATAAGATTAACATGAATAAATTAGTAGAACATTTTAAAAATAAATAGTATTAGAATAAAAGTAACTACGAAAGGAAGTTAAACTACTTACCTTCATTTTCATTGTGAAATGACGCAGAAGGTGAATTTATTATACGAGGATCAAGATTAAGATCTTCATTGTAGTTTACATGTACTCCGGTATAAACTTTTTTCTTAATACCTTGGTGCCATCCCACATCTCCATATGGAAACAATAAAGGATACTGCAGTGGGTCATAACACCCGTAATAATAATGGATTCTATTATCTTCTCGAGAGTGGTAATATATATGAATATCTTTCTTAGTTGGTTCTGCACATAAATCGTTATCTATCCAAATAGCAGCAACTTAAGAAACGGAAGGCATGTTGAATCTTATTTGTTCAAGATTGAAACTCGAAACTATCTGCACAACATGATTGTCTAAATTTTTCGTACTTAGATTATGAAAGAATTTAGCATATGGGTTATCGCTCATCATACCAATTAATCGTTTCATAATTGTCTCATTCATCCTATCTAAGATACGCCACGCATTCGATTATGTACTTCATGTTCAATATCATAAAAGTACGATTGCAAAAAGGACGCTTGCTCACTAACAAACGTAAATGATTTACATAATGATATATCGGCCTTGCACTTTGAATGTGTAGACATTCATATTACTTCTTGAACGTGTTTTATCACACTTCACACCAAATGATGTTAATCCAAAATTGGTGTTATAGGTATGAATATAGTTTAAGAATTCATCAATTTACGTAGTGTTTGATGTGAACTAGTCAAACATTTGTTGGGAGACAACGTTAGGGACAAGAGACACTTGACCATTTGAACAACAAAAACTGTTAGTTTCATGAAAAAATCTTCGAGCACCACAATTTTGACAAGAGCCTACAAATGGTAATATATCTGCTGAATGAACTATGTTATCAAAATCTATTGCCGTAGAATGTCGTCGTGTATTTTGTGAACCTATAAATTACCAAAATAAAAGGTTAAAACAAACTAATTTTGTAATTGTTGAATAAAGATGCATTACTCTCTAAGCAATACACACAACCTTTTGTAAAACTATGTACGATAAAGTGACATAATTTTTATAGAAGTTGAAGTAATATAATTTTTGTATTTTATATTAAGTGGCACATACACTGTCCTATTTGCCTTTTTTTCCAATATAGTTGCATTTGGCGTGATCGTCTCCTCTTCTTTTCCTCTTATGTCATGGACATACGGTTTGACCTATCCACCTCTCTACGCAAACTATTTCCAGGCCTTTCTTATAACTCCATTGTTAAACGAGGTTAATATAATATACCTAACTTCGTTATATTTAAATATTAACAACACACATATAAAAAATATATAATGAATTCATGAATAAGAAGAGAGTAGTGTTAAGAGCTTGTGTAACCTTGCATCGACATCTTCGATAGCCATTCAGAGACAATGATTAAAACAACTCAATCAATTTTGGAAGAGTTTGGAACATTGCAATGTTGGCTTACTAAAACTAAAAAATTGATTAGAAAATATCCAAAAGAGATTAATGACTAACATCAAACAATTTGATTTTATAAGAATGGATTAGAACATTAGAACATAACCTTAGTTAAACTAATGAGCAATTGAAGCTCATAAAAATAACTTTGGTTAAACTAATCCTTCTCTCTCTAAAATGTGCAAAATATAGACATCGTATCAAACAAAAATGAAGAAGAAAGACAATTAAATCAATCTTGCTCCTTTCCATGTAATTATAGGCAATCCTTAATTTAAACAATAATTTTTACTTCAGCTTAATCAATCAAAAAATCTACTTAATAAAACCTTATGATAAAAATATATGCTCAAAATATGCATAAATTAATCAAAAAACCTACTTAATAAAACCACTTAATATAAAAAATATATGATAAAAATATACCTTAATCAATACAAAAAAACCTACTTAATAAAACCACTTAATATAAAAAAATATAGGATAAAAATATGCCTTAATCAATACAAAAAAACCTATTTAATAAAACCACTTAATATAAAAATATATTCTCAAAATACTTACGTCATATATGTTAGCTCATCCTTAGCAAAAGGCCTCAAGTTTTATATGATTGTTGATGAACGGACATATAAAAATTATTCTTATTTAATATTCTATATACAATTTAGGTGTTAATAAAAAAACGAAGTACTTTAATTTACATGCTATAATCTTTCTTGTGGTGGCTTAGATGATTAGTTGAAGTTTAAACTAAGGCAACCAATCTCTATTAATCAGTATATTTCATCTACAATAACATTAATAGGAGCATAAAACAAAGAAGGGTCACCAGTAGTACTATCAGATCAAGAACCTTCATATACAACTAATAGTGATACCAAATGTTTTGATTTGTCTCTCGAAGCATTCCTATTATCCTTGAAAAGTAGCTTTCAAGATTCCCATTTATATACATATTTTAGTTTTTTTTTTTTTAAGTTCTAAAATTATAGCTTAATCAATCTCTCATTTATAAGTGCTATACTGAACTGAAAAAGCTCTAGTTTACATATTCCTATTAGCCCTTTCGTGAAAATGAAACTAACTACTCATCTTGCATAGAATTAGCAAATGGCTTGATTTGTCTCCAAAGCTTTCTGGACTTGAAAGAAAGCCTTTAAGCTTCCCATTTATATATGTACATTTACTTTTGTTGGCATTATATACAAGTGTAATATTGACTGACAAAGCTATATAACATCAGATTCCCATCCTTATTTTTGTGAAAATAGTGCTAATTAACTACTCATCAATTGCATGTATAGAATCAGATGTTCAATTTGTTGGCAATAGCATAGGACATGCATCTTGCCCAAACTTGTTTATGGGGTTTCCTTATGAGTTTACATGGCTAGATTTGTTGGTAATTAATTAGAAACATTTAATACACATTGCGACTTTTAATTCGACATGATTGCGCATGAAGTCTTTTTTTTATTTTATGATTAATTCTGCTTGATTGCATATTAGAGCACCCTATTAAACCATCAATACAAACTTGTACCTCAACATTGACCTATCTAAGTTACCACACCAATTTTATAGCATCCCGTTAAACCATCAGTAGGTATTAATTAAACAATTTTAGAGCACCCTATTAAAGCATCATAACAGACTTTAAAAATTACAAATATAATATTCTCATAGACATTTCATCAAACAATTTTAGATCACCCTATTTAACCATAAAACAAACTAGTATTAAAAAACCAAATAACTTTAAGTAGCCATTTCAATCCCAACCGTGTTTGCCAAGCTAGATATTGCAAACATTCAAATTCAAATACTATGGTTTGACTAAAGCTTACCAAACTATTGTCATAGACATTCGATTAATTCTAGACTTCTATTAACTACTAAGCATGTCAAACATTATATTTTTTTTAACTTTTATAATAATTCTAGACAGTTGATTAATTCAAGTGGTAAAATTACAATACACTAATATATGTTCTTAAAAATATAAAATAATTGTCATAGAAATCTCATCAGTACATATGAACTTTATAAACTACACCTATTGATATAATTAAATAGGAGTAATTAAGAAGATTACTTAGAAGGAGGAATGGTAGAGGAAGCTTTCGGTGTTGCACCTCAAACAACAACAAAAGCTGGATCAAAAGGTTGTCCTTGAGATAGTTAACATTTAGTTAAAAGCCTACCCTCTGTTGAAGGTATGCCCTCCTTCTTTTTCATCATTCTCCACTTAAAGATATCATACGTGACAACAACAACAACAACAACAACTGCCAAAGCATCTCCATTGGAGATGGATGAGGCATCAACAACAAGATAAAGCCTCAAGTCCGAATTAGTCCACTTTGTTTGATTTAATGCCCATTATACGTAATAAATAATGAAAAGATCTAAGAAAATCAATTCTTCAATCAGTTTGCCCATTTTAACAATTGAAGACCTATAAGTAAAAAAAAAAAGCGAAGAGATATTTTCTTCGATACCTATGTGAGAGATAAAGATGTTTGGAAAGACTTGCCAACATATAGACACATACCCGAATTATCAAATAGACACATACCACACCTATCAAACCATTACGAACGTATCAAAACCTAGAATGTCATTGAATAAAAAAACCTTAGAAATTCATGTTTACGGTGATCTTTACGTGAAATCGATTGGGGATTATTGTCGAAACTAACTGTAGTTGTTTTGTGATAGTTGTTTTGAAGAGCAATGAGAGAAAGAGAAGAAAGAAGGAAAAAAGAAAGAGAATAACCGAGAAGATAGAAGGAGAAACCGAATATATATAGGAATCGACAAGTGAGGAAGGCTTACGAGGACAATTCAAGTAACGAAGGAAAAAAGCTCTATTCGTGCTTTTAATATATAGGTAAATATATATTCTCAAATATTGATTGGAAGAGTTTAAATTTTTTGAAAGGATTTTGTCCACAACAGCCATGCCAAAGGGCATTAGGTTTATACATAAAACTGAACTCATCTAATAGAATAGTCTATACTGTTGAATAGTTCTTGCATGTCTCAATTAATAAGCCATAGCCTATATCCTCATCTGGTAATTAAGAACCTTAATTAATTAAAGGCTAATAGCTTGGAGAATTTCTTCACTATTGAACACAATAATAGAAGTGTATATAATGTTTACTTCCTAATCAAGGTGATCACAAGAGAATTAAACGTGGGCTCTTCCTTGTTGTAGTGTTCGGCGACCCTCTCTATATGCCTTTGGAATAAAGCATCCATCACAAGAGCTCCAAAGTGAGAAGAAAGCATCGGTTCTGAAACCGCTCTTACGTATTTACTTACATATCTTGCCCTCCTAAGATTGTCGAAACTAGTATTTCCCGTCGTCATGTTGGAGTCCCAACCAATTTCGAAGCCCTCTAGTCGAGTAAGACTGAATGATCCTTGGAGAAGAATTATGTCCTGTACTTCTGCAGCAGAAGGTGCATAGTATGGAAAGTTGAAGGAGTCTATTTGGGCCTCTTCTATGTGCCCCTACATTTTGTTAGAAGTAGATCATTAACTATTCTAAACATCATTTGGTATTTGAGAATTATGATCAATTGAAGCATAAATTAATATGTACCTCCTCGGCTATGTCTTTGAGTGCCAATGTAATCATCTTCCAAGGGGCACAATTTTCATCACATGAAGGATCATCTGTTCTCCTACCAGTTAGAGTTAAGACAGCCCGTCCGCCTTTAATTACTTCTTCAGAGCGCGAATGGAGGAATGAATAGAAATCATGTTTAAATTGCTCATAATAAGCTCTTGGAACAACTTGAGGGGTTGTGCTTGCTATGTATGTATTCCCCTTGTTCAGCTGTGTGCCTTCTTCACTGACTAGGCCTTTCGGAACCTACATATATGCATGCATGCATTGATATTGAACAAAATAAATCTCAAATTAATTAAGCTATATATACATACATATATATATATATATATATATATATATATATATATATATATATATATATATATATATATATAGTTCTCTGATGACTCAAAACTAGCTATATATATGTACTTAATTATATAGATGTACAAGTGAGCACCTGAGAGAGATAATGAAGACTGTTGGAAGAGTGAATGAAGTGTATAGATTTTCTTGGAAAGAGCCTTTGATGGAAAGAACCGGGCATCGCTGCGACAAAGCAGGACCGGCCATGATTGATATTACCTCTCTTGAGTTTATCATAGAAAGAAGGCAATGACTTGAAAACAGTATTGAAATCATTTCCAGGAAGATCATTTAGGAGTACTTGAAACTCTGGAGGTTGTCGATGCTGCTTATGGCATGTAGTGGTAATAGTATCGACAATATGAGAAATAACTGATAGGGAGTTAGGACCCGAAGAACATCCCAAATCCGCAATGCACAAAACCTTGGACGCTAAGAAGGCTTCGTCGCTTACCAAGTCCAAGATCGTCTCTTCTAGTATTGGCTTTACCATTGTTATAACTGCTCTCTGTAATACAAAAACATAGAATTAATTAAGAAGACGTGAAGAACTCATATATAAGAGGGATAGAGAAGAGGAGACCTGAAGTGAGGAGTTTGAAGCATAGCTAGCTTCTCCTACTCCCCCATTCATGTGAAGAACTCGATTTACTTCCATGTCCTCTCTTGTTTTCTTGATCACAAGTGGGAATAATTAAGGGATTACAATTCACTTATATATAATTAAGTGGTAACATATTTTCTACATACAATGTATACATCGCCCATCGCACTAGCTTCGCATTCTGACAGCCATGCCCTACGATGGAACTTAGTCGTTCAATGGACATGTGCCATGCAAGGAAAGGATAGAATCGTGCGTGCTGGGGTCACATGCCAATTGGGTCGCGCACACCTGTCCGGCCACCCCTATCCACAATTTTTTTTTATTATTTTTTGAAAAAAAATAATTGCGAGACCTACTTTTGATATGAATTTTGTTTGGACCCAAATTGAGATGTGCGTACACTCATCCCACTACACAGCCAAATTAAAGGTCCATATCTGTCGCTTTGCTTGGTTCGTTTTTGTCAACGTACATGGGAGTTTTCTTATAGGCAGAGTTAACTCACAGTGAAGATTTTTTTTTGAAGAAAAGGAGGTAAAACTCCATATATATTAATAAAAATTATGTACAAAAATAAATAAGATACACAAAAGTGGGTTTTGCAAGTTTAACCAACCATAAGCAAACTCAAAGTGAAGATCGTATATATTTTCATATTTGGCTCAATTTTGAATTTACAGGAAATTTGTAAATTTTTAAACAATAAAACATACGAATTAACATAAATATTCTTCAAACAAAAGTGATAGATGTGGGTAATAAAGAGGTAATTAATGAAGGGTAATTGTGTCAACAAGTCTCTGGGAGTTACTCTCCCTTAGAGGGTATGAAGGAGATATCTCACACTTGAGAGTGTGAGTTGGGAGATAACTTGAAGGGGAGGTTGGTTTGTAAAACCAACCAAACAATATTAGTTACAACTCCCCTCCAAGTTTCACCCCTATAGGAACTGTTTCTAGCTCTATTTGGCAATCATAGCTGATAATCTACTTGATAGCTGATAATCTAGCTAAAAGCTGATAATTTAGCTGACAATTTAAAAGCTAGTAGCTGGTAACTGGTAGCTGGTAGCTGGTAACTGAAAACCGATAATCTAACTAATCAATTATTAATCGTTTTAAAAACTAACTAATTGAGTACATGATAAATACAAAATGACATAAAAAGACATGGTTTGATTACAAATACACCTTAATGTTATTAACGTAAACATGACATTTCAATTGACATAACACTTACTAGTACGTATGAATATACTTACTATACAATATTTTAGTTTCTCATGTGCATGGTATATATATTTAGCTTGTGTCAACTACATCGATTAATCAATGCTTGAGTACGACTATCATGTTTCAGATAGTAGTGTTCTTCTTAATATTCTATCCACAAGACTCGAAAATCGATACTTTGCTTAAGAGAAACCAAATCCCACCAAACTCACATATACCAATTAGTTCTCATGGTGTACGAGTATGTTTACTACTATAATAAACTACTATATAATATCAATTACTAATTAATACATGTTTTTTATTTAATAACTAATAATTAATGTATGTTGATAGCTTCAATTTTATATTAATAGACTTTTTGGGCAATATCAGTAGGCCTTTTTAATCATATATAATACTTCTGCAATGTGACAACATTACATATACATACAATATATATATATATATATATATATATATATATATATTGTTGTAAATTGGATGACCCTTGAACCAAACTTATGAATGATCACATTGTCAAGCATGACTCTCACATTGAATTGTAACATCAAGTATGACTTCTACATTGAATGTAAATTGTACACTCTACATAACTTGTATTCAACTCTAATATATAATCACTTGTCTATGTATTGTCATGTTACTTGTAATCTTGTATGACATGAGACTTTGGTGTAACTTGCACACTTTGTGCAAGTACTTATTCTCATCATGACTAAGGGCCTATATAAGGGGGTTCCTTCACTTGTAAAGAACACACCAATGTATGAATGAAATCTCTACATTCTCATATCTAGCTCTCTTCTCTCTTGTCTCATCTTCTCTATCTATTTTAGTAGTTCTTAATTTATGTCTTCTATGCTTAAGTCTCTAGTAAGTCTAACTTAAGTTCTAGTTGGCTTACAACTTAGTTTACAACACGTTATCAGCACGAAGTTGCTCTACAAGAAGAGGTCTTGAAGATCAAGAAGCTTTTCAAAGATATAAAGCTAAGAAGGTATAATTTTTATTAATTTAAATAAGTTCAATTTATTTCCATGTTGTCATGGTTAATTTCTTTTTTGTTACATGCATATTTAATTATGTAAATGTACTTTATTCATACATTATGCATTGTAACGTCACCGACGGCGAAAGTATGCTCTGTAGCTGCGTCTTGTACGATTTTCTACATCAGAAATCAAAAGTCAATGTATGACATAGTTTTTCTCTTAAAACTACAAACGATTAGTTATTGCTCTATTCTTGATTTTTATAATACAAATAATGTTATAAGTTTGAGTTGATAGTGGGTAAGCCTTGTCCCCGGTAAAGCTAAACATTGAAAGAGATACGGGTTATCCCGTTCGAGGAGGCATGACATTAAGTAGACTATGTCTCGCCACTCAACCTGGAGGTTGTCCCACCAACTCATACGAATAGTACATTTTGTTTATTAATGAATCAAGTTGTGAACATATATTTAATCATATGTTATGTTTTTACATAAAAATGAGAAAACTATTTTATATTAAATTTATTTTCAAAATATTATTCAACCATAGTTGCACTTGTTGTCTTATTATATTACCGACAAGAATTACTTGTCATGACAATTAGATACTATAATTTATGAATAAAACATCTATGCAAGATTATGTTGTGTTATACAAGATTTAAATCATTTGTCAATATCTCTTTAGAGATTTGAAAAGTGAATATTTCACTTTATATATATTTTCACCCTATGGAGTTATAAATATATAAATATAAAAAAGGTCTTGCTCAAAAGCTCAAAATGAGCGGTTGAGTCTCAAGCTACAAAATTTAATCAATCAAATATTAATTATAATTCCGCAATTTTAATTACATCTATGTTGAGGCTACGTGAAAATATGACTGATGAGACAATAAAAATAAGGTCACGTATGCAGCCTCGATTTATTGATGCAACAAATATCGAGTGCGTACGTCAATCCAATAAATATTAAGGATTGATTTCTTGTCTTATGGTAGCTGAGTAAAATAATGAGATATTATAAATATAATATCGCTCCCGTCCAATTAGTTCAGCTTGAAATTAAGAAGCATATGTTGCATATAATGATCATGATCGCAATAATAAACTTATGGTCGTGGAAAAGGTGAAAATATCAGGTAAATGTCATATTGACAATTCCACAAAAAATTGGAACAAAAGTGGTGCACCACTACAAATGGCAAATAATTATTGACAATGAGCGCTCATAATTGTGATATTTTTTGGTCATGTATGAAAGACTATTTTGCCTAAATATTGTCATATATATACCCGAATATTTTTGTGACCTTTACCATGCCTTCAAAATCAAAGGCAGAATATTATGAATTTTATCATTGAAAATGACTCGATAAAACAGGCACATCGAGATGTGTTTAAATCGTGACATAAATATGAGCGATGAGTTTACGTCTTGTGTATCGCGTGCTACATGCATGTACATTATAATATAAAAGTGAATATTTCTCGAATTCGAACTTAGTGGAGGCTAATGTTCAGGTAATATCTGGTACAACAATTTTATTGTTAATGTTTTGTTCAGAAGAAGTGTTGAGTCGTTAATTATGTAATATTATATATAGTTTATTTATATATTTTTATTGTCAAGTCTCCAAAATACTAGCCTAATTATGTTTATTTATTATTTTCAGGGTTAACGGAGTGCGCGGTTGAATTCGTGGCGGAAAATACTCAAAATGGAGTATTTACTTGCAGTGATCGGATGCCGGACAATTTGCCTCAAAATACACTTTGCGCGGTGGGTCGAATAGCAGACAGGGTGTTCCAGCCAATCAGAAGATGACACGTCGGCAAGCGGAGGTGCCAACGACCGGCGCTACCAATCGGGTGTCGCCACGCGTCGGATTCTTCATTACCGCTACCAATCGGGGACGCCACGCGTCGACACGTCGCGGGAGATCCATGTCACCGAGAGATCAAACTTCTCTTCGTTTCGAGACACCATCGATCGCCTCGAGATCCGTGCCGGCACAAACTCCCGGTTTTTCGGTCTACTATTGTGCGATTTCACGAGCCACGTGGACGCCACGTGGCGTGATTTCACTCGTCAAACGCGTTTCGGCGACGTGTTCCGGCCAATCACACGGAGCCACGTGGCGCGAGTCACCACACACAATCGAACGCGCGCGAATCTCCGCGTGAATCATGCGGCGACACCTCGCGCGATGACGAGGCGGTCCAATGACAGTGCGACACGTGGCGATGCGACAGATTTCCAGCCAATCAGCTATTGACACGTGGCAGAGAATGGAAACCAATTCACTTGGGGATTTTCTATTTTTAATTTCGTTCCTCTCTGTTTTTGGGGGCTCTCTCGGTTTTTTCTTCTCGGCTTCGGGCCGAACGCTTCTCCTCTCCCCCATTCTTTTCTATTTTATTTTTCTTTGTTCTTTGTGTTCTTCAACTATGCGAGGCTAAAACCTCTAGCCTAGGCAAGATTGCAAGGAGGTTCGACTGCGCATATCAATGGATTTGTGAGATTTATATATTTTAATTTCAGTCTTTTCATTATTATTTTATTTTCTTTGGTATTGTTTGAACAATCAAAGTTAAACACTTGTTTAAACTTTGATTTATTTGTCAGTGAGTCGTAAGCATTCGTAATTGTGCAATAAGACCACACTAGTGACACTCGACCATACCGATTGATTAGACACTTTTGGGACCGGTTGAATACCATAGGGATCTAGGCTAAATCAGACACACTAGTGATCCGGTTGTCTAGGTGTAGTGCCTTCATGAAGCTCAATGCGGTCAACGCATTAAACCCAATTCACTTGAATTGTGGTTATGTGTTTGATTAGGGAAGTAGTCACCGTCGTACCTTGGCTATCGAGATTAGGAAGTGCGAGGAACCGCGTGCGTCACCGGGTCTATAGCTACACTAAGATATTTTGATTTGCATATTTTACATAAATCGACGACCAAATCCAATCTTTTACCGAACCGAACTTGTATGTCTTGACTTAGGTATTTTTATTAATTATTTGATTTTCAATTTTATATCCTTTGCTTTCATTATTTTTTGATTATTTAATTAATTCAATTCTCTATCAAACCCCGATTTCTCTTTTTGTTATTTTTGACCTTAGAAAGAATACCAGTCCCTATGGGATCGACCCCTTTGCCACTATTCTACAAAATAGTTGGTTTAGGTAAATTTTAAATTTTATTGACGCGTTCGGCGCGCGTCAATTTTTGCGCCCGTTCTTGGGATTGGTTTTTTCTTTCTTTGGTTTTTAATTTTTAATTTTTAATTTTTATTTTTCTTTGGTTTTTTTTATTATTTTGTATCTAGTTCCTTGTTTCTAACATTTTTGCAGGTAATTCCATAATGGCCTCCTACACCCATAATTATGGTCGATTCGAAGACTCATACTATCATGCTGTGAATGGGGTAGGTATGTCACATAATGGACATCAATTTTCTAACTCGCAATCTTTTGTGCAACAGGTCAGGGTTTGTGGAAATCGTGGGGAGTATTTTCATCCCACGTATGCTTGTCCGTATTCGAAGTATACGAATCATCATGGTTCCACTTATGCATCACCACAACCCAACTTCCATATGTCTAAGCGAAGTCCAGAGATTCCTCAACATGAAAAGAGGCCTATACGAGACATGATGAATGACTTGATCTTCAGAGAACCAACTTTTCAACAAAGTCATCAACATGAACGGAGAACCATTGCAGAGACATTGAGAGAAATATGATCTCCGATTGGCTTTCTCAAAGCACCACTCACGACCCTTGCGGAAGATATGCGGTATATGAAATCAAATTTGCAAAATTCGAAACTCAAGTTACCGCTATACTTGAGCATTTGATGGATGAGGAAGAGTTGCCTCCGCAACCAATTTTTGACTCGATGAGACCTGTGAATGCTGATACATCTAAAAGTGTTGAGTTTGATGAGTTATCAATTGTGGACGAGCATTTGAGCGAACCAGAGGAAACACTATACGTTTCTTTACATGAGCCAGACATTTCTATTGCACAATATGACGATGATGAAGCTGAGAAAAAAATTGAAGTCATTTCAGAAAGGTCGGAGGAGCCCCAGAAAGAGAACGAGGAAGACCAACCTCTGGTGTTGGTGAAACCACCCACCCTCCCATGCATATTTGTTAAACCTTATACGGGGGTGGAAGTAAAGGAGCGTTCGTGGATTTTCTACACTGCCGACACCTTTGTGTTGGATGACCATGACTCGACAGATTCTTTTGTGTTAGAGGTCCCGAATGAGCTCCCAATTCTGAAGGAGGGCGTGCATGATGCATTGCCCAAATATGTTGATGCACCATTTGTTGTTGACATCTCTAAAGGAGAGGGCATCACGTGATGAATCACAATAAGTCTAGCCAAAGACTTAAAAGAAAGGCGCTCGTTTGGAGGCAGCCCAACTTTGTTTTATTTTTTTATTTTTATTTTCTTGCATTTATTTCAGTTTTAATTTAGTTTTATTTATTTTTATGTTTAATAAATCCCTAACTTGGTCTCTTGGATTTTTACAGGTGTGATGAATGTTTGATGAGCACTGATGGCACTAAAACACCCCCTGAGTTTTGATAGGTTTGACTATGGATTACGTTGTTTTTGGAGTAATTTGAGCATATTCTTTTTTAGGAATTAACATATTATTAGAGTTTTAGGTGTTTTGAGACTTGGTTGGGACATATCCAACTTAAGTCGCCACATTAGTGGCGGGTCTTTAAGTAGACCCAAAACACTAAACCTCATTCCATCATCTTGTTGACTTCACCCGTAGTTGAAAGACTCGGGCTCGCAAGATTTGATTGGAATCATTTGAATTAACTCCCATGCTTATTAGTTCTTGCTCTTATTATGACAATTTTATTTCATAGTTTCCTTAGTCACCTAGACATGCGAGACTTGAGCATAGTTTTTGGAGACTTTTGTTATGCGTGCACTTGTATCATCTTCTTATTTTATCCATATTCTTTTTCACCACTATTCTTTGTCTTTTTGTTGCATGGATTCCTTGACTTGTTTTGAACCTTGAGGACAAGGTTCAGAATAAGTTTGGGGGTACTTTAGGATTTGTGGATTGAGTAGGATGGATTGCTTTGCGAAAGACCGCAGGTGAGATCGTTTAAATTTTTTTCAATTATATGCGACTATATGTGGTTGTTGGACGGTATTGGTGGTGTTTGATATCTCTTATTCATTCATTTCTTCCATTTCTTTTCCCTCCATACTCATCTATCTCACTTTGTTTCATGCCTTTGGTTGTGGATGAGTACATTATGCTTGCCTTTTTGACTTGAAACTTAGGAAAAAGTAGGAGAAATACTCACTCGAGTCCGTAGCTCAACATTTTTATGATTTCATAATTAGGGACTTAGTATGATGGTTAAGCCTTGTGCTAGATACCAAAATGGGTAGACGGTTGAAATTGTGCAAGTGATGAGACTTTAACCCACATTGAGGAATTTGCTTAATTATAGTGAAAGTGAGAAGGGCTAACAGGAGTTTTCAAGAAGTCTACTCAGAATAATAAAAAATTTATCTATATGAATATGATTTAATCTGAGTATAATATTCACGGCTTTAACTTCTGAAATATATAAGACACATTAAAACGAATGTCGTCATAAATCAAATGACATTCGTAATGTGGAAAGATCTATTTGATTATCCATAATCATAAATAATGCGAAAATATCGTAAATTCGCACGGACATCCTTTATCGAACTGAATTTTTTTTATCAGCTGGAGATTATCTCAAGGCAAATTAGTAGGAGACTTATATTGATTTAACTCTCCATTAATTATATTATAAGATGCCTTGGATCCCTAATAGGAAATTTATTGCAAGGTTTGCTAATTGACACTTTGATGAAGCAATTTTCCTACCATTAGGGGGATATATAAGCTAATTCAAAAGGAATGACGTGAAATTGCTTGAAACACATCAAATTGCATTAAATTTGTTGTATTATGATCTATGTATAAATTAATATGAACTCGAAGTTCAAAGAATCATTCAGTAGCAACAAGTTACGAATTAATTACTTGATGCAAGTACTATAACAAAATAGTGGCAATCATATGCTTCAACATTAAATGGTTCATATAGAAAACGATGTCCATCTGCAACAAAATGCACAAGATGTCTCACCCATGTGAACACGAGGGGGAGAATCAAAATGAGTTATTAGTTAGTGTATTGCACTCTTTTTCCTTTGCTATGATTTTATCCCACTGTGTTTTCCTAGCAAGGTTTTTAATGAAGCAATCCTAACATTATTATACTCCATATAAAAAAAAATATTATGAGAGCAATGTACTCTTTTTCCTATACTAGATTTTTTTTCTACAAGGTTTTTCTAGTAAAGGTTTTAATGAGGCATATATATATATTCTTTCAAAGTGCATCAATGTGTTGCACTTTTTTCCTTAGCTATGGTTTTATCCCACTGGGTTTTCCTAGCAAAGTTTTTAATGAGACAATCAACAATATTATACTACAAATCAAGATTGACGAGAACATTGTACTCTTTTTTCCTATACTAGATTTTTTCCCACAGAGTTTTCTAGTACAGGTTTTAACGAGGCATATTCTCTCAGCAAGTGTCATCCAAGGGGGAGTGTTGTAAACTGGATGACCCTTGAACCAAGCTTATGAATGATCACATTGTCAAGCATGACTCTCACATTGAATTGTAACATCAAGTATGACTTCTACATTGAATGTAACTTGTACACTCTACATAACTTGTATTCAACTCTAATATATAATCATTTGTCTATGTATTGTCATGTAACTTGTAATCTTGTATGACATGAGACTTTGGTGTAACTTGCACACTTTGTGCAAGTACTTATTCTCATCATGACTAAGGGCCTATATAAGGGGGTTCCTTCACTTGTAAAGAACACACCAATGTATGAATGAAATCTCTACATTCTCATCTCTATAACTCTCTTCTCTCTTGTCTCATCTTCTCTACCTATTTTAGTAGTTCTTAATTTATGTCTTCTATGCTTAAGTCTCTAGTAAGTCCAACTTAAGTTCTAGTTGGCTTACAACTTAGTTTACAACATATATATATATATATATATTCATACAATGTGAAAACAAATAACGTAATCAAACAAAATACAATTATTTTTCAATAATTAAACTTTTTAGCTTATTACACGGGAGATTATTAGGCCAATCGGCCAAAATCTATCGCCTATTAGATTGCGCTATAATTGTTTCGAAAAAATAGAGGTACAATGGGTAAAAAAATTACAAATGGCAGAGAAAAAGTCAAACGCTTCTCCTACTAATGTTTCAACTTTTAGCGTATAATCTTAGCTTATTTAAAAAATAATATGCCAACCAAACACAACTTAAATTGTAAGTAGCTTATAATATAGATTGGCTTTGTTTGGTAACATTAGCTGATAATCTAGTTGATAGCTGATAATCTAGCTGACAGCTAAAAAGCTATTAACTGATTGTTGAAAAGTGCTAATCTAGCTGATCATTTAAAACTGTTTGGAAGAAATAACTGATCGAGTAACGGAGAAATAAAAATGACGTAAAAAGACACGCTATATATTATAAAATGTTATATATGTATTATTAAATGTAGTACTTATAAACATAATTATTTATTTAATAAGTATTTAATATTATATATAAAAAAATATTATTTATTTATTTAATAATGTTTAATTAATCTTTTTTAAAAAAATATTAAATAATAATATATTTATAATTTAGTATTTTTGAATTTTTTATGTTTAGTATTTTTGACTTAATTAATGTATTTGAGAGCTGAAAGGGAAAGTAAACTAGATTTGAAGTTTTTTTAATTAAAAGCTATTTGCAATAGCGTCCAAGATTTGAGTGTTTCATCTAGCTTATTTTTAAAATAAGTGCTAAGCAAATACATCTTATTTATTGAAGCAGCTTATAATTTGTGCGTGCCAAATATAACATTATAAGCTAGTTTGTTCATACTAAACATAACCTCTGTGAGAAGTACTCACAACGCAACACGTGGCCTGTGAGAAGTTCTCACAAATTGATACGTTGCACGATTATGTCAGTGTTTCAATTTTTCTCAACTAGCCCGCGCTTCACGCGTGGACAAGATAGTGTCAATATATTATAAAAATAAATATATTGAAGAATAAATATAAAAAATGATAATGTAATATCATATGAAATCGAAGCTAATAACAATATAGAAAAATGGAGAATATAGAATTGAAAAAAAAAATTACATACATCTCGAGTGGACATTTGAAAAACGTCAATATCATTTTGAAAATCACCAAATTGTTTCAATCACCTTGAAAAACACAAAAACAATTATAAGTAGCATATAAAACTCACATAATTGAAACAAAAGCACGTAAAAAAAACTCAAAAAAGCACGTAAGAAAATAACTAACACATCGAGGAAATTCTTTTATAAACTTGACTCAATATCTAAAATTGTTCATCTAAAAAACTGTCTATTTTTCCTAATTTATTAGTCCATAATTGATTCATTATTAAATTGATTGAGAGAAGGTTTTTGTTAATATTGCATCGCAAAATATACTTGAAGTAAGTGTGTCCTCCCATCTTGAGTTTTTTTTTTTCCTTTTATTCACTTGCAAAATAAATTTTAGATAAAAACTATAGAAAATATATATTAAAAGATTACATCATTAGTATCACCTGAAGTGCTAATATTTTGGAAGATCTCATTAAACCTACCATTACACTATACTCTTATCTATTACACTCATCTCTCACTATCATTAAACCTTTCACTAAACATTTCGTGGGACCCAAATTCACATCACTCCATTCTTTTTAAAAAAACAACACATCATACAAAATCACATTACATATTTATAATTAACTTATTAATAAAATAACAATTATGTTCTTATATTTAAATATTGATTTTTGAAATTAAAAAAAAAATGACTTAATTAATTTATAAGATAAAAATAATAAATAAATATCATAGATTAAAAATCTTACTACAACAACACGATAATTACTTTATTTAAATATATTAGATGCTTTTTAATATATTAAAATAGCAATTAATTAATTAATATTGTGTGAACAAAAGACATTAACAATATGATAAAATTACGAAATTTGCATTACTACATACGAATAATAATTGAATGAAAGATAATATTAATTGTCATCATCAACATTTTCAACGCGGTTCCATATATGCTCGACCAAGTCTGCTCGAAGATGTTGATGCACTTCTTGATTACGTAATTCTGCATTTATTTGAATATATTGGTTAAAATCTTGAGTGGGCCTTTAAGTTATGACAACCGGAGGATCTCCTTCATCGTCATCGAAATTTTCAATTGTGTGGCGCGCTTAAATGTCTTCAACAATCATGTTATGTAATATTATGCATGCACACATTATATCTTTCAAATGTTCTAGCTCTGTACCATCATCAATGGACCGCGATACACGCTTTTTCGCACAATCGCTTCGCTTTCTTCGTCTTCACTAATGGTTATGTGGAATATGGAGGAATTTGGAAGTCGGATAATGAACTCGTCTCATTTTCACTATCTTGATCATTTTGAGGAGTATTATCCATATTCTACGACAAATTTTGGACATTTGTCGGAAAAAGGGAAATGAAAAATTAGGAGCGCTTGAAAAAGTAGGGGTATTGGAGATATTAGGGATGTTTGGAAAATTAAGCATGTTTGGCGAAATAAAATGATATGGAAGATTAGGAGCATTTGGAGAACATCGAAAATTTTGGGAAATTGAATATATTGAGAGTTTTGAAAATTTGGTGGGAAAAACGGGTTTGAAGAATTTTGAGAATTTTGAGAAGATAGAGGATTATTGTGATCCATATCGCAAGAATAAAATTTATGGAGACAAAAGAAAGTAGTAGTATGATAGAGAGAATTGAGAAGTTGAAGTGTGTTGAGTGAGTTGTGTAAAGAATGTAAATATGAGTGTGTATTTATATAAGTTTGAAACTTTTTTTTCGTTAAAAAAGTAAAAAATTATAACGGTTTCAAAAAACGGTAATAAAATCATCCCATCAATCTCAACGGTAACAAAAAAATGGTACCAAAAACATCATCTCATTTGGACCAATTACAATTACTCTTATAAACGATGTTGTCTTAAAATTCATCATATTAAAACATATTATATATTTGCATTTAATATTGACGTGACAATGTAAACAGTTAAAACAAATATATATATATATATATATATATATATATATATATATTGTTGAAGAAAACAAAGTTGTTGATGGAATAATAATTGGTGTTGGTGTTAGAAATCAAAATAAAAATAAAAAATGATGCTGACTTAATTGAAACTCGTGATCGACTTAAACACAATTAATATTAATAATTTGTATAAATACAAAACTTTTATATTATGGTGTGTATTGTAAAAGAAGATGATGATGTAGATTTGTATGGAAACATTTTATGCTAAAAAAATACATAAAGAAATCACAAAATTGCATGATAGATAATCGAAAAACAACCAAAAACTGAAAATAGAAAGTTGACATGTGGCGCGCCACGTGTTGCTCTATTAATTAGAGCAAACTTAGTGTAAACTCGACTCAATGATATTTCAAGTGGTGGACCACCTTCTTTATCAAAAAAAGAAAAATTAACATACTAAAGGCTAACCAACCCTTAGTTGAACCTGTCTTCTGATGATCACTTTTGTTTTCTAATTAATGGAGCAACGCCAAAACAAGAAAGTCTGAGCTCTTGAATACAACTCTTGACTTCAAACGGGGTAACTAATTACCTGATACTAATACATGAAACAAAATATCGAACATACTCTAAAACTATGTATATTGAACTGATAACCTTAAGAATTGTAAAATTATAGTAATTGTTAAATAGTTCTATTAGGACATATTCTAATTGTCTATTAACTTTTTGAAATCAGCTAATTAGATTCTAACTAATAGATCGTATAAGCTCGTCTAACAATGTAATAATTAAAGAGCACGGCTAAAGACACCCCAAATGCTGGGGTGCATCACGTAAAATGCATGTAAATTGGAGTGCCTCATATATAAAAGATCGAGGTGCCTATAGTGCCACTCTAATTAAATAGTTCATTTTTTTCTACTTCAATAAGAATGGAACCCACATTTGACCAAAAATAAAAATAAAAATCGAACCCACACCCTTCCCAAACCTTTTCTTTTGGCAAGTGATCTTTGTCCATCTCATAATTAAGCACCCAAAAAAAGTGATGTAATAATATGCTATGTGTCAATACATGGCTAAAGAAAAAAACTAATATAAACTATGATTTTTTTTGGTAGGATAATATACATTATGTCTAGTAATGATATCATATTGTAATTGTGTTTTTTAGGATATATATTGGCTTCAAAAAAAGTAAAGGATATATTAATCGGCATGATAATCACAAATTACTATAAACAAATATGTTAAAAAAAAGAAACGAAAAAAAACTTCACGAAAAAAATGAAAAAAATTAGCATATTGCCCGAAAATAATGAAAAAATAGGTGTACCAAATCGCAAAAAAAAATAGAGAGTTTAATTTCTCGGGAAAATATGCGAGTTATTTTTTAAATAGACGACTTAATTAACTAAAAAATAATCCGAAAATAGCCAAAAAATGTATAAAAATAGCAACTATATATGCCATGTGTCATTACAATAGAGCTTAAAATAATAGCAACTATGTCACGTGCCATCACCATAGAAATCTTCACATAAGATCTTCCTTTATATATATAGAAAATATGCGAGTTATTTTTTAAATAGATGACTTAATTAATTAAAAATAATCCGAAAATAGCCAAAATAAAAATAGCAACTATATATGCAATGTGTCATTACAATAGAGTTTAAAATAATAGCAACTATGCCATGTGTCATTACCATAGAAATCATCACAGAAGATCTTCCTTCATATATATAATAATATTAACTAGTCGTAGACCCGTTCTTCGCGCACGGGCAAATTCTTGTATAACCTCGATAAATAAAAATAAAAACTTATTGTATTAATATATAAGATAAAAATTAATTTGATGAAAAGAAAAAAAATAAAAATAAAAACTTATTGTGTAACCAAGATGGTCTCCAAAGCATTTATGGTTAGATGGATGAGATCGCTTGCCTAAAGGTAATATTTAGGGAGATCGTGAGTTCGACTCCCACGTAAGTCAAACAAAAAAAACTTCGATTGTCTCGAATCAGCATCATCCAGTTTTTTTGGTATAAAAAAATTATTTGAAAAAATTTAATTTCCTTTCAAAAATCACCAAATTGCTTTAATGATGACCACAACAAAATAGAATAGCACCTATTACATCTAAGAAAAGTACAAACTGCACTTAAATATAACTAACTTACTCGAGTATCTATATACAACAACAACAACAACAACATAGCCCCAATCTCAAATTAATTGGGGTTACTCGAGTATCTATATCTTAGATAAAAATAAATTTGATGAGATTTTCAAAGAAATAATCGCTATCCAAACTATTGTGAGGATGCAAACGAATAGGGTACTATGAAATTTTATCTATCCATATCCATTTTACGATACTAATACTACGTACTTGTCCCAAATCAAATTATAATATGCATGAACATTAACTCTATTAGAATTATCAAACTCTTTTAAAATGTAAGTGGGTAGTGTACCCATGGAACATTCTTTACCCCTACCAATCCCGAACCCCGATTATAATATGCATATAAACATCCTCGTACACCCAACCCCAATCTCTCTCTAAAAAAAAAGGTAAGATATGAAGTTTGAGTTCGTATTGTATTGATACTAATATAAATAGATTAGGCTTAAAAAAGACATATATTACGCTATACATATAGAGAAAGATTTAAGTGGGTTATCCTAACTATGGGAGAAACAAAAAAGAAAAAAAGGAAAAAATAGGTAAAGTAAAGAGGTTTAGTTTATGTTGTGTTACAATTAAAAGTTTTAATGAAATCCGCGAATCTGCAGATCCAATTCGATCTAAACCCCTATAAAAATACTAGAAAAAAATATGAAAAACAAAAAAATAAATAAATATCCTAAAATACGCACACAATAAAATCTAAATCTCTATAAAAATCGGAAACTCAAAAAAACTAAAATAAATTATTAAAAATATCTATAAATATCTAAAATATAAAAATATAAAAAAATTATAATAGTTATTAAAAATCTAAATCTTACATGTAACAATTCTATTAATTATTTTCAGAAGATCTTTCTTTATATATATAAGATAGATATTAACTTTTAATATATTGATGTGAATATCACAGTTGTTCACAAATTACAATTTGATGTGACAATGCATTGTTGGCATTGGGTGACAATATTGGAAACTTTGTCATGGGTATGGAAGTGCTATGTGTGACAATGAATTGCAATTTTATTGATGTATTTTACAACATCCTATTAATCCTATACGTGTCACAATTTTGTTGTCCATATGAAACGTGTGAGTAAAGTTTAATTGCTACGTGTGGCAATGAATTACAATTTTATTGAATAACAATATATATCCTATTAATCTTACGTGTCACAATTTTATTAATCCTACGTGTCACAATTCTATTAATCCTTTTATTGAATAACAACATATATCCTATTAATCATATGTGTCACAATTTTATTAATCTTATTAATCATACGTGTCACAATTCTATTAATCATTTTCTGAAGATTTTCCTTTATATAATAGATAATAATAGAAAATATGGGAGTTATTTTTTAATTAGACGACTAAATTAATCAAAAAATAATTCGAAAATATGCAAATATATATATATATATATATATAAATAGCAACTATATATGCCACGTGTCATTACAATAGAGCTTAAAATAATAGCAACTATGCCACGTGTCATCACCATAGAAATCCTCAACGAAGATCAACATATATCCTATTAATCCTACGTGTCACAATTTTATTAATCATACGTGTCACAATTCTATTAATCTTTTTAAGAAGATCTTCCTTTATATATATAGATAATAATAGAAAATATGGGAGTTATTTTTTAAATAGACGACTTAATTAATTAAAAAATAATCCGAAAATAACCAAAAATATGTATAAAAATAGCAACTATATATGTTATGTGTCATTACAATAGAGCTTAAAATAATAGTAACCATGCCACGTGTCATCACCATATAAATCCTCACAGAAGATCTTCCTTTATATATATAGATTATATTGTGGACCCGGGTTATTTTTTCTACATCAACGATATTAATTAATTATCTATTAGATTAGGTTTCTATTAGAAGCATTATGTTAGGATGCATATTGATATATCCTAATCGGTTTCCTTTTATTTATTTTTTTTGGGTAAACGGTTTCCACATTTTTTTTTTTTTTTTTTGACAAAAGGTTTCCACATATTGATATATCTTAATCAGAGATAGATAAGGATTTTTTCTTACTATTAATACGCGCCTATTTATACAATTGTGTTTCGGGTTCACCTCTTTTTTGATAGGTTTTGTTTTCCTTTTTCCTTTTTTCGATTTTTTTTTAATCTTGTGAAATATAAGATATACACAATTGTAACAATACCGATTATTAGAGAAAGGTTAGCTTTTTTGTTTAATGAATCCATTATATATACAAGAAAAAACACAATTAAAATAATATATATATAGATATATTTAGGGTACTACTACCATGAGAATCACATTTACAACCAATGAATTCCAATCCAACACATTAATCTATGAGTCATAAATGCACAAAACATTTAATGCGCAACACATTTTGAGGGGGTTTCGTGGCATGATATGTATTTAGGCTCCATTATATAATTTCCCATATATATACTAGTTTCATAACGTAAATAAAAGTAATTATATCACACATGAAAATGTAACTATATCACACATGAAAATGTATTATTACATTCTAATGGTTAAATGATTAAGTGAATAGATGTAAATTAAAAGAACAGTTCATAACAATCTTTTGTGAGTAACTCACAAGTCATGAAGAGAAAGTGTAAATAAATTATACCTATTTAAGTTTTTATAATAATTAAATTTTATAATATTTATGTATTTAAGATTTATGAAAGTTAAAGTACGTACATAAATTTATAAAGTGTTGATAATACAAAAAATTAAGAAGAAAATTAGAACATGAAATTAGTTCAAGAGATCTATACAACCACAATCATCATAGAAATATACGTAACGTAATGAGACATATTAATGATGTATTCTTCATCAAGATTTTATGAGGAGAGCTGGAAGGATGTAGGAAAAAAGAAAAGTTTTTCTTGACACTCGCTCACGAATTTCACACAAACATAACAAATAAGTTGCACACCTCTCCAACTAAGTTTGCAATTTAAAATTGCTCTAGGACCCCACTGATATCTTTTGGCACAATAAGACAAGAAAAAAAAGAACTAGATTTGATGAAGCAGGATGCTAAATAACTAAATAGAAGGAACTAAGGAGATGACGAAGTTTACATTGTTGGTATAGAAGTCAGAAGCTAGCTAGTAGGAGTTCATGAGTCGGATGAATGGAACGAAAAGGGTAATATAGACCTTTCCACATGGTCCATATTGGCTCTTTTATATGGAGATGTCATGTGGCATTTTGTTGTCATAATTCTAATTAGTTAGTTGATTTTTTTTTGAGTTTATTTTGTTATATATTTAGATTCATATTGTGTTGAAGGATTTTTTTTTTAAATCTACAGACTTAATTGTAGTGTGTTTAATTCGAATGTAATTTTAATAAAGAATCCCGTCGTTCGATTAACTTAAGATTTTTTATTGCTTTTTACACATTTTTTTTAATAACTAGGGTGAGGGTGAGATAAATGTGTTGATATGAATATTATAATTGTGTTTAAATAGGTACGAGTATTAGTATTATCAAACGAGTACGTGTAGGGAGTATTTTGTAGATACCCTACCTGTTTATATCCTTAAGATAACTTGGTGATTCTGTTAGGGTTAGGGATATTTATTAGGTGTTCATATGCACATGCATTTATAATCGGGTTTTCCATAATTATTGGTATTAGTATCATAAATTGGGTAGTCTTGCCCAAGCGTGAAGCATTGGACGCCGACTAGTTTGGGATTAAGGTTGTTGTTGTTTGTGGTTGTTGATTAATTGGCTCAATTAACACTGGTGTATGAGTTGGAGTTCCATTGTAATGAATTCAACTTGGACTCAAACTAAATAGATGTGCAGCTATGCGGGTGTTATATCTATTGGGACTCAAATAGTATTAGTGGAAGTTCAATTTTGTATTAGAGTTGAAATTGGACTTATCTAATGTAATCTAAGCTAATTGGTGTTCGTTGTGAACATTAATTGTAAGGGGTCCCAAATGCACCTATACTTTATATATATGTTTTTGTGCGTGACCGAGAGCGTAGTGTTGCGCGTATGGGCAATGGTCTAGTTGTGGGTATATTGACGCACATAGCGTTTGAGGTGTTTGAGAGCCGAATATGTTAGTGTCATTATCGTAATTTGTTGTCATTAGTTATCTTATATTGCAATTCAATTTGGTAAATGACTAACCAAAATTTTGTTTCACGTTGCTACAAAATATATTCGTTGCCAAAGCATATCAACAGTTCCCACATACTCTACCTTTAAGTTTAGCAACGAAACAATTACATTGCAGCTATGGATGATATTTAGCTACAAAATTTGGTTGTTGCCATAAAAGTCATTGACCTTTTAAGATGTGGTAACGAATATTTTAGTTCGTAGCAAAAATGTAATATTTAGCCACAAAAAAGTCATTTGCAGCTAAATATTTGAAGCTAAAAACGCATCTTCTTGGAACATGCGGCTCATGATGAAACCAACAGTGAATCGGTTTGTTATTGATATCCGAATCAGTTTGTTATGGATAAAAATATGCAGTTGCAACAAGGAGTCGATTCACAGTTGCAACATAATCTCATAATCGATTTGTTGCATATTTGATCTCATCCACTCTAACAAAAGATATGCAGTTAAGTGGAGCAGAAGTTCTGAGATATCACTATCACGGATCAATGTGTTGAGGCGTGGTTGTTTTGAAGGTAAAAACACATCACATCTTATTTGTTGTGGTTTAGATTGTGTGTCTTATATCGTTTATATATATTTCAAAGTCAATAGAGTATTCCGTACCTCATCTTCTTTGTATTGTGGATAATTTTTCTGTTCACTTCTTATCTTGAGTTGTAAGCACCAAGGGGACTTGTGTATTCCAATGAGAGGGAGCCTCACCGTGCAAGTATTAGGAGACTTGTGTAGAATACATAGGAGGAGTAAAAGATATTCTAGGAGGAGCTTAGTGAGGGAGTCATGTGAAGAGTCATGTATTCATTATTATATGGAATTTGACACTAACTAGACTAACTAATTCATACTTGGGCACTATTGCACTGTTAGGCTTGAAATGGGAGTGGCCCTCAAAACTTAAGACCTCATTCAAATGGAGTAGAGTCCCTTATCACTCGAATCAACTGATTGTGGATTTATTTAGGCAGCGCTATATGCACCCCATGCACAGTTTATGTAGGGCATGTTGATGAAATTAAATGGTGTTTTTTCCAAAAATACTTTAGAGGGAAATGACATTTTTGCCCCTACAAAAGATTGAATTCCTCTCTTGTATCTTGCAATTGTACACCCAGCCTCGTCAAACATTGAGTTCGCCACCCTCCCTCGTCGGTCGGCCCACAGTCCCTCGACGGTGTTCAACCGTGTACCCCAAGTTTCATGTGATTTGTTTTTGTTTTCCTTGATTTCATGTAGTTCCACTGGACTCTACTAAAACTTGTCTGCTCTCTCTCTCTCTCTCTCTCGATATCGAGATACACCGTTAATTTTCTGTTTTTGCATGCATGCGTTGAAAGCATTTTTTGGTTGTGGACTCACAAGTATTCTCTAATGCTTTAAAAAGATAATAATAAAATTTAAATTGAGGTTATGGAAGTGATGCATGTTGGGTTTGAAGAATGGATGTATACGTTCACGTGGCGAGCACGTGGCGATCATTGGATCTAACCCGCAAAAGAATATTAAGCAGCGATGGAAAACTTAAGGAACATATAGATTTTAAATAGACAAGTTTAATTTTTGTTTTATTTAATTAGGTACATTAAATAGTCCATTATTAGAAAATATTTGTTAACGTTTTAAATGTTGTTGTTTTGAGAAATTTCATTAATTATTCATGGCTCCAAGACCAGACATAGAATCAAGTATATTAATTTACTAATCCTATTCGAAATTGAAACAGTTTGAAAATCAGAGACTGCTCTCTACAACGTTGAAACACATGATAATACACAAAACTGTTAGAACCACCAAACGAATAACAAAACCTAAGACTTCCCAACAAGAAGAAGACAAATCAAAGACTTCCAACTAGGGAAGAAAACTAACTATAAAATAAAACTAAAGACAAGATCAATCCAGCGCCGCACAAATCCACACAACACCGTTGATGAAGATGCATGCACCACAATAAGGATGAACCAATCTCTACAAATCTTATTAGATTTGTTAGTTATTGTATGAACAAAAAGGGATTTGATTGGAACCATCACTAATCAAAGAGGAGGACTGGCGGTGGTTCAAGAAAAAAATCACAAAAGTAAATCAAAAAGAAGAATTTTAAGGTTTTGGAGAAAAAAAGAGAGGCCACTGTCGGTTGCTATACATTTAATTAGATTGTTTTGTTAGATTAGAACGTCTTAGTAAGATTAGAAAGTAGCTAAAATACAAATTAACTTCTATTAGTGAGTCCGATTAGAAAGGTATTTAATAACTAGGTGTTATTGGATTGAGTTTATATGCATTTATTTATTTATGTAACGTTTAGATTAGGAAGTTTAGATATACTAGAATTATTTATATCTATTAATTAAGAAATTTTATGGGTATACCGTACAGTAAGTAGTAGAGTTTAGGTATTTTTTATATTTTTATTTTTAAAGCCTATATAAAGGCTATGGTACGTAAGGTAAAGGAGGGATTTTGATGATTAATAAACAACATTGTTTCTTTTTAGAGAATTTTGGTTTTTAATTCTTAGTGCCTTGAATTGGTTATTCGTGGATTTCGATTAATCGATTTAGAAGACTTCATCTGCATCTGTTTGGTATCAAATCATTAATTCGGTTCAGGTGATCATACAATTGAAGGTGGAGTTTGCTTTTGGTGAACAATCAGAAGAGAAATATTTTGACAAGGACGAATTTATATTCGAGAAAGAAGAAGATGAAGTTCTTTTTTTTTTTACGGTGACGGTGAAATAGATCCAATTTTCTTCGAGGAGGACTCCAACAACTTGGACGAGGGGCCAATGCTCGACGATGATGGGTGCGACTTTGTGGGGGACAAGGTAATCTTTGGAGATAACGGCTTTATCATTGAAGTAGTTTCCCACAAAAATTCTTAGGTACTTGAAGTGGTAGTTGGTTATACGGTCGTCAATAATTCTTTCGTGAAGAACTTTTCCAACTATAAGAACTTTATTGCTAGCTTTTCAGATGATGATGTCAAGCTTATTTCTGAAAATAAAACGATTCTAGATGGGAAAACACGAGAAGGTATGAAAATTCGATGATAAATTTTTTCGAATCTGGAAAGAATGATGTATGTAGGGTTTAAAGCATGGATGTGTACGTTCACGTGGCGAGCATTGGGTCTAACTCGCAAAGGAATATTAGACATCGATGGAAAACTTAAGGAACATAGGTTTTACTTAGGCAAGTTTAATTTTTGTTTTATTTAATTACGTACATTAATAGAGTCCATAATTAGAAAATATTTGTTAAACTTTTAAATGTTGCTGTTTTGTTAGATTAGTCTTAGTAAGATTAGAAAGTAGCTAAAATATAAACTTCTATTAGTGAGTCCAATTAGAAAGGTATTTAATAACTAGGCCGGTGTCTTTACATTGAGTTTTATGTGCATTTATTTATTTATGTAACGTTTTAAGTTAGATATACTAGAATTATTTATATCTATCAATTAGGAAATTTTATTGGTATGGTAAGTAGTAGAGTTTAGGTATTTTTATT
This sequence comes from Stephania cephalantha, assembly GCA_039657325.1. Lineage (NCBI taxonomy): Eukaryota > Viridiplantae > Streptophyta > Magnoliopsida > Ranunculales > Menispermaceae > Stephania > Stephania cephalantha. The sequence continues at coordinate 43,196,992 of CM077576.1, forward strand.
TTCTTATTTTTAAAGCCTATATAAAGGCTATGATACCTAATGTAAAGGAGGGATTTTGATGATTAATAAAGAACATTATTTCTTTTTAAAGAATCGTGGTTTTTAATTCTCAGATATCTAAATTGATTTTTCATGAATTTCGATTAATCGATTTGGAAGACTTCCGAGGTATCAGGAAGTGCCCTACCTTTTAATTAATTTCACAACTAGAGTTTGACATGTAAATTAATTAGCTTTTCAGTACTAAATCCTTCTTGGATGGATTACTTTTTTTTTTAATATTTTTAGAAATGTGTTGTGAGCTTCTTATCACTTTATTGCTTAGGCCTAATCAATCTTTGAATGTCAAACTTCGGATTTTTTTTTGGAGGAAAAAATGGATTTTTAATGTCTTTATTATTCCCTTCAAATTCATAGTTCGGAACGAAGTTTGTTTCTTATCAAACAAAAGAAAAATTGTTTCTTTGTTCCTTTTCGAGTTGCATTCTCTTTTACTTATTGTTTGCCAACTCTATAGCTTTGTGAATGTTGGGATGTGTGGGTCAAAATATAATTCCACATCGATTAATGTAACTTGATAATGAAGTACTTAAGTGGTTAGCTCTCCCCAAATAGTAACGAGACATTTTGGAGTAAAACTCCACACTTGTGACTTAAAGGTGGTTAAGTTGGGGATAATTCTAGTACTAGTGAGATTCACGGATCCGCGGATAAAGGTGCGGGTGGGCTCAAAAAGTGGTATCAAAGTCAGGTTCAATTTTTTGGGTTTGAAGGTTAGTTGTTCAAGATGAGGAAGAAGAAAAAGAAAAATGAGAGGTTGTGTATGCGTTGAATAAAATTGCCACTAGTGTGAATTTTTTTGTTTGTGTGAGTGAGTTGTGTCTTCGTCGTTGAAGTTCAAGAACTGCAACGATTTGGTGAGGTTCTTGGAGCGTGTGCATATGTCTGAATTGGGATCGAGATTGGAATGATTGGAGTTGTTGTAGAGAATCACTACAACAAAATACCTATTTTGCAACTAATATTTTGGTTACTACAACTACATTTATGGTTGTAGAAACGTTTTACTAACCAAATAAATCGGTCACTCGTTAGTCACAAATACATATGACACAGATACTATTTTGTGACCAAATAATGTAAGTCGTTGCAAATAATACTAATAGCGACCAATAACTTGTGAATAATATATAGTTACTAATATAATTAAAAATATTTAAATCATCTAATTTTTACATTTTTCAACAATATTAAAATAGTCGTGAATTCTATTTTTTGTTGCTAATATGTTGTAGTTTTAGTGACCAATAACATTTTGACATTAATGTTTTTTTATCTAAATTGGTTGCAAATGTAAATATTATTAGTGACTATATTTGCTTAGTTATTAATACTTTATAACAAATGTCGTAATCCCTACTTTTGAGTAATCGTGACAAAAATTCATTAGTTGCAAAAAATAATTACAATCACAACAAAAAGTATTTGGTTGTAAAAGATATTAATAGTAACAAGTAATATTTTGTTATTAATTTGTTAATGGAAAGAATTTATTTTGTTGCAAAAGTTTATATCAGTAACCAAACAATTTTTGTTGGAAGAACTTTTACCGTCTAAATATAATTGGTTACTGAAATTGATATATTTAGTTGTAAAAGTTTATAATAACGACAAACAAAAATTGTCATCATTTAAATAAAATTTACGATGTTCACGTGCAATTTAAAAAGAATAAACTAAATACTTGAATGACATTGTAGTATATAAGAAAATCATAAAGCAAAGTCATTTAACAAACAAACAAACTAACTAACTAAGAGAAACTATGAATCATCCATGTCTCTAATTACTGCAATTCTGAAAGGCAATCAACACGTCTTGGCATTCGGCGATCTCGATTGAAGATGTCACTCATAGAAACTGAAACCCTGCTTTTGACAACTCTTTTTGTTTGTGCAATGAGGTCCCAACCTATTCCTGTTTCTCCATTAACTATGTTCCTAGCTGCATCTACATATATGCCAAAGTCAAGCTTCCACTGAGGAAATGACGAGCTTGGAGCTTGATCTATACCAGCTTGTAAAATTCTGTGTCAAATCTGAAATTAATAACAAAAAAAAGACATTAATGTTAAAGATATAATGTTGAGAGACGACTATAATTAATAAACTAGCATACACTGAAGTGAACCAATTGCCAAATTTGTATTGTTTAACAAAAGATATAATGTGGTATCAAACAATAGAACGCCATATTTAACAAAAGAACAAACATATAAACATGCACCCACAATAAATCTTATCTAATTTGAGAAACTTTAAATATATATCATTAATTAAATTAATAGTCTTACCATGAAGATGTGTTGTATTTCTCCATAGCTGATTGAAACATTGCCTCCATTTCATCTTGTCTTCTCTTTAAAACTTCCATAGCTGCTTGAGTATTATGTAATTCTGATTGTGTAGTGTGCAGCTCCGACCTTGTCTCGATCAAATCTATTTTTGAGTCTCGACATGTTGAGCCAACTCACTAGCTCTTTTTTTCTGCGTTAGTAGCTTTTTCCCTTGCTTCTGAAGTTCTTCAACTCTTATTCGTTTTGCTATTGAGGATGACGAGCCAATTTATCCGTACCCACGCCCGCGAGCATAGCCTGACTTTTTGTCCATCACTTCTTTATATATTTCATCTTCAAATATCATTGGTGATGGCTGAGATTGAATTTCTATCATTTCCTCCTACAACATAATGAAATGTACAACTTTAATCAAAATAACACGTGCATTAACATCAACAAGAATTCTAAAGTTCTTTTGTACGTAGCATGGAGGTTGTGGTATTGCTTTCTTATTATAAAAAGTTGCATACTTCTGCCTAATTCATGTTCCTCGTACATATTTTGATTAGAACTTCGTGGAACTTTAAGAAAAAAGAATATCAAAGGAATTAATATTTTGTTTTTCTAAGCTCAGGAAAGGCAATAGATTTTTGCCATAATGAACCAAGAAAATAAAAAAAATAAAGATGTCCATGAACAATGAAATAATTGCTTGCTTTTTGCATGAATGGAGTATCATACAAGTAAGAAAGTAAGACTGTTGTATACTTACTGATCTATATTTTTGTTTAAAGGTGTGAAACAAGAATTATTGTGGTTCAATATAGCAATCTTTATTGATTATTTACATAGTTTGGCAGTGGTCGCTTATGATGGTTCATTGCATGATAGCTGGTTCATCAATTTATAGGCAAAGATCATATTTTCAAGTGTAGCATTATACTAATAAAAGGATACGCATTCATTAAAAGAGTAAAAAAAAATTAGGCCAGTGAAAAAAGAAGTTCAATATTTGATGTATCAACATATATTAAGTTACAACTATATGCACTAAATCTTATAAATAAATTAAATAATGAGAGGTCAATTGATAAAAAAAATAAAACAAAAAAAAAAACTTACATAAAGTTGTTGTGCCATTGGTGTTTTCCAACCTTTCTCCGTGTAGTGGGTCTTCTTCCAAAACTCAATAGGTCCAACTGATTCACCATCATCCTCCTGAAGCATTTTTGACAACAACGAATAAATAGTATTTCAACAAATATTCAAAACTATGTTAAAAAATATATTATAGAAATATCAATTCATGTTGATAACGGGCAAAAGACTTTGATTCCGAGCAATGATTAATTTCAGCTTTTCCACGGTTGTTAGTGTTTGCTTCACTTGATTTCTATACAAAACACATTCTATAAGAAGACAATATAAAAAATTCCTTTGATACTAAAAAAACTCATAAAAGGATACCTTGAATTTTGCTGATGCAAACTCTTGACAACAAAATTCCCAATCTTCAGCACTCACGTCATTGAATGGCTTTTCACAAGCCTCATCATGACTATTAAACGTCTGATAGTATTTATGGAGCTCATGTTTGTAACCCTTGAATCGACGACTCAACATTTTATTCACTGCAAACAAAATTCAAGAGCAATTCAAGTCTATTTCAAATTTATCCTGACATTAAAAATATAATATAAGGTGTAGATAAGACATATATTAAGACTAAGTTCAACAAAAATAATTACTTACACGAATGAGGTTGTAAATTTTTTCTTTATCTTTCTGTTCCACTTTCTTCCACTGTACAACTCGAATTGGTGCATATGTTCGACAAATTATCCCCAACTCTGTCGTGAATTCTGCAGCCCATGCTCCCACTGGTTTTAATTTTCCATCAGGAATATTAACCTTTGGCTTGATCCCATTGCTTTTTGCTAAATATTGGTCAAGAGCTACATTTTTTGCTTTCCCACGCCCTTTTTTAATTTGTCCACCTAAGCAACAAAAAAAAATCATATAAACACAATTGAAAATGCAAAAGCTAGCTTGATAATTAGTTTACATATGCAATTAAAAGCCCATTGTGATAAGAATATGACCGGTGTTACTAAGTGTAGTAGTAGGATCGATAACAACTTGTGATGATATTTGATCGAAGACATGTGAATTAGTAGTACTTGCTGTTTGAGATGGAACAACATTACCTCCTGCATATAAATTCTCATGAAAAATAAGTTAGTTTATACTTACAATTTCAATAAGTATAAAGCAACAACAAGAAGTATAAATCATTATATTACCCGAATTGACATTACTAGAATTGCGAGAAGCGGGATTTCTTCCTTGTTGACTTCCGGGAGCCATAGCTATACAAAAAACTTTCAAAGAAATCATAGCATAATATTAAGTGTTATGATTACTTTACTAAGTTGAAGTAATTGCAATCAACAAAAAACACCAATTTAAAAGCATATTTTATATATATAGACCATTTATTTAATGCTGACATTGATAAGGGTCAAAAGAAAAACAATCAAGAAAAATGAAACACACCGTGCACATTCATTCTAAATCACTGTCATCATCATTTGACATGAATTCATTCTCATCACTAGAATAGTCCATTACTTCAACATCTTCATTACTCTCACTATCAATAATGATACCTACCGATGAAACATCATCTCTTCTGCTAGTGCTTACATCAACTTCAGTTGGAATCATATCATTTCTCATCAATTGCAATGCATCAATTTCATCAGAAACGCCAACACTAGCCGTATCTTGAACCTCTTCTTGAAACACCTCACTATTTGATCGCCGTTCATCTTCTACTTCCACAACATCAAAGACATTTCTAGGCTTTATTTCGCGCGCAATTCGCCAACTATTACATAGCTTTAGTGTCATTTAAGTAAAAGAGTTGTCTGGCCTGAGAAGCTAACACATAAGGATCATTCTCGTACCATGTCTTATTTGTATTAACACTAGTGAAATATTTATCTTTGCGTATTCCTGTCTTGCTGTAACGGTCCGTTTTAATCGATCCCGATTAACTGGCTAATTACAAATTAAAAATATAAGCTCAGACCCACGTGGATGTCGCGGAAAAGTCTATGACACGCCAAATGGGTGAGATATGTTATTTTTGTGTGTGAGAGTTTATTATTTTACTATTATTTAATAGTTCGCACCGCGTTAATTGAGAATTACGTTTGGTCGCGTTGTACGCGTGTAGTGACGAGAGTGTGCGACGTCGCAGAGTGGGCGTAACGCGGGTATACGGGGAGTATGAGATTGAGTTGTCACATCACTCACCCCATCATGTCACATATCAAATCAACCCATACCTCATCATTATTTCTCTTTTCTCCAAAAAAAAATCATGTCACACATCAAATCAACCCATACCTCATCATTATTTCTCTTCTCTCCAAAAAAAAAAAAAAAACGTCAGAGAGAGAGAGACAGCTAGAGAGAGAGAGTCAGCAAGAGAGAGAGCGGGGGAGAGCACCAGAGAGGGAGAGGAGACGGCTGCCGGTGCAGCGGCGAGGAGAACGGCGGACCGCGGCTCGTGGTTACGCGGAGGCCGCGGGAGGTGGCGCGGCTGTGGAACGATGGCGACGCGGACGTGCAGTGCAGCGGCGCTCCAGTCGGCGAACGGTTCAGGCGGCGCGGACAGACCAGCAGGACGGTGAGTCGGCGAGGGGCAGCGGCAAGGAGCCGGCAGCGGCGAGCCAGCAGTGGCGCGGCGGACGCTCCAGATGCTGACAGGGCGGCTCGCGGCGAGGACCAAGGCCGCGGACGGCGAGGAGAAAGGAAGAGATAGGGAGAGAGAGAGCAGCGGCAGCGACGTCGGCGCGGCGTCGGCAGTGAGCCGTGGCGTCGGCCGCGCCGGCTGCGGCGCCGGCGGCGCGAGGCAGCGGCGACGTGCGACAGCAGTGGTGGCGAGGCGGTGGCGGCGCCGGCAGCGGCGCGGTGACGCGTTGCCGGAACAATCGATCCCCCGGGACTTAGGCTACCATAATCGGTGTCGGGTACGTATCTCGAGGCGAGTGCGGGACGTTTCGAAAGCGTTTGAAGTAAGTAATCCCACGAGAAAATTAGATAAAATTCTTTTATGACATTTACTTTATTTCGCATTTCAATTATTCAATTGTGCTATTTATTGTTATTCAATTACTGTTCATCCACTCCCACGTGTGTATGTGTGTTTGTCGACGGGGTCGGTATGACACGGACTCACACCCCGGGGCTCGCTACCCCGCGCTGTTCGAGTAATTGGCCATGATAGGGCTACGCGGTGACTATTCTCCGCGAAACCCGTAGGTTGAGAGATGTTTGACGAAGACCTAAGTCTACGTCAATGGTTCCTCTCGAGAGATGTTTGGATGGGGTCTTCCGTTCTATGGTTCCTCTCATTCGACCGTGAGATGTTTGGCGAGGTAGTCGTCAATGGTTCCTCTCGGTTTAGCTACGAAGATTTCCGGATGTCGACCAGGGTTCTCTGTCACGCTACACTCGTGTCCAAATTCGACTTCTCAACGACTTATTTTCATGCGAATTACTTTATTTCTTGTCCCTTATTTAAATTGCATGAATTGTAGCCGTTTTATTGGAATTCGTGAATATTAGCTAAAGTTCTCTGGGATTTACTCACCTGGGATTTGTCATTGTTTTTGGTGACAAATCGCGGATCTCGCGACGAGCCGAGGCAAGGGCATCTCAGGCATCTACGACTGAGTTAGAAGAGCCCGTCATTTGCGTAGGTGCCGTACGTATTTATTTACTGTTTTATGAACTTTTTGGGAAAGACTTGTATACCCGATACATGTATATGCTCATCTTTAGTACCTTTGTTGCTCTCGATATACATGGTATCTATTGTCAGGTTTCCACACTATAGGGTTAATTCCATGCAAACTTTTTATTTTTACCGTGTTTGCATTCTTCAAAGACTTCCGCTTAAATGTTAATTTATAATAATTCGATAAATCGTGAACAACTTAACTTAGTCAATTTAATATGAATGTCCATAAAATTTTCCATAAATACTAAGTTAAGGCGAATAAGGTACGTATAAAGGTGTAGGTCGCAGGCAATCAAAAGTAAGTGTGCGGTGACGTGATATGCTTGGTGACGTGTCTGGTGACGTGGCGGTACCCGGTTTGCCTCGGAGTTTGGGGCCGTCACACTTGCTATTTCCAACATCCCACCAATCACACTTGAACAATAAAACTCGATTGCCAAGACAATAACTGACTTCAATGATGTCTTTCAATACACCATAAAAATGAACTTCATTGGATTGATGAATTCCAGAACAACTACTCCACTATTTTGTGTTCGAAGACACTTCTCTCGTTTCTTTGTATGAAATCTAATTCCATTAATTACACACCCAATGTACCGCTTGATTCGTGGATCAGGGACCACACGCCAATGAATATAGATCATCACTTGCTTCAGTTGCTTTTTGGTGGCGCAATAATTTAATCTAACAATATTAACAATTATGTTAATGAGCTATAACAATAAATATTTTACAAATATTCTATAGGTCTAAATACTTACGTGTTCTTCAAACCATTTAGGAAACAACGTTTCTTGCATCTGATCAACATTATTGGGATTTCCTTCTCTAAGTTCTTCAATGTGCTTACTATAATTAAAATATAAACAAATATCATAACAAGATTTCACTGCAATAAGAATATAAAAGCAAACATAACTTTAGCAAAAATACACATGGATCAAACTTACTCAAAGTATGGCATGACTTCAGGACAATTGTTCAACACATAATACCGAATCCTATTAAGTTCACTTCTTTCGAGTGAGTCATATTTTTTTGAACCTAACTCTCTGAACTTTGTTGAGAAAATATATAAATTTTTTTTTTTGTCTGTCACATCCATCATGATTTCGATCTTCACGATTAAATTTTGTCTCAACTCCTTGAAGATACATTGAACAAAATGTCAAGCATTCACTATCGATGTAAGCTTCAGCAATGGAACCTTCAGGTCTTGCCTTATTTCGTACATATTTCTTTAGAGTGTGCAAAAATCTGTTTCATATTGAATTTAAAATCCATTGCTTAAATTACACAAATAAATAAATATATATAATAAAATTAGCTAATTGATGATAAGACTTAAGTTATTACCTTTCAATGTGATACATCCATCTATATTGAACAGGTCCGCCAAGTATTGCTTCACGTGGTAAATGGATAGCTAGGTGGACCATAATATCAAAAAAAGTTGGTGGGAATATTCTTTTGAGCTTGCATAATATCATCGCTATATCTTTTTCAAGCCTTTCCAAATTTTGTAAATTAAGAGTCTTAGAACATAACTCTTTGAAGAAAAATCCTAGCTCAATTAGTGTTGGAGCCACATTTGTGTCCAAATTCCCACGTACTGCAATATGAATAAGTTGTTGGAGAAGTACATGACAATCATGACTTTTTAATCCTGAAATCTTGGACTCACTGATGTTCGTACATCTAGAAATATTTGATGCATACCCATCTGGAAACTTTACCGACTTCAACCAATGACAAAACTTCTTTTTTTCTTCATTTGAAAATGTATACAATGCAGGAGGAATGATATATTTCTCGCATTTTTTAACTAAATGTAATTCCTTTATTCTCATCGCCTCTAAATCCAATCGAGCTTTTGCCGAGTCTTTAGTTTTTCCATCAATATTCATTAATGTCCCGAATGTGCTATCACAAATATTTTTTTTCTATATGCATAACATCAAAATTATGTCGAAGCTTAAGTGTACCCTAATATGGCAATTCAAAGAAAATTCTTTTCTTTGTCCAATTTAACTCTATAGCACGACGTGGACCATTATTTTTCTGAGGACCCTTCCCAAATTGTGTATCTTTCACAAATTCAAGTTGTGACAATATCTCAGCGCCAGACAATTCCTTTGGCTTAAGCCTTTTCTCATTATTACCATCAAAATGTTTTTTATGTCGTGTTCGCCAAGAATGATTGTTTGGTAAGAAACGACGATGACCCATATAACATACATTTCTACTATGCTTCAAGTACATCGAACATGTGTCTTTATTACAAGTCGGACACGCCAGATATCCTTTCGTACTCCAACCAGACAACATGCCATATGCCGGGAAGTCATTGATTGTCCATAATACAGCTGCATGTAATTTAAAGTATTTATTGGACACAACATCATAAGCGTTCACCCCGTTTTCCCATAAATCTCTCAATTCATCTACTAGAGGACGCAAATAAACATCGATATCTCTTCCTGGTGACTTTGGTCCTGGAATAAGGAGAGACATAAAAAGAAAATTTTCTTTCATGCATTTCCAAGGTGGCAAATTGTAGGGGATAAGCATTACGGGCCACATGCTATAAGGATTGCCCATTCCACCAAAAGGGTTGAACCCATCACTTGCAATACCAAGCCGAACATTTCGTGGATCGTTAGAAAACCACTCATATTATTTGTTAAATTCTTGCCAAGCTAATGAATTAGACGGATGTTCCAAAATACTTTTATCGTCCACCCGATTTCTATTATGCCAAATCATATCATTCGCGGTCTTTCTTGACATAAATAACCGTTGAAGTCTCGGTTTTAATGGAAAGTACCTAATTACCTTTTGAGGAATTTTCTTTTTATTTCCTTCAACTGGTTTATACCTTGATTCACCACAATTTGGACAACTACATTTGTTTCCATTTTCCTTCCAAAACAAAACACAATCATTTACACATGCATGAATATGGACGTAACCTAATCCCAAATCCCGAAGAAATGTTCGAGCCTCGTAATGAGACTTTGGGAGAGTGTTTTCAATAGGTAATAAATCTTTCATCAACAAAAGAAGCATGTCAAACGATTTGTTACTCCATAAGTTTATTATTTTCAAATGAAGAAGTTTTATCACAATATCTAACTTGGAGAATTTCTCACAACCTGAGTAAATGGGTTTTTGTGCTTCTTGAAACAATTTCTTAAACTTTTTTGATTCTTCATTAGTCGCATGATCAATTGTAGGTTCTCGGAATTGTGGGAAGCCAGAAGTTTGACTCTCGAATGTTTCAAAAGATGAGGCATTTGCATCTTCAGGAAAATCGACATTCATATCTTCTAACAAGTCTTCCACCCCATTAACTTCTTCCTCATCATCACCGTCACTTTCAAATGCATGATCATTATTCATTGTGGTATAACTTTCTCCATGATGCACCCATTGAGTATAATTTTTATCCATCCCATTTTTCTTTAAATGCTTTTCAACTATATCAATATGTTCATAATATCTATTATTGCATGACCTACATGGGCATCGTGTCCTAGATGCTTTATCCAATACGCCACGTGCTATAGTTATAAAATCTCTTATTCCTTTGATATATTCAGGCCAATATCTGTTTCTAAGCTGCATCCAACTTTTATCCATTAGCTCACCTATCACAAGTTTGATATTAAAAAAATCATACTTAGTAGGTTAGAGACACACAAAATCATAGATCATATTACTAATAATATGTTCATAAAGGTCGAGCTAATTTTTTATTTTTTCATAAGTCCTATAAGGCGTAGATTTTAATGGCCAACCAGAGTGTATTATAGCTACAAGCCATATTTAGGAATCAAAGAAAGGCCAACTAGAGGATGATGCACTTAGTTCAAGAAAAGTAATAGAAAAAGTTTGAGAGAAAAATGCGCAAGTTTTGTAGTAGGAGGCAAAGTCATGGCTCAAATATAAAAATTAATAATCATTAGCATGTCATAGAAGTGATCGTACAACAAAGTCATCTCTTAATCAAAACAAAGAAAGATACGCATCATGTAAAATACAAATATAAGCACTAAAATATCTTAACTCAAACAAAAAATCAAGGAACGGAACAACAAAGTCATCTCTTAATCAAAACAAAAATAGATACATAGCATACAAAATAGAAGATGAATGTGAGGTTGTGGTGTAGGATACGATCGGTTGATATGGTGGAGGAAATAAAAAAGATACATAGCATACAAAACAGTATTGACACAAAGGCAAACTCAACAAATTATGTGGAAACACAAATGCGTAGCAACAACGCCGACGTAGAAGGTTGTCTTCCAGTACATGCCTTGCTGCCATTAATATTTTCTTCTTTTCTTTGTAGAATTGTCAGGATTCCTATATTTGTTTTCCTAATTACAAACTCAATAACATTTTAATTGATTCGTTAATATTTTACTACTGAACTATGGAAAATACTTTTCAATTTGTAATTTGCAGAACTTTAAGGATACTTTAATTGATTTGCAGTGATTTATAGTTGCTCTGTATGACAGTGCAATTGTTGAGTGTTGAACTGATGTTCTTCATTGGTTTTTTATTTGTAAAAGACTGGTCTTATGTAAGGTTTACAAAATGCAATTGCTAGTTAATATGTAGCGTTTTTTGTTTGCAACAAATTGTTCTCTTGTAGGGCTTGCAAAAAATAATTAGTATTTAAGTTACAATTTTTTATTTGCAATTAAAAAGCCTTTTGCGGTGTTTAGTAAAAACAATAAATAGCTAATCAGTAGTGTTTCTTAAAAGCTATCAAAGGCTTGCATATTTAATAACATGGATAGAACAACATTGACAAAAACACAATCAAATTAATTGCATAGTGTTTTCTACATGATGTGGAGGACCTTAGTAGTGGTTAACAGTTAACCAGTTACACAATAAAAAATGGTGACCTCATTCACATCTTATAGTTCTTACTAGTGGTTAACAGTTAACCAAAGTTTTCATCGAAAAATATAGACCGATTAAGCTCATAATTTTCCAACATAGAAACACAAGAAATCAAGTAGTTGTTAACAACTAATTAAGTTTTTCATTAGAAAATATACATAAATCCATTTAATATTTTTCCAGCGTAAAAACCCTAAAAATCAACATCGACAAAGAAAGAATTGTAGAAATCAAAAATAAAAAAGATTACTCAAATAAACAACCAAACCTTTTCAGAACTCTTTTCTCCTCCTTTTCTTTGCCTTCCTCGCAAGCGCAATCAAAGCCCATTCTTCTCTACGTCGTCCTTCAAAAAGGATCAGATCTATTGTAACCAAAGTCCTTTCCTTCAAGATTGTCATTGACAACAAAAAACAAATCTACCTCCCTCAAAAATAGGGATTAGGGTAGAGAGTGGCGGGAGTGGATCGAAGAGAGAGAGAGAACGCGCGCAACGGAGTCGAGAGAGAATAGGGTAGAGAGTGGCGGGAACGGATCGAAGAGAGAGAGAGAACGCGCGAGAGTGGCGGGAGTGGTTCGAAAAGAGAGAGAACGCGCGAGAGTGGCGGGAGTGGATCGAAGAGAGAAAGAGAACGCGAGAGAGAACAGAGAACAGAGAAAGCGCGAGAGAGAACAGAGAGAGCGCGAGCGCGAGAGAGAACAGAGAGAGCGCGAGAGAGAACATAGAGAGAACGCGAGATCAGCAAGGAGTGATTTTGGGTGAGCAACAAGAGCCGTGTGTGGATTTTGGGTGAGGGGTTTCGGTATTGAGTTTATAAGGACAATAGCAACCATACGCATTACACTTATGTACAATTATTAAAATTGCTTGGATAAGATTGAGATCTCAATGTGAATCTCAAAGCATAGTCAACCCATTTAAAGTAGCTGTTGTGAGTTTCTTATCTTTAGTGTGTATAGTTATTCTTTTTTTTGTTTGGTCAGATATTCTTTTTTTTTTTTAAAGAAATACAAAGCAATCAATGCTTATTTTTTATGCATAAAAAAAATTTGCGACAAAAAATTAGATCTAATTCAAGCCAATTGTGTAACAAAAAAAAGTCAATTGTCTCTAAACAATGTATTTTCATCTTAAAAATAAATAAACTTTTCTTCCATTAAAGGTATTTAGTAAGATATTTAGAGGGTCACCTAAGACTAAATAGACATTCAGATGAAAAAATCTCCAATAAAAATTTTATTTTAAATGTCTAGTCGACGTGACATATAAGGAATAGACACTATCTATATCGAATGTGGACTTTTAAAGGGTGCAATGATAGCCATTGGAGAGCTTGAACTTTAATGTCAATTCAAGCTACTTAAGATAATTATTTATCCACGTTGTTGATATAGCATAAATCCACGCCTACAATCATCATTTACCATTGGAAATGTTTTTAGAGTTCTAACTTACACAAGTTAGGGAAGTAGGCATGACACAAATAAGGCTTTACCTCATCTACCTCATCGACACTAGCTTTGCTCTTTAATTTTTCTTCTTATACTAGGCATTTTAGTTGAATTGATTTTCTTTTTAACAATTAGTTGAGTGGATTTTCTTATTTTAGTACCTTCATCTCTATCGTTGTTGCCTCAAATTAAATAAACATTAGCATTGTATTCCAACAATATTTTCAATGTCAAAAAAACAATAAATATAAGTTTTTAAAAAATTCGTTACTGTAATTTTTGAATAATTAACTTCGAATAAATAACTATTAGAAAGTATTATAAAAAAAATTTGAAATCAATCAAAATAACGCTCAAAATTTCAAGCACCAATTAGTTTTATTGTTATGATACATGTAGTATATTTGTGAAAGTATGTGCATTATAAGTTTACATTAAGATAAGGACAAATGAAAAAAAAAAAACGACAAGGATAGCTTTTTGTGTATATCTTTAAAAATGCAATATTTTTTTTTATTTAATATACTTCTCAATTCTCACAAATAGTCCGATTGTGTAAATATATGCTAAAAAAAAGTCAAATATGATTTTATTACACTTTATTAACTAAATTTTTTGTATTAAAAAATAGCATATATGAAATACAAAAGTCTTAAAAAATTATAGAGCATGTATTAAAATAAATCACGAAGTCTTATTTATTTAAAATTTAAAAATATATCATATTTACAATTTTTTAAGATTACATGGATCAAACTCTTTCATTGTGCTCGATTTTAATGCGATAAATAAAAAAATAAAAACAAAATACCCCCAGTCCCAAAATTGGAGTCAGCTACATGGATCAAACTCTTCCATCGTGCTCAATTTTTCTGCGACAAATATAATCTTTAATTTATTTGTAGAAACTTATATAAATAGTTCAAAAGACAAATAATTACTAATTTATTTTCGTGACATAAAGTATAAGTTAATAATTTTGATGCTTACTAATATTTTTTAAATCAATACATTATTTATATAAATGAAGTAGTCACTACAAAATTAAGTACAATTTTTATATACATTTTGAGTTGAATGTACATTTTTTTAACGAAATAAATTTTTTATCTTTGACAAAATAAATTTTGTTCAATAAAAAAATTAACGGAAAAGCGTAAACATTAAATTTTTTCTTATTAATCCATATTTGGAAAAAAGTTATTTACAACAAACTAAATATTATTTTCAGCAATTACATAAATGATGAAAAAAGAATATAATGATGAAAAAAGAATATTCTTACGACTAACTTTTTGTTGTTGCTAAAGAAAAAGTATTTGTAAAAAATTTATTTGTTACGACAAGTATTTATGAACAAAAAATATATTTTCTTAAATATATAATAAATATTAATGGTGATTAAATTAATACGCCATTTATGACTATTCGATAAGTTGTCGCGAAAAGTAAGTTTTTTCGTGACTAATATAAATACCATTGCTAAAAAATCAATTAGTACTAACAAAAAATATTTGGTTACAAATAATTTGTCACAAAAAGTAAATTAATTTTAATATAATTTTATTTGCAACCAAATAATATAACATTTATGACCATTAAATAAATAGTTATAAAAAGTTAATTTGTAATGACTAATATTTCTTTTAGTTGCAAAATACGTTAATTATTTGTAACAAAATATTTGTTGCTGTAAAAAATTCGTCACGAATGTTAATCAAAAATATTTTTCGTAAATGGAATTTAATTTTAACTTTTTCGCAACCAATTGCATGTATCATCTATGACCATTTTGTATGTGGTCGAAAAAAAAAACTCTTTTATGACTAAACTTATTTTGGTTACAATAAAGCATATATTTAGTAACAAAATATATTTAGTCGCAAATGTTTAGTTGCAAAAGATGCATTTTTTTGTAGTGAATATTGAAATGCTTGCTTTCATTGACGAAAAGGAGAGGGGGCATTCATGTGAAGATGTGACTACATGCATGTGTTGTTGGAACAAATCTTCAAACAAAGAATGCAAGATGTGAATGAAGGAACCAAACAAAGACTTGAAATACGTAGTTGCTCTCTTTTAGACAAGATTTCTCCATACCAGTCAAAAACGCGTGTACATAATGGAAAAACCGAAACTTGCCTTTAGGATAAAATCAAGTCTCTAATGGTCGTTCGATGATGTGTATGTAACACAACTCCAACCAAGAACACTCTTTGAAAAACTTTTGAGAGAATGGTGCTATAAACTCAAGAGCACACTTTGATTCAAAACTTTTTGTGTTTCAATGTTTCTTAATTTCTCAATGTGTTTAGTACGTAGTAGAGTCTTTTAATTTATAGAAAACTAAGGGACTTAGTGTATATCCACCAAGGGGTGAGTTTTTGTGCGAATTGGTGTGAAGAAATGGAAAAAACAGACAAAATAAGTCCCAAAACTCGCAATTTTTATTTTGGGAGCTGAGACACCGACCCAACGCTTCAGCGCCTAAAACAGTGAGTTTTATGTGGGTGGCGCTGAGGCTGGCGCTACATCGTCAGACACAGAACCCTCATTTTTTTTTAAAATCCTGTAATTTCCCCCATTTTCAAATTATATGGATATATAAAATGAAAATTATGACACTTAGGAAATAACACGTCCAAAAAACATATAACATCATTTCGAGAATGATACATAAATGAAAAGTTTTTTTTTTGGACTTGAACTTCTCACTTAGTGCAAACGCTTCAAAGTTTCATCAGGTACTATGGTGAATGGATCTTGAACCAAGAATCCTCGTGACAAAACTAAAAATATTGCACATACCGATTTCATGTTGGTAAGAGTGTTTTGTTGATTGCATATTATGGCCTGTTGCAAATTCTATCTTTCTTGAGTGCTCTAGAGTCCGTTAGGCTCATAAGAAGCAACCACACTTCTACACCCATATAGGTAAGTCTACATAAGTGAATCTGCGAGTCACTCTATTCAACTTATTAAGACCCAATTGTTAACTCCGTCATGCAGAACCAACACTAAAACTAGGAAGGGACTTTTTATAATATAAATTTTCTAGTGTTCCGTAATCTTCACTTAAATTGTTAGTACCACATTGAACTTATTCTGTATTTTCAAAAATTAAGTTGGGTTCCTATTAAGTAACGATTGATTTAGGCAAACCTATGTAACATTCCTTTTGATGTTTGAGACACCATATCTCTAACAAGACCTTTTGTTAATGGATCCGCTAAATTCTTGTTAGATTCCACATAATCAACTGTGACAACCCCATTTTTGAGTAACTATCTCAAAAGATTATGTCTTAGACTTATATGTCTAGACTTTCCATTATAAGTCTTGCTTGCATCCTTATAAAAAGTTGCCTTGTTATCACAATTGATTAATATAGTTAAACTTGGCTTGTTCCATAATGGTATCTCCATTTACAAGTTCCTAAGCCATTCTGCTTATTTGCTTGCATCTACTAGGCCAATTATTTCTGATGTCATTGTTGAATCAAAAATACATGTTTGTTTCCTTGAGCTCCAAGAAACAACCGTTCCTCCTAGCGTAAAAATCCATCAACTAGTTGACTTGGAATTTGACTCCACATTATTCCAACTAGCATCACTGTAACCTCCCAAAATTGGGGAATATCCATTAAAATGTAGACCATAATTCAAAGTCCCCTTCAGTAGCTAAAGATCCAAGTAACCGCATCATAGTGTTGTTTGCTTGGATTACTAGTGAACCGACATAGCATACAAACCGCGTACATGGGACTTCCTATCATACTAGAATACTCTAGTTGTGATAAACACCTGTCGGTGTTCTTTACTTGTTTCAAATGAGGCTTGCTAGGAGTAGAAACTGACTTTTGATCAAAATGACCAAATTTCTTCAAAATCTTTTCAATATAATGAGATTGAGATAATGTAAGACCATCATCTTGTGGTAAGATTCTGATTTCGAAAAATACTCAATTTTTGCCAAAAAATGACGAAAATACCATTGCACTCTAAAACACGGGTACACCGCGTTTAAACCTTAACTTGACCTTATTTCGCGTCGATTTCGATCCGGATCACGACGAGTGGGTCCCACATACGACCCTGAAATGACACGTGACACGAGTTAAATTTTTAGGGTCGTTACATCTACTTTGACAGTTGAGTTTGTAGTTTAAAGCTACAAATCAAGGATTATGATTAAGGAACTTCATTTAAGAGCTTCGTACTATTAAATCAATTTTCAAGCCATTAACGAAGAAGTTCAAAAGAAAGAGTATCAATTAAACATATTAGCACATATCTTATGGTTACGAATCCCCTAATAAAAAATTACATCAAAGGCATTAAGAACATGTCGACATAATGAACCTTGATTGTAATTTCTAATGGTTTCTTAATTTAGGATTTGATTATGTTTACTTTATGAGATCTCATTTAATGTGCTAATTATACTATAGTATGTGCACACTTATGTTAATTACCATTGTAAGTGAATTTAGTCTTTGACACGGACATTATATTTTATTAATCATTTAAAGTGAATTAGTAATGCTTGTAGTACATGGAAGAGAATACGTTCTATCTTGATGTATAACCGCTATGACTCTCATTGCTAATTTATTTTATAATGATTTGATGATACCAAACATATATGCGCGCTAATATAGAAGTTATGTGATGTTTGGTTGTGTGAGTCAAGTGGGGGAACCATTAAGCTATATATGACCCACATATTGAAATAAAGTATGAGACAAGTGGGAGAATGTAATACCATTATGTGTCTCAAACTTATATATTAATTTATGTAACTAATGAATTACCTAAAGACTATTGAGCTTCTATTATCGTTACCAATTTGATGAAAATTGATATTAATGTAGGAAGCTTAAAGGTTCTCTCTTAAGCCTATAAAAGAGCACTTATACCATCAAACAAGGCGTCGAAAGTTCTAAGGCTCATGAGGGCGATAAGTTCTTTGTGGTTTTAGGAGACTAAAAGCTTTCGCAGGTAATTCTCTAACTGATCTAGGTTTTATTATGTTTTGAATGCTTACACGATTGGGACCACATGTCATCAGCACAGACACAATGAGCAACCACCCTCTCTAATTAAGTTATATTTTCACCTTATCTACTGTTCGATAAGGTTAATTTCCACATTATGTCTCAATCCATCTTCAACTCTCTAAAATAACTTTAATGTACCAAGCGTATGCCAAATACAAAATTGAACCAACTCAAAAAGTTGTATTTTTTTTTTCTTGAAAACTCTCCAAAAGTTGCATTTAAGTGTTATATTAACGCTCTTGCTTTGTAAGTAGATGGGTGTATTCAATTGAGTGATTTGAAAGGATTTTAAAAGAATTTGGAGGATTTTTAAATCAAGGTGTACTTAATTTAGATTTCAAAAGATTTTAATGGATTTTTAAAAAGACAAAGGATATTCAATTAGGATTTCGATACATTTTAATGGATTTCTAAAAAGTTTAGGCGTGACGATTCTAATTTTTAAATTAGTAACGTATACCCTATTTGTGTGTATGGTGTGTAGGCCCACAAAATAATACACTCCTAATCGAAACGACAAAAAAGAGAATGTCAAGGGAAAGAATAATTAGTTTCATATTTCAAGTTGTCAATTTAGGAAAAAAAAGCAATTAAAAATCTTTGGTTGATTTAGGAAAAGAATAATCCTTGATTGATGTAGAATATGAGTGATTTTAGGATATACTTATTTCACCTCTAACTTTCTCTCGCGTTAGGGACGAGAGTGCATGCAACTTAAACGCACAAGTGACCGAGAAAGGGTGGAAGAGCAAAGTCGAGATAGGGACAAAAGAGGTGATCTTCGGAGTTTCTCGCGTTAGGTAACCCTTATTTAATGTTTTAACTTAATATATCAATTGATTTCGAGATTAAACGAAATTTCTATTGGTTGATCTACGCCATAAAGTTTATTTCAAAAATGAAGTGTAGATCTACACGTATTTGAGTTATATAAACAAGCTTTCTTTGTTGTCGAAATCATGTTTCAAATCAAAAGAGGTTCTTTTGAAGATTTAATGTGGAGGATTAATGTTCAATAAAAAAGGGCGGGTGATCACAGCAACGGCGCATTCCGTTCTCGAGGTTTTGAGGAAGTGCGCTCCCCTAATGGATGGACCGGTTTGGCCCAACCAGCACGAACTGCCAAAGGAAAATAGCGTACCAGGTAAGTTGGGATTTAAGTTATTGGTTTCATAATTATTTACCTTTCTATTACACTATGTGATAGGAATCATGTAAGTAGGACATACGGGTAGATTGAGGTGCATTGTTAGACATTGTATGTAGATGACTCAGTGAAGCTCTCTAGGAGTCCTTGCACCAGATACTACAAGTTCGGGACAGTTGGACCGTACAAGTGAGAATAACAAAAAAGGGCAGTCGCTCATAATTAATGGCTATTAATTGATAATACGATTAACTCCAATGTTCTCAATAAATGTTTGGTAGTAGGTGCTAAGTCCAGTTGGACTAGTTTGTGGACTTGGTGATAGGTAAATCTTTCACAATGTAAGGGAATGGAGTGTTGATACCGCTATGGCCATAATAGGGTCAATCTTCACGAACTTCAGCGTGATTGATGAGTCTATCACATAGGCTCATATAATGTCTAGCATTCGCACATTTTGATGCATTGATTATGATTTTGTTTATATACTTTCTTGTTTATTCCATTCGTCATATTAAATATTTGCAAGTCATGCATTTTATTTATTGTTGCATCTATTATACAGAATGTTCATAACGCCAGTAACTTAACCCAAAGTTGCTGAGCACCGTTGCCCTTTGTGCTCACCCAAAAATTCCCCCCCACAGGTTCTTCATCGAGTGTCGATAAGAGGAAATTAAATGAGTAGCTCTATCTATCTAGAGGGCTCTTCCGATTTTTGATTGGTATGGTTCTAGATCGAACCAAAACTTGGTTTTTATTTATATTAATTATCATGGGTTTGGGATTTGAATAAACCGAACAAGAGGAGTATTTATGCTAGTTAATTAACTCTTGATTTCCAGTGTTGACCTTATGTGGAAACAATGAATTAAGTTCAAATTTATGATATTTCGCTGCGTTTATAATTCTTTCATTTAAATTTCAAATTGATGATGAAAGATATTGAGTTGATTTTGAAATAAAGCTCACTAGCTAGGTTCTTAACTCAGTGACTGAGTTGGTTAGCGAGTTATGGATCGAGCTAGGCCTGTCGCGACCCTCGCCGCCCCGGGGTGACGTGTCTCCGTGTATAACTTGCCAGCTGGACCTACTACACGTGTAAGGCACCTGCCCGTCTTAATGACATATTCAATGGAAGTTGTACTTAAATGCAAGAAATATTAATCAATTTAACAAATCCTATGTGGAAAAACCCTGAAAAGTACGAGGGAGACAACTGTACCATATAAGGTATAGACATGTACAAGGTCATAATACTCTCCAGTTCCCAAAAGAATCAAAATATCAAAACAAAACACACGTACAAGTAATCCTCAATGGTAGGCAGTCAGAGGTAGTCACCTAAGATCCCATTGCCTTTACTTGTACTCGGGTCTCCACTCAATCATCACAGAAGAAAATGGATGACGAGTTCAGTCAGTAAAATCCCAAGGAACTCCTCCGAGCATTCAAATAAACAAGTGGAAGTCAATAAATACTGTTAAATAAACATGCGAGAATGTAAACAGACAACTGTAACTAGGGCATCGCATGCATAGATAACAATAAAGTGCAAATGTATGTGCCTGTTCCAGTCAGACTAAACCATACTTCGGAATACCCTTCCAGAATCCCACTAGTGGGCGCACCCAACTAGCTATCACCTGGTCCTCTCTCGGTGGCGGCGTGACTACGACCACCGACACATGTAGCAGTTCATTAGCTCGGGTCTTTATCCACCGAGAACTCCTGATAAACATGCTATGGTCTAGAATGGATAGACACACAACAGAAAATTCGGTGTGAGTAACTCAACCAACCGTCTAGACAATGACAAGGTATAGATGTAAATAAAAATCACAAGGAATACTGGAAATTACTGGAAATATGAAGCGAAATAAATACTCAGAGTTTTTAAAACCCGATTGAAAAACTGTCATGGACAGGTTGACACGGGTGATCAATTGGCGATCAAGGACTCAGTGGACTTGGTCCTGGGGATTGATTACAGGGTATTGGAGTGCGTTGTGAGGTTTGTAAAACCCGATTGAAAACCTCTGAGTATTTATTTCGCTTCATATTTCCAGTCATTTCCAGTATTCCTTGTGGTTTTTATTTACATCTATATCTTGTCATTGTCTAGACGGTTGGTTGAGTTACTCCCACCGGATTTTTCGTTGTGTGTCTATGCATTCTAGATCATAGCATGTGTATCAGGAGTTCTCGGTGGATAACGACCCGAGCTAATGAACTGCTACATGTGTCGGTGCGTCGTAGGTCTACGCCGGCCACCGAGAGGGACCAAGTGATAGCTAGTTGGGTGCGCCCACTAGTGGGATCCTGGAAGGGTATTCTGAAGTATGGTTTAGTCTAACTGGAACATGCACATACATTTGCACTTTTTTGTTATCTATGCATGCGATGCCCTACTTACAGTTGTCTGTTTACATTCCGCATGTTTATTTAACAGTATTTATTGACTTCCACTTGTTTATTTGAATGCTCGGAGGAGTTCCTTGGGATCTTACTGACTGGATTCGTCATCCATTTTCTTCTGTGATGATTGAGTGCAGACCCGAGTACAAGTAAAGGCAAGGGGATGTTAAGCGACTACCTCTGATTGCCTACCGTTATGGATTACTTGTACGTGTGTTTTGTTTTGATATTTTGATTCTTTTGGGAACTGGGGAATATTATGACCTTGTACATGCCTATACCTTATATGGTACAGTTGTCTACCTCGTACTTTTCAGGGTTTTTCCACAATAGGATTTGTTAAACAAATTATTAATATTTCTTGCATTTAAGTACGTCTTCCGCTGAGTATGTTATTTATACGCTGTACACACAAGTGGATACGAATTTCGAGACAAAGAGAGGACGGGCAGGTGCCGTATACGTGTAGTAGGACCAGCTGGCAAGGTGTACACGGAGACACGTCACCCTGGGCAGCGAGGGCCGCCATAGTTGGTATAAGAGCAAAGAGGAAATCCTAAGACAATAAAAACTTAAACAATGAACTTAGATGTGGAAACCCGAAGTTATTGCCTTAGTACTTTAGTTGGGAAGTAATGTGAGGCGGGTAGAGTTAGAACTTATATGCGTGTTATATGCTCATCTTATTATATGATATACGTATATACGTCGATACGGATCCGGAGCACATTCTCGATGCAGATTATGTACGGACAGCCTGGTGCGCCTTTTGAGACTAGACAGATTGGCGATGCGCCTAGAGATGTCCCGATTATGGTGAGTGTGGAGGATAAACTCTCGGCCCAAGAGACACAGATGGCAGAGGTATTACGGCTATTACGAGAGCAGACCCCGGTACTTGCGGTACTCACTTCAGCTAGAGAGCCGGTAGCTTTGACCGTACCGACGGAGACGGCTGTTGTTCAGGTGGTACCCCAGACACCAGTTGAGGGGGTAGCGGCAGAGGCACCCACAGAGACAGCTACCGCAGTTGTCGTTCCTTTAGAGACGTCGACTCTTACGCCTCCACTCACGACGACGGACAAGGTTACTGCCACCCCCACTGCTGATACTCCTACTACATCGGCATTCATCCTAGCACCAGAGGCGAGGTTATTGAGGGAGTTTTTGAAGTTCCAGCCTAGATTCTTTTATGGAGGCGGTGACCCTGAGGCTGCAGGGAGATGGATAATGTTTCATCAATGTTTCCATAAGCTGATGAGGAACGATGAGACTGTACAGGCACGACTTTCGGGAGCCTGTTTGAGAGGGCATGCAGCAGTCTGGTGGATGACATATACGGATATTCATCCGGAACCGACGACATGGGCTGAGTTTAGGGAGCTATTCTACGATCAATACATACCTATGAAGGTTAGGTTGAGACTGAGGGAGGAGTTCCTGGCCCTTTGGGTAATCGGACCTTGACGTAGTACATGGAGAGGTTCCGACATTTGCTTCTGTTCTCTCTAGATGTCACTGGGACAGAGCACTTACAGATCTATTATTTCACCAGAGGGGTTGATGACAGGATTGCGTTAGCACTTGTCTCGATCGGAGCCACAACTCTGCAGGAGATCTTTGACAGGGCATTAGCTCAAGAGACATAATTACTACAGAGGGCTGGCAGACGGGTGACTGGTAGGGAGGTACAGTCAAGGCAGAGTTCTGGGTCGAATCAGAAGCAGAAGAGACCGATGGATCGTTCGGATAGAGACCAAAGAGATGATAGACGGGAGAGGGGTCGCCGGGACGATTATCAGGGCAGTCAGCTCGGATATGAAGAGCCACAGCAAGTTCATGCTATCACCTCAGCACCAGTGGATCGACAGAGGTCACAGCCACAGGAGTACCGTCAGGGTCGAGATCAGGGGGGACATGATAGGGGTCAGGTAGACCATGGTCAGGGTCCGAGATATGAAGACGGACAGACGAGTAGACTAGAGAGCCGTAGATGTCACCGGTGTGGGCAGAGGGGACACTTGAGGGCTGACTGCCGGGTATCACTATCGCCACGGCGAGAGGCAGACCAGGCCAGAGATAGAGCGCATGCGTTAGCACAGTCAGATAGCGGGGCGACTAGGTAGCTTATTGAAGGTACATTACTTATATTTGGTCGCCATATGCATGCTATGCTTGATTCTGGTAGCACGTTATCGTTTCTTGTTGGACGTATTGTTGGATTGTTAGGGTTAGTTACACAGACATTAGAGCCACATCTTGTCCTCAGTACGGCTGCTGGGGATAAGATATACCCTAACCGAATATGTAGAGACGTGATGATAGAGGTGGAGGGACATCAGCTACCAGTCGATCTTCGAGTATTTGAGTACTCAGAGTTTGACATATTACTCGGGATGGATTGGTTAGCATCCTATCATGCACGAATAAACTATTACAGTAAGAGGATAAAGTTCCGTATTCCTGGACTACCGGAGTTCGTATTACTTGGATCTGCAACTGACTTACCCATCACGAGAGGCCGACTAGCTATAGCGCAGAAGATGGAGGCGTTTGCGGCGATAGTTGAGCCGGAGGTTCGGACGGAGGTACGGCTTGAGGACGTTCCGGTGGTAAGGGATCTTGTTGATGTATTTCCAGATGATTTATCCGGATTGCCACCACCACGAGCTATTGAGTTCATAATCGAGCTGATATTAGGGACACAACCGTTTGCCAGTTGACCTTACCGGATGGCACCAGCGGAGCAGGAGAAGGTGAGACGACAGTTGGATGAGCTATTGGAGAAGGGTTTCATTCACCCTAGTATGTCACCTTGGGGAACTCCAGTACTATTTGTGAAGAATAAATATGGTATAATGAGGATGTGCATCGACTATAGGAAGCTGAATCAAGTAACTATGAGGAACCGTTACCCACTTCCTAGGATTGACGATTTATTTGATCAGCTGACGGGTGCCAGATTCTTCTCAAAGATCGACCTTCGCTCAGGTTATCACCAGTTGAGGATTCGAGAAGAGGATATCTAGAAAATCGCTTTCAGCACGAGATACGGGTTATTTGAGTTCACAGTCATGC
This sequence comes from Stephania cephalantha, assembly GCA_039657325.1. Lineage (NCBI taxonomy): Eukaryota > Viridiplantae > Streptophyta > Magnoliopsida > Ranunculales > Menispermaceae > Stephania > Stephania cephalantha. The sequence goes on from CM077576.1 coordinate 43,222,223, forward strand.
CGTTTGGGCTGACGAACGCTCTAGCGATTTTCATGGACCTGATGCATAGGGTCGTGAGGCCATATTAGGACATATTTGTCATCGTGTTTATCAACGATATCTTGATCTATAGCAGAACTCGTGAAGATCACAAGGGACATCTCAGGACAGTTTTGACGACACTGAGGGAGCACCGACTGTACGCCAAGTTTACTAAGTGTGACTTTTGGCTAAGTGCGCTGAGATTCTTAGGCCATGTCATCAATGAGCAGGATATCTCAGTGGATTCAGAAAAGATTCGGGCGATCATTGATTGGAAGACGCCTGAGTCTGTGCCTCATATAAAGAGTTTCCTTGGACTGGCCGGATACTACCGATGCTTTGTGCAGGATTTTTCCTCGATCGCAGCGCCGATGACGAGACTGACTAAGAAAGACGCCAGATTTGACTGGTCAGATGAGTGTGAGCAGACCTTTTTGTGAATTAAAGCGGAGATTGACATCTGCACCAATATTGACATTGTCGGAGCCAGGCAAAACCTTGACAATATATACAGATGTGTCGGGCATTGGTCTTGGATGTGTGTTGATGCAGGATGGTAGACCAGTTGCCTATCTTTCCAGACGGTTGACACCCCACGAGGGAAATTATCCAGTGCACGACCTGGAGCTTGCGGCAGTCGTCTTTGTACTGAAGGCTTGGAGGCACTATCTCTATGGAGAGTGATTCGTGTTGTATATAGATCACCAGAGTTTACGGTACATTTTCACTCAAAGGGATCTGAATATGCGCTTGCGGAGATGGCTGAAGTTGCTGAAGGATTACGACTTCGCTATTGAGTATCACCCTGGCAAAGCGAACGTCGTAGCAGATGCATTGAGCAGGAGTGGACTCAACAGTCAGACTGTTCTGCAGCGGATGGCACGTGAGCATGGCTTATTACAAGCAGCATCAATTACGTGCATGGCCGAGTTGTCGACTACGGCGGAACATCACATTTGTTGTCAGATGAGGATACCGACCGTATCGATTGAACGAGTAGCCGAGTGTCAAAGGACTGATGGACTCTATGAGCGGGTCAGTGGTCTATCACGGAACCCGGAATGCACTGATTAGGCAGAAGCCACAGATCGGTGTTTGAGATACCGATGGAGATTGCGGATACCTACGGATCAGGAGATACGGGGCGGGATTTCGGAGGATGCACACCGGTCTCGTTACACAATTCATCCTGGTCGGACCAAGATGTACCATGATTTGAGGCGACTATTCTGGTGGCCAAGGATGAAGGCTGACGTTGGTGCGTATGTTAGGAGTTGTCACATTTGCCAGAAGGTGAAGGCTGAGCACAGGAAATTCGTCAGAAGCTGCGAGCTCCACATGATAGACAGAAGAAATACGCGGATAGGTATTGCGAGGGTTTGAGCTATGACGAGGGCGATATGGTGTATCTGAAGGTTTCTCCTTGGAAAGGTCAACAAAGATTTGACATTAAGGGGAAACTGGCACTGAGATACATTAGGCCATACCGAATTGCATAGAGAGTAGGCACTGTTGCATATCGGTTGGAGTTACCTGCCGAGTTAGCTGGGGTTCATCCAACATTTCACATTTTCATGTTGAGACTTGCTAGGTCAGGGCCGAGACCGACGATTAAGTTGGGACAGGTGGATATACGGCCTGACGTGACCAATGAGGAGAGACCGATATATATCATTGACCGTCGAGTACAGATTCTCCGGAACAGGTAACTCGCGAAGGTCCTAGTTCGTTCGCAGCATCATAGGACGGAAGGACTCACTTGAGAGCTCGAGTCGACGATAAGGACGCGATACCCTCAGCTATTTTCTGGTATGGGACTTTAGTTACAGTTAAATTTCGGGACGAAATTTTATTTAGTTGGGAAGAAATGTAACGACCCATTTTATAAAATTTGCATACATGGACGCCAGCTCAGATCTACGTGGTCGCCGCGGTAGGCTAGGACACACGGGGACTTAAGTATGCTAGTTATTGTGTGTTGGATGCTTATTTGTGGTGAAATTTATTGAAATACATTGCATGTGTGTATGTTTCATAAAAAAGACGTGCGAGATTGTGTAAATTGTATTCGCCTCGATATGCTTGTCGACGTGGGTACCGGGTAGTTGACGGGACCGAATATTAGGTCGGGGAAACTAAAACACATAAATTATATAAAAATTGGCCAAATAACTAATATGGAATGGGTATTAGGCGGCTAGTGACGCGACGGTACGTATATATCGCGGTTTAGACGCGAAACCGGGCGTCGAAACGCTCGAAAAATGGGCGAGTGTCTAAGTTGTGTCACATTTTGGTGTCAAGACACAAAGTCAACAACACTTATCCATAGAAGCCATCACCTTTTCTCTCACCTCACCTACACCTCACACACACACACACCCCACGCGCGCGCACACACACACACACACAGCCGATCGGGAGACCGAGAGGAGAAGAAGAAAAGGGAGAGGAGAAGGAGAAGAAGAAGCCGGGAATGTGAGAAGAGAAGGTGGAGACGTCACGGTCGAGGTGAGTCCTCGTTGTTTGTTGTAATTTCGGTGGGTTTCGGTGGGGGTAGCCGAGAGTGGGGTTCGGCCATGGAGGCCGAACCGGGCCAAGGTGGAGATGGCAGGGGTGTCTCCCATGCCATCGATTCCATCGGGGTTGGGGTGGAGAGCAACCCCAACCCAAAGAAAGAGAAAAAGAGAAAAAAAATGAAAGAAAAATTTGGAAAAATTTCAGAAAATTGGGAAAATTCTGAAAAAAATATATATTTCGATAAAATAAATAGAAATTGATAAAGTTCTATGAAAAGAAAATATGTGGGAATGTCGGACGCAACTTTTTGCGGGGTTTTGCCTCGAAAAGCGCGAAATTGGCAATTTGGCTTAAAATTTTTAGAAATTTGTTGTAAATTGTCATACTAAATTAAATTATTGATAAATGGACATAGGTTGACACGGGTGATCAATTGGCGACCAATGACTCAGTGGACTTGGACTCGGGGATTGATTACGGGGTATTGGAGTGCGTTGTGAGGTTTGTAAAACCTAATTGAAAAACTCTGAGTATATATTTCGCTTCATATTTCCTGTCATTTTCAGTATTCCTTGTTTTTATTTACATCTATATCTTGTCATTGTCTAGACGGTTGGTTGAGTTACTCCTACCGGATTTTCTGTTGTGTGTCTATACATTATAGACCATAGCATGTTTATCAGAAGTTCTCGGTGGATAACGACCCGAGCTAATGAACTGCTACATGTGTCGGTGCGTCGTAGGTCTACGCCGGCCACCGAGAGGGACCATGTGATAGCTAGTTGGGTGCGCCCACTAGTGGGATCTTGGAAGGGTATTCCGAAGTATGGTTTAGTATGACTGGAATAGGCACGTACATTTGCACTTTATTGTTATCTATACATGCGATGGCCTACTTACAGTTGTCTGTTTACATTCCGCATGTTTATTTAACATTATTTATCGACTTCCACTTGTTTATTTGAATGCTCGGAGGAGTTCCTTGGGATTTTATTGACTGGACTCGTCATCCATTTTCTTCTGTGATGATTGAGTGCAGACCCGAGTACAAGTAAAGGCAAGGGGATCTTAGGCGACTACCTCTGACTGCCTACCATTGAGGATTACTTGTACGTGTGTTTTGTTTTGATATTTTGATTCTTTTGGGAACTGGTGAGTATTATGACCTTGTACATGCCTATACCTTATATGGTACAGTTGTCTACTTTGTACTTTTCGGGGTTTTTCCACTATATGATTTGTTAAACTGATTATTAATATTTCTTGCATTTAAGTACGTCTTTCGTTGAATATGTTATTTATACGTTGTACACACAAGTGGATATATATGAATTTCGAGACAGAGAGAGGACGGGCATGTGTCGTACACGTGTAGTGGGGCCAGCTGGCAAGGTGTACATGGAGACACGTCACCCCAGGGGGGCGAGGGCCGCTACAGGCCGGTCGGGATTCATTTGGGAAAATGGGTCCTGACATTAGGTATATTTAATTTTTAAAATACATTAAGATTTGGGTAGATTTTAATGGATTTTGATGGATTTATATTCAAAAAATACACATAACTAAATCTCAAGACTTTTACCCATGAGGTTTGGATGGATTTGGATCAAGTCCTTCCAAATCCATCAAATTCCATGAAATCCATAAAAATCCTTGATTTAAAAAGTCTATGAATTTTATCAAATTCCATAAAATCCATGGAAATCCATCATTTAAAAAAATGGGAGGTTTATTCAATTGCATGATTTGAAAGGATTTTAAAAGAGTTAAAAGGATTTTTAAATCGATGTGTATTTAATTTAGATTTTAAAAGATTTTAATGGACTTTTAAAAAGTCAAAGGTATTCAATTAAGATTTCGACGGATTTTAATGGATTTCTAAAAAGTCTAGGTGTATTCAATGTTTAAACTACATTAGAATTTTGGTGGATAGTAATGAATTTTGATGGATTTCTATTCAAAAAATACATATAACTAAATCTCACCCCTAACCATGAAATTTGGATGGATTTGGATCAAGTCCTTCCAAATCCATCAAATTCCATGAAATTTATAAAAATCCATCACTTAAAAAAATCCATGGATTTGTCCAATTCCATGAAATCCATGGAAATCTATCATTTAAAAAAAAAACTAATTAAGGGAGGTGTATTCAATTGCATGATTTGAAAGGATTTTTAAAAAGTTTGAAGGATTTTGAAATCGAGGTGTATTTAATTTGGATTTAAAAAAAAAATTATAATAGAATTTTAAAAATTCTAGGGGTGTTCAATTAAGATTTCGATGTATTTTAATGGAATTCTAAAAAGTTTAGGTGCATTTAATTTTTAAAGTACATTAAGATTTGGGTGGGATATTTTAATGGATTTTGATGAATTTCTATTCAAACAATACAAATAACCAAATCTCACCCATACCCTGAGATTTGGATGGATTTGGATTAAGTCCTTCCAAATCCATCAAATTCCATGAAATTCAGAGAAATCCATCATTTAAAAAAATTTATAGATTTATCAAATTCCACAAAATCTAGGGAAATCCATTATTTTAAAAAATCTAATTAAAGGGGGGAGGGGTGTATTCAATTGCATGATTTGAAATGACTTTTAAAGAGTTTGGAGGTTTTTAAAATTGAGGTGTATTTAATTTGGAATTCAAAAGATTTTAATGGACTTTTGAAAAGTCAATGGGTATTCAATTAAGATTTCGATGGATTTTAATGGATTTCTAAAAAGTCTGGGTATATTTAGTTTTTAAACTAAATTAGGATTTTAATGGATTTTAATGGATTTTGGTGGATTTCTATTCAAAAAAATATGCATGACCATGGATTTTTTAAATGATGGATTTCTATAAATTTCATGGAATTTGATGAATTTTGAAGGACTTGATCCAAATCCATCCAAATCTCATGAGTGTGGGTGAGATTTGGTTGTGTATCTTTTGAATAGAAATCCACCAAAATCTATTAAAACCCACTCAAATCCTAATATAGTTTAAAAATTAAATACATCTAGACTTTTTAGAAATCCATTAAAGTTCATCGAAATCGTAATTGAATTAATATCCTTTGACTTTTCAAAAAATCATTAAAATCGTTTGAATTCCAAATTAAATACACCTCGATTTCAAAATCCTTTTAAATCATCCAATTGAATACACATACAGAGCCTATTTTCTTTCTAAATAACTCTTTACAAACCTAATAAATTAAAGGAAAAATTTACATGTTTATTTTGATATATATATATATATATATACTAGTTTCAGGTACGTGTTACGCATGATCGTGCCCGCTCGCTACGCTCGTGTGAATTTATTTTTAACAATTTAATAAGTAAATATAAAGTTATAATTTAAATTTAAAATTTAGCCGAAATGACTAGTTTATAAATGAATAAAGTAGATAATGAACATTTTAAAGTAAGCAATTGAATATTCGAACAACTTTATAATTAAAAAACTATGCATCCTAATAAAAATCTAAATGAAAGAGTCATATTGCCGCTTATGTTGATTTTCCATCAGCATCATCATCATCATTCAAGTTAAAAATGTATAGTTAGTATACCCCATTACATTTATTTAGCAAAATTAATTAATACGATGACTTATTTATTTAATTAAAGTTGAATTAACTTACTTGATCAAATAGTATTTTCTTTGTTCTTTTTACTCTGTGAATCTTTCAAATAAGTGTCACTTCTCTTCTTTTTAATTTCTTTATCCACAACGTCTTTTTGATTTGTTTGAGGTTTTGAATAACATATATTTGTCACCGTGTAACCTTCTTGCCCTTTATTGAAATTGAAGGAAGTTAGTTTTCTTCCTACAATTTTTTAAAATTCTTGCGGAACATTATTTTTGAGCCTTGTATTCTAATTAAAGTAAAAAAAATTAATGTAAGAAAATAATGGAAGAAAAAAATAAATGTAAAAAGCTAATGGAAGTTATACTTTAATATAATGTTTAAACCAAATTTAGTTAAATGTTTAGAATTTTTAAGCATACATTGAGTAATTTCTCTAATACGTCATTTATGACTTCCTCACTTACAATTTTGTGTAGTATATTTTCAAATAGGACAAATGTTGCAGATCCCCAATCATCTTGCGCTTGCACTTGTAACTTAAACCTAGAAGAAAAAAATTAATTTTCACTTGTAGAATAGTTAAAAAGCACAAATACAAATGGTTTCTTAAAAGTAGAATTAAATTAATAAATATATTATTTATACCTCGGCATTGGTGTTGCCGTATTTAAGTTGCAATTGGTACAATTATATGTTCCATCATATGTCATCTTCAGCCTCCTATTGTAGCTCGCGTAAGAGTCTTAATACCATGGACTTTGTATTGAAGTAATATAAACTTTACAAAGTACGATCAACACCAACTGCATGAAGCAATTAACTTGTAAGCAATTTAGTTAATGTGAGAACAAAAATTGACATATTACAACTTTATTTTAAATAATTAGCTTTGTGTACCTTTTCGTCTACCCTCTGTTAACATACATGTCAACGACATATTGCTGCAACAACCTACCCGAATGTAGTACCGTGGAATTGTGAACGTCTTTAATTTGAAGTTTATAACAGTAGTATTCGCAGCAAGGCATACAATTTTTTCTTTGTGCAGAAATCACTATAAGATTAACATGAATAAATTAGTAGAACATTTTAAAAAATAAATAGTATTAGAATAAAAGTAACTACGAAAGGAAGTTAAACTACTTACCTTCATTTTCATTGTGAAATGACGCAGAAGGTGAATTTATTATACGAGGATCAAGATTAAGATCTTCATTGTAGTTTACATGTACTCCGGTATAAACTTTTTTCTTAATACCTTGGTGCCATCCCACATCTCCATATGGAAACAATAAAGGATACTGCAGTGGGTCATAACACCCGTAATAATAATGGATTCTATTATCTTCTCTAGAGTGGTAATATATATGAATATCTTTCTTAGTTGGTTCTGCACATAAATCGTTATCTATCCAAATAGCAGCAACTTAAGAAACGGAAGGCATGTTGAATCTTATTTGTTCAAGATTGAAACTCGAAACTATCTGCACAACATGATTGTCTAAATTTTTCGTACTTAGATTATGAAAGAATTTAGCATATGGGTTATCGCTCATCATACCAATTAATCGTTTCATAATTGTCTCATTCATCCTATCTAAGCTACTGCCACGCATTCGATTATGTACTTCATGTTCAATATCATAAAAGTACAGTTGCAAAAAGGACTCTTGCTCACTAACAAACGTAAATGATTTACATAATGATATATCTGGCCTTGCACTTTGAATGTGTAGACATTCATATTACTTCTTGAACGTGTTTTATCACACTTCACACCAAATGATGTTAATCCAAAATTGGTGTTATAGGTATGAATATAGTTTAAGAATTCATCAATTTCTCGTAATAGTGTTTGATGTGAACTAGTCAAACATTTGTTGGGAGACAACGTTAGGGACAAGAGACACTTGACCATTTGAACAACAAAAACTGTTAGTTTCATGAAAAAATCTTCGAGCACCACAATTTTGACAAGAGCCTACAAATGGTAATATATCTCATTTGAATGAACTATGTTATCAAAATCTATTGCCGTAGAATGTCGTCGTGTATTTTGTGAACCTATAAATTACCAAAATAAAAGGTTAAAACAAACTAATTTTGTAATTGTTGAATAAAGATGCATTACTCTCTAAGCAATACACACAACCTTTTGTAAAACTATGTACGATAAAGTGACATAATTTTTATAGAAGTTGAAGTAATATAATTTTTGTATTTTATATTAAGTGGCACATACCTGTCCTATTTGCCTTTTTTTTCCAATATAGTTGCATTTGGCGTGATCGTCTCCTCTTCTTTTCCTCTTATTGCATGGACATACGGTTTGACCTATCCACCTCTCTACGCAAACTATTTCCAGCCTTTCTTATAACTCCATTGTTAAACGGGTTAATATAATATACCTAACTTCGTTATATTTAAATATTTACAACACACATATAAAAAATATATAATGAATTCATGAATAAGAAGAGAGTAGTGTTAAGAGCTTGTGTAACCTTGCATCGACATCTTCGATAGCCATTCCAGACAATGATTAAAACAACTCAATCAATTTTGGAAGAGTTTGGAACATTGCGTTGTTGGCTTACTAAAACTAAAAAATTGATTAGAAAATATCCAAAAGAGATTAATGACTAACATCAAACAATTTGATTTTATAAGAATGGATTAGAACATTAGAACATAACCTTAGTTAAACTAATGAGCAATTGAAGCTCATAAAAATAACTTTGGTTAAACTAATCATTATCTCTCTAAAATGTGCAAAATATAGACATCATATCAAACAAAAATGAAGAAGAAAGAGAATTAAATCAATCTTGCTCCTTTCCATGTAATTATAGGCAATCCTTAATTTAAACAATAATTTTTACTTCAGCTTAATCAATCAAAAAAATCTACTTAATAAAATCGGTTAAGATAAAAATATATGCTCAAAATATGCATAAATTAATCAAAAAACCTACTTAATAAAACCACTTAATATAAAAAAATATATGATAAAAATATGCCTTAATCAATACAAAAAAACCTACTTAATAAAACCACTTAATATAAAAATATATTCTCAAAATACTTACGTCATATATGTTAGCTCATCCTTAGCAAAAGGCCTCAAGTATTATATGATTGTTGATGAACGGACACATAAAAATTATTCTTATTTAATATTCTATATACAATTTAGGTGTTAATAAAAAAACGAAGTACTTTAATTTACATGCTATAATCTTTCTTGTGGTGGCTTAGATGATTAGTTGAAGTTTAAACTAAGGCAACCAATCTCTATTAATCAGTATATTTCATCTACAATAACATTAATAGGAGCATAAAACAAAGAAGGGTCACCAGTAGTACTATCAGATCAAGAACCTTCATATACAACTAATAGTGATACCAAATGTTTTGATTTGTCTCTGAAGCATTCCTATTATACTTGAAAAGTAGCTTTCAAGATTCCCATTTATATACATATTTTAGTTTTTTTTTTTTTAAGTTCTAGAATTATAGCTTAATCAATCTCTCATTTATAAGTGCTATACTGAACTGAAAAAGCTCTAGTTTACATATTCCTATTAGCCCTTTCGTGAAAATGAAACTAACTACTCATCTTGCATAGAATTAGCAAATGGCTTGATTTGTCTCCAAAGCTTTCTGGACTTGAAAGAAAGCCTTTAAGCTTCCCATTTATATATGTACATTTACTTTTGTTGGCATTATATACAAGTGTAATATTGACTGACAAAGCTATATAACATCAGATTCCCATCCTTATTTTTGTGAAAATAGTGCTAATTAACTACTCATCAATTGCATGTATAGAATCAGATGTTCAATTTGTTGGCAATAGCATAGGACATGCATCTTGCCCAAACTTGTTTATGGGGTTTCCTTATGAGTTTACATGGCTAGATTTGTTGGTAATTAATTAGAAACATTTAATACACATTGCGACTTTTAATTCGACATGATTGCGCATGAAGTCTTTTTTTTATGATTAATTCTCGCTTGATTGCATATTAGAGCACCCTATTAAACCATCAATACAAACTTGTACCTCAACATTGACCTATCTAAGTTACCACACCAATTTTATAGCATCCCGTTAAACCATCAGTAGGTATTAATTAAACAATTTTAGAGCACCCTATTAAAGCATCATAACAGACTTTAAAAATTACAAATATAATATTCTCATAGACATTTCATCAAACAATTTTAGATCACCCTATTTAACCATAAAACAAACTAGTATTAAAAAACCAAATAACTTTAAGTAGCCATTTCAATCCCAACCGTGTTTGCCAAGCTAGATATTGCAAACATTCAAATTCAAATACTATGGTTTGACTAAAGCTTACCAAACTATTGTCATAGACACTCGATTAATTCTAGACTTCTATTAACTACTAAGCATGTCAAATATTATATTTTTTAAACTTTTATAATAATTCTAGACAGTTGATTAATTCAAGTGGTAAAATTACAATACACTAATATATGTTCTTAAAAATATAAAATAATTGTCATAGAAATCTCATCGATACATATGAACTTTATAAACTATACCTATTGATATAATTAAATAGGAGTAATTAAGAAGATTACTTAGAAGGAGGAATGGTAGAGGGAAGCTTTCAGTGTTGCAGCCTCAAACAACAACAAAAGCAGGATCAGAAAGTTGTCCTTTAGATAGTTAACATTTAGTTAAAAGCTTACCCTCTGTTGAAGGTATGCCCTCCTTTTTCATCATTCTCCACTTAAAGATATCATAAGTGACAACAACAACAGCAACAACAACAACAACAACAACTGCCAAAGCATCTCCATTGGAGATGGATGAGGCATCAACAACAAGATAAAGCCTCAAGTCCGAATTAGTCCACTTTGTTTGATTTAATGCCCATTATACATAATAAATAATGAAAATATATAAGAAAATCAATTCTTCAATCAGTTTGCCCATTTTAACAATTGAAGACCTATATGTTAAAAAAACTGAAGAGATATTTTCTTCGATACCTGTGAAAGAGATGTTTGGAACACATACTTGAATCATCAAATAGACACATACCACACCTATCAAACCATTACAATACCTATAAAAACCTAGAAATTCATTGAATAAAAAAACCTTAGAAATTCATGTTTATGGCGATCTTTACCTGAAATCGATTGGGGATTATTGTCGAACCTAACTATAGTTGTTTGGTGATAGTTGTTTTGGAGAGCAATGAGAGAAAGAGAAGAAAGAAGGAGAAAGGGAAAGATAATAACCGAGAAGATAGGAGAAACCGAATATAGGAATCGACAAGTGAGGAAGGCTTACGAGGACAATTCTAGTAACGAAGGAAAAAAAATCTATTCGTGCTTTTAATATATAGGTAAATATATATTCTCAAATTAATGTAGTGGCCATCAATTTTTTTACCACTTTACAATGAAACCAAGAAATATTGATTGGAAGAGTTTAAATTTTTTGAAAGGATTTTGTCCACAACAGCCATGCCAAAGGGCATTAGGTTTATACATAAAACTGAACTCATCTAATAGAATAGTCTATACTGTTGCTGAACAGTTCTTGCATGTCTCAATTAATAAGCCATAGCCTATATCCTCATCTGGTAATTAAGAACCGTAATTAATTAAAGGCTAATAGCTTGGAGAATTTCTTCACTATTGAACACAATAATAGAAGTGTATATAATGTTTACTTCCTAATCAAGGTGATCACAAGAGAATTAAACGTGGGCTCTTCCTTGTTGTAGTGTTCGGCGACCCTCTCTATATGCCTTCGGAATAAAGCATCCATCACAAGAGCTCCAAAGTGAGAAGAAAGCATCGGTTCTGAAATCGCTCTTACGTATTTACTTACATATCTTGCCCTCCTAAGATTGTCGAAACTAGTATTTCCCGTCGTCATGTTGGAGTCCCAACCAATTTCGAAGCCCTCTAGTCGAGTAAGACTGAATGATCCTTGGAGAAGAATTATGTCCTGTACTTCTGCAGCAGAAGGTGCATAGTATGAAAAGTTGAAGGAGTCTATATGGGCCTCTTCTATGTGCCCCTACATTTTGTTAGAAGTAGATCATTAATTAACTATTCTAAACATCATTTGGTATTTGAGAATTATGATCAATTGAAGCATAAATTAATATGTACCTCCTCGGCTATGTCTTTGAGTGCCAATGTAATCATCTTCCAAGGGACACAATTTTCATCACATGAAGGATCATCTGTTCTCCTACCAGTTAGAGTTAAGACAGCCCGTCCGCCTTTAATTACTTCTTCAGAGCGTGAATGGAGGAATGAATAGAAATCATGTTTAAATTGCTCATAATAAGCTCTTGAAACAACTTGAGGGGTTGTGCTTGCTATGTATGTATTCCCCTTGTTCAGCTGTGTGCCTTCTTCACTGACTAGGCCTTTCGGAACCTACATATATGCATGCATGCATTGATATTGAACAAAATAAATCTCAAATTAATTAAGCTATATATACATATATATATATATATGTATAGTTCTCTGATGACTCAAAACTAGCTATATATATGTACTTAATTATATAGATGTACAAGTGATCACCTGAGAGAGATAATGAAGACTGTAGGAAGAGTGAATGAAGTGTATAGATTTTCTTGGAAAGAGCCTGTGATGGAAAGAACCGGGCATCGCTGCGACGAAGCAGGACCGGCCATGATTGATATTACCTCTCTTGAGTTTATCATAGAAAGAAGGCAATGACTTGAAAACAATATTGAAATCATTTCCCGGAAGATCATTTAGGAGTACTTGAAACTCTGGAGGTTGTCGATGCTGCTTATGGCATGTAGTGGTAATAGTATTGACAATATGAGAAATAACTGATAGGGAGTTAGGACCCGAAGAACATCCCAAATCCGCAATGCACAAAACCTTGGACGCTAAGAAGGCTTCGTCGCTTACCAAGTCCAAGATCGTCTCTTCTAGTATTGGCTTTACCATTGTTATAACTGCTCTCTGTAATACAAAAACATAGAATTAATTAAGAAGACGTGAAGAACTCATATATAAGAGGGATAGAGAAGAGGAGACCTGAAGTGAGGAGTTTGAAGCATAGCTAGCTTCTCCTACTCCCCCATTCATGTGAAGAACTCGATTTACTTCCATGTCCTCTCTTGTTTTCTTGATCACAAGTGGGAATAATTAAGGGATTACAATTCACTTATATATAATTAAGTGGTAACATATTTTCTACATACAATGTATACATCGCCCATCGCACTAGCTTCGCATTCTGACAGCCATGCCCTACGATGGAACTTAGTCGTCGTTCAATGGACATGTGCCATGCAAGGAAAGGATAGAATCGTGCGTGCTGGGGTCACATGCCAATTGGGTCGCGCACACCTGTCCGGCCACCCTTATCCACAATTTTTTTTATTATTTTTTGAAAAAATAATTGCGAGACCTACTTTTGATACGAATCATTTGCTTTGTTTGGAGCCAAAATAAGATGCACGTACACGCAACCCACTACACAGCCAAATTAAAGGTCCATATATCTATGGCCTTATTTGGTTCGTTTTTGTCCACTAGAACAAATTTGACTTTTGATAGAGATTTCGAAACTCTATGAAAGACTTTTCATAGAAGTTTTTGACCTCTATGAAAAGTGTTATCTTTTAAGGCGTTATCGTATCTTCAAAGCTTACATATGAGTTTCAAACCTCTATCAAATCTTGACTATTTCATAAGGGTTTCAAACCTCTATCAAATCTTGACTATTTCATAAGAGTTTGAAACCTCTATAATATCTTCAGAGGCTTACATAGGGGTTTCAAACCCCTATCAATTGTAGTGATTTCATAGGGGTTTGAAACATCTATATTATCGTCAAAGGCTTTCATAAGGGTTTCAAACCCCTATCAAATGTAATTTTAAAAAAATAATAACTGAAAATGCCCAAAATTAATTTCCATTTCCATTTTCAATTGAAAATATACAAATCTACATTCCACTCACAATATTATTATTCCATTCAATCAATAATGTAAAGTTTGAACAAATATTTTTGTCATTCCAAAATCAAAAATCTTTTGATTCATCTCCGCGTCTTAGTAAAACATTACTTGCTTTAAGGTCTCTATGAACAATTCTTAATCTGGAGTCTTGATGAAGATATAAAACTCCTCTAGCAATCCCAAGAATTATGTCACGACGCATCGCCCAATCCAATGATGTGCTTCTACTTTGATCTGCGTATAAATTTTGCTCAAGTTACTAAGTACATAATATATAGTTTGTAGCAAACATTGAAAAGTAAATAATATTCATGGAAGCATATACCGAAGAGAAGAAAGTCCAAGCATACCTGCAATGCTCCTGCAAATGAAGCAGCAAGAAGAAGAGGAGCAATATAGCCGGTTGTGTATGTTAGAAATAGACTGCCTCCAATAACTGGATCCTGCCAAACCAAACTTCAAATAAACAAATTGGAAAACAATCTAGACTAGACAATATGAAGAGGTTTAGAGACACCGCAATGAAAATTATGAGCCCCCGGCCTCAAATGCACTTAAGACATTAAACACCTAAAAAATATATATCACACGTGCATTAGAGTAATAATTAATATAAAAAGTGAGATCATATGCATGCACTGCACCGACCTAATACTCATGTTAATTGATGTTCCAGTGGGACAGTAAACTATGCACAGATAATTGAAACTTTGTCCATCTTCATGTTGTGTTTGTGGCCCCCCATCTCTCCATCTCTTTCCTTTCCTCTTCATCTCTTCAAGAAAAAAGAAAAAAGAAAAAAAAAAAAAAAAAAAACTGTTAAAAAAGGCAGACAAACAAAAGTACGCAGAAGGATCTGCATACACATAAATAGGTATAGAAAGACACAGAATATTGAGAATCAACTCAGAATTTAAATAAACAATAGCTGGTATTGATCAATATGAGAAATCCATCTAGTATTGCTGCTACAAGAAAGTGTAAGATGTGCAAAGAATTCAGAACACACCAGTAGGTCTTTATAGAGGCATAAATAACTTAACAAGTTTATTTAGTGTTTCAGATGTTGCTTTACATTTTAATCAAATAATCAACTATTTGTTCAATCTTTCCATTGAATAATCAACTATTTGCAATACATGATCTTCTGGTATGTAGGTATAGATTATGAAGGCAAATCTTCAGAAAATCCAATGCCATGTAATATCTTATGTTAGTCCAAAAACTCTTGTTAAACATGCAACAAAATGCTTCAATATAATGTCTACAGTGAAGAAACTTGGAACAGCAGCATCACAACATAAAGCATTTAAATGGAGACCCAATTTTCATCGGCAATCCAATAATGCATGAATACCCATTACCTTCTATCTTCCAAGAAACCTGACATGCTGAAATACAAGGCCATAACCTGCCAGGAATATTCAAAGAAAAATATTAGCAGAATACACTATAGATACAGGACTATTGTTCCCTTCATTTCCCTCACATCTTGAAGCATTGGTCTTAGAATGAGATGGCCAGTTTGTGAGGAATAGCCAGAGTTTTAAGTGCAGTACTCTTGCACAAATTATACAGCATCTGTGACAGTGTCAGCATCCCTACAGGAAAAAGGGATAGATTAATGTGTGAACCCTTGCACAATCATGTCTTACAATGATACACTTGCAAGCATTTAGCAGATATGGCATAAAATCCTAGCTTAACCAAAATACCAATAAATATGGCAGCCTAAAAGAACTTCAAAGAAGACAAAAAAGACACCAAGAATCTCAACATGTGCATGCTTATAGCTTAGTAAGAACACTTTTCGCATTATAGAATATACAAATCAGAGGCAGGTAGTTGTACCAATACCAATAAAATATTTTCTCTAGACTCGACATGAAATCAAAAACTGTATGGAAAGGAATTTAAGGGGAAAAAAACATAAGTGAGATTTTCTTTTTCTTTTTCTTACACGAACTACAGATTACAAAAGTAAATGAAGCCCCTTATTTCTACCTTCAAGAGTGTGTCCACGACATCTAAGAACCCTCTACAGCAGGCCGTGACAAGTGCATGCACGGCTACATGGGGCCGGATCATATCAGACCCCATGAGCAACTCAGCTGGTCTTGCGTGTCCCAATCGACTAGCTTCCAACAGGGCTTCTTCGCAAGCTGGCTGTGAAGCTCCAGCTTTAAGCAGAATCTCCAAGATATCAAGATGGCCCTCTCGCACTGCTGCCGTTGTCGCAAACCCTCTGAAGAGCTTCTGATTCACATTGGCTCCGACGCTCTGCGTCAAAGAAAAAACAACGCGTCAAGTACACTGAAAAAGATTCTGCAATAAAGAATACTTCTTTTCCTTATTCTTCCAGGTTCAACTTTATTCAAGAACAGTAAGAGATGAAGGAAAGAGTACCACATACTAAAGAACAAATATCAGAATAGTTTTGTTTTCTGTACAGTTAAAAGACTGAAACAGAAATGTAGTATCTTAATAGGATCATTTTGAAAATTGGTCCATAAAATCAACAGCAAAATTCAAAGTCTTCGAAACCCAATACACAACGACTGGTAAATGGTGAATGACTGCCCCATAACCAACAAGACAGTCACCCCAAGTTCAACTAAATACCGAATTTGTGTCTTAATATGATTGGACACAGTTCTTTACAAGTCTAAAAGTCAATTAGTTAAACCTACTAATCTGTTGGTTCAAACTATGGCACAACTCCTTGCCTTGCAAAAAACAATTACGAAGATATCTAATGGAGCATGGGGATGAGTGACAACAAGCAAATGATAGGACAGAAGATGGCTATTCACAGAGCAACTGGAGCACACAATGACACAGATATCTAAATGAAAAAATAGCAAGTATCTAGAAACTACATCGCACCATGTTTGACGCACAGAAGGTTTTGGGCACTTCTTTCTCTTGTCAACCATCAGTTAGAAATCTGTAAGACTAAAGTCTAAAACCGAGCCAGTCCAGGCTCATCAAATTTTCAAGAGAAAGAAAGGCATGAACAAACTGTCAAAAAGCAGCAAAGCTTTGGGCAGGATTCCGCAGTAAGGTATTTATTTCATACAGAAACTTTGATTTGGTAAGAAATGCAAGATCAGAATCAACGGAAAGAAGAAAGCGGCAACCAACAGGTAATCAGAGTTCGATCCAAGTTTGAGCAGTTCAATCACTATGTCCTTGCAGAAAACTGACTGAAATGTGGAAATCTACGCTCCAGAGTCCCTTTTTGCAACATAAATTCATAGAATCAGTTAAGTTCGTTGAAATGATCACAAATAGAATCAGTTAAGTTCGGTGGCGAGAGCAAACTTACAAGCAAAGTATTAGAAAATGAGAGAAACTTAGTCCAAGAATCAAAACTAAAAATCTTACTTTGGAGAACCCTGTACCTGATTTTATATGTGGTCATGCGACGCAGGCTTTCTGAGTTTACACTGTTGTTCTGCATCAACCTACACCGATTCAAAGACCAACATAACATGGACTTATTCCATCACAATTAAGTGATAATAGACATGAAAATGTTAAACAAAAATATTAGCAAAATCAGATCGGGAAACTAGTTAAATGGCAAAACAAACCTGGCAATTTCCATCTCCTTCAATTTGCAGTTCAGCCAAATCATATGTAGCCAACCTAATGGAAAAAAAAGAGAGAAAAATCTCCAAATAAACAAAAAAAATCGAATGACTAAATGTGAAAGCTTTTATTTTTGCTTGCCGAAAAGTGAGATTCAACAGGAAAATATTTCCTTTTTTCTTGTTAAGTCTCTCAATTTTGCTCGGTGAACAAGAGAAAGAATGTCACAGGAGAATGTCTGAAGCAACAAACTCTGGTGGTATTTGTCTTTCATGCAAACTCTGGACCTAGTGATGAGGGTCCATTTAGCATTTTTAAGCGATACCCTTAACTGCTGATGCAACCTATCAAATTCACAATTAAGCTTCACAAATACAAGGCATAAAGAAGATGTCGATAGACGTAACTTCTATTTTGAAGCATGTGCACTATGTCGCTGCCATTAAGCTCTAAGCCTTATTCACAATAGTCAACCAAGACTTTCCCCATTGCAGCAGCAATGCAGGACACATTGACAATTACTCAAGCGTTAATAAAAAGGTTCCCATGCATCAACAAACTGCTTTTGAGATCAATAAAAGGGTCCCATATGTGCTTCCAAATATTATTAAGAGAAATAATTTTTAAACTTTCAAAGCCCAAAGCAGACAGATACAATTCACCACCGTGTTAAACAAAACTAACAGCTAACTGATAATGATTAATTGAAAATAGAAAGATAACTTTTCATCAAAAAAAATAGAAAGATAACCAACTTAGGATTGGGAAACATCAAAAAGAACACAAAGGCTTATAGGCAAGCAAAGAGATGGAATATGACACCTTCGAAAACCTTTGTTGTGGATAGTATCCACATCAAAACCTTTGTTCTAACTTCTAATTTAGCCATAGTGTCATTGGTTTCAAGCATCAGATCTTCATCAATTGCGCTCAAGAAAGCTATGGAGAAAACATTTTCCCCTGACTGATTAATTGAGCTGTAAACAGTAGTTAAATTGTAGGTTAGAGTCTGGTATGCTATAGTCTATCACAAAAGACGCATAATTATAGAACTGAAATCTTGGCAAACCACATCAGATGAGGTTGCAATTCCAACATAGGCATAACTTCAAGTCTACAACATCAATTGTGTCCTCAATAATTCAGAAAAGAACAGAAATGAACTGGAATCACGTCTTCATAAATAACTAGACGAAATTGTAGACTATAAACAATCACAAGCAAACACAGAGGGATTGGAGTGGATTCTTCACATTTTCATCAATTGTGTTGTCAACAGTTGAGAAAAGCAGCAATTCAGATCGGATCACAGAGAAACACACAAGGATTGGAGTGAAAACACGAAGAATTAAAGAAATAGAGATGAGATTGGACGATCGCTGACCTATGATGTCGGGAACGCCTACCAAATCGATGGCGTTATGAGCGAAAAGAGAGACAGCTTCGTCATCACGAACGTCGAGATGGAAGAGGACATGACGGTGGTCGGGATCGGAATAGAGGATCAGTCCGAGAGATTCGAGGTCGTAGAAATCGCGAGAGAAGCCGAAGACGGTGTGGCCTCTGCGAGCCATCTCGATGGCTAGGGCTCTGCCGAGGCCTCTTACCACGCCTGTGATCAGCACCGTTTTGTGATGTCATCCGTTCGCCATTGCTCGCAGCTCCTCCGCCGCCGCTGCTGCTATCGCAGCTCCTCCACCTCCTCCTCCTCCTGTGCTCGCCATTCTTTGACAGAGAAACCCTAGATGTTAGTGATGCCTTCGATGAGATGTTGAGTTTTAATAACCTAATACATAGAGGTTTTAAAAAACCCCAATGAATTATGTGTTATAAAAAGTCTAATCACCTAATACATAAAGGTTACTTAAAAACCTCTATCAATTAAGCGTTATAAAAGGCAATACATAGGGGTTATTGAAAACCTCTATGAATTAGGTGCTATAAAATGCCTAATTTGTTCTAGTGGTCACTTATAGGAGAGAATTCTTACAGGCAGAGTTAACTCACGGTGGATATTTTTTTTTGATGAAAAGGATGTAAAACTCCATATATATTAATAAAAATTATGTACAAAAAGAAATAAGATACACAAAAGTGGGTTTTGCAAGTATAACCAACCATAAGCAAACTCACAGTGAAGATCATATATATTTTCATATTTGGCTCAATTTTGAATTTATAGGAAATTTGTAAATTTTTAAATAATAAAACATATGAATTAACATAAATACTCTTCAAACAAAAGTGATGGATGTGGGTAATAAAGAGGTAATTAATGAAGGGTAATTGTGTCAACAAGTCTATGGGAGTTACTCTTCCTTAGAGGGTATGGAGGAGATATCTCACACTTGAGAGTGTGAGTTGGGAGATATATAACTTGAAGGGGAGGTTGGTTTGTAAAACCAACCAAACAATATTAGTTACAACTCCCCTCCAAGTTTCACCCCTATAGGAACTATTTCTAGCTCTATTTGACAACACTAGCTGATAATCTACCTGATAGCAGATAATCTAGCTAAAAGCTGATAATTTAGCTGACAGTTGAAAAGCTAGTAGCTGGTAGCTAAAAGCTGATAATCTAACTAATCAATTATTAATCGTTTTAAAAATTAGCTAATTAATCGAGTAGCTGATAAATACAAAATGACATAAAAGGACATGGTTTGATTACAAATACACCTTAATGTTATTAACGTAAACATGACATTTCAATTGACATAACACTTACTAGTACGTATGAATATACTTACTATACAATATTTTAGTTTCTCATGTGCATGGTATATATATCTAGCTTGTGTCAACTACATCGATTAGTCAATGCTTGAGTACTATCATGTTTCAGATAGTAGTGTTCTTCTTAATATTCTATCCACAAGACTTGAAAATCGATACTTTGCTTAAGAGAAACTAAATCCCACCCAACTCATATATACCAATTAGTTCTCATGGTGTACGAGTATGTTTACTACTATAATACACTACTATATAATATCAATTACTAATTAATATATGTTTTTTATTTAATAACTAATAATTAATGTATGTTGATAGCTTCAATTTTATATTAATAGACTTTTTTGGGCAATATCAGTAGGCCTTTCTAATCATATATAATACTTCTGCAATGTGACAACATTACATATTCATACAATATATATATATATATATATCATATATATAAAAGCACGAATCACAAATTTTTGAGTGGTAATAGAATTTACCTATTTGCCCATACTTCTTTTTTTTCATCTCCAAATCAACATTTTCTTTTGTCTCCAAATCAAACTCCAACTCCTTATCAATCTACCACACGTTTTTTTTTTCTTTATCTCCAAATCAATCATGAAGTCATTCTCATCAATCCAATACACTTTTTTTAAGGAAGTAATGTCCTAGCATGACTAGCTTGTTTTTTCATTCACATCTTATATCTCAATCACATTATTGAATATTGATAAGCTAAAAAAGGTACTTGTATTTCTAATTTTTAAATTTTAATTACAATTTTGAATTTTGAATTTTATTTTGAATTATATATATACATATAAAAGCACGAATCACAAATTTTTGAGTGGTAATGAAATTTACCTATTTGCCCATAATTCTCGTGCGTTCTCTGATCCAAATTTTTGAATGATAATGAAATTTACTTATTTGCCCATACTTCTCGTGCATTCCCTGATCTTTTAAAATATCACTTTTATCCTTCAACTCCTCAATTTCGTTGGTTTGTTGGTTCTCGATTCTTCAACTTTCCGATTTCGTTAGTTCTCGATTCAATACAAATACCTCTAATTTTCTTCGTCACCTAAAAAATCACTTTTACCCTTCAACTCTCTGATTTCCTATTCGATTGATGGTGGCTCTCCCTTACCTACTATTCGCTTTCTTTCTCTCATTGCACTGTTGCGATCTCTCGCTCCTAATACACTTATTTGCTGCACTCTAGGTTTTCGTTCCTAATCATGAGTAAGAATCAGATTTTCAAATTTCCTTCATCTGCAATTGATTGGGCTTGTTGGCATCTCTTACCTAACACTGATTCGGGTATGTGACTATTTGTGTCTTATATAAACACTGTTTCTCCATATATGTGAAAAAGAGGGAACCGTGGTCCTATTTTGGTCCGAGAAGGAGTTGGCTTCATTAATTATATTGTTCCTTGGTAGTAATGTTTTAATGTTGAGGTTTCCATCTCTTTCGCCTGCTTTCTTTCGCTTCTAGATGATTTTTTATTTCTTGGTTTCAATCACCCATCTATGCTTCAAGTATGCCAGTCATAATTGGATGCCAATGTTTTTGCTTACTGATGTACGATGTTATGTTGAACCTTTTGTTTTAATACATAAAGCAACTTGATAACATCAATGTGAAACCTTATCTCCACTGCTTGAATTTTGCTTTTCTTTTCACTCAAAGCAAATTAAAATTGGTTATGCATCATGATAGTTAAATCATTACAGTATTGATTAGATTTGGTATTGGAAATTCTTAGATACCCATGATCGAAATTCTATGTATAACTCTCTAATTCTTTGATTTTTTTGTTTTGTTTTGAATTTCAGTGTTTATGCATCTATGTGTTTTATGAATTGTCTGAACCAGTTTTTAAATAAAGTTAAGTGTTAGATGATGAATAAGGGAATGGAGGTGTTATGTGAGCCTTGAGAAAATTGGGTGGGTAATAGAATTGTTTATCAAAATCACTGAGAGTGTTTGAGGGCTTTTCATATGGGCTTGTCCTTGACATTCATAAGTTTAAGATTTTAATGCGTTTAGTTGTACTCGGGTCATCAATCGTTGATCCTCCTCTGATGCAAGTAGGTAGTTTAGTTTAGTTTCCAAATGCAAGCTTACTACATACTAGTGAAGCATCAATATGGTGATTGAACTTTTATACTTGTGCGTCGAATAAAATTATACTAGCCCATGTGATTTTTCTTGGCGGACAATTAGCCAATTTTTGCAACGCGTAATTTTATCACAATAGTCATAAGTCGTTTCTACATACAAATTTAGCATAGAGATAACGTCGTTTGCTTTTAACTAGCGATTTGGTGTCGTAACAAAATTTTTTATGTTCTCAATTATCCATAACAACATTTTGGATTTAATTTTTTCTGATAATTCATTAATGGGCTTCATTTACTTAATCATCTGATCTTAGGATGTTTTCTCAATTGACCATATTATTTAAAAGATATTAAACTTCTTTGTAGGTTAATCCTTTTGAAAATAGGGAATCCATCTCAGTGATTGTATTCAAGTAGCGTGGTTCTAACAAATCATAGCTTAATGTATTTATTCAAACTTTCTAGGATTTAAACAAGTCAATCACTTTCAATTACTTAACTTAGAGTAAAGATTTTGTGACATTACAACGAAGCTTTTGAGAAACTAAGTCGTTAATTTGAGTTCATGAAGTTAGGTAGTAGAATTCAAATATCTTTTAGATAGGTCATTGACACAATAGTAACTTTATTCATCTCCTTTGTGTTTGATTAGCTCCTTTTTACATTATACACTCGACAACTGGTGCAAATACGAAAAAGAATTTGGTGATTGTCACCAAAATTAATTTAATTTGGATGTTAGAGGGAAGATGTTATGTGTAGTAATTTACTTTCACAAGTTAATCAATTTTTTTTTCTTTGTTTTGGTGTTGATGATCGATCTATTGCCTACATACTTATAAGTTTATTCTTGTTGCAAAACTTGCACTAATGCGTGCATATATTTGACTTGCTTATTGATTGGTTGTTGTTTTGTATACTCAAGACTAATGGTTATTTTTTATTAAAGTGCAGGAATCAATGTTGTCAAGAGGTTCTTATATATATTACTAAAAATAAATAAATATTATTTTAGCTTATTGATTAGCCACCCACTTCATACCAAAAAAAAAAATCTCTTATACAATGCATGGCCCTTTTATGCCATATTTCAAAATAACATTCTTTAAGATCTCCTTTATAATTTTATATGTCATATCAACATTAAGGATTGCATTGTTCTTCCCTTATTTCAACCAGATTTCTCCATTGTTAGAAGAACTTCATGCCTTTGATTGTATACTTCCCTAACAAATATGGATATTGTGCCGGACAAAATTGTTAAATGGACAAGAAGATAGATTGTTCTTAAAGTTTTTAGCATAATTCTTGTTTGTTTCAATTATTGCCCTTAGTTGATGTATTGAAGAACTGTAATCGCAAAAATTTTAGATAGCAATGTATGAATGTGATCACATTCGTTTACAATTTATTCAATTTTTTTTTCTAATTTTTAAACTTTAATTACAACTTTGAATTTTATTAGTAAATTGTTTGAAATTAATTCCCGCGAGCGAAGCGAGCGGGTCAATCATGCGTAGCACGTCTTGAAACTAGTATATATATATATATATATTCATCCAATATGAAAACGAATCACGTAATCAAACAAAATACAATTATTTCTCAGTAATTATGCTTTTAGCTGATTACACGGGAGATTATTAGGCCAATCGGTCAAAGTCTATCGCCTATTAGATTGTGCAATAATTGTTTCGAAAAAATAGAGGTACAATGGGTAGAAAAATTACAAATGGCAGATAAAAAGTCAAACGCTTCTCCTACTAATGTTTCAACTTTTAGCGTATAATCTGCCAACCAAACACAACTTAAATTGTAAGTAGCTTATAATCTAGATTGGCTCTGTTTGGTAACACTAGCTGATAATCTAGTTGATAGCTGATAATCTAGCTGACAGCTAAAAAGTTATTAACTGATTGTTGAAAACTGATAATCTAACTGATTATTTAAAACTGTTTGGAAGAAATAACTGATTGAGTAGCGAAGAAATAAAAATGACGTAAAAAGACACGCTATATATTATAAAATGTTATATATGTATTATTAAATGTAGTACTTATAAACATAATTATTTATTTAATAAATATTTAATATTATATATAAAAATATATTATTTATTTATTTAATAATGTTTAATTAATCTTTTAAAAAAATATTAAATACTAATATATTTATAATTTAGTATTTTTGAGTTTTTTATGTTTAGTATTTTTGACTTAATTAATGTATTTGAGAGTTGAAAGGGAAAGTAAACTAGATCTGACGTTTTTTTAACTAAAAGCTATTTGCGATAGTGTCCAAGATTTGAGAGTTTCATCTAGCTTACTTTTAAAATAAGTTGCTAAGAAAATACGTCTTATTTATTGAAGCAGCTTATAATTTGTGCGTGCCAAACAGAGCCATAGAGCATTATAAGCTAGCTTATGGCTCTGTTTGGCGACACCAGCTGATAATCTAGATGATAGTTGATTATCTAGCTGATAGCTTAAAAGTTAGTAGCTGACATCTGAAAGCTGATAATATAGCTAAATAATTAATACCGTTTGGAAGAAATAGCTGATGGAGTAGATGAAAAATATGAAATGACATAAAATGACATGCAAATAAACATTATATAATATATTTTAAATTTATTTTTTCAAGTAAAATCAATTTTAATTTAGTATTAGTTACTAAATATGTATATTAGGTCGGCCATATATGTTACATTCACTTAAAAACTTGTATTATGATCTAGCACAAAAAATTTGTATTATGTCCTTTGATCTTTTGTATGACTAGTACGTCATGCTTATCTTTTTATTTATCAAAAAGATATGTATCTTTTATTTTTGAAACCAATCATGCATAGTTATCTTAAATATCAATTAATATGTTTATAACGATACACCGCTAATTTCGCTCTACATCTTTGGTGCGCACACATTGAAATTTTTTTAACCCGCACAATTAATTAGGAATTGAGGGCATGAATGGAAAAAAGAAAGTTATCCGACGTTTTTTGTTGAAACGCTCTTCAAGGTAGCATTTACAATTCTAGCTGATCAGCTAGATTATTTTTGAAATAATCTACTTGCCAAACACAACTTATTTGTCAAATTAGCTTATCAGCTACATTATAATTTAGTTGATCAGTTAGTTTGTGCTTACCAAACAGAGCATATAAGCTAGTTTGTGCATACCAAACAGAACCTCTGTGAGAAGTACTCACAACGCAACACGTGGCCTGTGATAAGCTCTCACGAATTGATACGTGACACGATTATGTCAATGTTTCAATTTTTTTTCAACTAGCCCGCGCTTCGCGCGCGGACAAAATAGAGTGTCAATATATTATAAAAATAAATATATTGAATAATAAATATAAAAAATGATCGTGTAAATATGAAATCGAAGCTAATAACAATATAGAAAAATGGAGAATATATAATTGAAAAAAAAAATTAAGTACATCTCGAGTGGACATTTGAAAAACGTCAATATCATTTTGAAAATCACCAAATTGTTTCGATCATCTTGAAAAACACAAAAACAATTATAAGTAGCATATAAAATTCACATAATTGAAACAAAAGCACGTAAAAACAACTCAAAAAAGCACGTAAGAAAATAACTAACACATCGAGGAAATTCTTTTATAAACTTGACTCAATATCTAAAATTGTTCATCTAAAAAACTGTCTATTTTCCCTAATTTATTAGTCCATAATTGATTCATTATTAAATTGATTTAGAGAAGGTTATTTGTTAATATTGCATCGCATAATATACTTGAAGTAACTGTGTCCTCCTATCTTGGGTTTTTTTTTTCCTTCTATTCACTTACAAAATAAATTTTAGATAAAAAACTATAGAAAATATATATTAAAAGATTACCTCATTAGTATCACCTGAAGTGTTAATATTTTGGAAGATCTCATTAAACCTACAATTACACTATACTCTTATCTATTACACTTCTCTCCCACTATCATTAAACCTTTCATGGGACCCAAATTCACATCACTCCATTTTTTTTCAAAAAAAACAACACATCATACAAAATCACATTACATATTTATAATTAACTTACTAATAAAATAACAATTATGTTCATGTATTTAAATATTGATTTTTGAAATTAAAAAAATGACTTAATTAATTTTTAAGATAAAATAATAAATAAATATTATAGAATAAAAATCTTACTACAACAACACGAGAATTAATTTATTTAAATATATTAGACGCTTTTTAATATATTAAAATAACAATTAATTAATTAATATTATATATGTGAACAAAAGATATTAACAATATGATAAATTTACGAAATTTGCATTACTACATACGAATAATAATTGAATGAAAGATAATATTAATTGTCATCATCAATATTTTCAACGCGGTTCCATACACTACAAGAAAAGTGTGGAATAGCATTAAAACATTGCAACAAACTGAATCTATTGCTAAACAACAACAAATCAGCAACAATTCTGCATCAGATAGAGCGTTTGACTCGGTTGACCAAAAAACAACAAATCAGTGATAGATTTGTGATAAAATTTGTGACAAATAGTATTTTGTCACTGATCTGTTGCTGATTTCTCCCATTTTGTGTCAGATCTGCGACATATCACCTACAGAACCTAGTTTGTCGCTGATCTGTAGCTAAATCGGATGATCTGCTCTGACGATCAGCGATGACATAGTTCATGTCATTGATCTCGTTGATCAAGAACAAATTATATTATGTCGCTGATTAGCGACAAATCAGCAACAGATTGTCGAAGAATAGATTAATCATTGGCTTGATCTCATCCTTGATCAATGACAAATTAGCAACAAACAAATCAAGAATGACTAGTCTCATTCGATATGTCACTAAATTTTAAATGGTTTTTTCAAACCGTAGGGCTCTCATCCTCGTCCCCGCAAACTCCATTTACCGCGCATCGTCGTTCTGCCGAAAATCCGACGCCACCACCGTTGTCACGATCGATCATGAGTAGCGTACACACATGCGGTATTTGCCTCTTATTCAAAGTAAAATATTGTCATGAATTTTCAACTTCTAAAATGTTTTTGAAAATTTTTAAAAAATTGAGATAAATTAGCAGGGTTGTAGCCTAATTTTCATTTTTAGAAAAAGAGTTAGGTTTCTCAGTCGTTCTAGAGTTTTTAAGGAGAACATAACATTTTTTTTCATTTTTAAAAACGAGTTATGGATTTCTGATAGAGGATATTCATCTTTGGTAGCATTTTAAACATCAATTAATACAGAGAAGCAAACTAGCGATTGCGGTACGATTTACTTTTTTTAATCAGTTTAATGGAGTTTGAATTAAATCATGTTCGGGTTTTGGAAAATAAAATTTTTAAATTTTTTGATGTGTTTTAAACCCCAAAACCCGACATATTTTTGGTCGAGTCATGTAATTTTTTAGGAGTTAAAATCTTTTTTTGTTCATTCTATTCTCCCGTGGGTATAAAAAACGTATGTCCACTGACACGTGTCGAGCGTGCATAATAAATTTTTAGTAGTGATAAGCAGGATATGGTGTCTACAGATATTTTGCAAACTTCACAGGAAAGCGAGGTTTTATTATTTTATTTATTTTAATTAGATAGCGTTAAGTCAATGCAACGCAGGGAACTAATTAAAACATGATGTCCACATAATTATCTTACATATATGTATGTCTAACATTTATACAAAATATATATAGATTAATTCCATTAATTAATTAGTAATTAACGAAGAAATAGATTGGATATCAAAAGTACCTTGCTTCACGTATATATCATATCATCATCACGCATATACATGGCAACTTTCAGGCTTAAAGGGTCCGGAGGACGTTTTTCTGTGATGTTTCCTTTTAAATCTCTTCATGATCATTAGTATTGTTGCTGCGGCTAGAGTATAGCAGTTTCAATTCTCATTAAATATATATATATATATATATATATATATATATATATATATATATATATATAGTGTATAGTTTGATTTAATTTGAAGATATCTCTCAATTTCAATTGATATATTGACTCATCATATTGCGCGTTTGTGCGAATTCCAAGAGCACTTGAAGAATTTTTTTTTTGTTTTAGTTTTGATATGAATGAGATTTTATTTTATATAGCCAACAAAAGTAATATGCGCAAATGGGGAAACAATGTGTTTCCCTTTAATAAAGTTGAGAAATCATGATTTTGATTAAATTGTGAATTTTCAAGGGATTATGTGCATATATAATTATTTCTTCTCCAATCAATTAATTTTCAAATGAAGCTAATTTCCCTGTAATTAAGTTTGTGTTGATTTATTTATTTTTTTTTGTCGAAGTTGTCTTAATTAATTAACCTTACCAAATCCCTTAGTTTGTCTTAATTTTTTTTTTGGATGGTACACGCACTCCAAATTGTATAATGTCTATCTTGTATCGGTGACACAATTGGGTAAGGGTGTGGGATTGACATTGTAGATATATATGTAAATTAATTTGTGTTGGAAGGTCAGTTTGTGTAGTATTTTGTATTTGATGGATAATGTTCATCTAGTAGTATATAATATACTACTAGTTAATTATGAAATGTTATTCTCCACATTTTGTATATATTTTTTGTCATATTTTGATAATATACAAACAATTTTTCAATTTTAGTTTTAATTGCAGCAAGAAAATTTATTTTTTTTCAGATTTTACAGCTGCAGGAATTTCATTTACTATTTACAGTGAACTGTAATTTTTAAAATAAAATTACTATTCCAAATCAAGAATGATCAAGTCTCATTGTTGATTTACTGATAAATAAGAAAAAGTCGTCTATTATCGATCTGTCATCATTGTTTTGCAACAGATCAATGAAAAGATGGTTTTTCTTGATCAGGTAAATCAAGAATAAAGAATGCCGTTAGTTGATCTTGTAAATCAGCAACAGATTTGCAACAAAACCACCTTTTCCAATCTGCAAGAGATTTTTTTTCTTTGTTCAAAGAACATATTTCATCACAAATCTGTTCTTTGAACAAAGAATAGATCCAAAATCATTTTAACTTCTATCTCATGACAAAGCGTTTAGCAACACCACTGATCTGTTGCTGATCTGTTGTTGAGTCCCTTAGCAACAAATCCGTACCAATTCAACAACAGATCAGTTTGTTGCTGTTTAATTTTTTTCTTGTAGTGATATATGCTCGACAAAGTCTGCTCGAAGATGTTGATGCACTTCTTGATTACATAATTTTGCATTTCTTTGAAGATATTAGTTAAAATCTTGAGTGGGCCTTTAAGTTATGACAACCATCGTCATCAAAATTTTCAATTGTGTGACCTTCGTCTTCAACAATCATGTTATGTAATATTATGGATACACACGTTATATCTTTCAAATGTTCTCTGTACCATCGTCAATGGACCACGATACACGCTTTTCTGCAACTGCTTCAGTTTCCTCGTCTTCAGCTAATGGTTGCGTGGAATATGGAGGAATTTGGAAGTCAGATAATGAACTCGTCTCATTTTCGCTATCTTGATCATTTTGAGGAGTATTATCCATATTCTACAACAAATTTTGGACATTTGTCAGGAAAAAAAGGGAAATGAAAAATTAGGAATGCTTGAAAAGGTAGGGGTAT
This sequence comes from Stephania cephalantha, assembly GCA_039657325.1. Lineage (NCBI taxonomy): Eukaryota > Viridiplantae > Streptophyta > Magnoliopsida > Ranunculales > Menispermaceae > Stephania > Stephania cephalantha. The sequence continues at coordinate 43,252,448 of CM077576.1, forward strand.
TGGAGATATTAGGGATGTTTGAAAAATTAAGCATGTTTGGCGAAATAAAATGATATGGAAGATTAGGAGCATTTGGAGAATATCGAAAATTTTGGGGAATTGAATATATTGAGAGTTTTGAGAATTTGGTGTGAAAAACGGGTTTGAAGAATTTTGAGAATTTTGAGAAGATGGAGGATTATTGTGATCCATATCGCAAAAATAAAATTTATGGAGACAAAAGAAAGTAGTAGTATGATAGAGAGAATTGAGAAGTTGAACTGTGTTGAGTGAGTTGTGTAAAGAAGGTAAATATAGGTGTGTATTTATATAAGTTTGAAACTTTGTTTTTTGTTAAAAAAGTAAAAAATTATAACTGTTTGAAAAAACGGTAATAAAATCATCCCATCAATCTCAACGGTAACAAAAAAAGTGGTAACAAAAACATCATCTCATTTGGACCCATTACAGTTACTCTTATAAATGATGTTGTCTTAAAATTCATCATATTAAAACATATTATATATTTGCATTTAATATTGACGTGACAATGTAAACAGTTAAAACAAATATATATATTGTTGAAGAAACAAAGTTGTTGATGAAATAATAATTGGTGTTGGTGTTAGAAATCAAAAAATAAAAACAAAAATTGATGCTAACTTAATTGAAGTTCGTGATCGACTTAAACATAATTAATATTAATAATTTGTATAAATACAAAACTTTTATATAATGGTGTGCATTGTAAAAGAAGATGATGATTTAGATTTGTATGGAAACATTTTATACTAAAAAAGACATAAAGAAATCACAAAATTGCATGATAGATAATCGAAAAACAACCAAAAACTGAAAATAGAAAGTGGCCATGTGGCGCGCCACGTGTTGCTCTATTAATTAGAACAAACTTAGTGTAAATTCGACTCAATGATATTTCAAGCGGTGGACCACCTTCTTTATCAAAAAAAAAAATAAAAAATCAACATACTAAGGAGTTAAAGGCTAACCAACCCTTAGTTGAACCTGTCTTCTGATGATCACTTTTGTTTTCTAATTAATGGAGCAACACCAAAGCAAGAAAGTAGGAGCTCTTGAATACAACTCTTGACTTCAAACGGGGTAACTAATTGCCCGATACTAATACATAAAACAAAATATCGAACATACTGTAAAACTTTGTATATTGAACATATAACCTAAAGAATTGTAAAATCATAGTAATTGTTAAATAGTTCTATTAGGACATATTCTAATTGTCTATTAACTTTTTGAAATCAGCTAATTAGATTCTAATTAATAGATCATATAAGCTCGTCTAACAATGTAATAATTAAATAGCATGGCTAAAGACACCCCAAATGCTGGGGTGCATCACGTAAAATGCATGTAAATTGGAGTGCCTCATAAAAGATCGAGGTGCCTATAGTGCCACTCTAATTAAGTAGTTCATTTTTTTTTTACTTCAATAAGAATGGAACCCACATTTGACCAAAAAAAAAATCGAACCCACACCCTTCCCCAACCTTTTCTTTTTGCAAGTGATCTTTGTCCATCTCATAATTAAGCACCCAAAAAAAGTGATGTAATAATATGCTATGTGTCAATACATGGCTAAAGAAAAAAACTAATATAAACTTTGACTTTTTTTTGGTAGGATAATATACATTATGACTAGTAATGGTATCATATTGTAATTGTGTTTTTTAGGATATATATTGGCTTCAAAAAAAAAGTAAAGGATATATTAATCGACATGATAATCACAAATTACTATTTTGATATGCTAAAAAAAGAAACGAAAAAAAAACTTCACGAAAAAATGAAAATAATTAGCATATGTGCCCGAAAATAATGAAAAAATAGGTGTATCAAATCGCAAAAAAATAAAATAAAAATGGAGAGTTTAATTTCTCGAGAAAATATGCGAGTTATTTTTTAAATAGACGACTTAATTAACTAAAAAATAATCCGAAAATAGCCAAAAAATGTATAAAAATAGCAACTATATATGTCATGTGTCATTACAATAGAGCTTAAAATAATAGCAACTATGCCACGTGCCTTCACCATAGAAATCCTCACAGAAGATCTTCCATTATATATAGAAAATATGCGAGTTATTTTTTAAATAGATGACTTAATTAATTAAAAATAATCCAAAAATAGCCAAAAAAATGTATAAAATAGCAACTATATATGCCATGTGTCATTACAATAGAGTTTAAAATAATAGCAAATATGCCACGTGTCATTACCATATAAATCCTCACAGAAGATCTTCCTTTATATATATAATAATATTAACTAGTCGTAGACCCGTTCTTCGCGCACGGGCAAATTCTTGTTTAAACTCGATAAATAAAAATAAAAACTTATTGTATTAATATATCAGATAAAAATTAATTTGATGAAAAGAAAAAAAATAAAAATAAAACTTATTGTATAATCTCGATGGTCTCCAAAGCATTTATGGTTAGATGGATGAGACATCACTTGCCTAAAGGTAATATTTAGGGAGATCGTGAGTTCGACTCCCACGTAAGTCAAACAAAAAAAAACTTCGATCGTCTCGAATCAGCATCATCCAATTTTTTTGGTATAAAAAATTATTTGGAAAATTTTAATTTCCTTTCAAAAATCACCAAATTTCTTCAATGACGTCCGCAACAAAATAGAATACCACCTATCACATCTAAGAAAAGTACAAACAACACTTAAATATAACTAACTTACTCGAGTATCTATATACAACAACAACAACAACAACAACAACAACAACAACATAGTCTCAATCTCAAATTAATTGGGGTTACTCGAGTATCTATATCTTGGATAAAAATAAATTTGATGAGATTTTCAAAGAAATAATCGCTTTCCAAACTATTGTGAGGATGCAAACGAATAGGGTACCATGAAATTTTATCTATCCATATCCATTTTACGATACTAATACTACGTACTTGTCCCAATTCAAATTATAATATGCATATATATCAACATTCTTTACCCCTATTATTAACTCTTTTAGAATTATCAAACTCTTTTAAAATGTAAGTGGCTAGTGTACCCATGGAACATTCTTTACCCCTACCAATCCCGAACCCCGATTATAATATGCATATAAACATCCTCGTACACCCAACCCCAATCTCTCTCTAAAAAAAGGTAAGAGATGAAGTTTGAGTTCATGTTGTGTTGATACTAATATAAATAGATTAGGCTTAAAAAAAGACATATATTACGCTATACATATAGAGAAAGATTTAAGTGGGTTATCCTAACTATGAGAGAAACAAAAAAGAAGAAGGAAAAAATAGGTAAAGTAAGGAGGTTTAGTTTATGTTGTGTTACAATTAAAAGTGTTCATGAAATCCGCGAATCTGCGGATCCAATTCGATCTAAACCCCTATAAAAAAAATACTTGAAAAAATATTAAAAACAAATAAATAAATAAATAAATATCCCAAAATACGCACACAATAAAATCTAAATCTCTATAAAAATCGGAAACTCAAAAAAACTAAAATAAATTATTAACAATATCTAAAAATATCTAAAATATAAAAATATGAAAAAATTAAAATAATTATTAAAAATTTAAATTCTACGTGTCACAATTCTATTAATCCTTTTCATAAGATCTTTCTTTATATATAAGATAGATATTAACTTTTAATATATTGATGTGAATATCACAGTTAAAATCTATATATATCAATAAACTTGAACAAACCGAGTTGTTCACAAATTACAATTTGATGTGACAATGAATTACAATTTGATGTGACAATGCATTGGTGGCATTGGGTGACAATATTGGAAACTTTGTCCCGGGTATGGAAGTGCTACGTGTGACAATGAATTACAATTTTATTGATATATTTTACAACATTCTATTAATCTTATACGTGTCACAATTTTGTTGTTCATATGAAACGTGTGACAATGAATTACAATTTTATTGAATAACAATATATATCCTATTAATCTTATGTGTCACAATTTTATTAATCCTATTAATCCTACGTGTCACAATTCTATTAATCTTTTTCAGAAGATCTTTCTTTATATAATAGATAATAATAGAAAATATGGGAGTTATTTTTTTAAATAGATGACTTAATTAATTAAAAAATAATCCGAAAATATCCAAAAAAATGTATAAAAATAGCAACTATATATGTCATGTGTCATTACAATAGAGCTTAAAATAATAGCAATTATGCCACGTGTCATCACCATAGAAATCCTCACAGAAGATCAACATATATCATATTAATCCTATGTGTCACAATTTTATTAATCCTATTAATCCTACGTGTCACAATTCTATTAATCCTTTTCAGAAGATCTTCCTTTATATATATATAGATAATAATAGAAAATATGGGAGTTATTTTTTAAATAGACGACTTAACTAATTAAAAAATAATCCGAAAATATCCAAAAAAAATGTATAAAAATAGCAACTATATATGCCATGTGTCATTACAATAGAACTTAAAATAATAATAACTATGCCACGTGTCATCACCATAGAAATCCTCAGAGAAAAACTTCCTTTATATATATAGATTATATTGTGGACCCGGGTTATTTTTTCTACATCAACGATATTAATTATTATCTATGAGATTAGGTTTCTATTAGATGCATTATATTAGGATACATATTGATATATCCTAATCGGTTTCCCTTTTTTTTTCTTTTTGGGTAAACGGTTTCCACATATTGTTTTTTTTTTTTTTTTTTTTTTTTTTTTTTTTTTTGACAAAAAGTTTCCACATATTGATATATCTTAATCAGAGATAGATAAGGATTTTTTCTTACTATTAATACACGCCTATTTATACAATTTGTTTCGGGTTTACCTCTTTTTTGATAGGTTTTGTTTTCCTTTTTTCGATTTTCTTTTTTTTTTTAATCTTGTGAAATATAAGATATACACAATTGTAACAATACCGATTATTAGAGAAAGGTTAGGTTTTTTTATTAATGAATCCATCATATATAAGAAAAAACACAATTAAAATAATATATATATATTTAGGGTACTACTACCATGAGAATCACATTTACAACCAATGAATTCTAATCCAACACATTAATCTATGAGTCATAAATGCACAAAACATTTAATGCGCAACACATTTTGAGGGGTTTTCGTGGCATGATATGTATTTGGGCTACATTATAGAATTTCCCATATATATACTAGTTTCATAACGTAAATAAAAGTAACTATATCACGCATGAAAATGTAACTATATCACACATGAAAATGTATTATTACATTCTAATGGTTAAGTGATTAAGTGAATAGATGTAAATTAAAAGAACAGTTCATAACAATCTTTTGTGAGTAACTCACAAGTCATGAACATAAAGTGTAAATAAATTATACCTATTTAAGTTTTTATACAACAACAACAACAACAACAACAACAACAACAACATAGCCTCAGTCCCAAATTAACTGTGGTTGGCTACATGGATCAAACTTTTCCATTGTGCTCGATTATGTGCAATTGATGGTGAGCTTTTCAATCCATTCAAATCCCTCATAATTAATGCATCCCATGTTAACTTTGGTCTGCACATACCTCGTTGAATTTCTACAGTTTCTATTGAGTCAAGTTTTTTAGTTGGGGCATTTGTAGGCCGTCTTTGCAGGTGACCAAACCACCGCAACCACCCTTCCCTAATCTTTGTATCAATTGATGCTACTCCTACTTGTCTTTGAATTTCTATATTTCTTATTCTATCTTTACGAGTTTTACCACACATCCACCTAAGCATCCTCATTTATGCTACGTTCATTTTATGTAATTGTTGTTGCTTTACCGCCCAACATTCACTTCCATAGAGCATAGCTGGCCTAATTGCGGTCCTATAGAATTTTCCTTTTAACTTAGTAGGAACATTTCGATCACAAATCACCCCTGTTGCACTCCACCATTTCTTCCATCCAACTTGAATTCTATGTGTGACATCATTCTCAATGTTACCATCATTTTGTATGATTGATCCTACGTATCTAAAGTGGTTTACCTTAGGAACTTCTACTTCCCCCAATTTTACCACTCCGCCATCTCGATGTCTAGTGTTTTTAAACTCACAGTGCATGTATTCGGTTTTCGTCCTACTCAACTTAAAGCCTTTAGATTCTAATGTATTCCTCCGAGTTCTAATTTTCTATTCACTCCATCTTTAGTTTCATCCACTAAGACAATATCATCTGCAAATAGCATACACCATGGTATATCCTCTTGAATATGTCTAGTTAGTTCATCTATAACTAAACTAAATAGATATGGGCTTAAAGCCGAACATTGATGTAGTCCTATCGTAATGAGAAATTTTTTGTAGCTCATCCAAATGTCTTTATACTCGTATCATACATATCCTTAATAGTGTCTATGTATCTAGCATGCACTCTTTTTCTTTCTAGAACCCACCGAAGAACATCTCTAGGGACCCTATCATATGCTTTTTCTAAATATATGAATACCATATGAAGATCTTTTTCTTTTCTTTATATTTTTCTAACAATCGTCTTATAAGGAAAATCGCCTCCATAGTTGACCTCCCAGGCATGAAACCAAATTGGTACATAAATTTTATAATATTTATGTATTTAAGATTTATGAAAGTTAAAGTACATAAATTTATAAAGTGTTGATAATACAAAATTTTAAGAAGAAAATTAGAACATGAAATCAGTTCAAGAGATCTATACAACCACAATCATCATAGAAATATACGTAAATAAGACATATTAATGATGTATTCTTCATCAAGATTTTATGAGGAGAGCTAGTAGGATGTAGGAATAAAAGAAAAGTTTTTCTTGACACTCGCTCATGAATTTCACACAAACATAACAAATAAGTTGCACACCTCCCAACTAAATTTGCAATTTAAATTGCTCTGGGACCCCACTGATATCTTTTGGCACAATATGACAAGAAAAAAAAGAACTATGATTTGATAAAGCAGGATGCTAAATAACTAAATAGAAGGAACTAAGGAGATGACGAAGTTTGCATTGTTGGTATAGAAGTCAGAAGCTAGCTAGTAGGAGTTCATGAGTCGGATGAATGGAATGAAAATGATAATATATACCTTTCCACATGGTCCATATTGGCTCTTTTATTATAGTAGTAGATATATATATATATATATATATATAAACTATTTTGCTGAGAAAGTCTATGGAGATGTCATGTGGCATTATGTTGTCATAATTCTAATTAGTTAGTTGATTTTTTTTTTGAGTTTATTTTGTTATATTTTTAGATTCATATTGTGTTTAAGGATTTTTTTCTTTTTTTAAATCTACAGATTTGTATTGTGTTTAATTCGAATGTAATTTTAATAAAGAATCCCGTCGTTCAATTAGCTTAAGATTTTTTTTTGCTTTTTACACATTTTTTTTAATAACTGGGTGAGGGTGATGAGATAAATGTGTTGATATGAATATTATAATTGTGTTTAAATAGGTACGATATTAGTATTATCAAACGAGTACGTGTAGGGAGTATTTTGCAGATACCCTACATATTTATATCCTTAAGATAGCTTGGGGATTCTGTTAGGGTTAGGGATATTTATTAGGTGTTCATATGCACATGCATTTATAATCAGGTTTTCCATAATTATTGGTATTAGTATCATAAATTGGGTAGTCTTGCCCAAGCGTGAAGCGTTTGACGTCGACTAGTTTGGGATTAAGGTTGTTGTTGTTGTTTGTGGTTGTTGATTAATTGGCTCAATTAACACTGGTGTATGAGTTGGAGTTACATTGTAATGAATTCAACTTGGACTCAAACTAAATAGATGTGCAACTGCGCGGGTGTTATATCTATTGGGACTCAAATAGTATTAGTGGAAGTTCAATTTTGTATTAGAGTTGAAATTGGACTTATCTAATGTAACCTAAGCTAATTGGTGTTCGTTGTGAACATTAATTGTAAGGGGTCCCAAATGCACCTATACTTTATATATATGCTTTTGTACGTGACCGAGAGCATAGTATTGTGCGTACGGGCAATGGTCTAGTTGTGGGTATATTGACGCACATAGCGTTTGAGGTGTTTGAGAGCCGAATATCTTAGTGTTATTATCGTAATTTGTTGTCATTAGTTGTCTTATATTGCAATTTGGTAAATGATTAAGCAAAGTTTTGTTTCACGTTGCTACAAATTATATTCGTTGCCAAAGCATATCAACAGTTCCCGCATACTCTACCTTTAAGTTTAGCAACGAAACAATTACATTGCAGCTATGGATGATATTTAGCTACAAAATCTGGTTGTTGCCATAAAAGTCATTGACCTTTTAAGATGTGGTACGAATATTTTAGTTCGTAGCAAAAATGTAATATTTAGCCACAAAAAATTCATTTGCAGCTAAATATTTGAAGCTAAAAACGCATTTTCTTGGAACATGCGGCTCATGATGAAACCAACAAGGAGTCGATTCAGTTTTTTATGGATAAAAATATGCAGTTGCAACAAGGAGTCGATTCACAGTTGCAACATGATCTCATAATCGATTTGTTGCAGATTTGATCTCATCCACTATAACAAAAGATATGCAGTTAAGTGGAGCAGAAGTTCTGAGATATCACTATCACGGATCAATGTATTGAGACGTGGTTGTTTTGAAGGTAAAAACACATCACATCTTATTTGTTGTGGTTTAGATTGTGTGTCTTATATCGTTTATATATATTTCAAAGTCAATAGAGTATTCCGTACCTCATCTTATTTGTATTGTGGACAATTTTTCTGTTCACTTCTTATCTTGAGTTGTAAGCACTAAGGGGACTTGTGTATTCCAATGAGAGGGAGCCTCACCGTGCAAGTATTAGGAGACTTGTGTAGAATACATAGAAGGAGTAAAAGATATGCTAGGAGGAGCTTAGTGAGGGAGTCACATGAAGAGTCGTGTATTCCATATATGGAATTTGACACTAACTAGACTAACTAATTCATACTCGAGCACTATTGCACTGTTAGGCTTGAAATGGGAAAGGCCCTAAAAAATTAAGACCTCGTTCAAATGGAGTAGAGGCCCTTATCACTCGAATCAACTGATTGTGGATTTATTTAGGCCTCGCTATATCCACCCCATGCACGCTTTATGTAGGGCATGTTGATGAAATTAAATGGTGTTTTTTTCAAAAATACTTTAGAGGGAAATGACATTTTTGCCCCTACAAAAGATTGAATTCCTCTCTTGTATCTTGCAATCGTACACCCAGCCTCGTCAAACATTGAGTTCGCCACCCTCCCTCGTCGGTCGGCCCACGCTCCCTCGTCGGTGTTCAACCGAAGTTTCATGTGGTTTGTTTTTGTTTTCCTTGATTTCATGTAGTTCCACTCGACTCTACTAAAACTTGTCTGCTCTCTCACTCTCTCACTCTCTCTTTCTCGATATCGAGATACACCGTTAATTTTCTGTTTTTGCATGCATGCGTTGAAAGCATTTTTTGGTTGTGGACTCACAAGAATTCTCTAATGCTTTAAAAGATAATAATAAAATTTAAATTGAGGTTATAGAAGTGATGTATGTTGGGTTTGAAGAATGGATGTGTACGTTCACGTGGCGAGCACGTGGCGATCATTGGATCTAACCCGCAAAAGAATATTAAGCAGGAGCGCCGCTAAGGGCACCCCTCCATTTAATGAAGGCACCCAAAGTTTTTGTAAAAATTTATGCAAAAGTGGAAAAGACCATTTTGCCCTTGTATATATATTGATTCAAACCCCAGAAATCATTTTGACAAAGAAAAAAAGGCACCCCACCACAAGGTTGAACCACAAAGCCACATTGCATTTGGCGAGCGTTGATCGATACTTGCGGATTGACATCATCCGACAGCGAGGTAACAATGTTTGACAACCATATTCGTGTTTTTTAGAACTGTTTAGTTGTGTATAACTGTGAAAATGATGATTTGTTTGTCACCGTAGGGTTTGGTAATTTCTTCAAATCCGAACTTGTTTCCACTATATAATGGAGGATTGTAATGCTTCGGTGCCAGAGGAGGTCGTCCTTGAGGTAATTTTGCAAATTTTTTGTGTTTTTTATGCGGTTATCCGAAGTTTCTGTGGATGTACGCGATTGTATCGACCTCGCAGGACCGAGATGTATGGTTACGTCTCGGTCATATAGGACCGATAGGTATACGTAGGTCACGGAACGGTAAAATCGAGAGTATTCAGTAACTCTCGGTCGTTCGTGAGCGAGACTTTGAAGAAAGTTGCGGACCTGTACTACCGAGAACCTATTTTTTGGGATGTTTTTGTGATTGTGCTGTACATTTCGGTTGATTATAATGTTACACTGTTTGTATTGCAGGTAATGCCGATTTTACCCTATTTCCAGACTACACGGACACGTTTACACCTTGTGGGCCATTCCCAACTAGAGAAGCGGCAGTTTCATGGGTTCAAATGATAGGCCGTGAGAACATGTTTGTGCTAGTGACAAAGCACTCTGACGCCGGGGGCATAAAGCGCAGGGGAAGGGTGAAACTTGCCTGTGAGAGGTCAGGGACTTATAGGGGAATGTCACAAAGAGTTGGGAAGGGTAAAGTGGCAAAAATTGCTTCGAAACCAAGAAATGAAGAATAAGAGGAAACGACGAGGACTCAAACTGGTACCAAGAAATGTGGATGCCCTTTCCTTATCAACGTAAAGGAAAATGCTGACTCGTTGTGGTATATCACTGTTATATGTGGGAGGCACAATCACGAGCCCACAAAAAACTTGGACGACCATTCATTTGCCGAGAGATTGGATAAGGGGGAGCAGGAAGTTGTAGTGCAAATGACAAAGGGGAATGTGAAGCCAAGAGACATCCTAAATACGTTGAAGCAAAGAGACGTTAGAAACGTATCGACAATGAGGACAATATATAATGCAAGACAAAAAGTCCGAAATGAGGATGCGGGTGGGAGGACTCAAATGCAACAACTGTTGCACATATTGGAGAAGAATAAGTGGCTGTCATCGCATAGGAAGCATCCCATTACGAATGTTGTCACTGAGTTATTTTGGTCACATCCCGACTCAATAAAGTTAGTAAGGTGTTTCCCATCGGTTATTTTGATGGATTACACGTACAAGACAAATAGGTACCGAATGCCTTTGTTGGAGATTGTTGGCATCACTTCTACGCACTTGACGTTCTCCGTTGGGTTCGCATTCTTATCATCAGAGAGTCTTGGGCATTATGTTTGGGCACTTGAGAACTTGAGATCCATATTGGATGGGTGGCCTAAGCTCCGACGTGTTCGTTACCGATAGGGAATTAGCCCTTATTAGTGCCGTAGAAGAAGTTTTTCCGACCTCGTCTCACCTCCTTTGCTCTTGGCACATCAACAAAGTAGTATTGGCCAAGACTAAGAAGATGTTTGGGGAGAACGATGGTTTTGCGCGCGTTTATGGATAGGTGGACGAGCTTGATGTATGCCAACTCGGAGGCCTTATTCGAAGTTAGGGTGAATGACTGCGTTGTGAGTTTGGGAATGTAAAGGGTCTTACTGAGTACTTGGAAAACACATGGTTAAAGAACTACAAGGACAAATTTGTCTCCGCTTGGACAAATAGAATTATGCACTTTGGGGAAACGACAACGCAGAGGGTGGAGTCTGCGCATTCTATTCTGAAGCTACACCTTGGTAACAGTCGGGCCAATTTTGAGACTCGTGGAATGTGGTTGATGGCCTCCTTAGAATCCAACACAACAATATCAAGGCATCGTTTGAGCTAAGTTTGAATGTCGTCCAACATGAGTACATTGATGAGTTGTATCGACGATTGCGTGGTTATGTCTCTCAACGGGCGCTTAGGCTAATTAGAAATGAATTGACACGTGGAGAGGATGTTGGTCACGACTCCACTCGTTGTGGTTGCGAGATACGCACCACCATGGCCTTCCTTGTGCTCATGAGCTAAACCATCATATATTTGCTGGGTCGCCCATCCCTCTCGAGGACATCAATGTTTACTGGCGAAAGTTGAGTATGATACCTGAGAATCCGGTGGACCCGGCTGGGTACAACGTGCACGATGAGATTCAACGGGTGTTGGAAAAGTTTCATGCTTGCACTGATGAGGACGATCGACTCAGGATTATTCAGCAGCTCAGGGAGATTAGTCGACCTTCGTCTACACCGGGTGTTGTGCCGCCGGCAAAAATTAAGACTAAAGGGAGGACACCGGAGTCTTCGAAGAGAAAACACGATGGTGACGATTCTTCTACGAGACGGTTGCCGAGCGAATTTGAGTACGTGCTATCGACTCAGGAGGCCTCCAGTTCTAGGCAGAAGAAAAGTAAAGTTGTTCCTAAAATGCGTCGTGCCAGTCGACGCACGCAAAGTGCAACTAACATGGCTTATGGTCATTGCGTAGAACCGGTTTGGTTGCCACATGTTGAGGGCATCATCGATGTGCTTGCCGATGGAAATTGTGGATATAGGTGTGTTGCGTCTGGGCTTGGACTTGCCGATGTAGACGGGTGGAGGATTGTCCGTAGAAGGATGTATGATGAGATTATCGGGCATGAAAACCTTTGGCGGGAAGTGCTAGGCTCGAGTTACGAGAGTGTCAAGATTGCGGTGCATTGCCGAGAGAATCAAGTTGGTGCATCTTTCCAAGAATGGTTGACACTTCCAGACATGGGACTGTTGGTAGCCACTGCATTCAATGTGGTTCTCGTCAACCTCTCGCATGGGAGTGCCTCCACATTTCTACCTCTACGTAGTGCTCCATCGTCTAACGCGCACAACAGATTTGTCATTGCCATGATAAATGACATGAATATACATTGGCTTAGGGTAAGTGATACGAACTTTGTTGAATTGTTTTTTTCTTCCCCGACAATATGATCATGTTATACTGTTCACTTTGACAGGTGAAGTTGAGCATGAATGCACCATTGCCATCCTTATACCCTTCGTGGGACCGGTATGTTGAGGATAATGCGAAAGGTTGGCGTGATATATTCGTCTTTCGAGACATCGCGCCCATTGCAACTCTACTTGATGCCACCATTTCCATTGTAGATTTGGGTACACCGTAGTGTTAAAACTGGTACCGTTAAATTTGGTTGGTTGTACATTTACTAATTTTGAAAGTTAGCTGTCAAGTTGTATGGATACAGAATGAGTGAATTTATCATACCTTTCGGGTATTGTTGTACATTTTGATGATTGGAAATTGGAAAGGTAGTTGTCTTGTTAATTGGAACTTGTTGCTGGAACAGACGTTTCGGCACTGTATGACCGAGACATACGGTAATGTGTCGGTCATACACCACCGACAATTAACGGCAAGGCTCCTTTGCGCAATACCAAAATTGCCTCTTATCGTCGACCGGTCAAGACCGTGCATCATGCATTCGTCTCGGTTGTTCAGTATCGAAAATTGTACATGAGTGTCGGCCCTGCTTGACCGAGACACCCTTATAAGCAGAAAAAACTAGGATCCAAGAACAAATTACAACCAAAATAAAACAATAGGCAATGTAACATTATAAACTGTCATAAAAATGTAGTCAACAGGCAACAGGTAGTCATCAAACATTTAAAATTGTCATACAAATGTCTAGTCCATACGCACCATATAATCGCAACCCAACAAGTACTCATAAAACATTACAAACTCTCATAAAAACTAATTTAATCATAAAACTCAAAGAATGTCATACAAATGTCTATCCCTCCATTCTCGGCCGGTCATTGCTTGGGTTTTTTCATATTCTTCCTTCGATACTCCTTCCCATGCATTCTCTTCGGAGGGCGAGCATCGGCCGTGGCGGTCTGAGCCGTGTGGCGGTGTGGAGGGTGTGGTAGTGCTACCATGGTGGGACGGCCTCGGGCCTGATTCGGTAGGGCCGGATGTTGCGGTTGTGCCGGTGGCGGTCGCCGGAGTCGTACTCGTGGGGGTGGGACTTATACTCCTCCCCGAAAGAAAGTTGACCATGTCACTCAGAATGGTCCTCGCCGACTCAATCGTACACACCTCCGGCGGGAGGTCCATCCATCGCAACGCCGCGTCCAACGCTCGCCTATTACGCTGATGAAAAAATTCGGGTTACTGTCAATGTAAAACATATCGGAATTAATAATAAATGCATAATGCATATAACCATTCCAATACCTCAAGTAGCTCGTTGTCTCCGATAGTTGTGGCGACCATTTCAAGGTCCTCAAAGATCGGATTCGTGATAACGGGATGAGACACTTTGACGAACCAAGGCAGGTAGTCTGGTGTAGCCAAAAACTCAAATCCTGCCTTCTCGCCCCGAACTTCAGCGCCAACACATGGTTCCTCCATCGCTCCCAATTGTCTTGTTCGAACCCATACTTGACGGAGTACTTGTTCGCAGATGGGCCTCTGTGTGCTTCCAATGGACGGTACGGAGGATCGGTATAGATTGCACATGGCCAAACTGTCTCAGAATCCTCTCCGGGTGGTAGGGCTCCACCACATCCATGTACTTGATCTTCCCACTGTAAAAGGCCATCGCTTGCACAACGCCATTTTCCCTTAAATTCACATATGGGTCCCAAGTGACCTAGTAAAAATTCAACAACCATTGTTAGCAAAAAAAATAACCAAGAAAAATCAATCATCAGAGGATATGGATAACCATCTCACCTCACTTGGTCGCAACCTATCCAAGGTTCTCCTAATGGCCCCTAACTTGTCAACATTCGCAACCGTCTCGTGCTTTTGAATCCATCTGGAGACACGAGGGTGCACGTAGTCCATGTACTTCGCATTGGGCGTGGCGAGACCAAGTTTGAAATGGTCGTACACCCAACCCTGCAAATACATACAATGTTAGTTAGTCCACAATTGCAAGTTGGCCTAATTGAAATACAAAATGAAACTTAAGTCTATTTCACTAAAATACCTCAAGCAATGTGAGGTAGCCAGCAATCTGAGACACTTGCACTCTCGTGGCGGACCCCAAGTGTCGATACAAGTAGGCCAACGCAGCCGCACCCCATGCGTAGTTTCCTACGTCGTCCAAGTCCTCAAGAAGCTTCAGCAGCGCGATCGACACCCGAGACCCACTCTTATCGGCAAAAAAAGTGCAGGACAACAAGTACAGCAGGTACGCTCGGGCGGTGCATTCCACGGAGGATAATTTCGGGTCTCGAACCAGCTTTGGGGCACCATCGACTCTTCAACCAATGGTTGCGCATCGCGAGCCCCTTGCGATATTCACCTCCTCCTCACCTCCTCGACGCTAACCCCAAGTAGGTTCGAGACCATCTTGATAGCGTCCGAGCGAGATTCCTCCGTGTACCTCGCAAATTTCTCCACCGCAACAATTTTGCCCTAAGACAGGGGATCTTCGGGAGGAAGCGACATCCTCTAATGAGATAGACATTTCACCAAAAGGTAGGTGAAATGTGTTCGTCTCCGCTGCCACCGCTCCACAAATGCGAGATAACCTCCTTGTTGGCCTTGCGGTATGAGCGATCTATCGTATTCAACCCGAACCCCGAATAATCCTCTCGAAGTCCCGCCGTGTCCGGTGGCACGATCAAATCCCATTCCGCTATTTGAGCTCCGTGATTGATACACTTAAGAACGGGCCGCTCCTGCAAATGTAAAAACATCTCGTCATTATGTGAAGAACATGAGTGTTAAGTTAATCCGTTCAATGAATTTGAAATTACCTCATTGCTCCAAATCTTCAAAGCCACATGATCCTTGAAGCTCTTCAACAACGCCCCGTCTATAGGACCACCGGGGAATGGAGCACGCGCTTCAACAGGCACTTCTGGCTCTCCTTCACCACTACAGATCCACCACTACTGCTCCCGCCCACATTACGATCAGTTTCAACAACAAGCTCCTCAGGTCGCCCGGCATCGAGGGTCGAACCCTCATCGTGCAAATGTATCCTTCCACGAGTGCCATCTACCTTCGCCTTGCCCTTAACATCCTTATTCTCCTTCTATTTCTCTTTCCGGTACGATGCTGTCTGGGGTCTCCGCCCACCTCGCCCCCGGTTAGGCCTCGGGACCTCAGCTCCAACCTCCTCCCTAGTCACCGGTAGCTTCGGACGAGCCATACCTGAATAAATTACAACATATAAGCGCATGGAACATATCCCAAAATAAATTTACAAAAAAATTTGTTCAAATTCACCCATTTCTGACGTCTCGGTCAAGCAGGTTCGTGAAACAACACATATTTTCGGTCACCCATGACCGACAATTCCTCCAATATATCGACAGTGTACAACCGAGTCCAATGAAACGGTCTCGGTTGTACACCACCGAGATGTGTTGACCATTTCAATTCGCCTTGCTCACGGCCAATCACGCCCGAGCATACTCTAACACTCTCGCCATGGTACTACCTAGAGTATGACCAAATTCTCGGTTGTACACCACCGCCGCCACATTACCTATTGCTAATTGTAGCTCTCGTCATGTCTCGGCAGAGATACCTAGAGTACTCTCGGCCTTGCGTAACCAAGACGCTTTGAGCTTTTCCGGCCTTTATGGCCGAGACTTCGACTTCCCCACATTGTAGCTTCTCTATCGGCCATGCTTGGCCGAGAGAGTTATCACATTCTCTGGCCTGTGTGGCCGAGAACCGCGAATTCCCAATTTTTTAACTATTGAACAAACCACCACTGTAAATCACAACTACTCTACCAAATGTAACTTACTTACACTAAAAACGTACCTTCAAACGCCCGATTTCGCGCAAATAATGTGTGTTCGACGATGTTCAACCGAACCCTAACTTGGAGACGAAATCGGCTCACACCACGACCCTACGAACTGCAAAAAATCCGTAAAACGAAGGAGAAACACAAGGCGAGACACGGAGACACGATTTCGGAGATCCCTCTCACTGGTCGGTTCACACAAAACGGGTTCTTGGAGTCCAGGCGGTGAAGATGGTGCTGGGGGTGGTGGGGTGCAGATGGATTTCCACGAGGGGTAGTTTAGGTATTTCGGGTCTAATTTTTGGGTGCCCCAGGTAAATCGGTTTGTGCCCACATTAACTGGGTGCCTTCATTAAATGGTGGGGTGCCCTTAGCGGCGCTCTTAAGCAGCGATGGAAAACTTAAGGAACATATAGATTTTAAATAGACAAGTTTAATTTTTGTTTTATTTAATTAGGTACATTAAATAGTCCATTATTAGAAAATATTTGTTAACGTTTTAAATGTTGTTGTTTTGAGAAATTTCATTAATTATTCATGGCTACCAAGACCATACATAGAATCAAGTACATTGATTTACTAATTCTATTCGAAATTGAAACAGTTTGAAAATCAGGGACTGCTCTCTACAACGTTGAAACTCATGATAATACACAAAACTGTTAGAACCACAAAACGAATAACAAAACTTCCCAATAAGGAGAAGAAAACCTAAGACTTCCCAAAAAGAAGAAGACAAATCAAAGACTTCCAACTAGGAAAGAAAACTAACTATAAAATAAAACTAAAGACAAGATCAATCCAGCGCCGCACAAATCCACGCAACATCATTGATGAAGATGCACCACAATAAGGATGAACCAATCTCTACAAATCTGATTACATTTGTTAGTTATTGTATGAACAAAATGCAAAAGGGATTTGATTGGAACCATCACCGATCAAAGAAGAGGATTGTCGGTGGTTCAAGAAAAAAATCACAAAAGTAAATCAAAAAGAAGAATTTTAAGGTTTTGGAGAAAAAAAGAGAGGCCACTGTCGGTTGCTATACATTTAATTAGATTGTTTTGTTAGATTAGTCTTAGTAAGATTAGAAAGTAGCTAAAATACAAATTAACTTCTATTAGTGAGTCCGATTAGAAAGGTATTTAATAACAAGGTGTTATTAGATTGAGTTTATATGCATTTATTTATTTATGTAACGTTTAGATTAGGAAGTTTAGATATACTAGAATTATTTATATCTATTAATTAAGAAATTTTATGGGTATATCCTACAGTAAGTAGTAGAGTTTAGGTATTTTTTTTAAAGCCTATATAAAGGCTATGGTACGTAATGTAAAGGAGGGATTTTGATGATTAATAAAGAACATTGTTTCTTTTTAGAGAATTTTGGTTTTTAATTCTTAGTGCCTTGAATTGATCTTTCGTGGATTTCGATTAATCGATTTAGAAGACTTCCCCTGCATCAGTTTGGTATTAAAGCCTTAATTCAGTTCGGGTGATCATACAATTGAGGGTGGAGTTTGCTTTTGGTGAACAATCAGAAGAGAAATATTTTGACAAGGAGGAATTTATATTCGAGAAAGAAGAAGATGGAGTTCTTTTTCTTTACGATGACGGCGAAATATATCCAATTTTCTTCGAGGAGGACTCCAACAACTTGGACGAGGGGCCAATGCTCGACGATGATGGGCGCGACTTTGTGGGGGACAAGGTAATCTTTGGAGATGACGGCTTTATCATTGAAGTAATTTCCCACAAAAATCCTTAGGTACTTGCAGTGGTAGTTGGTAATACGGTCGTCAATAATTCTTTCGTGAATGACTTTTCCAACTATAAGAACTTTATTGCTAGCTTTTTAGATGATGATGTCAAGCTTATTTTTGAAAATAAAACGATTCTAGATGGGAAGACACGAGAAGGTACGAAAATTCGAGGATAAATTTTTTCGAATCGGGAAAGAATGATGTATGTAGGGTTTAAAGAATGGATGTGTATGTTCACGTGGTGAGCATTGGGTCTAACTCGCAAAGGAATATTAGACATCGATGGAAACCTGAAGGAACATAGGTTTTAATTAGGCAAGTTTAATTTTTGTTTTATTTAATTACGTACATTAAATAGAGTCCATAATTAGAAAATATTTGTTAAACTTTTAAATGTTGCTGTTTTGTTAGATTAGTCTTAGTAAGATTAGAAAGTAGCTAAAATATAAACTTCTATTAGTGAGTCCAATTAGAAAGGTATTTAATAACTAGGTGTCTTTACATTGAGTTTTATATGCATTTATTTATTTATGTAACGTTTTAAGTTAGATATACTAGAATTATATCTATCAATTAGGAAATTTTATAGGTATGGTAAGTAGTAGAGTTTATGTATTTTTATTTTCTTATTTTTAAAGCCTATATAAAGGCTATGGTACCTAATGTAAAGGTGGGATTTTGATGATTAATAAAGAACATTATTTCTTTTTAAAGAATCTTGGTTTTTAATTCTCAGATATCTAAATTGATTTTTCATGAATTTCGATTAATCGATTTGGAAGACTTCCGAGGTATCAAGAAGTGCCCTACCTTTTAATTAATTTCACAACTAGAGTTTGACATGTAAATTAATTAGCTTTTCAGTACTAAATCCTTTTTGGATGGATTACTTTTTTTTTTTTAAATTTTTAGAAATGTGTTGGAAGCTTCTTATCACTTTATTGCTTAGGCCTAATCAATCTTTGAATGTCAAACTTCATATTTTTCTTGGAGGAAAAAATGGATTTTTAATGTCTTTATAATTCCCTTCAGATTCATAGTTCGGAACGAAGTTTGTTTCTTATCAAACAAAAGCAAAATTGTTTCTTTGTTCCTTTTCGAGTTGCATTCTCTTTTACTTATTGTTTGTCAACTCTATAGCTTTGTGAATGTTGGGATGTGTGGGTCAAAATATAGTCCCACATCGGTTAATGTGACTTGATAATGAAGTACTTAAGTGGTTATCTCTCCCCAAATAGTACCGAGACATTTCGGAGTAAAACTCCACACCTGTGACTTAAAGGTGGTTAAGTTGGGGATAATTTTAGTACTAGTGAGATTCACGGATCCGTGGATAAAGGCGCGGGTGGGCTCAAAAAGTGGTATCAGAGTCAGGTTCAATTTTTTGGGTTTGAAGGTTAGTTGTTCAAGATGAGAAAGAAGAAAAAGAAAAATGAGAGGTTGTGAATGCATTGGTGTGATTTTTTTTGTTTGTGTGAGTGAGTTGTGTCTTCGTCGTTGAAGTTCAAGAACATCAACGATTTGGAGAGGTTCTTGGAGCGTGTGCATATGTCTGAATTGAGATCGAGATTGGAATGATTGGAGTTGTTGTAGAGAATATTGAAATGCTTGCTCTTATTGACGAAAAGGATAGGGGGCATTCATGTGAAGATGTAACTACATGCATGTGTTGTTGGAAAAAATCTTCAAACAAAGAATGCAAGATGTGAATGGAGGAACCAAACAAAGACTTGAGATACGTAGTTGCTATCTTTTAGACAAGATTCCTCCATATCAGTCGAAACTGCATGTACATAATGGAAAAATCGAAACTTGCCTTTAGGATACAATCAAGTCTCTAATGGTTGTTCGATGATGTGTATGTAACACAACTCCAACCAAGAATACTCTTTGAAGAACTTTTGAGAGAATGATGCTATAAACTCAAGAGCACACTTTGATTCAAAACTTTTTGTGTTTCAATGTTTCTTAATTTCTCAATGTGTTTAGTATGTAGTAGAGTCTTTTAATTTATAGAAAACTAAGTGACTTAGTGTCTATCCACCAAGGGGTGAGTTTTTGTGTGAATTGGTGTGAAGAAATGGGAAAAACGGACAAAATAAGTCCCAAAACTCGCAATTTTTGTTTTGGGGGCTGAGACACCGACCCAACGCTTTAGCGCCCAAAACAGTGAGTTTTCTGTGGCTGGTGCTGAAGCTGGCACCAGAGCGCCAGACACAGAACCCTCACTTTTTTAAATCCTGCAATTTCCCCCAATTTTCAAATTATATGGATATATAAATTGAAAATTATAACACTTAGGAAATAACACGTCCAAAAAACATATAACATCATTTTGAGAATGATACATAAATGAAAAGTTTTTTTTTGGACTTGAACTTTTCACTTAGTGCAACCACTTCAAAATTTCATCAGGTACTATGGTGAATGGATCTTGAACCAAGAATCATCGTGACAAAACTAAAACAATCGCACATACCGATTTCATGTAAATAAGAGTGTTTTGTTGATTGCATATTATGGCCTCTTGCAAATTCTGTCTTTCTTGAGTGCTCTAGAGTCAGTTAGGCTCATAAGAAGCATCCACACTTCTACACCCATATAGGTAAGTCTACATAAGTGAATCTGCGAGTCACTCTATTCAACTTATTAAGACCCAATTGTCAACTCCGTCATGCAGAACCAACACTAAAACCAGGAAGAGACCTTTTATAATATAAATTTTCTAGTGTTTTGTAATCTTCACTTAACTTGTTAGTACCACATTGAACTTATTCTGTATTTTCAAAAATTAAGTTGGGTTCCCATCAAGAACGATTGATTTGGGCAAACCTAAGTATCATTCCTTTTGATGTCTGAGACACCATATCTCTAATAAGACCTTTTGTTAATGGATCCGCTAAATTCTTGTTAGATTCCTCGTAATCAACTGTGACAACCCCATTTTTGAGTAACTATCTCAAAAGATTATGTTTTAGACTTATATGTCTAGACTTTCCATTATAAGTCTTGCTTGCATCCTTATACCGAGTTGTCTTGTTGTCACAATTGATTAATATAGTTGGACTTGGCTTGTTCCATAATGGTATCTCCATTTACAAGTTCCTAAGCCATTATGCTTCCTTGCTTGCATCTACTAGGGCAATTATTTCTGATGTCATTGTTGAATCAGAAATACATGTTTGTTTCTTTGAGCTCCAAGAAACAGCCGTTCCTCCTAGCGTAAAAATCCATCAACTAGTTGACTTGGAATTTGACTCCACATTATTCCAACTAGTATCACTGTAACCTTCCAAAATTGGGGAATATCCATTAAAATGTAGACCATAATTCAAAGTCCCCTTCAGTATCTAAAGATCCAAGTAACCGCATCGTAGTGTTGTTTGCTTGGATTACTAGTGAACCGACATAGCATACAAACCGCGTACATGAAACTTCCTATCACACTAGAATACTCTAGTTGTGATAAACATTTGCCGATGTTCTTTACTAGTTTCAAATTTGGCTTGCTAGGAGTAGAAACTGACTTTTGATCAAAATGACCAAATTTCTTCAAAATCTTTTCAATATAATGAGATTGAGATAATGTAAGACCATCATTTTGTCGTAAGATTCTGATTCCCAAAATTACGTCAGCTTCTCCTAAGTCCTTCATATCAAAGGTAGTAGACAAAAATTGTTTAGTTTCTTCAACTAAGGCTAGTGAAGTCCCAAAATCTCAGCATGTTATCCATATAAAAACATATGATGACACCAACATCATTGTCAACCTTACTATAAATATATTTATCAACATCATTGACTTTGAATCCAAATGATTGCACAACAATGTCAAACTTCTCATGCCATAGAGATTTTACCAGTTCGCAAACTTTCTTCTCTTGACCTGGCATAAAAAACTTTCTGGTTGTTTCATATATATTTCTTCCTCTAGATCACCATTTAGAAAAGCCGTTTTCACATCCATTTGATGGATAACTAAATGATGAATAACTAAATGATGAATAAAAGCAAGAGATATCAACACCCAAATGGATGCTATTCTTGCAACCGGTGCATATGTATCAAAATAATCAATGTCATGTCTTTGTCTCTAGCCCTTAGCTACTATATGCGCTTTGAACTTGTTTATAGTTCCATTGGCATTTAATTTTCTTTTAAAAACCCACTTGCACTCAATTGCCTTTGATCCCATTGGAAGATCAGAAAGTACCCAAGTTTGATTCGATAATATCGAATTCATCTCATCATTGATCGCTTCTTTCCAAAATGAAGCATCCCTTGATTAAACTGCTTATTTAAATGAAATAGGATCAACATCAACATTAAGGACAAATTTTGCTCGTTCCTTATTTCACATCTATTTCCTTCAACCAAATAGGTTATAAAATTCGACCCAAAATATTTATCAATCTTTTGCCTTTTAACTCTCCTTACTTTAACGTTCTCACTATCATAAGTAGGAGGATTCTCTTGTTCATTAGAAGAATTTGAAGGCAAATCTTCTAGATTCCCATGACTTTATTCATTAGAAGAGTTTTGAAACAATTTCTTTAGATTCCCAAACTTCGGATACAAAAGCATGTCATGTGTTTTTTAAAATGTTCAAAGAATTGTACATCTATAGATTCAATTATATCATTAGTTTCTAAATTCAAGAATCTATATGTCACACTATGCTTTTAATAACCAATGAAAATACATTTTTAAGTTCTATTTTCCAATTTATGCCTCTTTGGATCCGGTTTTCTTACATAAGCTAAACAACCCCAAACTTTAAGTCTCTTAAAATTGGATTATCGCTTGAAACGTAAATCATATAGAGTGACGTTAGTGTTTTTTAATCGAACCTTATTCAATATAAAGCAAGCCGAAATAATGGCTTCCATCCATAAGTTCAAAGGTAAGTTAAAACTTAGTAGCATGGAATTAACCATCTCTACTAAAGTTCTATTCTTCATTTCCGCTACACCATTATGTTGTGGTGTATAAGGTGTAGTGACTTGATGTATGATCTCATTAGTCTCACAAAATTTTGTGAACTTCTTGGAACAATACTCACCACTTCTATCGGATCTTAGAGCCTTAATATTCTTGTTATGTTGATTTTTAACTTCCGATTTGAAAACAAGAAAATTCTCATAAAACTCATCTTTGCTTTTAAAAGATAAATATAGGAATACAATGAAAAATCATCGATTAAAGTTAGAAAATATTTTTTTCCTCCTAAAGTAACATGACTTTTCAAATCACATATGCCATTATGTATTAAATCAAGAATTTCAGAAGATCTTTGAACCGACTGGTGTAATTGTCTTGTGATATTTGTTTGTGCACATATCTCACACTTAGTATCATGATCAATCTTAGAATCAATAATTATGCATAAGTTATGCACATTTCTAATAAAACGAAAATTAACATGGCCTAATCTACCATGCCATAATGAACACAAATCAACAATTAAAGAACATGAATCATCAATATAAGAAGAATAGTTCATTGTTATTGCATTCAACTTAATCATACCATAACATAAGTACCCCTTGCCAATAGGAACACCACCCTTAGATAAGATAAACAAATCTGACTCATAGACAAGACATAAACCTCTCTTATTAAGGAGGTCACAAGATACAATATTCTTACACATTTTGGGCACATAATAAACATTAATTAAATGAAAAGTTTTCCCAAAGTAAGCTTGATATCCACCGTTACTTTGCCAACCACCTTGGTGCGATTGTTGTTCGCCTTGCGCACTTCTTCACTAGTGGCAACATCTTCGTAAGTCTTGAAAAGACTATGGTCCTTGTAAATGTGTATGGTTACCCTTGTATCCAGCCACCACCCCACTTCATTTGTAACCAAATTGGCTTGGCACACCGTTGATATAAGTTCCTGTTGGGTTTTGGGGTTCATACGCAGCGAAAATTATAAAACAATTTTGACAAAAACCCCAACAGGATCCGAATCTTATTCCATTAAAAACGTTTAAACCATGAAAACTTAATCATACCTCGGTCGTAATATACCTTTCTGAAGGTTGATCGATCTCTATGGCGCTGCCAACGACGAACGCCCTCTACCAGCAGTCCACACACGAACGGCGGCCGAGATTCGAAGTGCTAGATTCGAGAGAATACCAAGCCTTTTTGTTTCTCTCCAAAACGATCCAGAGCGTACCAGAAAACCCTAATTTGTTTTTAAAATGAAAATAGAGTTTCGGCCCTAAATCTTTCCTACGTGTGTTCTAACTTAAAGCGTCTATTTATACAACCCTTGTATATAGACGGTTAAGTAAATTACATATATACCACTACTTAAAGAAGTATAAGTGTAATACACCACAAGGACGTTTCTGTCATGAATTTTATCATATGAAATTCATTTTTCTGAACCATCTTAAAATCTCGCAAAATCATTCTCAGTGTGCGACCCAATAGGCTCATACAACGTTGGTAGTGTACCAAAACACATTTTGGTATACAAGTCATAAGCGGCCTCTAGCAAGACATTATGACTACCCAAGTTGTACAAATATCAAATCGATACAACCTAATCAATAGTGTATATAACATCCTTTTGTCACACGATATCCTTTTGATCAAATATAAGGCATAAAATTGTCATCCAACATGTTCAATCGTACTAGTCTCGATCTCTAGGTAGACTGAAAACATCCAAGTGACATTGATCAATATCAATTCACTTAGACTAGGCCTTTTAACAGTCTAACACATCGAGGGATCCACCGGATATCTCTCTTTATATGAGAGGGACAAATTCTATCTCGATTACACAACTTCATCACATTGCTCACACAGTAACCAATCACAATCTTTATAATCGTCCAGTTAAAGACAACGTTTGATTGTGTCAAATCACTGTGTTCCTAATGTCGAAGTCTCTGGTAATCTCAAGTCAGAGGACTGAAAAATATACCTATCATGAGAAACAACTATGACTTAATCCATGTGATGTTCTCATAGCGGGTCGATCCAATACTTTGTTCCCTAACAAGTACTCGTGATCTTGATTCGTGTCCCGATACGTATAATCATCATATGATCATCAATCAAGACCTACACTAGTCTTAATTCATTATAGTTCCCAGTATAATGATCGACTAGGGACATTTATGATATTTCTGTAAATACCCATCGATCTTATTATAATGTAAACATGCAAATTAATTATAATAAACAACAAATGAAATCCTCTATTTTATTAACTAAAAGTATTCATAAAGACAGTTAATGGATTGACCTAGGGCACATGCCCCAACAGTTCCATGTCCATGTGCTCCACATTGTGACTTTCTTCGACCACTCCTTTCTTCAAGATTTTTTTCTTTAAACGACACTCTCATGCATAGTGTCTTAATTTGTCACAATAGTAATACTCCCCTTTTCTTGTTTGAAGTGTTTTCATTGGCATTTCCCTTGAGTTTTAAATCATTCTTAGCCTTAAATTTCTTGGAATGGTGAGATACCACTAAATGTGCCCTTGAACCGGATTCAAAACTCAAGTCATCTCCAAACATCTCTTTTTCGAGAGTCTTCCTCAATTCGAAGATGGGTTGGAGGGATTCAAGAGTATAACTTTTCTCCTCATAAATAAGCTTATTCTCTTAATTATTTCAATTTGTAGGTAAATGGGAAATAATCACACCCACTTGGAATTCTTCTTCAAGAGAAATTCTCAACGTTTTAAGATCACCAACGATCTTTTGTAAGTCATGTACTTGTGTAAGTAGAGATTTGTTGTTGGTCATCTTAAAATCCAGATAATTCGAAATTAAAAACTTATGATTGCTAGACTCTTCAATTCGACATTTGGTTTCCAACACAGTCCACAACTCCTTCGCTGACTCAATGGTTCGATACGCCGCATAGACATTGTCGAAAAGTGCATAAAGGATGTAGCTCCGGCAAAGATAGTCATCCGCCTTCCTTGCGACACGTTGATCTAACACTTTGTTTGAGTCATCCGAAACTGGTTTAGGGAAGGTCCCAAGCGTATTATTAAGGATGTATGCCATTTTGAGAGATGTGAGAAAGAACATCACTCTCTTGTCATTGAGTGAAATTATCGTCGTCGAACCTTTCGAGGTGGGTCATATCATTGTTCATGATTTGTATGAAGTGAGGAACGAAACCGCCATTAGAATTGAGTTTTGAAGACAATGAAGAACCACCATTCCCATTCATTTAGCAATTATTTCTGATGTCGAAGAAGCCATTGATGAAGAGAAGACATCTTGTCTAAAAACTATTGGAACAAATCTTCGAACAGAGAATGCAAGATGAAAATGGAGGAACCAAACAAAGACTTGAGGCGCGTAGTTGCTCTTTTTTAGGCAAGATTTATCCCTACCTGTCAAAACTGCGTATATACAATGCGAAAATCAAAACTTGCCTTCAGGATATAATCAAGTCTCTAATGGTTGTTGGATGATGTGTGTGTAACACAACTCCAATTAAGAACACTCTTTGAAGAACTTTTAAGAGAATGATGCTATAAACTCAAAAACACACTTTGATTCAAAACTTTTGTGTTTCAATGTCTCTCGATGCCTCAATTTTTTAGTACATATTAGAGTTCTTTAATTTATAGAAAACTAAAGGACTTAGTGTCTATCCACCAAGGGATGAGTTTTGGTGCGAAGAAACAGATAAAATAAGTCATAAAACTAGTAACTTTTCATTTTGTGGTTGGCGCTGAGATTGGTGCCATAGCGCCAGACATTGAACCCTCACTTTTTTTTTAAATCCTATATGTATGTGTGATAAAAAATTACATAATTGTGGTGATGTATATGCCATATGTTTCAGAGGTAGTGGTTGGTGTCTGTAGGGCTAGTAATTTGGAATTCAATAAGACGATGGACGTGAGTTGCTAAGATCTTTAATTTGTAGAGGCTGGTATGTTAATTGGTTGCTTGAAGGAGATATTCTTTCAAGGTGGAGTTCTATTTGAGATCAAGTGTTTGAGTGAAGAGTGATAAACCATGATGTTAGATTGAGTGATTGAGTGTTCTTGCTGTGATATAATTGTCTGACGGTTGACTGTTGATGGGTGGATGTTTGTTTGAAGGATTAAGATTGACTGGGTGAGTGTGTGTGACTGTAATAATTGTTTGATTGATTGAGTGTGTGATCAGAAGAATTAGTTAATTGAGTAAGTGTGTTACTAAAAGAATTGGTTGATTGAGTGATTGTAAGTTGTGAAACATCATTCGATGCATGGAAGCATAACAGACATAAGTTTTCTTAGATTTGTCATCTTCACTTGTAGTTGCTAAACCACAAAATGATTGATTGGTGATCCTTCATAGATTGGTGTTTGTGCGCACAAGAAGTGTTAATGCTGCAAGCGTGGGTAATTGGCTGAAGATCGTAGCTATTCGTGATTGATTAATTGGATTGTGTGATTGGTAGAGTTTTTTTTTTGCCAAGGTGGAGATTGTTGGATTTTTGGCTCAAAACTTATAGTTTCTATTTTAATGTGTCGGTACTTAATTAGAAAGTCTAATATTTAGTTAAGTTTCTAATTATTTTTGTATTAAGAGGTTGCTAATCAAGTTTGTTTATTTTTGGGCAATGCCTATTTTTATGTTTAAGTTAAATTAGTAAATTTGACGTCTATATAAAGACCAATTGATTAATTAGTTTGTAATATACAAGTTTAAAATTTTTTTGATGAATTGAATAAACTTTTGTAAGTTTTTGTATTTGTGAGAGTGTTTGCTTCTGATGTGCATGAGGTTTTTCCTAACAGTGAACACGTTAATTAAGCTTATGGTCGCATCATCTGTCAAAGATGATCAAATAACTGACTGTGGGCAGCTAATTGATCATGAATTAAAAAACATCATGAGGAAACAAATAGATGGGACCTAATATGAGGAGTTTGAAGCATAGCTAGATTCTCCTTCTCCCTTATTCATGTGAAGAACTCGATGTCCTTCCATGTGATCTAATAAAGTTTAAGTTTTTTCGCCTAAATCATCATAGAAAAAAATATATAGTTCTAATATGTGTAGAAGCCCTAATGTAGCTTCCTAACTCTTGATGGGCGAATTGGGAATGTTACATAACTTTATGGGGATTTTATTTATATCATTGGAGATGCCCATGTTTATAAAAATCAATGTAGACCTCTCTACAGGAGCAACTAAACTTGGACCTAAAATTGGACAAAAATTTTAAGGATTAATGAGAATAATTAAGAAGGACATAAACTTTTTTGTTGCTTCTGATTTCAAGCTTTTATGGTGTTTGCATGATATGTATTACTCACTCCTTCCATAAATATAGATCGTTTTGGCCCAAACTCAATTTCTAAATATATAAGTCGTTTAGCTATTTTATCACCCAAACTACCTATTTTACCCCTAAATACCCATTAAATATTTAATGTCCCATTAAACCAACCTAACAATCCCAAAACAAAATCAGCCAAACTATAAGTGGGAGGGTAAAAGTGAATGGGTGATAAATCGTAATTACAGCAATTCCTTATTTGTGTGGAAGGGTAAAAGTGGATATTAAACCTTATATTCATATCACCTTAATTTGTGTGTCCAAAGCCAAAACGATCTACATTTGTGGAAGGAGAGGTTATTAACTATGAAATAATTAGATTTATTGGCTCATAATTGAATAATTGATGAATTATAGGATTCCTAATATCGTGTGTGTCAAGGGTGACGCATATGGGTTGTGGAGTAGCATGCATGCCCGAATGAACTCGTTGGCGAGCACGACAAAGTAATAAGCATGTTAATATATGCTTATATATTTATATATAAATTTTATATATAAATATATATTGAAAATAAATAAATAATTAATAATCGATGGGTGTCTAGTGATTCGTAGGGTCGAGGGCGACACGCGTGGAACGTATAGTAGTGTGACGCCCAAGAGTGCACGTTAGCATGCGTAGCGAATTTATAGGCGCGAAAATACATAGGTGTATATATATAGTTTATATATATAAATATATAAATGAATCATATAGTTTAAATTAAATAAAAATATACATTGAATTTGCCTCGAGATACGTGTAGTGTGAGAATCGAGAAAAGTTGTGTATTGATCAACAATAAGTCGATCATGAGGTTTGATTGACTTGCTATTAGCCACAAGATCGATATCGAGATACGCAACACGTATCTCGAAAAAGATCAAAATATATAAAATTAAACTTTAGATCTGCCTCGAGATTCATGTAATATGAATCTCTACATGAATCTCGAGGAAATTTATATTTATCTCTTAACATAAAATCGCCTCCTTTATTGATCGAGATCGAGAGTGAAGAAAAGAAAAGTTGAAATTTGACAGTGAAGATCAAAATATGGAGAGACCGAGGGGGATACTCACGATAGAGGCGATGATGATGAGAGTAATTTGTTGAGTTGTTGTGTTATAGGTTGTTGATGTTGGTGATGTTTTTGTCAGTGGTGGTGTTGTTGTCAATGGAGGAAGATGGATTGAGAGGTTTGTTCGAGAAGGGAGACGACTTAAGGAGTCGTCTCCCTTGGCAAATCGATGCTTAGGTTGGGCTTTGCTAACCTAGTTTAAATTAAAAAAATAGAAAAGAACATTATGCTCTAAGGAAGAAGAAAAGGGTTGGCCCTGAACTGGTTCAGGCTAACCCTTTTCCAAATAAAAAAAAAAAAAAAAAAAAATGTTAAAAATTCATAAAAAAATTCTAGAAAAATAAGAAAAAATCTCTAAAAATAATATTTTGACCAAATAAATAGAAATTGATGAATTTCTATGAAAAATAAAAAATTTAGATTTGCACAAGACTTTATACTGGGGTTTTTACCTCAAAAAACGCGAAATGGTCGGATTGACCTAAAGTGACAAATTGATTTTGGAATCAAATGGACCAATTTGAGTTCTAATTAATGAGTATTAGACTCAAATTGATGACAATTGGTTTAATTTAGGTTATTGATCGACGGGGAAAGGTGTGTGGATCTCAAGAATCTTGTAAGTCGGTAAAAAGTTAGGAAAGCTTGACATAGGTTAGTGGGACTCGTATTCTTATCAACTATGCAACGTAATTAATATATTTAATTCATATAACATTATGGACTGGGAATGGGGCAATGTATCGTGACTTGATTGTGTTTGTTTTTAAATGTGAAAATCCTTAGAAGTGTCGATAAGGTGGATTGGAACTAAGGGATGTGAAGGTTAGCTTGGAAATGAATTCCGCCCTTTGTCCTTATAAAAGGAAAAGGTTAGCCTTGAAATGGATTCTGCCTTTTTATCCTCAGTAGGCCGAAGTTTTACCTTAGTCGCTTACTGTCCATTCGGGGTTGGTAGCTCAGTTACACTTGAATACACTAACATAATTATATGATGACCAATATGAGGGATCTGTGGATCGCATTCTTAGGGTAAGGTGAGAGTACGACTCTTCAATTATTAAGAGTTGATAGCTCGATTACGTTTGAATCCATTGGCAGAATCCCATGTCCGTCAACATATGGATTCTACACACGTATTCTTATGTAAGGCGGGAGTATAACTCTAAAACGAAAATAAAAATACAAGTCATGAGTACTGTTGCAATTGACCTTTGAACTTGCATTCAATTATCTATTGTTATATCATTTGCAATGCCTGAATACATATGTCTTGGATTCATATTGCTATTCATTTATTCGTTGATATTATGTAACAACCCAAATTAATTAAACTTGGATTAACGTTAATCTCATAGATTAATGGTTGTAATTCGGGCGTTACGTGGACAAATCGGTTGACTTGGACACGAGAATCGAGGAAATATGTTATTTGTGGATGATAACTGCTTAGGTGTGATGTTTAAAGATTATATTATTGTAACATTGCATGTGTGTACGTTGCAATCGAGCGAGTTGGTGTGATGGGTATTCACTTTGTAAGGCGTGTTAACGCGGGTATCGGGTAGGCGAATTATGGGTACACTAAGAAAATCGACTAATTCACGCTAAGATTACTAAGTGAGCAATTAAAATGGGTAATGTAACCATATGCTAAGTTGATTAAACTTGAACAATAGGTTATGACGTACCTCGAAATGGGTGCGGAGACGCAGGGCATTGGTTGTCGGGTAGTCGAAGGTTAGTGAAATCACAAATTTGTCAATTTTGGTGAATAAAGACACTAACCATATGTATTATAATAGGCCTAAACTAAGGTAATTTTATTTAATAAATAAAGGCTTATAGTTTGGTTAATTAATTGGAAACCATGAGATTGTCCTAGAGATACGTATTGGCACATCTAGGAATCATGTGAGTAACAATTAGTGTCATTTGGAGATAGTAAGTGGGAAATGTGTCAAGTTGTGGACCATTAGATGAATTTTGGGATACGTAAATATGTAGATCAATGGCTAGCAATCCATCCCATCTTAATATAGATGATTGATCAACATATGCAATCAAACTATCTTTATTTCTGGAAAATCAGAGAGTTGAGGAGGAGGAGTTGGAGATCATTAACTGGAGGTCAATTTGTGGAATCAAACTTAAAGTAATGTTCTTCCTCATCTTCTACATATGAAAATGAACTTAATTTTGTGTTTTTAGTGTAATCCTAATTTGAGTAGCTGACCACTGGTTTTTTATGTTGGCTTGATGAATTACAACTATAATTAGTATTTCAAATAAGAATTTATACTGGTTTTAATGGAAATTTAGGTTATGAGTGAATTTGAAAAAATTAGTAAAAATTATGGATTTGATGATTTTGATCTAATTGTTGTTGTTTTAATGGTTTAAATGATGTTTTGGAGTTTATATTATATGGAGAGTGGTTTAGTTAGGCTTAGTTAGCTAATTAGGGAGTTGGTGACGTAATTCTCAAGTTGAGCAGTTAGCGCGCTAACTAGGCTGGTTAGCGCGCTAACCAGTCTAGGCTTCAAATGTTTTTCAAAATGAAGAACAATAGTGCACTAGACAGATCCCCTAACACGCTAGAACACTAATGATAGATGAAAGTTGAATCTAAGAACTGATTTTTGGGATTTTTGGCTTAATACAACACTAATCAACCTGGAATCATGCTAAACTTATAAAATTGAACTTCAGGGACTTAGAGGACCGTAGCTCGGGTATCGAGGAGCCAGTCGGGTCAGATTCGAGAGTCCAAGGGAAGTCAGAGAGAGTCTTGAGGTTTGTAAAACCTACAGGAATGTCACTTGAGTATTTATTACTTTCATTACTATTTTATTCTATCTTGTTTAGTGTATTCTTGATTATATTCCTTGCTCACTTCAGTTATCTATATATGTGTCACTGTTTGGATGGTTAGTTGAGTTAACTCCCACCAGGTATTCCGTGGTGTGTCTATGGCATGCTAGACCATAACATGTGTATCAGGAGTCCTCGGTGGATAACGACCCGAGCTACTTTGTCAGTACATGTGTCGGTGCATCGTGGGTCTACGCCTGCCATCGAGAGGACCATGTGATAGGACAATTGGATGCACCCACTGGAGGGATCTTGAGAGGGTATTTGAAGTATGGTCTAGTCTACCTGGAACAAACATACACGTTTGCGCTTTATTGTTACTTACGCATGTTATAAGCCATTTATAGTTGCCTGTTTAGATTCCGCATGTTTATTTAATAGTATTTATTGGATTTCCTTTACTTATTCATATGAACGCTCAGTGAATTTCCTTAGGGTTCTACTTACTGGACTCGTCATCTGTTTTGTTGTAATGGCTGAGTGCAGATCCTTCTACAAGTAAAGGTAAGGAGATTCTTGGCAACTATCTCCAAGCTCGCCCAGTGTTCAACACACTGCTCGTAGGTGTTTATTTTGGTATATTGCTATATTTTGGGGTTTATGGGAGACTGATGAGATTGGTGTACTTGTATATATTTTGTTTGTTGCCTTATATATACAGTGTACTTTATTTCGGGTTTTCCACGGTAGGATTGATGCTCTATATAACCTAAGAATTAATGAAAATACA
This sequence comes from Stephania cephalantha, assembly GCA_039657325.1. NCBI lineage: Eukaryota > Viridiplantae > Streptophyta > Magnoliopsida > Ranunculales > Menispermaceae > Stephania > Stephania cephalantha. The sequence continues at coordinate 43,285,911 of CM077576.1, forward strand.
TGTTTATGTTTAATTTAAGACTTCCGCTGTAAAATAGTGTTTATCTACTTGCAACTCTATAAAATACAAACCACTGCACACATAGGACTTGAATAAGCTACAGATAGTTGAACTTAAGGAACTTTAAAGACTTAAGGAGATAACTTAAGACTGATACGGATAATCGACCAACTATACTGGTAATGTACTATGGACACAATTATCGAGACGTCAGATGGGTGAGTAGGTGTCGGACACGTGTAGCTGGGCCATTAGGCAAGGGCACACGCCAAACGACACCCCAAGGCAACCTCAGGGCACAAGGCCGTCACATATTAGTTAATAATTAATAGGCATACGAGCATCACTTACTGTGCAAGTTGAAGTGCTTATTCTCCAATTAACATTACATGTTGTCAATGTGCGTTTCGACTCAGGAATAGAGAAGATTAGAAGTTTATAATCTTCTCTACAGTGAATTAATTTCCCCACTGTTTATATATTGTATTGAATTACTATTTTGTAGTAAAGAGGGTTGGGATATAGTTTTAAGACCGAGGTTTATGCCATTTTATTTATATCTTTTGTTTTATTGAAAAAGTTTTAATTCCTGTAACGACCCGTTTTATTAACGCCGTTATTTATATTGTAATTGCAGACATGAACGCCAGCTCAGATCTACGTGGACGCCGCGGGTAGACTAGGACACAAATCTGTCTAGGTACATTAGTTGATTGTGAGTTGGATTGCTTATTTGCGATGCAGTTTATTAAATTATTTGTTAAATAAATCACATGTGTGTATGTTGAATAACGATATCGTGCGAGGTTGTGTGACGGGTAGTTGTCTCGAAGTGCGTGTTAACGTATGTATCGAGAGGCTAAGTAATGGCACACTAGAGAAACTCGACAAATTAATGAAAAATGATTATGCAATAAAATTGAAATAGGTAATGTAACCATAGGCTAATTAAAATAAATTGGAAAAAAAGGCTATGGCGCGCCTCGAAGTGTGTCGATGTCATGGCCGAAATCTCTAACTCCCGTTTTAATTCCTTAATCAGGATCACCGACCTTTGACGTGGGACCTACGCTGTGATACGTGCACCGACCGAGGCACGTACTCGAGGTATATTGTATTTTGTATTTATGTATGCCTAGTGTTATGTATTGTGTAGACTTACTAAGTCAGTTTGTACAGTTGTAGGCGTCGAGACGAGAGCGGGGAAACACATCGAGTAGCGTGCGAGCCGGGGAACCGGGAAGTTAGCATTTTGATAAGTCTTATTTAATACTAATATGAAATAAGGAATTACTTATAAGCCTATGGTTGTGTTTGTTAATGTAAATCAAATTAAAGGCCTATAGTTGAGTAAATTAAATGGAAAGCATAAGATTGGTCTACATATACACATTGGCACATCTAGGAACTAGGTGAGTAATAAAATGGTGTCACTTGAGGTTGAGTTAGTGGGAGTTAGTGGGATATATGGCAACAGGTGGACCATTAGATATTTCTCGGGATACATAAATCCATGGAGATCAAGGGTTAGGAAGGAACATCACCATAATATAATATTAGTGATCAAACAACATGCAAACCAAATCACTCATTCATTTTTGCTGGAGAAGAAGAAGGAATTGTTAGAGATGAGTAAATCATCAAGGTGTTGAAGGAATCCATGGGAGTTGGTGAGAAATTCCCAAGCTAGGATGTTAAATCAACTAGGTACATCTCTTTTTTTGTTGAAATTAGAACAAGTTATGGTTTTAGGCTAATTTCAGATGGTAGATGATTGAGTATTTGCAATTATTTAAAAATTTAAATTCCTCATTTCAAGGTGATAATCCAGCTATATTGAAGTTCTTAATTTGGTTTTGAAATCATAAAGATATGAATCTTTGAAGTTGCAACACCAAAACTAGAATTCTGCATGTTGTATTAGGAATCAACCTAGGTAATTTGGTCATAATCTGCTCCTTTTAGATCCAAATTGATCCAAACCAGTGGCAATTGAAAGCTTATTTAAAGGGGAATAACTTTTCTTAACTGAAGGTATTTTGATTCAAATGTTTTTATTTCCAAACATGCTCTACAAATAGGTGCTGGAATTAAAAGGAAAGTTTTGAAACTAAATTTGTTAAGGGTATAACTCCCTAACTAATTATCCAAATGAGCTGATATTTTATTATGTTGTATATGGATATATTCTCTGCCTTATGACCAACAATCACATTTTTAGGAACTATAGATTGGGAGAAATAGACTTTTTAAATCTGCTAGTTGGATTAAATTCCAATTAGACCTATGTTTATCAAAATCATGATATCTCTTTCATTTTAAATCATAATTTTGCAAACTAAACATTTACTGAAAGCTAAGAGAGAGACCAAGAATAATTGTAATGATGGAGGATTTTGATATTTAGACCATTTCATGCTTAAAAGTGCATTAAAATGTAGGACTGAAATTGAAACTTAATTTAGTCTTTAGGGGCTGATTTAGGAAGATTGATTTAAAGTCTATTGAACCAATTTGAATGCACAATAAACACCACTAAATTGAGCTTAAAACCACTATACATGAACTAATGAGACACCAAACTCAAGAATCTAGGAAAAGGGTACGAGAGAGCGAATACAAGATTTGGAGTATCGGGAAGCCAGTAAAGCTAGGACTTTACTTTGTTGTTGTGAGTATACCCAATGGCAACTTTATTTGGCATTTCATTTCTATCAATTGTTGTCCTTGCATAGTCCTTTTGACTATTTTGCCGTTGTATTCTTATATCATGCGTTATTTATGTCTATGCTCACTTGATGAGTCTAGTTTGCATGATATCTATTCATTTGATTTGATTCATTGATTCTATCCCATGTTATGTCTACTCTCGTTGTTTTAAATGTGAATCGAATGATAATAGCATGCTATTAGGCTAGTGAATATCTTATAAATGTTTAAGGGGACTTGTATTCCTTATTTGTTTAGGTGTGTAGATGTGGCTATGCCTTGACAATCCATGCTTGGTATTTCTTGAAATTTAAAAAGTGGTTTTCGCATTTAGGTCATGTACTCGATCGAGGTGTGCGCGACCCACGGGGTTAAAGTCCCTGGGGATGTCGGCACATGTTACCTGACACTGTATGACACTCGGGGTTAGGGTCCCTGAGGTGGTCTACACACCGGGGTTAGAGTCTCTGGTAACACTTGGGTTAGAGTCCCTTGTGCTATATGATTATTGAGTCGGTGTGACATGTTCAACTGCCGATCGGACCTAAATCACCACTACGTAGCCTAGTGTCAGCATCACTTGTTTAACTCTGGTATTTACTCGCTTATGGTTTATTTTCTAGTTTTTCCATTTATATGCTTTTAAATACCATTTGAATATTTGGAAATGCAAATTAAACTTGTCATCGAGGATTACTGTTTTATTCATGTACTCACCTTCCTTTTTATGACGGTGGGTGCAGAGCCGTCTACCAGCAGGCCAGGCAAATAGAAGATCGACGACTATCCCTGAGCCCGCTGCGCATCACTACATCGTTTGTAGGTATTCTTTTGATATTTTGATTGTATATGTTATATATGTCTTTCAGATATAATTTGGGGTTGTATATTGGGTTGAGCGTTAGTTTCCCCGACTTGACTTATACTATTTTACTGTTTCACAGCATTTTGAGGACTTTATATATGTGATGTCATTTCTTGGTTTTCCATACTTAGGATTTTATAAATGGCTTCCGCATAAGTTACTAATTGCTTCTGCATAATCAATAAGACTTCCGCTAATTAATTAATTTAATAAAAAGTTTTAATTAACTCTAAATTTTATAAACTGGTAGGACTAGTGTATTACTTATCTTGAACACTAGAAAATAGGCTTCTAGGTTGTAAAGGCTGACTAATACGTAGTTAAGTCCTGCGTGGATATTATTAAGGCTTAATTACGGGATTAGGCCGGGCGGTGCCCTAGATTAGGAGAGGGGGCGTCACAGTTGGTATCATAGCCTAAGTATTAGAACCTTAGGGATAAATAAGAAAAACACGAACTCGTATAAAACACAAACCTTAGAAGTGGAAACCAGATGATCCTTGCCTAGGAACTATTTTGTTGGGAATTGAGTGAAGGTGAGATGGGGATTTCTTATATGTACGTGTTAGTTTCTATATGTATATATATGCGTTATGCTACGTAGTAGCTGATTCGCGTTTGCTATCCACTTGAAGACACCGATGGGGGTTTCGCGCAAGGCTGGATACACTGGAGCTAGCGGCAGTCAGCCGCCCACCGTATCAGTTCAAAATTTTTAGAGGATGTCTGACCAGACGACCGCTCATGAGCGATAGATTGTCGATTTCATCGCTTACATGTCAGCGCATATGATTGGACTAGTTTCGACCACCCCCGTCACCACAGCTACTACTACAGCACCCTTGACCACGAGACTCAGCACTACGAGAGTTCGACTTGCATCTAGTAGAGAGATGGAGACTCTAGGTAGCGTGGTACGCAGTAGCGGAGAGTTATGGACCCAGACTAGAGAGAGATACCGGTTGTTCAAGACTTTCCAGATGTTTTCCTAGAGGATTTACCTGGATTATCGCCACCGCGAGAGCTAGACTTCATCATCGACCTAGTACCGGGTACCAGGCTGATCGCGATACCGCCATACCTCATAGCCCCGAGGGAGTTAGAGGAGTTGAGGACTCAGTTTAAGGATTTGTGGGAGAAGGGGTTCATCACACATTCGATGTCACAGTGGGGAGTGCCAGTTCTCTTTGTGAAGAAGAAGGATGGCAGTCTGAGACTATGCATCGACTACAGGCAGTTGAACAGAGTGACAGTCAGAAACAAGTACCCACTTCCGCGGATAGACGATTTATTTCATCTGCTGAGAGGAGCACAATTTTTCTCCAAGATAGACTTGAAATTGGGGTATCCTCAGCTTAGTATCAGGGATGAGGATAGGTCAAAGATAACATTCAGCACCAGATACGGACACTACCAGTTCACGGTCATACCATTTGGGCTGACTAACGCCCCGCCGTATTAATGGATTTGATGCACCGGGTACTTAGACCATATCTCGACCGCTTCGTGATAGTCTTCATCGACGACATCTTGATATACTCGAGGACATGTGAGGATCACGAGCAGCACCTCAGAGAGACGTTGCAGACATGGAGGGAACACCGAATTTTCGCTAAGTTCAGCAAGTGTGAATTCTGGCTTGCAAAGGTCAAGTTCTTGGGGCACATTGTTGGAGCAGCAGGGATTGCAATAAATCCGACCAAGATTCAGACGATCATGGATTAGCCGGCACCGACATCAGTACCGGAGATCAGGAGCTTTATGGGTTAAGCAGGATACTGGCGTAGGTTCGTGAAGGATTTCTCGAAGATCGTTTCACCAATGACGAGGCTGACACAGAAATATGTTGCTTATGAGTGGACTGAGAAGTGCGAGGCTGCATTTACTCAGTTGAAGAGGTCATTAACTACCGCGCTAGTGTTAGTAACGCGCAGGCTGGACGTGGATTTCTAGTGTACACAAATGCTTCTCATACGGGTCTAGGTCGTGTGTTGATGCAGGGCAGCGGTGTCATGGCATACGCATCGAGAAAGCTAAAAATACTTGAGAAGAACTACCTCACGCACGATCTAGAGTTGGCAGCGGTTGTATTTGCGATGAAGACTTGGAGACACTTTCTGCATGGAGAGAAATTCACACTCTTCACTATTCAAAGGAGTCTGAAATATCTCTTCACACAGAAAGAGCTGAACATGAGACAACTCAGATGGTTGGAGTTCTTGAAGGACTACGACTTTTCCTTAGTATCACCCTGGAAAAGTGAATGTAGTCGCAGATGCGCTGAGTAGGAGACCGAGTAGAGATGTTGAGGTGGTCAGATGTCACATGATGCATGCATATGGATTACTCGAGGCAGCGGCGACATCATGTCAGGCAAAGGTTCCTATCGATACTCATGTGATGATTTGCGCACAGATGAGACTACAGACTGTGTCTACACAGCGAGTGTCAGAGGGTCAGAGGACTGACCGATTGTACTCAAGATTCAGCGAGTTAGCGCAGAGTGCAGAGTGTACAGATTGGGCAGAGATGAAAGATCAGTGTCTGAGATATCAGGGCAGGTTGTGGATACCAGAGGTACCGGAGCTGAGAGATGAGATCTTTCAGGAGTCGTACCGTTCCAGATTTATCGTACATTCAGGCATGACTAAGATGTACCACGACATGAGGAGACATTTCTTTTAGCCTGGGATGAAGGCAGACGTGTCTAGATTCATTAGGAACTGTGGTATCTGTCAGCAAGTGAAGTTCGAGCATCGCAGACCCGAGGGATTACTACAGCCGCTTCCCATTCCTCGATGGAAGTGGGAAGACATCTATATGGATTTTGTCAGAGGATTGCCGAGAACCGCGAGGAGACATGACTCAATGTGGGTTATAGTTGACAGACTGACGAAGTCTGCTCATTTCTTGCCAGTGGCATCGCATTACACGTTCGATCAGCTGAGCGTACCGTTCGAGAGAGATATTATCAGGCTGCACATGGTACCATTGTCGATCACGTCAGACCGAGATGCCACGTATACGTCCAGGATGTGGCGGAGTATGCAAGAGCAGTACGGTACGCGCCTATAGTTCAGTACGGCTTTCCACCCTCAGACCGACGGGCATACAAAGAGATTGATTCAGGTCCTCGAGGACATGTTGCGGGCATGCGTGTTGGAGTTTGACGGATCTTGGGTGGAGTACCTACCGTTGTGTGAGTTCGCTTACAACAACACTATGTCACTCGCCATCGTGTTAGGCTGAGCCAGAGGACCGGGAGATAGTGGGGCCTGAAATTGTTGTTGACCACACGGAAAAGGTCAAACTGATCCGTCAGAGACTCAAAGGAGCACAAGAGAGAGAGAAGAGATATGCATATAAGTATCGCGGTGATCTCGCGTATTCCAAGGGAGCCTTTGTCTATTTAAAGGTTTCCCCTCGGAAGGGTCTTCAGAGATTTGGGGTGAATGGCAAGCTTGCACCGAGGTACATCGGGCCTTTCATGATTAAGAAACGGTTTGGGAAAGTGGCATACAAGCTTGAATTACCTCCACAGATGTTAGGGGTCCATCCAGTGTTCCACATTTTGATGCTTCGACTAGCCGAGTGGAAGGCAGGCGTGCGACCGACAGTTGACTTGAGTCAGGTCGACCTGAGCGAGGACATCTCTAACGAGGAGCACCCCATTCAAATCCTATAACTGTTGAGGAGCAACAGTTGAGGAGCAAGTCCATCCCGAAGGTACTCGTCAAGTGGCAGTTCCACGATGACATAAAACACACTTGGGAGCGGGAAGACTATATGCGAGATAGATTCTCATACCTGTTCGAGTCAGGTAGAACTATAACTTAAACTTAATTTTAAGGACAAAATTTTCATTTTTTTGGGAATATTTGTCACGACCGAAATCTCTAACCCCTATTTTAATTCCTTAATCATGATCACCAACCCTTGACGTGGGACCTACACTGTAATACGTGGACCGACCGAGGCACGTAGCCGAGGTATATTATATTATTGTATTGATGTATGCCTAGTGTTATGTATTGTGTAGACTTACTAAGTCAGTTTGTACAGTTGTAGGCGTCGAGATGGGAGCGGGGACACGCCTCGAGTTGCGTGCGAGCCGGAGAACCTGGTAGTTAGCATTTTGGTAAATCTTATTCAATACTAATATGAAATAAGGAATTACTTATAAGCCTATGGTTGTGTTTGTTAATGTAAATCAAATTAAAAGCCTATAGTTGAGTAAATTAAATGGAAAGCATAAGATTGGTCTAAAGATACACATTGGCACATCTAGAAACTAGGTGAGTAATGAAATGGTATCACTTGAGGTTGAGTTAGTGAAGTTAGTGGGATATATGGAAAGAGGTGGGCCATTAGATATTCCTCGGGATACATAAATCCATGGAGATCAAGGGCTAGGAATGAACATCACCTTAATATATAATATTAGTGATCAAACAACATGCAAACCAAATCACTCATTCATTTTTGCTGGAGAAGAAGAAGGAATTGCTGGAGAGGAGTGAATCATCAAGGTGTTGAAGGAATCCATGGGAGTTGGTGAAAAATTCTCAAGCTAGGGTGCTACATCAACTAGGTACACATCTTTTTAGTTGAAATTAGAACAAGTTCTGGTTTTAGGCTAATTTCAGATGGTAGATGATTGAGTATTTGCAATTGATTTATATATTTAGATTTCTCATTTCAAGGTGATAATCCAGCTATATTGAAGTTCTTAATTTGGTTTTGAAATCATAAAGATATGAATCTTTGAAGTTGCAACACCAAAATTAGAATTCTGCATGTTGTATTAGGAATCAACCTAGGTAATTTGGTCATAATAAGCTCATTTTAGATCCAAATTGATCCAAACCAGTGGCAATTGAAAGCTTATTTGAAGGGGAATAACGTTTCTTAATAGAAGGTATTTTGATTCAAATTTTGTTATTTCCAAACATGCTCTACAAGTAGGTGCTGGAATTATAAAGGAAAGTTTTGAAACTAAATTTGTTAAGGGTATAACTCCCTAACTACTTATCCAAATGAGCTGATCTTTTATTATGTTGTATTTGGATATAGTTTCTACCTTATGACAAAAAATCACATTTTTAGGAACTATAGATTGGGAGAAATAGAGTTTTTAAATCTGCTGGTTGGATTAAATTCCAATTAGACCTATGTTTAGTAACATCATGATATCTCTTTCATTTTAAATCATAATTTTGCAAACTAAACCTTTTCGGAAAGCTAAGAGAGAGACCAAGAATAATTGTAATGATTAGGATTTTGATATTTAGACCATTTCATGCTTAAAAGTGCATTAAAATGTAGGACTGAAATTGAAACTTAATTTAGTCTTTAGGGGCTGATTTAGGAAGATTGATTTAAAGTCTATTGAACCAATTTGAATGCACAATAAACACCACTAAATTGAGCTTAAAACCACTATACATGAACTAATGAGACACCAAACTCAGGAACCTAGGAAAAGGGTACGAGAGAGCGAATACAAGATTTGGAGTATCGGGAGGCCAGTAAAGCTAGGACTTTACTTTGTTGTTGTGAGTATACCCAATGGCAACTTTAATTGGCATTTCATTTCTATTAATTGTTGTCCTTGCATAGTCCTTTTGACTATTTTTTCGTTGTATTCTTATATCATGCGTTCTTTATGTCTTTGCTTACTTGATGAGTCTAGTTTGCATGATATCTATTCATTTGATTTGATTCATTGATTCTATCCCATGCTATGTCTATTCTTATTTTTTTAAATGTGAATTGAATGATAAATAGCATGCTATTAGGCTAGTGAATATCTTATAAATATTTAAGGGGACTTGTATTCCTTATTTGTTTAGGTGTGTAGATGTGCCTATACCTTGAAAATCCATGCTTGGTATTTCTTGAAATTTAAAAAGTAGTTTTCGCATTTAGGTCCCGTACTCGATCGAGGTGTGCGCGACTCACAGGGTTAGAGTCCCTGGGGATGTCGGCACATGTTACCTGACACTGTATGACACTCGGGGTTAGGGTCCCTGAGGTGGTCTACACACCGGGGTTAGAGTCTCTGGTAACACTTAGGTTAGAGTCCCTTGTGCTATATGATTATTGAGTCGGTGTGACATGTTCAACTGCCGATCGGACCTAAATCACCACTACGTAGCCTAGTGTCATCATCACTTGTTTAACTCTGGTATTTACTCGCATATGGTTTATTTTATAGTTTTTCCATTTATATGCTTTTAAATACCATTTGAATATTTGGAAATGCAAATTAAACTTGTCATCGAGGATTACTGTTTTATTCTTGTACTCACCGTCCTTTTTATGACGGTGGGTGCAGAGCCGTCTACCAGCAGTTCGGGCAAAGAGAAGATCGACGATTATCCCTGTGCCCGCGGTGCGTCACTGCATCGATTGTAGGTCTTATTTTGGTATTTAGATTGTATATATTATATATGTCTTTCTGATACTATTTGGGGTTGTATATTGGGTTGAGCGTTAGTTTCCCCGACTTGACTTAGACTATTTTACTGTTTCACTGCATTTTGAGGACTTTCTATATGTGATGTCATTTCCTGGTTTTCCATACTTAGGATTTTATAAATGGCTTCCGCATAAGTTACTAATTGCTTCTGCATAATCAATAAGACTTCCGTTAATTAATTAATTTAATAAAAAGTATTAATTAACTCTAAATTTTATAAATTGGTAGGACTAGTGTATTACTTATCCTGAACAAGAGAAAAGAGGCGTCTAGGTTGTAAAGACTGACTAATACGTAGTTAAGTCCTGCGTGGATATGATTAGGGCTTAATTACGGGATTAGGCCGGGCGGTGCCCTAGATTAGGAGAGGGGACGTCACAGTCGAGACACGGGGCACCAGGTATCAGGTAGCCGAAGGTTAGTGGGAGCATGAGTTGGTTAAATTTGATGATTTTCATAAAATTGGAGAGTTGACATGAACGCATGAATTTTGAGGAATTTGGATTAGATTGAGGTTCTGGGGTATTTTGAGGGTTGATTGAAGTTAATTATATATGGAAAACATGTTAGAACCAATAAGGTAGCTAATTGAGAGGGTTAGGACAAAATTCTCGACTTGAGAATTATGTCCCAAAGCACAGATAGCGCGCTTCCTGGAATGGTTAGCGCGCTAATTGTTCTAGGTTGCTAACTGTTTTTCATCCCGAAAAATAGTAGTGCGCTACATAATTCCCTTAGCGCACTACCTTCAGATAGCGCGCTACACGAGTCCCTTAGTGCGCTAACTGCATATCAAAATGGATTTTTAAGGGCTATTTTGGTGATTTCTCACCTAATACATGACTAAACACTAGGACATAACCTAAAACTATACAAATTTGAGTTCAAGGAATTGGAGAAATCGTAGCTCGGTACCAGGAGCTTTTCGGGTTGGATACGGGAGTCCAGGGAAGTCAGAGAGTGGTGTGAGATTTGTAAAACCCAACTGAAAGACTCTGAATATTTGATTCTATTTTTACATTTCATTTCTATCATTTGTTCACTACTCTATTCCGTTACTTGGACGTGGGTTGAGGTTACTCCCTCAGATTTTTTGGTTGTATGTTCATGATGCACTGGACTGTACCACGCGTGACCCGACCCTTAGTGAATGGCGACCTGAGCTTGCCCTTGGTGCACGTGTTAGTGACTCAACAAATTTGGCCAACAATGGGAGGGACCAAGTGTCGGGCCAGTTGGGCGCGACCACTGGTGGGAACTTGGTGACTCGAAGTACAGTCTAGTCCATCTAGAGCGAGCACACACATTTTTTAGCTTGTCTGTTATCTATTCATGCAATGAGCCATTACAATTGTCTGTTTTTATATTTCGCATGTTTACTTGACATTATTCCTTGCATTTCCTTTACTTTATTATACGAATGCTCAGAGGAATTCCTTGGGATTTTACTTACTGGACTCGTCATTTGTCCTTTTGGGATTATTAAGTGCAAATCCTAGTATCAGTAGGGGCAAGGGGATCCTAGGTGACTACATTTGATTGCCCGCTGTCCAGGACCTACTCGTACGTGTTTATTTTTGAGATTTTGTATATTTTGGGTATTGAGAGACTTGAGATGACACCGTACATGTATATATACCTTGTTTGTAGTATTTTCGCTTATATACTGAGTACTTTACAGGGTTTTCCACAGTAGGATTTGCTCTTTTGAATAATGTTCACCATGCTAAATTACTTATACTAATCGTATCAATTGAGGCTTCCGCTGATTTATGCTGACTTGTAAGAAACAACCCACTAGTATGGCTAAGCATTAGAATAAACTACAAATTAAGTAAGAGTTGAAATAGTTAAATACCCACAAAAAATAAGTTAAGAAAATAAGGATAAATTACTAATTAATTTGATAATACACATGTGGACACGATTTGCAAGACATGAAGAGGACGGGCAGGTACTGGACACGTGTAGTTGGGCTAGCTGGCAAGGTGTACATAGAGACACGTGGGGCACTAGGGCCGCCATAGTTGGTATCAAAGCGAAAGAGTTCTCGGAACTTGAAAATTTATAATGAAAGAACATAAGGCTTAATAAATAAACCTTAGTTGTAGAAAACCTATGTTATGCCTTATAACTTTAGTTGGGAAGTGAGGTGAGGCGGGTAGAGTTAGAGTTTATATATGTGTTATATTTTCATTATATATATGATATACGTATATACACCGAGACTAATTCGGAGCACGCTTCTCGATGCAGATCATGGACGGACAGTCGACGACGCCTCGGGAGACTGGTCAGCCTAGTGGTACAGCTAGAGATTCCCCAGTTGCACCTAGTATGGAGGATTGACTCTCGGCTCAGGAGACGCAAATGGCCGAGGTGTTACGATTTCCACGAGATAAGACCGCCACACTTACAATACTTGCTATAGCAGTTGCTACACCCAGAGAGCGAGTAGCAGTTATGGTACCTACGGGGATAGCCGTTGCCCCGGCTGCTCCCCTGACACCAGTTGAGAGAGTAGTAGTGGATACACAGACAGAGAGAGTCACTGTAGTTGTTGTTCCCTTGGAGACGCCGAATCCTACGTTTCCACCCATAACTACGGATTAGACGACTACTACCACTACTACTGCTACTACATCGGGATTTGTCTTAGCTCCAGAGGTGAAGATGTTGAGGGAGTTTCTGAAGTTTTAGTCAGGCTTCTTTTATGGAGGTGGTGAACCCGAAGTTGTGGGGTAATGGATTGTATCTCATCAGCGGTTCCACAAGCTGATGAGGAATGATGAGAGTGTTCAGGCACGACTGTCAATAGCATGCTTGAGAGGTCACACCGTAGTATGGTGGACCACGTATCAGGATACCCATCTAGAGCCGATGATATGGGCTGAGTTCAAGGAGCTGTTATATGATCAGTAGATACGTATAGAGGTGAGACTGAGACTGAGGGATGAGTTTTTGACCTCGAGACAGGGTAACTAGACATTGATGGACGTAGCTTAGACGGGGCGTATGCAGATCTACTATTTCACCAGAGGAGTTGATGATAGGATTGTTTCGGCAATGGTATCCTTTGGGGCACCTATTCTACAGGATATTTTTGACAGATCGTTAGTATAAGAGACATATATGATGCAGAGATATGGCAGGTATGTGACTGGTACTGGGGTACAGACAGGGCAGAGTTCTCAGCCGGACCAGAGGCCAAAGAGATAGAGGGATCGTCGGGATAGAGACCGGAGGGATGACAGACGGGACAGGGGCCGCATGGATGATCATCAGGGTAGTCAGTTCAATATGAGGAGAGACAACCGATTCATACCATCACATCAATACTGGTAGATCAGCATAGGCCACAGCCGTAGATGTATCGTTAGGGTCAAGATTAGGGGGGACATGACAGGGGTCAGAGAGACCGGGGTCAGGGTCTGAGATCTTAAGACGGACATACTGGTAGGCATGATAACTGCATATGCCACAAGTGTGGCTAGAGGGGACACTTGAGGGTAGACTGTAGGACACCACCGTCACTATGTTGAGAGCTAGAGAACGCCAAAGAGAGCTCATGTGGTAGCACAGCTGGATGGCGGAGCAACTAGACAGCTCGTCGAGGGTACGTTGCATATTTTTGGTCGACCTATGAATGATATGTTTGACTCTGGTTGTACGTTATCGTTTATTGTTGGACGTGTTGTTGGAGTGTTAGGTTTAGATACACAGACACTAGACACGCACCTTGTCCTCAATACGGCCGCTGGAGACAAGATATACCCTAACCGGATATGTAGAGACGTGATGATAGAGGTTGAGGGACATTAGTTACCAGCTGATCTTTGAGTATTAGAGTACTTAGAGTTTGATGCGCTTCTCGTAATGGATTGGTTATCACCCTATCGTGCACGAATATATTGTTATGGTAATAAGATATAGTTTCGTATTCCTGGGATACCATAGTTCTCACTAGTTGGATCCGCGACGAATTTACCTATCACTGGAGGTCAACTAGCTACAGCGTAGGAGATGGAGGCATTTGCAGCGATAGTTGGGCCGGAGGTTAGGACGAAGGCCAATATTAAGGACGTATCAGTAGTTACATACTTTGTTGATGTATATTTGGGTGACCTACCAGGATTGCCACCGCCACGAGCTGTTGAATTTATCATTGAGTTGATAGCAGGGTCACGATCGATCGCTAGTAGACTGTATAGGATGTCACCATCGGAGCAGGAGGAGGTTAGACGATAGTTGGACGAGTTGTTGGAGAAGGGTTTTATTCACCCTAGTATGCCACCTTGGGGAGCTCCATTGTTGTTTGTGAAGAAGAAGGATGGTTCAATGAAGATGTGCGCGGACTATAGGAAGCTGAATCAGGTGACAGTTAGGAATTGTTACCCACTTCGTAGGATAGATGATATGTTCGATTAGTTATCGAGTGCCAGATTCTTCTCAAAGATTTACCTTCATTCAGGTTATTATCAGTTGAGGATTCGAGAGGAGGATATCCAGAAGACCGCTTCCAGCATGAGATACAAGCTATTTGAGTTCACAGTCATGTTGTTTGGGCTGACTAATGCCCCATCGATTTTCATGGATTTGATGCACAGGGGTCTTGAGACCATATCTAGACAGATTTGTCATAGTCTTCATCGATGACATTTTGATCTACAGCAGGACTCGTGAGGATCACGAGGGACATCTCAAGGTAGTTTCGACGACATCGAGAGAGCACAGATTGCACGCCAAGTTCAGTAAGTGTGACTTATGGCTGAGTGCGGTGAGATTTTTAGGACATGTTATCAGTGACCAGGGTATCTTTGTGGATTCAGAGAAGATTCGGGCTATCATTGACTGGAGGACGCCTAAGTCTGTTGTCGATATACGAAGTTTTCTCGGACTGGCAGGATACTACCGGTGATTTATGCTGGATTTTTCTTCGATTGCAGCGCCGATGGCGAGAGTGACCAATAAGGATGTTAGGTTTGATTGGTCAGAGGAGTGTGAGCAGGCTTTCTATGAGCTGGATAGGAGGTTGACTTTCGTGCCAATATTAATATTGCCAGAGTAGGGCAAGACTTTGACAATTTATACATATGCATCAGGCATTGGTCTAGGATGCGTGTTGATGCAGTAGGGTATACCATTTGCCTATCTTTCCAAGCAATTGAGACCCCATTAGGGAAATTATCTAGTGCACGACCTGGAACTGGCAGCGATCGTCTTTGCACTAAAGGCTTGGAGGCATTATCTCTATGGAGAGAGGTTCATATTATATACATATAACTAGAGTTTACGCTACATCTTCACTCAGTGAGATCTGAACATGCGCCAAAGGAGATGGCTTGAGCTACTGAAGGATTACGACTTCGCTATTGAGTATCACCCTGGGAAAGCGAACGTCGTAGTGGACGCATTGAGAAGGAGCGGGATGGACAGTCAGACTATTCTGCGACATATGACACACGAGCATGGCTTATTATAGGCGGCATTAGTTATGTGCATGATAGAGGTATCTACTACGACTGAAAAACATATTTGTGGTCAGATTAGGGTTCCGACTGTATCGACTGAAAGGGTTGTCAAGTGTTAGAGGGCTGATGGGCTTTATTGGCAGTTCAGTGGTCTGTCTCAGGATCCGGAGTGCGCTGATTAGGTAGATACCACGAACCGATGTTTGAGACACGGAGGGAGATTGTGGATACTTGCATATCAGGAGATACGAGATGAGATTCATGAGGATGCACACCGGTCTCGCTACACAGTTCATCTTGGTCGGACCAAGATGTACCATGAATTGAGGCGACTACTCTGGTGGCCAGGGATGAAGGCTGATGTAGGTGCGTACGTCCGTAGTTGTCACATTTGCCAGCAGGTGAAGGTTGATCACAAGAGACACGGTGGATTGTTACAGCCATTGGCCATTCCACAGTGGAAATGGGAACACATCACCATGGATTTTGTCAGTGGACTACCGCAGACCTCGACGCATCACGATGCAGTTTGGGTGGTGATTGATAGACTGACGAAATCGGCTCATTTCATTCTGATTTCTATGAGATACATGTTTCCCCAGCAGAGCATGTGATGGCCCCACTTCCACAACCCAAACTGGGTCCCGCCCGTCATAGACTTACGTGGACCCCGAGTCAATCCTCGCGACATCAACGCAAGCCTAGTCATCCTTCCTAACCATTTTTCATTACAAGGCAGCATAATTTAGAATTTATAATGAGTTATTCAAATTTATAAATTATCAAAGTTTATGCGGAAGCGAATTCAACTTAAACAAATCTAAACAACTCTACACAAATCAGTTATGACGACCTAGAGTGTGGAAACCCCGCACATAATCCAAGTCCTAAAATATTTCACAAAACCCATATATCCCATGCGACAAAAACAATATACATAAGTGATACAAATCAGTTAGGATGACCTAGAGAGAAGGCCGCTCCAAAGTCCTCACAATAAATCTCCTAGCACTGGCCCTTTGTCCTTACTCGACTTCGGATCTGCACTCAGTTAAACACGAGAATAACGAGTCCAGGTAAGTAACGACAGTACGATACTAAACAACATTGCAAAATAAATAAACCGGTCTTTATTCATGCAGATAGAAATAATGATATAAGGACGCATGAATAAATAAAAGACTGTAAATAAATTGAAATCAATCGATACATGAGTGTCCAAGAATGCAAACAGAGAGGTGCAAGTAGTCCCGACCAATAGGTCATTGAGTCTTGAAAAAACATCAAGACTCGGGTTCTAGGACTTGGTACACTCACAAGCCCTAAACCCACGAGATAGTGAAACTTCCTAGAACAACCACGCTAAGAACTCACACCCCGTAAAAATCAGTATCCAGTGTAGTGCATCCCGAGGTCATGACTCTGGTATGTTACCTCAGCCAGCCACTCCTTCCAAGGATCACCGTTGACTCACTTGCCCTCGGACAACTCAATTAGAATGGAATTCTAAGGATAGACAACATATCAATGAACAACAATATTCAATAGCTTAAAATGAAATACTGAGCATTTCCTAGCTGGTTTACTTATCTCAATCCATAAACTTGTTCCTAGCCTATCCGGCCTCCCAACATTCCTAAGCGTGTTTTTGAATCCCCGTAACTCTTCCGTAGATTCCTGATATCATATTATAGGTTTCCGAGTGCATTGGAACCTTTACTTGGAGTATTACACCAATTTAGAGTGTTTAAGGAACTTTTGAAAATTTCAGATTTTTGTACTGCCAGGGTAATTAGCGCGCTAATTCTGACATTAGCGTGCTAATCTCCAACTTTAGCGTGCTACCTTAACCCTTTAGCGTGCTAATCAATATTATCGTGTTAGTTCTTGACATTAGCGCGCTAATTTGAACATTAGCGCGCTACCTCTGATATGTAGTGCGCTAATACATATTAGCGCGCTATGTGCAACATAACCCATAATTCTGCATTTTGAATTATGGGTTTCCTCTGCACGTAGGCCTTGTTAATGGCTTGAGACTCCTCATACACCCCACTAAGGGTCCCTAACATCAATCCCAACGTATGAACAACAACAACATCAAATTGAAGAATTTTATCAAGCTAATTTGATGGAGTTACCTAGCTTGTTGATCTTCTTCTTCCTCACCAATCTTTCATTGAATTGCTCACCTCTCCTTCTCCTTGATCACCCCAGCAACCTCTATTTTCTTCTTTCTTCCTTACCAACGATTTTGGTATGGAAATGAAAATCAAAATGTTGACTTATGTGTATTGGATATGTTTAAACCTTAACCATTGATCTTGTGTGTACACGTATCTCGAGGCATGTCTTGTGGTCCACCTTTACTCAATCATTTACCCAATTCATGCACAAATGACACCACAAGTTGACTCATCCAAACTCTAGAGGGCTCAATACGTGTCTCGATGCACATCATGTGGCCAATTCATTTATTTCTTAACTTAGGCCCACCTATTTTCACATTAAATTGACCACATTAAAGTTAGTTTTAAACCTTAATTAGCTCACATAAAACTTACCCCATAAGCCGCTACCTCGGTCCTACATCGACAAGGAACTCAAGGTACGTCTCCGCTAGCCTCGACACCGATACGCCTGCGTATACCTTACGCGCACATTCTCGAAATTGATTAGTTTAAATTGTTCAATCATAAATACTACATAATACATAATACAAACATCAAACAAAAATAGCATACCTCGGTGTCGACTCTCGAGGTTTGGACATACGTATCACGAAAAGTGGGTCCCACGTATGACCCTGAAATGACACGTGACACGAGTTATATTTTAGGGTCGTTACAGAGCATATTGTTTGAGCGGGAGGTTATTAGACTACATGGGGTGCCTATTTCCATTGTGTCAGACAGAGATCCCATATTGACTTCGAGACTATGGGAGGCTATGCAGGAGAAGTTTGGCATTAAGTTGTAGTTTAGTACAGCTTACCATCCTTAGAACGACGGACAGTCAGAGCGATTGATACATATCTTGGAGGATATGCTCAGAGCTTGCATATTGCAGTTTGGGGGTTCTTGGGAGGATTATCTGCCTTTGTGTGAGTTTGCATACAATAACAACTATCAAGCGAGCATTGACATGCCACCGTTTGAGGCACTGTATGGGAGGCTTTGTAGATCACCTGCATGTTGGGTGGAGCAGGAAGATATAATAATAATGGGGCATGAGATTGTTGTTAATCACACAGAGAAGATAAGACATATTCATCAGAGGTTACGGGCCGCACAAAATAGATAGAAGAAATATACGGATCGATATCACGAGGGACTTAGCTATGAGGAGGGCGATATGGTATACCTGAAGGTTTCCCCTTGAAAGTCAACAGAGATTTGGTATTAAGGGGAAACTAGCGCCAAGATTCATTAAGCCATTCAGGATTGCGCAGCAAGTGGGCAGTGTTGCATATCCCCTAGAGTTACATGTAAAGTTAGCTAGGGTTCATCCGACATTCCATATTTTGATGTTGAGACTAGCTAGGTCAGGGTCGTGACCGACTATTGAGTTGGGGTAGATTGAGGTTCAGCTTGATGTGACTTACCGGAAGAGGCCGATAGAGATTGTTGACTACAGAGTTCAGATTCTCAGGAACATGGAGCTCTCTAAGGTCCTAGTTCGTTGGCAACATCATAGGACAGAGGGATTCACTTGGGAGCTCGAGTCGACGATGAGAGAGTGATATCCTCAGCTATTTCCTGGTACAACGTTTATGCTAAAGTTAAATCTCAAGATGAAATTTTATTTAGTTAGAAGAACTGTAACGACCCATTTTATTAACGCCGTTATTTATATCGTAATTGCAGACATGGACGCCAGCTCAGATCCACGTGGACACCGCGGGTAGACTAGGACACAAGTCGGCCTAGGTACATTAGTTGATTGTGTGTTGGATTGCTTATTTGCAATGCAATTTATTAAATTATTTGTTAAATACATCGCATGTGTGTATGTTGAATAACGATATCGTGCGAGGTTATGTGACGGGTAGTTGCCTCGAAGTGCGAGTCAACGCAGGTATCGAGAGGCTAACTACGGGTACACTAGAGTGTTGGGTTTTGGGGTTCATACGCAGCGGAAATTACAAAACAATTTTGACAAAAACCCCAACAGGATCCGAATCTAATTCCATTAAAAACGTTTAAACCATGAAAACTTAATCATACCTCGGTCGTAATATACCTTTATGAAGGTTGATCGATCTATAAGGCGCTGCCAACGACGAACGCCTCTACCAGCAGTCCACACACGAACGGCGGCTGAGATTCGAAGTGCTAGCTTCGAGAGAATACCAAACCTTTTTGTTTCTCTCCAAAACAATCTAGAGCGTACCAGAAAACCTTAATTCGTTTCTAAAACAAAATAGAGTTTTGGCCCTTAATCTTTCCTATGTGTGTTCTAACTTAAAGCTTCTATTTATACAACCCTTGTATATAGACGGTTAAGTAAATTACACATATACCCCTACTTAAAGAAGTATAATGTAATACACCACAAGGATGTTTCTGTCATGAATTTTATCATATAAAATTCATTTTTCTGAACCATCTTAAAATCTCGTAAAACCATTCTTAGTGTGCGACCCAATAGGCTCATACAACGTTGGTAGTGTACCAAAACACATTTTGGTATACAAGTCATAAGCGGCCTCTAGCAAGACATTATGACTACCCAAGTTGTACGAATATCAAATCGATACAACTTAATCAATAGTGTATATAACATCCTTTTGTCACACGATATCCTTTTGATCAAACATAAGACATGGAATTGTCATTCAACATGTTCAATCGTACTAGTCTCGATCTCTAGGTAGACTGAAAACATCTAAGTGACATTGATCAATATCAATTCACTTAGACTAGGCCTTTTAATAGTCTAACACATCGAGGGATCCACTTGATATCTCTCTTTATATGAGAGGGACAAATTATATCTTGATTACACAACTTCATCACATTGCTCACACAGTAACCAATCACAACCTTTATAATCATCCGGTTAAAGACAACTTTTGATTGTGTCAAATCACTGTGTTCCTAATGTTGAAGTCTCTGGTAATCTCAAGTCAGAGGACTGAAAAATATACCTATCATGAGAAACAACTATGACTTAATCCGTGTGATGTTCTCATAGCGGGTCGGTCCAGTACTTTGTTCCCTAACAAGTACTCGTGATCTTGATTCGTATCCCTATACGTATAATCATCATATGATCATCAATCAAGACTCACACTAGTCTTAATTCATTATAGTTCCCATAATGATCGACTAGGGACATTTAGGATATTTCTGTAAATACCCATGGATCTTATTATAATGTAAACATGCAAATTAATTATAATAAACAACAAATGAAATCCTCTATTTTATTAATTAAAAGTATTCATAAAGACAGTTAATGGTTATGTGACGGGTAGTTGCCTCGAAGTGCGAGTCAATGTGGGTATCGAGAGGCTAACTACGGGTACACTAGAGAAACTCGACAAATTCATGAAATACGTTGCCTCGAAGTGCGAGGCAACGCGGGTATCGAGAGGCTAACTACGGGTACACTAGAGAAACTTGACAAATTCATGAAATATGCTTATGAAAGCAAATTGAAATGGGTAATGTACCCATAAGCTAATTAAATTAAATTAAAACAATAGGCTATGACGCGCCTCGAAATGCATGTCGAGATGCGGGGCACCGGGTATCGGGTAGCCGAAGGTTAGTGGGACCATGAGTTGGCATGAATGCATGAATTTGAGGAATTTAGGTTAGATTGAGGTTCTCGGGTGTGTTAAGGGTTGATTGAAGTTAATTATATATGGGAAACATGTTAGAACCAATAAGGTAGCTAATCGAAAGGGTAAGGACAAGATTCTCGACTTGAGAGTTTTGTCACAGAACAAAGATAGCGCACTTCCGAGAACAGTTAGCGCGCTAATCGTTCTGGGTTGCTAACTATTCTTCGTCCCGAAAAATAGTAGCACGCTACATAATTCCCTTAGCGCGCTACCATTTGATAGCGCGCTACACATGTCCCTTAGCGCGCTAACAGCATATCAAAATGGATTGTTAAGGGCTGTTTTGGTGATTTCTCACCTAATACATGACTGAACACTAGGACATAACCTGAAACTATACAAATTTGACAACAAGGACTTGGGGAAACCCAGCTCAGTACCGAGAGCTTGTCGGGTCGGATACGGGAGTCCAGGGAGGTCGAAAAGTGGTGTGAGGTTCGTAAAACCCAACTGAAAGACTCTGAGTATTTGATTTTGTTTTTACATTTCATTTATATCATTCCTTGTTGTTCGTTTCTCTATTCTGTTACTTGGACGTGGGTTGAGGTTACTCCCCCAGATTTTCTGGTTGTGTGTTCATGATGCACTATACTATAGCACGTGTGACCCGACCCTCAGTGAATGGTGACCTGAGCTTGCCCTTGGTGCACGTGTCGGTGACTCAGCGGATCTGGCCAGCTCCGCAATGGACCAAGTGTCGGGCTAGTTGAACGCGACCACTGGTGTGAACTTAGTGACCTGCAGTACAGTTTGGAGCGAGCACACATTTTTGTTAGCTTGTTTGTTATCTATTCATGCGATGAGCCATTACAGTTGTTTGTTTTTATATTCCGCATGTTTACTTGACATTATTCCTTGCATTTCATTTACTTTATTATACAAATGCTCAATGGAGTTCCTTGGGATTTTACTTATTGGACTCGTCATCTGTCTTTTTGGGATGATTGAGTGCAAATCCTAGTACCATTAGGGGCATGGGGATCCTAGGCGACTACATCTGATTGCTCGCCATCGAGGACCTACTTGTACGTGTTTATTTTTGAGAATTTGTTTATCTAAGGTATTGGGAGACTTGAGATGACACCGTACATGTATATATACCTTGTTTGTGGTATTGTCACTTATATACAGAGTACTTTATAGGGTTTTCCACAGTAGGATTTGCTCTTTTGGAATAATGTTTACGATGCTAAATTACTTATACTAATCGTATCAATTGAGGCTTCCGCTGATTTATGTTGACTTGTAAGAAAAAACCCACTAGTATGTTTAAGTGTTAGAATAAACTACAAATTAAGTAACATTTAAAATAGTTACATACCCACAAAGAATAAGTTAAGAAAATAAGGATAATCTTCTAATTAATTTGATAATACATACGTGGACACGATTTGCAAGACATGAAGAGGACGGGTAGGTGCCGGACACGTGTAGTTGGGCCAGTTGGGAAGGAGTACACGGAGACACGTCACCCCGGGGCGAGGGCCGGCACAATTCCGCTGCGTTTTAAATTATTTATTCGATATAAGATATAATGTATTATGATTATCATGCATAAAGAATGGCTATACTGTTACTTTAATTGAGTCTGACTAGTGTATTATGGCTTAATTATGGTTGCAGGCCAAGTATCGCCTTAATTGGGATAGGGGATGGTACAATTCTTTGTTTATTTTATTATTTTGTGAGTTTATTTTAAAATTGGAACACATTCATATATAGTTGGGACTTGGTAACTAAATTAGTATAGGGCGGTATCATAACTCACATATAAGCATGGAATATGTGGATCCAAAAAATAGCATGGAATTTGTAGTGTTGAAAACTTGCATGTTAGAATCATTTTTGGTATTCGATAAACGTTTAGTTATTCGATAGCATCTCTAATAGTAATGTGGATTTAGAACATGGATTGGTGTCTCATCATGGATGTGGAGAGGATGTCTATCCTATGTGGCACTAGATAGACATTCACCTCCCAAAACGGTCTCCAATGGCTAATGGATTTAGATCATGGATTGATGAGTTGCCACTTTTTATTTTCAATTTTCATTATATTAATAAAGGACTGAAAAAAGTAAAAAACTTTTAAAAAGTCCATTTGTCTGACGTGGCAGTCTACCACAATGTCTAGAAATAGACATTATGGTAGACACCCTCCACTTTGATTTCATGCCACATAAGATGAATATTATCAATCCATGGTCCCGTTGGAGAACATTTTAATAGACATTATGGTAGACACCCCCCACTTTGATTTCATGCCACATAAGATGAATATTATCAATCCATGGTCCCGTTGGAGAACATTTTTGGGTTAGATGTGGATTCTATCATAGGTGGATCCATTTCTACCACAATCGATGGTCCCATTGGAGATGCTCTAATAGTGTCAGTTCTCTATTGCCTAATGTAAACCTCATTTTAATACATTGTTTGATAGTTTTCTCAAAACAAAAAAATCATTGTTTGACAGTTTTCTCTGTTTGTGTTTTTCTAATAAATGCATATATTAGGCATGGACGTTTTTGGAAAAGATGTTGATTAAGTTAGATGATTACTAACTACTATTTTTAGGTATCCATATGGCCCACGTCCCCTGAAGTGCTTTTTAACCACTGAACGATATCTGCATGAGCAACAAAAAATTAACCGGCAGTTTTCGACAAAATTTCGCGTGTAGTTCCAGAAATGATACAAGGTAATGTAGATTTATAATACATTTCCTTTTTACTCCAATGTCTTAATTTAGGATATATTAATTCCTTGCTAGTCTTAATTGGCAATTGATGAACACCCCTTCTTTGTGAATTTTTGAATAAGGCATCCAACACTTGTGATCCCCCAAAATGAGAAGAGAGCATATGTTCTAAAACTGCTTTCATAAATTTACTTACATATGCTGCCCCTCCTACGATAATCAAATTTAGTTAGATTGGTATCACTGACTGATCACGTGTCGTGCGTGCCAAATATAACCCATACTCGAGTTACCAATCCCACGAGGGTGTAGTAGTTGTAAATACGGGGTCGAATCCACAAGACTTGAGTTTTACTCTAAGTTAACTAAAAATGGATGGTTTTAAAAAGTTTAAGGAAACAATTAATTAAAACTAGCAAGAATTCAAAATTGCGAAAAAAATGATATCAATGAAAGAAAACTTCTAGGTCTACGATTTCATAAATCAGAATCAAGATTCAATGACATATCATAGTCTTCAATCTTTCCCTAAAAATTATTAATTCAAATTCTCATAGATTAGCTATGGAAAATCGACATCCGCCAAAAATTCCTAATTCCCCTAATCTCGGTAGCTAGAACATCCGCCACTAACCACTTCCCTAATTAATGCATAACGCTAGACATCCGCCAATAGGGTTTAACACACTAACCGCAATAATAAACATATGTGAGAATACTAATCCTAAATAAGCAGATCATGTCCGCTCTCGGTTTAACCTAGGTTTAATTGTTGCACACTCAAGAACCGAAAGGTTTTGAGGGCAATCGGGTTAGTGTTTGTCACTTTTATTGGTCCAAAAGTACAATTACAGATGCAATTGGTCCAATTAACTATAAATTCTCCACCTAAAAGCATTCAAGGGCCATATACATATCCTAGATTTAAGCCATATTCATGAAAATCAACAACAATGAAATAGAAGAAATTAAATTAAATTAAATAATAAAATAATAGATCTCACAAGTTATAAATCAAGAATCTCGACTTGTTTCCCCTCCGACCTAGGCAAGAGTTTTTGAGCCGTACATGGTCTTCACAATCACCAAAGAAAAAGATGAAAAGTTGAGCGATTGCGGCCTCCAAACATTAGAAGTCGATGTTCCTCAAAATACCCTAAAATTCTAATTATGAAAACCACTCAAAATCCATCTCTGGAAGTGAGAGAAAGTAATTTTTGGGGTTGGTCTCGTGACACATGCACCGAATAACATCTAGGGGTTGTTGGGCGTTTTCTGCATGGGCTTGTACATATGTGAGTGCGTAATTGGCCAAATCTGCTGGAGTCGCTGACGTAGCAGCGTCTGATTGGTGAAGAAAGCAGTTGGTGATGCGCTGTGCTAACCGGGAGGCGACACGTGGAGGCAGTTGCTGGGGTTGCTTTTCTCACACAAAGTCATGCAAAAACAAGGAAGATCGCACAACTGCATCTCGAGGACAGTCTGATGGATGTTGAAGCGAGAAATGAAGATTACTGTGACGTGCTACTAGACATCATATGGACAAGCTAGTCCAATGAAGGAGAGCCACGTGGCACTGATGGAAGGCAAGGAACTCGCACAAGCTGTGTGTCAATATGGGAGTCCTCACTGCATGCATCTCGAGGCTTGATCAATGGCTATCGCTGCACAATAGCCTTAACGCATCGGGTTTCTACATCACTTAACCTGCTGTCCATTACTACACCCACTATGAAACGCGTGTCTCGAGGCAAATCCTTTGGTAGCTGATCACTACATATAAAATCTCCATTTCACACATTTTCTCACCTCGGATTCAACCGCGTACTCCGTTTCACCTGAAAATGGGAAAAAACATAATTAAATATATATTTAAAGACTTTACACATTAATTATATCAAAATAGACTACTAAAAATCTATAAATACCAACTTATCAAATAACCCAAACTTAAGACTTTGCACGTCCCGAGCAAAGGTGTAAATGACAAACAAAAACTAAACTAGACTCCTAATATAGTTATGAACTAACTAAACTAATCCTACACTCGACTCAAAATTCATGGAGTTTTTTGATTTACATAGTCGCCAAGTTAACAAGCCACTCAAGAAATTTCGGAGTTATGATATGTCAAGACCCCAACTCAAACACAATTAAGATCGCACTTTAAAGACATAGATTCAGTCAAGACAAAGGCCATCAACTACTCGCGAGTTTTCTTGGTCTATACATTCAAGCATTGAAGTTTAAAATCTCACTTAATCTAGTGAAAACATTCGAGCTAAATCTTTTTATTTAAGGAGTTTTCATAACTTCCGCCTTTATTTATTTTATATTCTCCATTTTTGCACATTTTTTTCAAGTAATACGGTCCCTGCTACATTTTCTGTGGACCGCTTTTCTCACTTTTTCCACCACAAGATTCCCTGTTCCATTTCTTGTGGAAACCTGTGGAACTCTCTATATTAAGAAAATTCATATTAGCCCTTCTTACCTTCATTATAATTAAGTTAATTCTCCAATATGGGTTAAAATATTATCGCTTGCACAATTTTGACCGTCTACGCCCTTTGGTATATAGCACGGGGCTTAACCATCAACTAAGTTCCTAATCATAAAATCATAAAAATGCCGACTTATAGACTCGACTGAGTGTTTCTTCCAATTTTTCTTAAGTCTCAAGTAAAAAAGGCAACTGTAGTGTACTCATCCACAACCAAATGCATGAAACAAAGTCTCGGGTGACTCTAAATGCAATATATGCAACATATGACACTATGTAAGGCCTAAATGCAAGAACAAATATAGATAGACACATGTCTACTACTAACAATAGTAATAATAAAAACTATACTAAATGCATGCATGAAAGTGTATTATATCCTAGTGAAATGGAAGATAAAAGTATCAATGAAATGGACAGAGAAATGGAAAGATAAGAAAATGAGAATAACACCACCATTACCATCCTTCAATCGCATAATTTTAAAAATATATAATGATCATACATGTGGTGTTTAGCAAGAAAATCCATCCAACACAATCAACAATCCCTAAAATACCCCTAAACTTATTTTGAACCTTGTCCCCAAGGTTCAAAACAAGTTAATAGGTCCACACATAAAAACAAACAAGAGTGTGAAAGAACATGATAGATATAAGAAGAAGGAAATGATACGAGTTCATGCATAATAATAAAAAATACTAAAATGAATAAACAAAATAATACTTATCAAAATTTGAGCCGCCTCCCAATAGCGCTTTTGTTTAAAGTCTTTAGCTCGACTTGGTCTGAGTCAGTCAATTGGGTAATGCCTTTAGCTCAAGTGTGGGAGCTTTAACCAAGGAGGGAGAAAGTTTGGAGTCAGTAGTAGGCAACTCCAAATAACAGACATGTAGGGGTATGGGTTGGAATGAATCCAACTCTAAAACAACATCCTCAACATCAATATCGAGGGTCAGAACACTCTGGTGGATATGAGTAGTGTAGATTGATTCTCTAATACTACTTTCACCACATCATCACCATTCGTGAGCAAAGCCTGCTCAATGAATGGATCCACACAGTCCATGGTACATACCACAGAAGACACGTCACTAAGGTATCGCATCGCATTAAAGATGTTAAACTTGATGACTTCACCGTCAAATTCCATGGAAAAATATCCATCATCAACATCTATCTTCGTCTTCGCCGTCTTCAAGAATGGGCGTCCAAGTAGCACTGACGAAGCATTGGGGAATGGTTCCTTCTTTGTATCTACCACAAAGAAATCAGTAGGAAACACAAACTCATTCACTCAAACTAGAACGTCTTCAAGAACACCAACGAGTTTGACAACTGAACGGTCTGCCAACTGAATGACAATACCAGTCTTCTCTAATGGGACTGCATTCAATGCCTTATAAATAGACAATGGCATGACATTAATGGAAGTGTCAAGGTCGCACATAGCCTTCTGAATGCTTACATCACCTATAACACAAGGCATTGAAAACATCCTAGGATCCTTGCATTTAGGAGGCAACTTCTTTTGTAGGATTGGCAGTTTCTCCCATTTGGGATTTTTCGTTGCCTTTTAGTTTCTTTTTGTTAGTGCATAGTTCCTTAAGAAACTTTGCATACCTAGGGACTTACTTTAGAGCATCGAGGAGTGGAATATTAACTTCCACTCGTTGAAAGGTCTCAGGAATTTCTTTCTCTTCCACCTTTTTCTTTTCTATGATGAGTCATTGTGGAAAATGAGGTTTGACCTTGAATGTGGGTGGTGCTTCCTTTTGAGTAGTTACCATCTATTTAGGGAAGACGGAGTCACTACTAACTTGTGCTCTTCGTCATTTGCCTGGTCTTTGGCATCAAATGACCCATTGTTCCTTTTGGGTCCCTCCAACTCTTTACCACTTCTGAGTGTAACTACGTTAGCACGCACGTTAAGATTTGGGTAAGGTTACGAAGGCAACTTTCCCTTATCCTCGAGACGTCCCAATTGTTGTGACATTTGGTCCATTTGAACTTGAAAGTTCTGGATCGTCGAACTGGTATCACTGATGGATTTCTAAGTGGTAGCCATAAATTGAGCAACATCTCTCGTAAATTAGCTTTGTTGAGCCACAAGAGCTTTGATCATATCCTCTAGTGAAGAACAATTATTGGAGGGTGTAGACAACGGTTGACCTCTTGAGACAAAGGTCAGGTACTTCTGATTTTGAGGCTCATAACTGAAGTTCGGGTTGTTCCTCGCCGTTGCGTGATTGTATGTATTACCAAATGGGACTCTAGATGGTCCCTAGAACTGATTACCCATGACATTGGCCTGTTGATTGTCCTCAAAGAAAGTAGGACATTCATCAGTGGCATGATTCGTGGAAGTACAAATGCCAAAAGCCTTGACTTGCACTTGCCAAATGAGAGGAGACGCTCCATCATGAAGGTAAGTTGGTCTATTTTCTGGTCGGTAGAACTCGAGACACCTCCTGCAGTCAGACTACGGTAAGCAGTATCATCATGGTCACCATAAAGGCGCGACTGTTGTGCGATGTCCTCATACAGTTGCTTCATTTGGGCTGGAGTGTTATTTTGAATGTGACCCCCACACACATTATCAATCATGCATATTTCTATGGGCGACATGCCAACATAGACGAAACGGGCTATGGCATTCTCAGACTGGTCATGCTGTGGGCAACTAGCAATCAATCGCTTATATCAATCCCAATATGCACCAAATGAGTCACCCAATTTCATTTTGATGCTGCATATATCCTTGATGAGCTGAACAACTCTATCCTCAGGGAAATATTCATTTAAAAACGCAGTCGTCATCTCATTCCAGGAGTTAATGCAACCAGGTGAAAGGTAGAAAAACATTCCTTGGCTTTGTCTTTAAGACAAAACGGAAAAGATATAAGCTTAACCGTGTCCTCATCCACATTAGAGGGTTTCATTGACTTGCAGTTAGTCTGAAACTCATTCAGAAAAGTAACGGGGTCTTCATTCTCGCCACCATAAAAGGATGATAGGAGATGAATAAACCCACACCTCAACTCAAAATATTCGGCATTGTCCGAAAAGTTGATGCAAAGGGGTTTTTGTGCCAAAAGAGCCTGAAGCTCTTAATTGGCATGTCCCATAGTGACTTGGCGATTTTCAGCCATGTTCGGAGGATTTTGGCCTTGTTGTTGCATAAGTTGTGTCTCTCTATTCCACTTATGAAATATTCTCTCTAGTTTAGGATCGAAAGGTAACAGTGAACCAGCCGATTTTGACCAAGTGAGTCGTGGGAGCATTAAACTAAGAAAAAGGAAAAAAATAAGAAAACTAAACTCAGAGTAAGGACTAAGTCCCCGGCTACATCGCAAAAATTTGATTATGTGTCGTGCATGCCAAATATAACCCGTACTCGAGTTACCAATCCCACAAGGGTGTAGTAGTGGTAAATACGGGGTCGAATCCACATGAATTAAGTTTTACTCTACGTTAACTAAAAATGGGGGGTTTAAAAAAGTTTAAGGAAACAATTAATTAAAAGTAGCAAGAATTCAAAATTGCAAAAAAATGATATCAATGAAAGAAAACACCTAGGTCTACGGTTCCACAAATTAGAATCAAGATTCAATGGCATATCATAGTCTTCAATCTTTCCCTAAAAATCATTAATTTAAATTCTCCTAGATTAGCTATGGGAAATCGACATCTACCAAAAATTTCTAATTCCCTTAATCTCGGTAGCTAGGACATCTGCCACTAACCACTTCCATATTTAATGCATAACCCTAGACATCCACCAATTGGGTTTAACACACTAACCACAATAATAAACATCCGCAAGAATAATAATCCTAGATAACTGGATTGCGTCCGCTCTTGGTTTAACCAAGATTTAATTATTGCACACTCAAGAACAGAAAGGTTTTGACAATAATCGGGTGAGTGTTTGTCACTTTTATTGGTCCAAAAGTACAATTATGGATACAATTGGTCCATTTAACTATAGATTATCCATCTAAAAGCATGCAATGGCCATATACATACCGTAGATTTAAACCATATTCATGAAAATCAACAACAATGAAATAAAAGAAATTAAATTAAATTAAAAAATAAAATAAAATAATAGATCTCACAAGTTATGCCATGAATCAAGAATCTCGACTAGTTTCCCCTCCGACTTAAGCAAGGGTTTGTTTAGCCGGACATGGTCTTCACAATCACCAAAGAAAAAGATGAAAAATTGAGCGATTACGGCCTCCAAACAATAGAAGTGATGTTCCTCAAAATACCCTAAAATCCTAATATGAAAAACCACTCAAAATCTATTTATGGAAGTGAGAGAAATTAATTTTGGGGGTTGGTCTCGTAACACATGCGCTGAGGAGCATCTAGAGGCTGCTGGGCATTTTCTGCATGGGTTTTTTACACATGTCAGTGCGTAATTGGCCAAATCTGCCGAAGTCCTTGACGTGGCAGCATCTGATTGGTGGAGAAAGGAGATGGTGACGCGCTGTGCTAATCGGGAGGCGACACGTGGAGGTTGTTGCTAAGGTTGTTTGCTTGCATAAAGTTGTGCAAAAACATGGAAGATCGCACAACCGCATCTCGAGGACAGTCTGATGGACGCTGAAACGAGAAATGAAGATTGTTGTGACGTGCTGCTGGACGACACATGGACAAGCTAGTCTAATGAAGAAGAGCCACGTGGCACTGATGGAAGGCAAGGAACTCGCACGAGCTATGCGTCAAATATGGGAGTCCTCACCACATGCATCTAGAGGCTTGATCAATGGCTATCGCTGCACAGTGGCCTTAACGCGTCCGGTTTATGCGTTACTTAACTTGTTGTCCAGTACTGCACCCACTATGGAACGGGTGTCTCGAGGCAGATCCTCTGGTAGCTGATCACTACATATAAAAACTCCATTTCACATACTTTTTCACCTCGGATTCAACCGTGCACTCCATTTCACCTAAAACGAAAAATAAATATAATTAAATGTATATAGAGACTTTACACATTAATTATATAAAAATAGACTACTAAAAACCTATAAATACCAACTTATCACTGACTATGTTGAGGTCCCTGTTGGTTGTTTGGGCCCTAAGCAACTAAAATTCTAGCCCAATTAACTTTCTATTTTCAATACGAAGTGGAGACCAATTAATAGAAGAAAAAAAGATAGGAATGCCTATTTTTTTTGGAGATAACGAATTAGATTTTATTAATTAATAAAAGAGAACGACTAGGGATGTTTTACTAAGCATTGGAAAGTGGACTCAGGAGTTCAACTTGGTGGCTGATTGGTGTGTGCACTCGAGTTGAAGTGTGCAATCTCTCTAGTTTCCTTCTCTTTAGATTGAAGGCATATCAAGATCTTGAATCTGAAGACCTGCGGAGAGGCTTTGGTGATTTCTTAGTGTTTAAAAAAAGATGCAATGGTTTGATACAATTGTTGTAGTGTTCTAGCTCTTGGAAGAGATATTTTTGTATTACTTCATTGTTAGTGAATCTCAAGCAATTGAGAATTTTGTACTCTTTATTCACATAGTGGATTATTTGGAGTTTGACCCGTGATTTTTACCTCTGATTTGGAGGATTTTCCACATTAAATCTTGCGTATTTTGTGCATTGGTCGTGGTTTGATGGAATTAGTTATTGATCTGTTTCATTATTCGAAGGGGTTGAGAGGGGTTGAGTAGCAGTTAGATCATGACCAGGGATTAATTGTGGGAATCGAGATGGGTGAGGAAAAATCATGTATGGTCAAGTTGACTTCTTCGATTTATTCAATTTGGCAACTGATGATGGAAGATCATCTTTATTGCAAAGATTTGTTTGATCCAATTGAACTTGGACAAACCAAACGAAAAAAACATCCAATGTTGATTGGAAGAAAATGTACAGGAAAGCTGCTAAGACTATTAAAAAATGGGTCGACTATAGTTACTATTACCATATCATTAAAGAAGTTGATGCACATGAATTGTGGAGAGAATTGCAAAGTATGTGTGAGATAAAAGGTGCACAGATTAAGGCTTCTCTGGTTAGAAAGTTTGTAAACATGAAGTATAAAGATGGATAGTCAATGATAGATCACTTGAATGATGTCGAAGACTTGATTAATGAGCTAAGTTCCATGAAGATAGTGTTAGAGGATGAGTTACATGCACTATTAATTTTGAGTTCTTTGCTAGAAAGCTGGGAAACATTGGTGGTGTCTCTACGTAATTCCTCCCCAGGTAGTGTTTATCGTTATCCAAGGTAAGGGATAGTCTCTATGATGAGGAGACTAGAAGAAACGATAAAGCAATTGATATTTTCCTTGCTCTTGCTACTACAACAGAGCACAGAGGCAGAAGTATATCTAGAGGTCCAAGAGGGCGGAGCAAATTTAGAGATGAGTCTCAATTAAGAGGAAAATTTGCTTATTATCATTATGGCAAGGAAGGACATATAAAAAGAAATTGTAAAGTGTTGAAAAGGTAGCAAAATGATGAGAAAAATCATAATAGGGTAGATGATTGGAACAATACATCTACTATATCAGATGCAATTGAAGAATTAGTTGTGCTTTTTTTTTGTTGACTTAGCAAATAGTGAGTGGGTCGTTGATTCAGGAACATCATTCCATGCTATACCGAGGAAGGATATGTTCTCTGTTTATCAAGCATGGAATTTAGGAAAGGGAAAGATGGGGAAAAAAAGTTTTACAGATATAGTTGGCATTGAAGATGTCTGTGTGTAGATAAATGTTGGTTGCATGGTAATTCTGAAAGATGTGCGACATGTTCCAGATTTGCATCTGAGTTTGATTTATACTCATGTTTTGGACCTAGATGGTTATCATAACATCTTTCATGGAGTGGAAACTCAACTAGTGCTCAGTTGTTGTTAGAGATAAACTGAGTTATACACTTTACAAGACTCAATTAAAGACCATCAAATGTGACATGAATGAGTTGAAGATGATTCTTCACCAGATATGTGGCATATGAGGTTAGGTCACATAAATGAGAAAGGATTGCAGATGTTTACAAAGAAGTCTTTCATCCCTCTTGCCAAAGGTAAAATTATAAACCCTTGTGATGATTGCTTATTCGGTATGCAACATAGAGTTTCTTTTTCTTCATCCTCTAAGAGAAAAAGAAATCTACTTGAGTTAGTTTATTCTAATGTTTGTGGACCCATTGATGTGGAAACCATGAGAGGTGGCTAATATTTTGTTACTCTTATTGATGATGCTTCACTGAAGGTTTGGGTGTTTGTTTTGAGAACAAAATGTCAGTTCTTGAGTACTTCAAGTGGTTTCATACCATGGTAAAAAGAGAAAAGAGTATCTTTGAAGTGCCCTCGTAGTGATAACGGTGGAGAGTACACTTCAAAGGAGTTTGAGAATTATTGCTTAGAACATGGAATCAGATATGAGAAGACAGTTTTGGGCACCTCTCAGCACAATGGTGGTGTTGAGAGAACAAACATAACCATCCTAGATAAAGTCAGATGCATGTTGAAAATAGCTCAATTTCCTAAGTCATTTTGGGGTGAAGCTCTCAATATTGCTTGCTACCTAATGAATCGCTCTCCTTCGGTACCGTTAGAGTTCGATAATCTAAAGAGAGTGTGGTCTTGGAAAGATGTTACTTACTCTTAATTGAAAGTGTTTAGATGTAAGGCACTTATATATGTGCCAAGGAGCAGAGACTAAAACTTGATTATAGGACTATTTCGTGTAGCCTGGTAGGTTTGGAGATGCAGAGTTTGGCTATAGGTTATAGGATCCAGAAAAGAAAAAGGTTGTCAGATCCAAATATGTGGTCTTTCATGAAAATAAGACCATAAAATATTTTAAGACATCAGAGAAATTCATAGTCAATGATGATGTTGATTCTCTTCTTGGACTAGTTTCTCCTATGATTACTGATGTCAGACATGAAAGAGATTTAGTTTAAGAACATGGGGTCAATGATGAGCATGCATATAATGATGTTGATAACGTGCAAGTGCTGATTGATGATGATGATGATGATGATGATGATGATGATGATGATGATTCTGAGTGGGGGAGCAGCCTCCTCCTCATACGCCTTCAGCAGAATCTCCATTGAGAAAGTCAGAGAGAGGGAAAGTTCCTTCTATGAACTACTGCAGTTCTACGTATGTTTTGATTACTGAAGAGGATGAGCCAGAAAGCTTCCAGGAAGTTCAAATTCATAGAGACAAAACTATGTGGATGAAAGATATGCATGAAGAGATGAGTTCTTTGAAGAAGAACAATATTTATGAGCTTATGGAACTTCCGAAAGATAGAAAACCTTTGAAGAATAAGGTAATGGCTCACGAAAACATCAGTCCTGCACCAAGTTAGTGGGACTGAGTTGCAGTTAAGCATTATATATGTTGGATGTCTCTCCATGTGCTAGAGGGGAAATTGTTGGTTGCTTGGGCCCTATGCAACTAAAAGTCCGGCCCAGTTAACTTTCTATTTTTAGTAAAAAGTGGAGACCAATTAATAGATGAAGAAAATTAGGAATTCCTATTTTTTAGTGATAACGAATTAGATTTCGTTAATTAATAAAAGAGAGAGCGATTATGGATCTTTTACCAGGCATTGGAAACTCGACTTTGGGAGTTCGACTTGGTAGCTAATTGGTGTGCGAACTTGAGTTGAAGTGTGCAGTTTCTATAGTTTTCTTCTCTTTACATTGAAAGAATATCAAGATCTTGAATCTAAAGACTCGCGGAGAGGTTTTGGTGATTTCATGGTGTTCAAGAAAAGAGGTGTAAGGGTTTGATACAATTGCTTGGGCATATGCCCTAGGTCAATCTACAACATTGTTTATCTCATAATTTTATTTAATAAAATTGAGGTTTTCATTTGCTGTTTTATTATAAGTGATTGCATGTTTACCTTGTAGTAAGATCCATGGGTATTTGTTGAAATATTCTTAATGTCCCTATTCGGTCATTATACTGTGAAGTATAATGAATTAAGGTTAGTGTGAATCTTGATTGATGGTCATGTGATGATCATGCATATAGGGATATGAGTCGAGATCATGGGTACTTGTTAGGGAATAACGTACTGGAACGATTCGCTATGAGAACACCACATTGATTAAGTCATAAGTGTTACTCATGATAGCTATATCATTTAGTCATTCGACTTGTTATTACCATAGACTTCAATATTAGGAGTGTGGTAATTTGAAACAATCAAACGTTGTCTTTAACCGGACGATTATAAAGATTATGATTGGTTACCAAGTGAATCATATGTGAATGTGTGTAATACAGATAAAATTTGTCCCTCTCGTATAGAGAGAGATCAGTAGATCCCTCGATATGTTAGATTATTAAATAGCTAAGTCCAAGTGAATTGATATGATCAATGTCAGTTGGATGTTTTCGGTCTACCTTAAAATCGAGACTAGTACGATTGAATATTAAGGGTGAATTTTCATATCTTATGTTTAATCAAAGGATATCGCACGACAAAAGGATATGATATATGTTATTCATTAAGTTGTATCGATTTTGATATTCATGCTACTTGGGTAGTCATAATGTCTTGCAAGAGACCGCTTATGACTTGTGTACCAAAATGATTTTGGTTCGTTTCCAATGTCGCATGAACCTATTGGGTCGTACACAAAGAATGTCTTTGTGCAATTTCAGTTGGTCTAAAATAATGAATTTTATATGATAAAATTCATGACATAAAAGACCTTACGATTTGTTATATGATAACTTATTAATATGGGCATATTTGTAATTTGCTTGAATTGCCTAAATACAATAGTTGTATTACGAATATGTTTTTTTAAGAGAGCATATCTACACATATAAATAGAGGTTGAAACTCTAAAACGAAATAAGATTTTCATTTTTATGATTTTCGAGTTCTCTAGACTTTGGGAGAGAAAGAAAAACTTTTTCAATCTCGTTTGGGGCTAGCACTCCAAATTATGGTCATCGTTCGTATGTAGATTTATGATAGAGGACGCATAGCTGAACGTCTTGGAAATCGAACAATTAGAGAAGGAAATCATGGATTAAGGTATGATTTACTTTTGTAGATCTATATTTAATGGAACTTATTTTCGATCCTGTTGGGGTTTTTTAAAAATTGTTACTGAATCTCAAGCAATCGAGAAATCTTGTATTCTTTATTCACATAGTGGATTATTTGGAGTTTGGCCCGCGATTTTTACATTTAATTTGGAAGGTTTTCCACGTTAAATCTTGTGTGTTTTATGGTGTGTTTATTTTCGTGCATTGATCATGGTTTGGTGGAATTACTTATCCATCTGTTTCATCATTCGAAGGGGTTGAGAGGGGTTGAGTAGCCCCAACAATCCCAACCGACTTCAAAGGTGATTAATCGAGTAAGATTAAACGATCCTTTGAGAAGAACTATGTCTCGTACTTCCTCAACTATGAGTATACAACATTCCTAACATTGTTATTGTTTTAGTGTGGAACCAACTAATTATTGAAGCATGTACCTCTTTAGTTATGTCTTTAAGTGCCAACGAAATCACCTTCCATGGCATGCAATTTTCGTAACATGAAGGATCATCGATTCTCCTACCCATGAAAGTCAAGACGGCTTGCCCTCCTGCACTTACTTCTTTAGAGCACGATTGAATTAATGAATAGAAATCGTGCGTGAATTGCTCGTGGTAAGCTCTTGAAGCAGTAAGGTAAGTTGTGCTTGCTATGTATACACTCCCTTTGTTTGGTTGCGTGTAGCATCCCCAATCTCAATTAAGGCAATACCCGACCAGAAACCCTAATTAGGCCTCGGTACAATAGTCTGTCTCAATTAGAATAATTGTACAGCCGTCCGCCGTAATTGATAATCGCAATACAATATAACTTATATCGAATAAATAATTGAAAATGCAGCATAATTAAAACTTTTTTGATAAAATATAAGATATACAAAAACTAGCAGAAACCTCGGTCGTAAAACCATATCCCTACCCTTTTTATTACAACATAGTAATTCAATACAATATATAAACAATAAGGAAATCAATTCACCGTAGAGAAGACTTTAAACTCCTAATCTTCTCCGTTCCTGAGTTGAAACGCACGTCAATAACCTGAAATGTTAATTGAGGAATGAGCGTTCCAACTTGCTCAGTAAGTGATGTTCATAAACGTATCAATTATCAACTAATATCAATGATTTAATGAGTAGCAATATGAATCCTAAACATATCTATTCAGGCTTTAATATGATGTAATAATAGATAAAGGAATTCAAGTTCATAGGTCAATTGCAATTGTACTCGTGACTTGTATTTTCATTTCAAAACTAGGCTATAAACTCCCGTTACCTTGAATTACGGTCCACAAAAACTCACACATTGGCTGACGTGTGATTTCTCTGGTGTATCCAGGCATAGTGTAGCTACTAACTCAAATAGGAAAGCAACAATCGGGTACCTTAAGGTTTCCAAAGGGAAAATGTTGGTAATGATCTAACACTTTCATCGTCACTCGAGTCCGATTCACCTGTTGTACTTTTTTCTGGGAATTTAACCTAAAAACCAATTCAAGTCGGAGTACATAGCCCCATTCCCAGTCCATAATGCTATATGAACTAATTATACTAATTACGTTGCATAATTGATAAGAATATGAGTCACACTTACTTGTGCTGAGCTTTTTTAACTTTATGCGAACTTGCACGATTCCCAAGATCCATACACTTTTCTCCGTTGACCAAGAACCTAAAATAGATTGATTATTATCAACTTGAGTCTAATACTCATTAATTATAACTCCTAAATTGGTCCCAATTGAACCCGGAAACTAATTTGCCACTTTTTAGTTCAATCCGACCATTTCGCGTTTTTCAAGGTAAAAACCTCGGTATAAAGTCTCGCACGAATCCCGATTTTTTCATTTTTCATAGAAATTCATTAGTTTCTATTTATTTGGTCAAAGTATTATTTTTCAAAGATTTTCCCCATTTTTTCATAATTTTCTCTATTTTTCAGCAATTTATTTATTTTTAATTGGGATTTTACCCCTAAACCGGACCGATCCGGTTTTGGTCTAGGTTAAACCCTGTCTTCTTTCTCCCATTCTTGGTTTTTCAGATCGTCCCTTTTTTTATTTGTTTGATTGGGGTTAGATCAAACCTAACCCCAATTGATGTTTGGGCAGGGGGGATGATCCTCTGCCATTTCCTTCATTGAACGAACTGCTTAGTAGTTCGTCTGAGCCTCCCAATCCATCAACGCATAACAACAACCTAACGAACAACAACAACATAAACGCCATCAACAACAACAATAACCCAACAACACAACAATGACTCACACAGTCTCACCTTCATAATCGTCTCCATTGCCTTCCCTTTGTTTCCCTCTATTTCGATTTTCAATCTCTCGTCTCACTATTTCGTTCTCCTCTCCTCTCTTTGTTTTGTTATTTACCTTTGTTGTGTTCAAATGGAATCAAAACCACTTTGGTTTATATTTGATCTTCCTCGAGATTCGTGTTGCGAATCTCGAGGCTAATCTTGTGTTTCAAAAACACACCAACACAGCACTCATTTGTATTGAAACTTCTTAACACATGCACATCACATGCAACATTGATTCTTCTTAAGATGTGATCGCACGCATCACGAGGAGTGGGAAATCTCTCCAACATCCCATCGTACAAACCATTCACTTCCTCGACTCAAACATAACACATATCTCTAGATGAATCCAATGTACAATTTAACTTCATTTAAACTTTATGATTCATTTATATATATACATTTATATATAACTATATATGTATATAAATATAAATATATAAACAATTATGTATTTTGCGCCAATAAATTCATCGTACGCGCCAACGACCACCATTAGACGTGCACACTATTGTATGCTCCACGCATGTTGCCCTTGACCTCGATTGTCACTAGGCGCCCACCAATTATTAATTTTTTATTCATTTTGAATATATATTTATATAGAATTTATATATAAATATATAAGCCTATATTAATACGCCAATGACTTCACCATGCGCGCCAACGAGTTTACTCGAGCGTGCATGCTATCCCACAACTCGTGTGCGTCACCCTTGACCCACACACGGTATTAGGCATCCTATAATTTGTCAATTATTCAGTTATAGGCCAATATAAATCCAATTATTTCCATGATCAATAATACAACTCATACAAATACAAAATAACACGCAAATCCAAGCACACGCTAATCGATACAAGTCGGGTTTAATCATGAGCCAAACTCGGGATAATTAACTTTCGGATTAACGCTAATCACTTGCTTTAGGTAATGGATCTTTACATTGTGTGTCTTTTTCACTT
The DNA here is from genome assembly GCA_039657325.1 of Stephania cephalantha. NCBI lineage: Eukaryota > Viridiplantae > Streptophyta > Magnoliopsida > Ranunculales > Menispermaceae > Stephania > Stephania cephalantha. The sequence continues at coordinate 43,325,835 of CM077576.1, forward strand.
ACCAGGCCTTTAGGAACCTGCATGGATCTCATTGCATTCATGTGATTTAATGTATAGGTCAAGAATATATATGATTTGTTCACCTCACCCACTACCTAATCCACCATAGAATATCATATCTAATACTTTTAATGAAACTTATTTTCCTTTTGGTAGAGTTTTATAAAGAGTTGTAAAAGTTTTATAAGCCCCCATTTTCTACAAATTAACTAAAGGAATTCGACAAAAGGGGTAGACCGAAGCTAAGTTATACATATTAATTAAGAAGGATTTAAATGGTTTGGAAATCACACTATCAATTGCACTAAATCGATCGCAATGGAAGAGTTTGATCCATCTAGACGGGTCCTCATCTCCTACCCTCCTTATTTGCATCCATATGTTAGACACAACCTACATCTAAATAATCATATAGATGTATAGCTTACCTGAGAAAGATATTGAAGACTGAAGGAAGAATGAATGAAGTGTATAGATTTTCTTGGAAAGAGCATCTTATGAAAAGTACCAGGTATCCCTGTTTTGAAATAGGGCTCGTAGTTGATATTGCCTTACATGAGTTTATCATAGAAAGTAAGACAAGGACCTAAAAATAGTATTGAAGTCATTTCCAGGAAGATAATCTAAGTTTACTTGAAACTCCGGGGGTTGACAATGCAATTGTTGACAAGCAGCGGTGATAGTTTCGAGGATATGAGAAATGATTGATAGAGAGCTAGGACTTGAAGTAGTGGCGGAACTAAGAGGGGAGGGGGGCAATCGCCCCCCTCGGCTCCGAGTCCCTCTTGTATTACCACGCCCCTAACCATTTCTTTTGCCCTTCGACTCTTCTCCCGCCCACTTTACGCTTGATACACTTTTATAGATTATAAATATAGTCTAAATAATATAAGTTTAGGTGAAATTCACCCCTCTAATTAAATTTTCTGGTTCTGCCACTTGATCGAAGAACATTCCAAATCTGCTATGCGCAAAACCTAGGACTCTCTAAAGGCTTTTTCACTGATCAAATTCAATATTGTCTCTTCCAGGATAGGTTTAACCATTGTGATGATTTCCCTCTGCATATAAACATATCAAAGATGAAAACAAACTAATGACATTGTATGAAAAAAAAAACTCTGATTTAATAGTGCTAAAATTGAAGAGTAATTAAAAAGACTTGAAATTAGGCATAGCTAGCTTCTTCTTCTCCTCCATTTATGTGAAGAACTCCTTGAGCTTCCATTTCTTTGGACTTCCTTATTCCCTATTGATTGTTGGTAGGTAAAAGGATAAATAAATGTAAGCTCTAAATCTATGCATGCTTGCCATGCACTTAATTATATATAAACCATTACGACGGTTGGATTGACATCGGGATACACCAATCGATGAATGCGTTGTCCAACTCAATAATGCAGAGAAAAATTATCCAAGCCATAGGTAATGGTCATAAGGTGACATGTTGTCCCACTCAGTAATTAATGCACAAAAATATCTAAGCCCTAGGTAATACTACTAGCTAGGGTATATAACATCTTTTTTGAGTCAGGCTAAAGTCACCCATCATTTTATAGGGGCATTACAGTTTTGAGTGCACCCAAATCCAAATTTCAATTTATAAGGGTGCCTCGACTTGCTTTTTATCAAAATCCCCGAAATAGCCCTTCGTCCCAATTGAAGCACCCAACTCCAAAGATTTTGACCAAGACATCTATTTTAGATTCGGCAACGCATGGCCGAGACTTATCAATCTCCGACTGAACTTCATTATTGAGACTTGGTCGACAACTGTTGAACTAAAGGTTCGGTGGGCTATGCTCGACTCTCCAATTCAGGGTTCGGTGGGCTTTGATCAACTCTCCAAGTAAAGATTTGGACCCGTGAAATTGAGCTACTTGTTGATGCCCTACAAATCACAAAAACGACTGTGTGACAGGATGAAGATGGGATGGACAAAAGGAAAAGAAAAGGGGGTGAGGTGCATAAAATGCAGGGATGGGCCTAAGTGTTTTTTCATTAGAAATGACATTTTCTTAATTCGCTAAGTTGCCCTCTTGGCTAGCCGAGGTGCCTTTAGCTAGCCTAGCTCTTTTCTTTGGTGTTTAGCTAGGGTAACATCTTTTTGCAACGTAAATTTGATACGCAGTTGTTGGGATATCTATTGGACACACATTGGAATTATAGTAATAAATATGAAAACACACACATACATCTCCATGCATGATTTGATAGATCTCATCAATAACTTTGTTGGAAAAGAATGTAACCAAATCATTTGCACCAACACAACTATATATATAAATAGAGAAATTCGAAATTCTACAAAACTCTCTACCAAAAAAAAAATCTACAAAATATATACTCATGATATGAAAACCTTTCAAAATGTGTTGTACATTTATTACTTATAGATTAATATGTTGGATTAAAATTCAATGAATGTAAATAATGTTTTCATGACATGAGTAATTTTATGTTCCCGTCATGATAGTAATACATATATATATATATATATATATATATGTATATATATATATATATATATATATATATATATATGAAATTCAACATTGGAGCCTAAATATATTTCTATGTCATGAGAACCCCTCAAAATGTGTTGTACATTAAATGTTTTGTGCATTTATGACTCATAGACTAATGTGCCGGATTAGAATCAAATAGTTATAAATGAGGATCCCATGACATGAATATTTTTGTGGTTCCCATAATTTATATATATATATATATATATATGGATATGTATTCAATACAAAGTTCAATTGTGTTGTTGCTACAATTAATTTCGTTATAGTGCCTTTTTGGAGCAACCACCCTCTCTAAGTTGTATCTAAATCACCTTATCGGCTGTTGGATTAAGGTTAGTTTCCTTCTCTAGCTTCTCTTTTAGTAATAAAATTAATTTATAAAAACTAAATATTAAAAACTTTATTAAAAATTATTAAATTTCAAATGGAATTAAATGTAAATATTTAAAATATTTAACTATTATATATTTATTACATAAATGCAAAAACTATTATATATAATATTTAATAATTTTATGAAATTTTTTCAATTCAATTAAAATTAAATTTTAAATGAAATGTTTGAAAATAATATTATTTATAAATAATATTTAAATTTAAATATTCTTTATAAACCTTTATTAATAATTATTTTTTAAATAATATATTTTAATCTATACAATATAAATTATTCGGAATAACTATACGGACAGAAAAATTAAAGGAAATTAAAGTTAATAACTGAAGTCCATCAATCAAAATGAATTAAATAGAATAAAAAAAGTTAATTACAAGTATGAAAATATACAAAACAAGATATGAACAACCTAAGGCTAAATATAAAAGGAAGTCAACTTAATCGTCGAGATCGTCGTCGGTCACTGAGTCATCGGCAGGAACATCTCTCGGAGGCACTGGCGCGAATGAAATCCCAAGTCTGTTCATTAGAGCCTGCTCCATGCGACGCAACTGGCCTTGGACCTCTCGCAATTGATCTTGGGTTAGAGTGTGATCCTGCATAACCCGAAGAATGTGTGTCTACATCCTCAGGAAGTCCCTCCGCAAAAGCTCGACGGGCTCATTAGGAAAAGAAATAGGCCGAGAAGATCCAGCTCCATCTCCACCTCCAGCTCCTACAGCTGTAGCATGTCTACGTCGCGACCCTGACGGTGACGACCCTAGTCTATATGTTCGTCCTTTATCGTCGCGCTCAACGACGGACAAATATAGGTCGGTCTCATCTATCGGGGTGTCAGGTTGCGACTGTGTCAACTCAATCTCCTACGCTGGATCGCTGTCTAAAATAAGAATTTAAAACATTTAGAAGTCATTAATACCTATCATTGATTAACTAAACAAAATTTAAAAGCAAAACTATTTACTTACGATGATTTTCTCTACTCTCGAATCGAGGAAAGTTACGCCGTCATGATCTTTCGTATGGAAGTATAGGCATAACTCCAAAGCAGTCGGAGGTTGACACAACTTCTCTACCCACAAAACATATATTTAAAGAGGATTAAGTTTGAGACTAAATCCATTTATATTATATATATAAACTTAATATAACAAAACTTACCAGCTTCTGCGCGTGCTGATAAATGGATATTGAGCCACCTGTATACACTGCGATCCCTGTAACGAGTTCCCCTGTCTCAGTTCTCCAATTTTTACTTGCTCGCTCTGACTTCTTCTTAAAATCAGGAGTGGACTGCATCTTCTTATAGTGGTCGAAGATCTCAGCAGATACATGTGCAGGTTTTTTATCTTTCGAGCACATCTTGCTAATAAAATCAGTGTGTCGAGTTGCAATATGTCTATCGTACGCCTCTCTAATAGCTGCGTCATCCGATGGCTCCCAGTCGAATGACAACTATAGGCAAAAAGTAATAAAATTTTAAATTTATCTATAAACACTTTTCAATTATATATTGTTTCTAAATCTTATGTAAATGAAACAACATTAACTTAAACAACCTTACCTTCCATTGATTCTAGTAAATATCTCGCATGTGCTGTAGGACATGCTCCCAAGAATACCCATCCTTGTGCAGGGAGTGTTTGTATGCGCTAGTCATCTCTCGGGCAGCTCTGTCAGATGGGTGTAATTTCCATCCACTAAATTGAAAACGAGGCGTTAGACTAAGTTTATAAGAAATAAGTAAACGTAAAACTTCGTACGTGTACTTACTATCTGTCATCTTTCACGACCAAGAATATTCGCCCCGAGGGTTGGGTAGTAGTACTGCTTCATCGTCGTCTACGTGGGGCAGTACTTATAGACGAGTCGCTCGAACAATGTCTTAGAAGAACTCGCGATCGCTCTCCGGGCGACCCAGGAGGCGAGGCATGCAAATCATGATGTAGTGGTGGTGAGGCTGTACGGTGGTCTGCGTACGATCATGAAGATGTGAAGGAAATGCTGATCCCCCTGGTGAAAATGTAGGCCCGACACCTGGTCTAAACGTACCACGACCATCAACGGGTGGAGTGGGTAGGGAGGAAAGTAAAGTAGAATACATCAGCATAGAGGTGGGATCATCACCAAAAATAAATGGCAAAGACATGGAAGTTGTAGATGGATGTGATGGATGTGCATAATGTGGGGGATACGTCTGATGGAGAAATGGGGTCTGCGGAGAAGGTGGTATGGGTACGAATGAAATGGAGTTTACTGAGAAGGGTGGTATGAGTGTGGTTGCAGACTCTGCTGACCCAGAGTAGTTTGTACGGGTGGAGTAGCATTGTCATGAGAATGATGGTGTGATCCATCCAATCGTCGATCTCTAGTAGCGCTGGATCGTCCGCTGGATCGACTACCGGATCGTCCACCTCATCGTCCACCAGAGCCCTCACCAGAAGATGAGGCGTAACCTCTACCTGACGACATAACTTTATAAAAAAATAAAGAGTAAATTAGAATTTTGAGTTGAACCTCCAACATACAAAATTTACGTAACAAGTTAAAAAATATAATTGCGTCATTTACCCACTGATGAACATGATAGTATCATGATTCTTCGTCACCGTCTTCATCATTCGATGAAAAGTCGGAGTTATCGCTTTCATCGTGTTCTTCGTCGACGTTTGACATGTGTGCCCTACTAGGATCAGCTAACGAAGTTGAAACATTGTTGTCAATATCGACCTCGGTATTATGCTCAGGTAGTTGCTCCTGAAAAGCGTCTTGTTCTATAGGCTCAATGTCAACGTTTTCGACTAAGTTTTGTTCATCGATGAATTTCGGTTGAAGTCTGGACGTAGCTTGCCAATTGTTATGCGCATTTCTTACACTTGGGTATGAAAGAAAATACATCTGACTATCTTGCATGGCTAGTATGAAAGGCTCGTACTTGTTCAATCGCAGATTTCGATGTATATCGACGCTTTTTAAGGATCGGTGAACTCTTGTCCCGATATTGATCGTGAGATCGAACCATTGACACTTAAACAACACAATACGTAGGAATCCACCGTATTCGATTTTAATCACTTCTTCTAATTGCCCGTAAAAGTCATTGTCACATTGTGCGTAATTCGTGCCCCTAACGCACACCCCGCTAATACGATATCTTTGTTTGAGCGATGTAACATGGTCTGAAATTTGTAGACATTAATAAGATACGCGTAGTATACGGTGCAAAGTCGACTAGGGTCGTATGACAACATTTAAAGTGTTGTATATTGAATAGATGATGGAGCCTACCGCCAAAAATGTTTCAACAATAAACTTCAATTTCAAATAAACAACAAAATGAAAAAATTATTTTAATATTCACGTACAAATGGCTTACGAATTGTTGAAACCAACATGAGAGATTTTCTCAAGATGTTCATCGATGACACTTTGTGTAATATTCACATGTTTGGAATGCAATTCCGATACATACATCCTAACAAGAGAATTGAAAAATGTAAGGATTACGATTGAATAAACTTAAGATAATAATTAAGATTAAAGCATAACTAATAAATGGAGCGACCTCGGGACAATTTAACAACACATATGAGTGTGCGGTGTTACACTCGTCATCCGTGAGATAAGGCTTCTTTGATCTTCCGTAGGCCCGACCTAGGGTGGGTGAATATCGAGAAGTGGCCATTAAAACTTTGACTTGGTCCAACTCCACCATCGTAATTGCAGGGCGGACGATTGTGCGAGGTGGAGACATGTTCCTCAAAATAATAGGAACAAAATGCGGCTGCTTCTTCCACTAAGTAAGCATTGCATATCTAGCCCTCAACCCTTGCCTTATTCCTAAAATTATTTTTTAAATGTTTCAATTACCTACATTTGTAGAAGTAAGTTAGTTAAAATGTATATGTTAGAGTGTGATATAAATTGTTTACGAGTCTAGTTGATTACCTCTCGAAAGGATACATCCATCGAAATTGTACTGGGCCAGCAAGGATAGCCTCGTACGCCAAATGGATAGGGAGATGCTCCATTGAGTCGAAAAAACTTGGCGGAAATATCTTTTCCAACCTACACAATATCTTCAGAATGTTTTCATGCAAAAGCCGAAGATTCTCAACATTTAAATTTTTAGCAGTTAAATCTCTGAAGAAAATGCTTAACTCGCTAATTGCAATAAATATGTCATCCTCAAAGAGATCTCGAAAAGCAATCGACAGCAATCCTTGCATGAAAACATGACAATTGTGGCTTTTCATCCCAAACATCTTCAACTTCTTATAATCTACGCAGCGACCGATGTTAGACGCGTAACCATCAGGGAAGTTCAATTCCTTAATCCACTTACACAATGCTTGTTTTCTTCGTTTGTCTAGCGCATATCATGCCTTAGGATATTTCTTAGAAATTGGATCATAATAAAGCTCTGGACGATGACAAATCTCCTTTAAGTCTTCCATAGACTTTTCATTATCTTTCGTCTTCCCCGGCATACTCATAGTTGTGTTGAAAATATTGTCAAAGACATTTTTTTTCAATGTGCATCACGTCTAGGTTGTGCCTGATAAGGTTCGTCTTCCAATAAGACAAGTCCCACAGTATGCTTCATTTTCTCCACCCGCTAGTCATCGAGACTTCGATTTTGATTGCATCTGATCCTAATTCAGTGACTTTCATCAGTCGTAACGTAGCGGCCCCAGCAGCCTCGGGGTGACGTGTCTCCGTGTACTCCTTGCTGGCTGGCCCAACTACACGTGTCCGGCACCTTCCCATCCTCTTTATGTCTCGTAACTCATGTCCACAAATGTAATATTACATAAACTAGTAAATCATCCTAATATTATTTGTCCCATACCAACTGTGGCTATCTAACTGTTTCAACTGTTACCTAGTTGACAATTTATTGAGATCCTAACCATACTAATGGGTTGTATTTTAAGGTTAACATATTCAGCTGAAGTCTTACTTAATACCATTTAAACAAGATAATTTAGCATGATAAACATTGTTCAAAGGCAAAACCTACTGTAGAAAACCCTGGAAAATACTCTGTACATAAGCGACATCACCACTATAGGTATATACATGTATTGCGTTATCTCAAGTCTCCCAATACCCTAAATATACAAAATATCAAAAATAAACACGTACAAGTAGGTCCTCGATAGTGGGCAATCAGATGTAGTCGTCTAGAACCCCCTTGCCCCTACTGGTACTAGGATCTGCACTCAATCATCACAAAAGACAGATGACGAGTACAGTAAGTAAAATCCCAAGGAACTCCTCTAAGCATTCATATAATAAAATAAAGGAAATACAAGGAATGCTGTCAAGTAAACATGCGGAATGTAAAACATGCAACTGTAAATGACTCATCGCATGAATAAACAACATACAAGCTTACAAATGTGTGTGCTCACTCCAGAAGGACTAGACTGTACTTCGGGTCACCAAGTTCCCACCAGTTGTCGCGTCCAACTGGCCCAACACTTGGTCCCTCGCAGCGTTGACTAAATCCGCAGCGTCACCTACACGTGCACCAAGGCGAGCCCAGGTCGCCATTCACCAAGGGTAGGGCCACACGTGCTACAGTCCAGTGCCTCATGAACACACAACAAGGAAATCCGGGGGAGTAACCTCAACCCACATCCAAATATCCGAACGAAAAGATGAACAACAAGGAATAATAGAAACAACATGTAAACATAATAAATACTCAGAGTTTTTCAGTTGGGTTTTACAAACCTTACACCGCTCTCCGACCTCCCCGAACTCTCGGATCGACCCGACAAGCTCCCCAATACCAAGCTACAGTCCACTAAGTCCCTGAAGTCCAATTTTTATAATTTTAGGTTGTTTATAAGTGTTTAGACATGTATTAAGTTGGAAATAATCAAAACAGCCCTTAACTTCATAGTTCATCCGTCATTAGCGCGCTAATTTGTCTACCTAGCACGCTAGTTTTGAGTTAGCGCGCTAAGGGGGTGTACCTAGCGCGCTAGATGGAATTAGCATGCTAGGATTTTTAGCTAGCACGCTATTGTTATTCGTTGCGAAGAACAGCGGCACACTCAGGACAGTTAACGCGCTAATAGTTCCTATTAGCGCGCTAATTACCTTCTGGGATAGAATTCTCAATTCGAGAATTCTGTCCTAACCCTTTCAATTAGCTATTCTAACTGGTCTATTACCCTCTCCTCATCAAAATAACCTCAATCCATGAATCAGAACACTCCAAACATCAATGTACATCAATTTTTCACAAATCATGCATTTACCACCATCTCCATTAACAACCAATTTCATCAAAACTAACTAAACCAGTGATAAATTCTCCTTATATATGATCTAATGACATGAAATACATCATATTTACACAGAAAACCAGAGGCTAAACCATCAACTCAAATTTTATTAAACACACCCCAAAATGGGTTCGTTTGCAAGCTTAGAGGGTGGAGAAGGTGATTACCTAGGTTAGATCACTTGGTTTGATGCCTAGGTTGTTGAATTCCCAGCTGGAAGCCTCTTTTCCCTCCTCAGATTCTTCTGGTTTTGCATGAAATGAATGTGAGTGTTTGTGATCAACACTCCACTGACTCTCCTATATATATGTGTATGGAATCAATTGTGTGTACATATCCCGAGACATATCTTGTGGTTCAAAAGTATGCTGTCTAATGCCTCCTGGTTACTCCAATATCTCACTCATCATCTAGTACCACTGACTATGCTAATCTAGATGTCTATCTCATGACCCCTTTTATTTAATTGAAACTATAAGCTTCCACTTATTTTATTAAATGTCACATTACATTAAGACTTATCCAACCATATGGCTAGTGTTTTATTTATCAAATTAAACCAACTCATCATCACACTAACCCTCGGATACCCGTACCCGATGCCCTGCGTCTCGACACGCATTTCGAGGTGTGTCATAGCCTATTGTTCGAGTTAATTTAATAAGCCTACGGTTACATTTATCATGCCAAATTGATAACCTTCACATTGTTTATGTAAATTTATTGAGTTTTCTCTGGTGTACCCATATCTCGCCTCTTGATACCCGCGTCGGCACGCACTTCGAGGCAGCTACCCGTCACACAACCTCACACGCTCTCGTGATTCAACATACACGCATGCGATGTATATAACCAATAATTGAATAAATTGCACCGCAATTAAGCCATCCAACACACGATTAAACCAGTGTACCTAGGTTGACGTATGTCCTAGCCTACCTGCAGCGTCCACGTGGATCTGAGCTGGCGTCTATGTCTGCAAATTTCGAGATAATTAACGGCATTATTAAAATGGATCGTTACACCTAAAGCTTCAATTTCTCGCAAGATATCTTCACCTGATTTATTAGCTGGTGGCTTCTCGGATACGATTCTATCTCTACGAAAACTAGACTTGTCTTTCCACTCATTCGAATATCGCAACAAGAAACGTTGATGACAATCGAACCAACTTGCTTTCCCTCTGAACCTCAACTGGAAAGCGTCGGTATCTTCCATGCAATAAGGACAAGTAGTCCTCTTGTGCGTACTCCATCCCGACAGCATGGTGTACGCTGAAAACTCGCTAACAGTCCACATAAGTGCAGTGCGCATTCGAAAATTTGTCTTAGTCGATACGTCGTAGGTAGGCACACCATCATACCACAACTCTTGCAATTCTTTCACCAACGGTTGGAGAAACACATCAATTTGTTGCGACGGATTAGTTGGCCCAGGTACGATTATTGTTAAGAACATCACTTCTTTCTTCATACACATCGAAAGAGGCAAGTTGTACAGTGTTACAATTACCGGCCACGAGGAGTACGGTTTGCCGGTTATTCTGAAAGGTTGAAAACCATCAGTGCATAAGCCAAGTCGAACATTACGAACCTCGGAGCTGAACGTACGGTTCACTTGATTGAAGTGGTTCCATGCCAAGGAGTCGGAGCAATGGTGCATATTGCCCTTTTTCTCGGACGTGTTCTGCTTGCCATCGCATGTGTTTCGCCGTAGCTTTCGAGGCGTACAAACATTTGAGATGAGGCGCCAAAGGGAAGTAAAACATTGTCTTATGTGGGCGTTTGTTAGAGTTAAACGTAAATTCTCCGCAAAATTTACAAGATGTAAGCTCGGAGTCAAGCTCCCAATAAAGCATGCATAAGTTGGGACAACAGTCAATTTGCTCATATGGGAGACCCAACCAGTGTATCAAACCCTTACATTTGTAAAAGCTATATATCAAACAGTTGTCTTCAGGCAACATGTCTTTACATAGTTGCAAAATTTCATCGAATGCTTGCTTTGAAATATGATGATTCGACTTTATCGTCAATAAACGTGTCATTGCTGAGAGTTTATTCATCTTCTCGCAACCCGGCCAAAGCGGTTGATTCGCTGCATCAATCATTTCAAAGAAATGCTTCGCTTCAGAGTTTGGCTCCTCTTCATGATTCCAATCAAAACTGGGGCCCGAAATGTCGTGTATCATATGATGATATGATGTCGGATATTCATCCATTGGATCATCACCTTCATCGTCCTCGTCGCTTACTATTTCTTCCTCCCTATGCGCGGTCCAAGGATAGTAATCGGGAACGAATCCATCCCTCACTAGATGAAGCTCTACGGTATCTACATCATAGTATTTTTCATTGCCATTTTCGACAAAGACATCGAATTTTCGCTTCGTTCAAGTAAGTGGTGCAGTGTTGCATAGCAAATTTTATAAATTCCTTCACGCCATCCACAAAATCTAATCTAATGTAACCGCCTTCAATACAGTTGTACATCCAATCTCGAGACACAGACATCTCGAAAGACCTAAACAACCCCAATTGAATACACATACACATCAATTACTATATAAATTTTAGTCAAATGTTAATCGTAATTAGTCGAATCGATTGCATTTGCACATACTTTGCGTAATATATTTTATACATTTTAGTCAATTGTTTACCGTAATTAGTCGGATTGGTTGCAATATATGCACATACTTTTGCGTAATTTTGCCTAATTTCTAATTTTTCCTTTGAAATTTTAAATTTTACTTCAATATTTGCAGTTTATAATTTTATTGTCTCATTTATATAGATATATATCTCGTATATCAACATTGTTATATAAATATTATTTGGTTCAACCAATTCTAATTTCCTTATTATAGTTAAATTACTTTTAACTACTTTATATTTATTTATAGTATAATATATTATACTCTTCTATTTTTGTCCTAATCGAAATTTAATTTGTCCAATAAATTTGCATCATTTTATTAAATTTTTATCAGTACAATTTACCGTATTAATATTTCATTTAAATTGTAACTTCATACTTATTTTAATTTCAACTTAACATAATTTATATATATAGTTATATATATGAATACTAATCCTCCCTACCTATACTGTATATATCTATATATATCGTATGTAAGCGTTGTTATATAAATATTATTTTGTTCAACCAATTACAAATTTCTTTATTTTAGTTAAATTACTTTTAAGTACTCTATATTTATTTATAGTATAATATATTATACATACTCTTTTATTTTTTGCCCTAATCGAAATGTAATTTCTCCAATGAATTTGTATCATTTAATTAACTTTATACTTAAATATTTTTTCAACTTAACCTAATTTCTTTATTATAGTTAAATAGATTTTAATATGATTTTTTTTAATTACTGTAAAAAATAATTAAATAATAGTTTAATAGACATATTTGAAATTCAACTAATTTAATACTAACACATTACAAAAAAATCATGCAATAAACATCACAAATAATCAAAAAAATTATTATATTCAAATCACAAGCATGCATTTTATTTGTCATAAAAATAAAGAAATAATAAATATCAACATACAAAATTTATTCGAACCTACATTTTAATCAATTTAACAAAATTTATTCACCTAAAAATACATGAAATACATATTTAATTTCCAAAAAATTTATTCCAACATAAAATACAAAATTACAACTTTATTTTTATCAAACTATTACATTTTTTTAATTTAACATGCATATATCTACAATATTTATTCCAAATTTTCATTCTAACATAAAATTCAAAAAACCTACTTTTTTCACAGAAAAATACAAATTTCCACATAAAATACATATTTCCACAAAAAAAACAAATTTTCACAAAAAAATATTAGAAATCAACTTAAATAACAAAAAACATAAAAATAAAATAAATAAGAATTTATACCTAAATCCAAAATCAAGAACGAGATGAGAGTGTGGTGGCTGCGACGAGGCGGTGGGGCTGGCGGCTGAGGCGGAGGCGGGGCGGGCCTAGTCGGGCGAGGCGCCGGACGGCGGGTTCACGTGGGGGTTTAGGATTCTAGTGAGAGGGATAAGCACAGAGAGGGATAGGGTCGAGCATGGAGAGGGTGAGGGAGAACCAGAGATGAGCAGGGAGGGCCGGGTCGAGTGAGGAAGACGACCGAATGTGATGGTGGAAGTGAATCAGAGAGAAAACGTTTTTTGATCTGGAACTCGACAAATAGCGACAGGGAATAGCGACAGGGGTTCCCGTCCCTATTCCCCCACGTGGCGGCACTCTCGCCACGTGGCCGAGCAGAACTGAGCTTGCGCAGGAGTTTTCCCGCCCAAAAATAGCGACGGGGGGCCTTCGCTAACCCCATCGCTATTCTGGTCAAAGGGTCAGCGACCGCCCCAGTCGCTAATGAATACCTTTTTTTGTAGTGTCTTAACTTTAATGCACTAAGCGTATGCCAATATAATGAGAAGTGCTAGAATGACAACAACATGACACACCATAAGACACATCGGCTCACAAGAGCCATCAATGTATGCCTCGAGATGCGAACATATATAGATCTCGATGCTTAACACGCATGTCAAGGTCGCATGGAAAGCTCTTGTGAGCCAATATGTCTTGTGATGTGACATTGTTGTTGTCATTTTAGTATATATATATATATATTTTCCATGTAGAATTGAACCGACTCTAGAAGTTGTATTAATTTTTTTGGGAGCCATTAAAAAGACCCCGATTATTGCTAAACGTACCCCACCTTAGTGAAATGACCCAACTATCCCTCTATATAAAAGGGTTTTACTAATCATACCCTACTCGCCCTACTTACCCCGTGCCCCACTTGCCCCACTCACCCATTGCATCTCACTACCAACCCGAATCCCACGAAGTCTGAGCAAAACCATGTCGATTCGACGCCGTGGGTGCAATCCTCATTTCTTTTAGTGTTGATTTCAAAGTTTTTCTAGGTTTTCTTACTTTTTGGAGTCGGTTTTTATAGGATAGTCGTTTGGTTTAGGGCTTCGATTTCGGAGTTGAATCTTGCATTTTGAGTGCAAAGTTTCAATGGGATTGAAGATATTAAACGATTCTGAGCAAAACCACAATTTTTTTGTCATTTTCATGTGTTTTTTTGGAGTTTTGAAATTTTGCGTTCGTTCTTATTGTCCCGTGAGTGTTGGACACACAAAGCCGACACCTCTTTAGAGGTGTCGGACACACAGGATCGACACCTCTAAAGAGGTATTGCTCGACTTCGACCGAAACTGCAAAAATAATTAAGTTTCAATGGGTGACAGAGGAATCCAACTGAGACCTCTTTAGAGGTGTCGGTCATGTGTGTGCGACACCTCTTCAGAGTTGTCGGCTATTTGTGTCCGACGCCTGTTCAGAGGGGGTGAGGGTGAAGATAATTAGGTACAACAAGGGTATTTTTGAAATTTTGAAAAAAAAAAGTGGGGTACACTAAGTAAAAAGTGGGGTGCAATAAAGTAAAAACTGAAAAAGGCGTATGTTTAGCAAAAATTGAGTTCTGTTTAGCCGCTACTATTTTTTCTGAACTCTCCAAAAGTTGCATTTAAGTGCTATATTAACGCTCTTGTTTTGTACTTAATTTTGGGGGAGCCTCTTTGCTAACCCTTTACAAACCTAAGTAATAAAGTTCAATTAGGTGCATGCTCAGTAAAACTTCCATGTTTATTTTAATATATATTCTCATATTAATGCAGTGGGCATCATTTTTTTTACCACTTAATTTACAATGAAACCAAGAAATGTTGATTGCAAGAGTTTAAATTTTTTGAAAGGATATATATGATCCACAACAGCCATGCCAAATGGCATTAGGTTCATACATAAAACTGAACTCAAACTAATAGAATAGTTTATACTGTTGAATAGTACTTCTTGTCTCCATTAATAAGGCATAGCGTATAGCCTCATCTGGTAATTAAGAACCTTAATTGCATGCTAATAGCTTGTAGAATCTTCACTATTAAACACAAATTAACTAGAAGTGCATGTATATAAGGTTTACTTCTTAATCAAGGTGATCACAAGAGAATAAAACTTGGGCTATTCCTTGTTTTAGAGTTCAGCGACCCTATGATAAGTTGGTTATTATATGTTTTTATTAGTTTAATGTAGTATATTAAATTATGTAAAGTCTCTAAAATTTATATTTAATTATATTTATTGGTCATCTTAAGGTGAAACGGAGTGTGCGGTTGAATTTGTGGCGTAAAAATACTCAAAATATAGTATTTACTTGCAGTGATCGGATGCTGGACAGTTTACCTCGAGTTATGCGTTGTGCGGTGGTTCGAATAGGAGAAAACATATTTCAACCAATTAGAAGCTGCCACGTCAGCGCATATCTTCTCTCAACCAATCACACGCTGCCACGTCAGCGGTTCTCCATCACAGCAGCAACCAATATTACTTCCAGCAGCTGCCAAATGTCATGCGACAACTAGTCCAAGCACGTCACTCATTGGTTCTCAACTAAACACGTTTTGCCACGTCAACGTATCCATTTTCTCCACCAATCTCCAGCAGCCACGTCAACGTATCCATTTTCGCCACCAATCACCAGCAGCCACGTGGCGTCTCACCATCACATTACACAACGTCACAAACCATTTCTTCTCCTCGTTCAGCAGCTCTTCGATTTCCTCGGGATTCGCACATGTGCGGTCTCCCAGATCTTCGATGAATTCACGCGAGTCTCACCACCGCCTCCCGTGCGCCACGTGTCGCGCTCTCACCAACCTAGGACGTCATCAGTAGCGGTCTCCACAAATCAGAAGGCGACACGTCAGCGCTCAACACAAAATGCACCAATGCGGTTCAGACACGTGGTGGACACCAGTTTTTGAGCCCAAAACAGCCACAGGATCGTCCTCGGCGCACAAGTCACCTCCCCAACCCCTAAAATTAGTCTCTCACTTGTCGGGACTAATTTTTAGTAGTTTTATATATTATGAACACCGACTATTATTGTTTTGTTATCGACTTTCTTTGACGACGATGTTTGGCTAATCAATTCATTGCCTAGGTCGGAGGAGAAACAAGTCGGGATTATGGATTCATGGCATGAGATATTTTATTTAATTATTTAATTTAGTTTAAATTATCCTATTTCATTGTCCTTGCTTTTAATGTTTATGGTTTAGATCTAGGGTATGTATGTGATCAATGCATGCTTTTAGGTGGACAACTTATAGTTTTTTGTACCATTAGTATCCGTGTAATTGTGCTTTTGAACCAATAAAGTGACAAACACTCACCCATTTTCCATAAAACTCTTTCGATTCTTGAGTGTGCAATAATTGAATCTACGTTAAACCGGGAGCGGACGCGATCCGATTATTTAGGATTAGTGTGTTAAACCCGATTGGCGGATGTCTAGGGTTATGCATTAATTAGGGAAGTAGTTAGTGGCGAACGTCATGGCTATCGAGATTAGGGGAACGATGAATTTCTGGCGGATGTCGATTTTCTATAGCTAATCTAGGAGAATTTAAATTAATAACTTTTTGGGAAAGATTGAAGATCATGATTGCTATTGAATCTTGGTCCTGAATTGTGGAACTGTAGACCTAGGTGTTACTTAGGTATTTATTAATTGTTTTGAAAATTAGTTTAGTTATTTTATTTTATTTAGTTTAGTTAGATTAGTTAGTGAAATTAATATTTATTTTAAAACCCCCGATTTTCTTTTTTTGTTGTTTTTAACCTAAGAAATACTACCAATCTCCTTTGCTACTATTCTACAAAATTGTTGGTTTATGAACTTTATTTTATTGACGCGTTCGCGTCACCCTCTATATATGCCTTTGAAATAACGCATTCATCATCACAAGAGCCCCAAAGTGAGAAGAAAGCATAGGTTCTGAAGCTGCTCTTATGTATTTACTTACATATCTTGCCCTCTTAAGATTGTTGAAATTAGTATTTCCCGACGTCGTGTTGGAGTCCCTAACAATTTCTACGCCCTCTAGTCGAATAAGACTGAATGATCCTTGTAGAAGAATTATGTCATGTACTTCAGCAGCAGAAGGTGCATAGTATGGTAAGTTAAAGGAGTCTATTTGTGCCACTTCTATGTGCCCCTACATTTTGTTCGAAGTAGATTAAATATTCTAAACATCATTTTGGTATTTGAAAATTATGATCAATATATCGAAGCATATATAATATGTACCTCCTCGGCTATGTCTTTGAGTGCCAATGTAATCATTTTCCAAGGGGCACAGTTTTCATCACGTGAAGGATCATATGTTCTCCTACCAGTTAAAGTTAAGACAGCTCGTCTGCCTGCAATTACTTCTTACGAGCGCGAATTGATGTTAAACGAAAGAGTTACTAAATTAATTAACCTATGCATATAATTCTCTGATACCACCGTGGATCTCTGCCGACACCGATATATTGTCCCCAACTTTACCCACCTTCAACCATAGCTAGGAGTGGAGTTTTATCTCAAAAGGCCTTAGTTAAGTTGGGGGAGATTATCACTTATCTACTTCTTTAGGAAGTCTTATTTAATCGATGTGGGAATAACTTTCAGTCCACACATCTCAACAGTAAACTTGGACTTGGGAGTTCCATTTTACAAATTCTAATAATGCATAAGTGATCACCTGAGAGACATAATAAAACTGTAGGAAGAGTGAATGAAGTGCATAGATTTTCTTGGAAAGAGCCTTTGATAGAAAGAACCGGGCAATGTTGCGACAAAGCAGGATTAGCCATGATTGATATTACCTCTCTTGAGTTTATTATAGAAAGAAGGCAATAACTTGATAACAGTGTTGAAGTAATTTCCTGGAAGATCATTTAGGAATACTTGAAACTTTGGAGGTTGTCGATGTTGCTAATGGCATGTTGTGGTAATAGTGTCAACAATATGAAAAATGACAGATAGGGAGTTAGGACCCGAAAAACATCCCAAATCGTAATGCACAAAACCTCGGACGTTAAGAAGGCTTCGTCGCTTACCAAGTCCGATATCGTCTCTTCTAGTATAGGCTCTACCATTATTATAACTGCTCTCTGCAATACAAAATAAACGTAAAATCAATTAAAAAGATGCATGTGAAAATAGATATAGAGAAGAGGAGATAGCTACTTTCTCCTTCTCCTCCATTCATGTGAAGAACTCGATCTACTGCCATGTCTCTCTTGTTGCCTTGATTACAAGTGGAAATAATCGCTACAACAAAAAGTGATTTTAGCAACGAAAGCTTTTGTTGCTAAAGACTCTGATTTCGTTGCTAAAAATATTTAGCAACAAAAATACTTTGCTGCTGAGTTTGTTGCTGATAGTTCGTACCTAATAGTTCTCAGCAACGAATGCGGTATTTGTTGCTGAAGAAATTTTCGACAACATACTCATTCTTTGCTGAAACTGCTTGCATTAACAAAAATGTTTGTTGATGGAATACTTTATTGCAACAAATTATGGACATGTCGCAAAAATAGTTTTGTTGCTAAATTATACTAAAGCATAAAAAAAAATATACATGGAACCTTGCTCACATATGATTTTTTAATAGACTCCAAGAAATTGAAGCTGAATTTTTTTATCATTATAGGATTTTATCCTTATATAAGGATGACAACACATGACCAATCTATGTAGGTGCAATATGCAACAAAAGAATTTCAACAGCTTCAAACATCTTTAAGCTTTCGTTTATTGGGATTTTAATGAGTGCGTTAAATCTGAATCGGAGGAGATGGAGAGGGAGAGATCAACGTGACAGTTGCATTGGTGTGGGGATGCCATCACCGTTACTGGCTTGAAGGGAAGTAAGCGAACTCGCCGCTACAAATAGTAGTTAATGTGTACAAGGGGTCTGCAACTCTCTCCTCCATGACCTTGTAATAGTTTTCTATTTCTTCTTGCACCACAAACAAGATCATCAAATTAGTTAATTCCTAAAAGCTTTATAAACACAACCAAACATGATCATCAAACAACAATACAAATAACTATTATTAGTTAATTAGTGATCACCTTGTGATTGATAAGATTGATTAAGGTTGAAAGGTAGGAATTAGATTTTGATGGAAGCTATCCCTCTAGGCCAAATCTTAGTGCAGACATCGCAACCACGTTGGGTTTAAACTCGAAAAATTTGGGACCTGTACAATCAATATGTATAATTAGTATCACAATTTGAAAACTGCAGAGATTGAAATAACAACAATACAAATAACTTCTTTACCGTAAAGAGTCGGGAGGATCAACTCTATCATCGAGGAAATATTCATTTAAAAACGTAGTTGTCATCTCATTCCAGGAGTTAATGCAACCAGGCAGAAGGTAGAAAAGCCATTCCTTGGCTTTATTTTTAAGACAAAACGGAAAAAATCTAAGCTTAACTGTGTCCTCATCCGCATTAGAGGGTTTTATAGACTTGCAGTTAGTCCGAAACTCCTTCAGAAAAGTAACAGGGTCTTCGTTCTCGCCACCATGAAAGGACGGTAGGAGATGAATAAACCCATACCTCATCTTAAAATTTCTGACATTATCTGGATAGTTGATGCAGAGGGGTTGTGCCAAAAGAGCCTGAAGCACTTGATTGGCATATGCCTCATAATGACTTGGCAATTTTCAGCCTGTCTAGAGGTTTTGGCCTTGTTGTTGCCTAAGTTGGGTCTCTCTACTTCACCTATGAAATGTTCTCTCTGGTTCAGGATCGAAAGGTAACAATGAACCAGTCGAATTTGACCAAGTAAGTCACGGGAGCATAAAACTAAGAAAAAGAAAAAAAGAAAACTAAACTCAGAGTAAAGGACTAAGTCCCCGACAATAGCGCCAAAAGTTGTTCACGTGTCGTGCATACCAATTATAACCCATACTCGAGTTACCAATCCCACAAAGGTTTAGTAGTGGTAAATATGTGGTCGAATCCATAGGACTTGAGTTTTACTCTAAGTTAACTAAAAATGGGGGGTTTTAAAAAGTTTAAAAAACAATTAATTAAAACTAGCAAGAATTCAAAATTGCAAGAATGATCTCAATGAAAGAAAATACTTAGGTCTACGATTCCACAAGACAGAATAAAGATTCAATGGCATATCATGGTCTTCAATCTTTCTCTAAAGATTATTAATTCAAATCCTTATAGATTAGCTATGGAAAATCAACATCCAACAAAAATTCTTAATTCCCTTAATCTTGATAGCTAGGACGTCCGCCACTAACTACTTCCCTAATTAAAGCATAACCCTAGACATCCGTCAATAGGGTTTAACACGCTAACCGCAATAATAAACATCTGTGGGAATACTAATCCTAGATAATCGGATCACGTCCACTCATGGTTTACCTAGATTTAATTGTTGCACACTCAAGAACCGAAAGGTTTTGACAGCAATCGAGTGAGTGTTTGTCACTTTTAATGGTCTAAAAGCACATTATGGATACAATTGGTTCAATTAATTATAGATTGTCCACCTAAAAGCATGCAATGGTCATATACATACCCTAGATTTACACCATATTCATGAAAATAGACAACAATAAAATAGAGAAAGCTAAATTAAATCAAATAATAAAAATAATATATCTCATAAGTTATGCCATTGATCAAGAATCCCGACTTGTTTCCCCTCCGACCTAGGCAAGGATTTGTTTAGCCAGACATCATCTTCACAAACACCAAAGAAAAATAATAAAAACCTAGAAAAATTTGAGGGTTTCCACGTTCCATAAAGAATATAAGTCGATCTTCAATAATACCTAGCTTCATAATATCAAAAACTACCCAAAAATCGATCTTTAGAAGAGAGAGAAACAAAAACTGTGTGCATCATTTTTGTCTCATGCGCCGAGGCACATCCGAGGGCTGTTAAGCATTTGCTTTAGGAGTCAAGACACGTGACAGAGGCTGATTGGGCGAGTCCGCTGAGTCGCTAACGTGCGGCGTGAGCGGATTGGAAGAGAGGTTGCTGCAAGGACGCACTGTGCAAGTGGGACGAGGACACGTGGAGGCGTCTGAGCATGAGAAAGTCGTGCAAAGATTCGGCGAAAATGTGAGAAGGTGCACAGTTCTGATCTTGAGGCACATTTGACTGCTGCTGTAAAGAGAAAGAAATGCTCATGTGGACATGCTGGTCCAATGAGGGAGATCCATGTGGCGGACAGTTGGGGGATGGAAAAATCGCACAAGCTCTGTGTACTTGTGGAAGAACTCAACAATGCATTTCTCGAGGAGAACAAATAGCTGCCAATGACTGCGTGACTTAAGTGAGTTACCCTGGGGCGTTACTTGGCCTACTGGTCACTACTCCACCAACTGCGCAGTACGTAACTCAAGGCAGATCTTTTAGCATATGCTCACTGCATGTAAATACACCATTTCACATAGTTTTTTGCCCTGGATTCAATCACGCACTCCATTTCACCTAAAAACGAGAAAAAAAATAATTAGATATATATTTTAGAGACTTTCCATATTAAATATATTAAAATAAACTACTAAAACCCTATAAGTACCGACTTATCAGAGATCCATTGGCTCGTGACTCCGCTGTGCATTTGGTTACATATATATGTCACCCGGGTTTTTTCATGATCAACTGATCGTGTATATATATGTATGTGTGTGTGTGTGAAGAAAGAAAAATGACATGATGACTTAAAATGTGGTGGAGGTACATGTGTGTGTAGAAAGAAATCTTGACTTTGGGTTGGTGGTGAGGGAAGAAAAGAAAGGAGAAAGAAACGGAGGTCGGCGATAGGAGGGAACGATGACGAACGACGGTCGTCGCGCCGGGCGGTAACGATCTGTGGAGGGCGATGACTTTTGATATAGGTGGTGTGTTTGAAAGATGAAAGCGTATTTTGATCATTTGTGGTGTCTACAAGACAAATGAGTGTGTTTTTAGCAACTCCAAAAGACTTAGGCTTGCCACCTCAAGTATAGATGCTAGGTTTTTAAGTACTTCCATCTGTATGTGTTAGATTGAGAAATATTTGTCTAAAGTGTGTCAATCATGTCAAAAGTCATTTGTTTTGATGAGGCCTAAAAAAGCAAGTTTTGGAATGGAAAATGGTTGGCGATCGAACAATTTTGGCATGCCATTTTTTGTAGGCATTTATATAACTGTCGGGGTAAGAAAGTAACCCCTTCAACGTACATATTTTTATTGAGCATTTATATAATTATCGGGGTTGCTTCAATAACAAAGTGACCCTTTTCCACTGTTGAATGAATATGTTCAAGGGAGCTACTAAACATACCATAAAATTATTTTTTACAAGCATTTCAATTTTTTTTCATGCGCGAAATGAATACCTAGCGATTTAAAGCAAAATTAAGTAATTTTTAGTCATTTTCATAGATTTTTTGAAGTTTCAAAACATTTTTGTTCGTTCTTGTCACCCATTAAATTCGATCACACAAAGCTGAGATCTATAGTGATCTATACGCCAAGTCCTACACTAAAATTCTAGGTAGTAAAAAATGTTGGATATGCCACTTACCTTAAGTGGTAAAATACATCCTTTACATTCAAGACATCATGCAAGCTTTGTCTCTATCAATTATTTTTTATAGTAAATGGTTTTGGCGGGTCGTGTATCTTTCATTTTTTTCAATTATTTGCAATTCAATGGTTGTTGCACCGACACCAACCAATATTGAGTGGCCCAATGATTTAGCATGAGAATTAGAAGTAAGAATTCATGGGTTCGAACTTCGATGGCAGCAAGTTGTTTCTTTCTAACAAAAAAAGGGAGCAACTAAACGGACCCCATTTATTGCTTAGAGGATCTCGTTTCAGTTTTTTACACCAGTTTTAAAACTGCCATTAGAGGAAATGACAATTTTACCCTTCATATAAAAGGTTTTTTTCTTCCCCAAACCCCACCCTCTCTTCTCCTTCTTCATTGTGACGTTCAAAATCCTCTTACCGCCCTCAAACTATCGATGCCATCTAAGAGCAAAAATGCGTGATTCCATACGTAATCGACTCAGTAAGTCTATTCTCTCCTCGTTTATGCTCATTTTGTGGATGATTTCGAGTTTTTTAGGCATCATTTAACCCAATGATGTTGTTTCTCTTTTTTTGGTTATTCGAGCTTTCGAGTTATTGTTGATTTCGACTTCGTTGGTTTAAAATGTCGAAGGATTCCTCAAAATGAAGTCATCCCGATAATGAAGAGGTATTTTTTTTTTACTTTTATTGGGTTTTGGTCATCGAGGAAGAACCTCCATTTGAGGTTGTTGTCCCCGTGCTCTACGGAGTAACATGGCTGAGACGTGTACTACTCATCTGGCCCATAAACTCTGAATCATACATATAACTTTCGGTTTTCATCAACCGAAAGATCACCTATGGTTACAGCAGTTAGCCTCCTCGTCATTAAGACAACTGACCGGCCTAGATTACCTTAATCCTCTGATTATTTGGTTAGCCTAATCAATTCTTTGTTCTTTAACCTTAAATAATTTGCATTTCAATCTTTAATAAAGCTCCAAACTAAATTTACATCCTCAAAGAAACATAATTCATGATTTGTTTAGTTAGAGCAAATAAAGAAATCATATACATATTTAATAAAGTTTCGGCAGCACCTTCATAAAAGTGGTCTGCCGAAAAATTCACCTAATAGACAACAGAATTAGGAAATGGTCTAGAAGAACTCACAACTTCCCGCAGTTCATAATATATAAAAAAATTTGAATTTATAACTTAGCTTAGAGTCTCCAAAAGCTGATTTACAACCCAACAATCCCCAAATAGACCAAAATTGAAATATAAACCTTTTAATTCAATTTAAACTAACTTAAGAGACTTTCACAATCCTTCAATAAAACTTCACGTCCTACACTCACCCCAAAAATCCAAAACAATATATATAAACAACTTAAAATAAGAATTTGCTTTAAAGTTTGAAAACAATCACCACAATCTTCGAGTCTTGTCCACTCTTCCTTTATCTTCATATAGAATCTGACATCATCAAAAACAACTCGAAGATGTCAGGTAAGTAAATTCTTACATTGATCCGTACTCCTACAATTGTTAGTCTGATACATGGAGACATGTTATTGCATTTCCAAATAAACATTAAGATATATGCGTCAACATGACATGAAATCCTCTCTGTTGATGTCTCCTAACTATAATCAGATGTTGACTTCTAAAAATAGTACAGAGATAGTATTAAGAGATCATGAAATACAGAGATAACTTGTCGGTGTTAGACTCCGCTAGTCTCACTAGACGGCGTAGAGGCTAGCGGAATCAAACCAGACTCAGAAACAAGTTTATCCCCCTCACTCTCTCTATGTATGCATGACTATGAATGATAAAATAAAATGCACACTATAATACAATAACAGGTACTAAGATATTCAATTAATAGTAAAGATCATTGTAGGGTTTACTTCCAACCAAACCAACTCAAAATTGGTTGCGAAGTCTTACACAACATTTTCCCAGCTTTCACGTACTTTAAACCTATTCTCCGAGCTTTTTCCGAATGGTTTTGAGATCCTCGACGTTACCTAAAACCATTGAGAAATCCGGATAAATTCACCATTTGGATTTCTTAAGTTTCGACCAATTTTTGAGTTATTTCAGTATTCGCAAGTCTTAAAAACTCGGAATCACTCCAAAATCAACTCTTCAGATATCAGGATCTCAATTTTGACTCAAAATTATGGTTCAAAATTGAGAATTACCCTTAACTAGCCTTTTAAAAGAATTTTCAAATTTCAGATATTTTCAGGTGTCGTAGCACGCTTTACGAGGAAACCCCAGTACAAATCCTCGAGAAAATTCTGAATTCCTCGTTTTTCATAGAAATCCACTATTTCAATTTCTTTGTCCAAAAATATAATTTTTCTGAATTTTTTCTTATTTTCTTAATTTTTTTTTCCAATTTCTAGCATTTTCCTTTTTTATTTGTTATTATTTTTTTCGATTTGTCGATTAGGGTATTAGTTTGGGTTTGCAAGGCTTGCTGATAGGGTCCTTCCTTAGATGGCCCAAGCTTCCCATCCCCAACCTCCATAAACAACCCAACAACAATAACAACATACAATAACACCAATGATCAACAACAACAACAACAACAACTGAACTCAACAACAACAATCTTACCATGATATCAATATCGCCTCTTCCTTGGTCTTTCCTTCCCCATCTCTCTCTGTCTCTCTCAGATTTTCGATCTCTTCGAAACCAAAAAGGCGATTTTTTGTTGTTGGTCAGAGATAAATATTAGATTTCATGAAAATTTGAATCGCACAAATCTCGAGGCAAATCTGATGGTACATTTTCATTATACAATTTGATCTTTCTCAAGATACGTCTTGCGTATCTCGAGGTCATTCTTTGTAGATATTAACATGATCAACATCACTGACCGACTTATCAAAATCAATTATATTGATCTCCTCGAGATACGTATCTTATATCTCATGGTAGATCAAATGTTTTATAACTAACCATTCAATCACATTTATGCACCACTTGATTGTCCTTGAGATAAGGCTGCACGCACTCGATGCATGGATAAACTCTCCAACATTACCAACGTATCACAACCATTCTCTTCCTCGATGCTCACGCTACGCGTATCTCGAGGTAAATCCAATGTATACTTTTTAATTTACATTAAACACTAAGATTCATTTATATACATTTATATATAAACTATATTATGTATATATAGAAATACATATACACCTATGTATTTTCGCGACTATAAATTCGCCACGGGCACTAATGACCATCCTCGGGTGTGCACACTATTGTATATTCCACGCTTGTCACCCTCGACCCTGCATGTCACTAGACACCCACTAATTTAGTAATTATTCTATTTAATTTCGTTATTATCTCTTCAATTTATGTCCAAATTAAGTTTCGAAAAATACCCCGATTTCGTTAGAAATTGAGAAATATTCTCAACGCGCTCTGAAACTCATGGACACTGCGTAAACACTTCAACTTGACCTTATTTCACGTCAAAATATTGTATAGCATATCAAATAGGCACATGACATACAAACATAATATTTTAACTTATGATCCCCTATTAAGTAATAAGTTGGTCCCACCTCAGATACTTAAATCTCAAATTAAATTTGAAAATACTTAATTAGCCACCAAATCAAGTTTACAAAATTCTCGGATGTCACAATTTTCCCAACTAATTAAAAATTTTGTCCTCGAAATTTAAACTTACAGGTTACTGAACCAAAAGAGATAAGAGAAAATGATCATTAATATATAACTCTTTTAATCCAAACCTGTAAAATTATTTTCAAGGTGAACAGTTAAGTGGACCCAATCACTTTTGTTGTATTTAACAATTCAGTGGTAGAAATCATAACCATTTTATCTTTTCATTTTCAACATCTTGCTTTAATAAAAAGTTATCTTTGTTACTTTTCCAATCCTAGCAATTTGTGGATTTCTAACGAGTTAAACAATCAACTTTGTGGAATATCCAATAACTTTACTTTATTTCACATTTCAAGCCTTGAATCTCATTCAAGCATCAATACGTAGCAAAATTTAACCTATCTTGTTTTTCATAAAATAATTTTCATTCTTTATTGAATGTGATTCTACAAAGCGTTAATAATTCTTTCTATATCCACTCAAACTCTGGTACACTTCACAGTTTACTTTCTCACCACTAATAATCCCTTATTAGGATTGTCAATCCACCAATTCTTAGACTATCATCAGTCTAAAATCACATAGTGATGCAAATAATACTTGAGCACGACATTAGATACAAAGTATAGTTGTTTGTCTATCTGATCCATTATCATTCCAGCATTTTTCAACAGAAACCTGAAATTACACAAGTCATCCCATGACTATATATTTCTAATTATATCTGTCATCTCATGACAAGAGATCTCAATTTCAATTCAATCAAAAAAAGAAACCTGACACATCGTGCAACTCTCACTCATTCTCTAAATGTCTACTCATAATAGTATTTATATTGTGGACTAGAAAACAACTATCAATTCCAACTCGTCAACCAATTCACTTAAATTTTCTTTTTGACTGGTTAAAAAATGTATAACTTTTCTAACTTCATCAAATAGTTCTCTATCTATGAATTCACCAAGAACCTCATCCTTTCACTTAATCATCAATCTCAGTTATTTCTGCTCATTAGACTTCTCTCATTACCTAAATAGAGATAGTTATCTTTAACTTCAGTAGATATAAGCTTTAATACAGAGATATCGACATATTTCATTATTATACTCTCATATTATAACTTTTAACTTGTACCGCACACAAGTTTATAAATATTTTCTCTTTTATTTATTTCTACTTAATTACAGTGGAAGAATATTCAATTCTTTAAACGTATCTAGTCAGATATATTGTCCTCTACTCAATATTTTCAACCGATACGGATAATAAAAACTAATTAAGTTGTAAGTCACACATCTCTTTTCATTTCATTTATATCTTGGCCTTCATATAGATACTGATGTATAACAAGTTCACTCATATCAGTTGTATATTACTTTGATTCAAAACCTTCAACATTTGGAGTTCAATTTCTTGTAAGATCCTTGTAAAGATAAATTAGGTTTCATCAAACTTACAGTTGACATTGTAAGTCTTATCGGGACTCGTTGACCTAAAATTTCCATTTTTACACTAATGTGAGAATGGCTGCCTATACTTCAACTTCCAATTGACTATAATGAAACTTTATAAACTCTTTTATTATGACTATAATCAAGTTGCTCTGCTTCAACATTGAAGCAATTTTAATATATATTTTTTTCGATTTATCGATTGTGGTATTGGGTTGGGTTTGCATGGCTTGCTCAGAGGGGAAACGAGTCTCCTTCCTCGGATGGCCCGAGCGTCCCATCCCCAACATCCATTAACAACCCAACAGCAACAACTTACAACAACACCAATGATCAACAACAATAACACAACTCAACAATAACAATCTCACCACGATATCAATCACGTCTCTTCTTTGGTCTCTCTATCTCGGTCTCTCTTTGTCTCTCTCAGATTTTCTATCTCTTCGAAACCAAAGAGGTGGTTCTTTGTTGTCGGTTAGAGAAAAATATTAAATTTTCTCGAGATTCGCATCGCATGAATCTCAGCGCAGACTTGATGGTACATTTTTATCATACAATTTGATCTTTCTCGAGATACGTGTTGCATATCTCAAGGTCAATCTTTGTAGATATTAACAAGATCAACATCACTGACCGACTTATCAAAATCAATTGTATTGATCTTCTCGAGATATGTATCACATATCTCGTAGTAGATCAAATGGTTTTATAACTAACCACTCAATCATATCCATGCACCACTTGTCTGTCCTTAAGATGAGGGTGCACATTTCTCGAGGCATGTATAAACTCTCCAACATTACCAACGTATCACAACCATCCTTTTCTTTGATGCTCATGCTACGCGTATATCAAGGCAAATCCAATGTATACTTTTTAATTTACATTAAACTATATGATTCATTTATATATTTATATATAAACTATATTGTGTATATATATAAATACATATACACCTATGTATTTTCGCAGCTATAAATTTGCCACACGCGCCAACGACCATCTTCGGGCGTGCGCACTATTATACATTCCACGCGTATCACCCTCGACCCTGAGTGTCAATAGACGCCCACCAATTTATTATTTATTCTATTTAATTTTGTGATTATATCTTCAATTTATGTCTAAATTAAATTTCAAAAAAAGCCCCAATTCTGTCAAAAATTGAAAAATATTTCCAACACGCTCCGAGACTCATGGGCATCGTTTAAACACCTCAACTTGACCCTATTTCACGTCAAAATAGTGTATAATACATCAAATAGGTACACGACGCACAAACATAATATTTTGAGTTATGATCTCCGGTCCATAATACGTGGGTCCCGCCTCAGATATTTAAATCTCAAATTAAATCCAAAAATACTTAATTAGCTGCCTAATCAAGTTTATAAAATTCTCGGATGTCACAATGTCACATGTAAGCCGTTATTGATACTTAACTTTCGGCTTTATCAAGCCTCCACTCATGTTTAACGTATCAAACATGTTGCTCCGACACCCTCAATATTTTTCGTGTAAAATTTGTTTCTTGCCTCAATTATTGATTGATTTTTGTTCATTTTGTTTCTTGTAGGTGGCCAAGTGCGACACAGCAGATACATTTGCCTGGTCTTTCCCAAACTTAACGATGATCTTTATATCGGATGTGTGGTTTACGAGGAGAGAGGATGTAGTTGCTCAAGCTTAGGAGATTGCCATGCATTGTGGTTTTATAGTAATCATAGGGAAGTCTGATTCAGGTGGCCTTGGCCAGGGTAGGCGAACTAGGTTGTCAATATGTTGTGAGAGGTATGGGGCCTTTAGACTAAAAGTGTCAAAGACAAAGTAAATATTGAAATGAATGGAAGATAAGACTAGTTGGGAGAAGAAAAAGCTGACTGGACCCAAGAAGTGTGGATGCCAATTTAAGATTAATGTAAAGAATAAGCTTGATCGATTGTGGCACATCCAAGTTGTGATTGGGGTACACAACCATGGCTTCACTAATTCTTTGATTGAGCACTCTTATGCCGGGAGATTTTCTATCGATGAGAAAGGCTTAGTGCGAGACATGAGCAAAACTAGTGCCCGCCCTTGAGATATTTTAAGTAACATCAAGAATAAGAACAAGGGCAATGTGACAGTTGTGAAGACAATTTACAATGAAATTGTTAAGTTGAGAAAGTTTGAGGCGGACGGGAAGAGTAAAATGCAGCTTTTACTCCACCAGTTGGAACGAGCACAAATACATTGAGCAGCATTCTTTTTAGCCATGCACGTATAGTGTGAGGGATATATTCTTTGCCCACTCTAATACAGTGCAACTCCTTCAGTGTTTTCCTCATTTATTGATAATGGATTGAATTTACAACACAAATCGGTTCAAGTACCCGCTACTTGAGATTGTTAGGGTCACCTTGACGCACATGACCTTTCTAGTGGCACATGTTTTTTTTTTGCTAATGAGACTAGGTCTGACTATGCATGGGTACTTAGACAGTTTAAGTCATTATTGGATAGGTGGCAACTCTCGAGTATTATTTTGATGGATAAGGACTTGGGTTTAGTTACGGTAGTAGAGGATGAGCTCCCCGATGCAACCCACTTGCTTTATTCATGGCACGTGAATAAGAACATTGTCATGAAGACAAAAGATCTATTTTCTGATGAGGGGGATTATAATACTTGGTATGTGATATGGACTAACTTGGTGCAATCCCAAACTGAGTCAACTTACAATGGTCGCCTTGCGAGACTAGAGGTGAAATATGTTGGAGTCTCGAGGTTGTTGGACTATGTTAAGGACACATGGTTGTGTCAAAAAGAGAATTTTATGTATGCATGGACCAACAATGTATTACACTTTGTGAATGCGACTACTAATCGGACTGAGGGTGCCCATAATGTACTGAAAAGAAAGCTCGGGACATTACAGGGTCATTTTGGAGATGCTTTCAAGTCTATACACGATGTTCTTACCCATCAACAGTGTAACTTGGAGGCCTCATTCAATCTATCCATGCACTTAGTGGCACATGAGTATCAGCACCATTTGTATAGTAACATCATAGGTTTCGTGGCCTGACATGCATTGGATGTAATTAGTAAGGAGGCAAGAACAGTTAGTGAAGGTGTTAGCCTTGATAAGATAATTTGTGGATGTTTTTGCGGGCCATTCATGGCATCCCATGTGTGCATGAGATCGACGTACATTTGCTTGACGGTAGCCCTATTACTCTTGATGAAGTCCACTCGCATTGGAAGAAATTGAACCCATCATTGAATGGGGAGGTAGAATATTTATACCAAGTTCAAATGGAAGGAGTTGAGGCTTAGTACAAAAGCAGTGGTCCTGACATAAGGGCAAAGATTGTATGGAAGTTAAGAAAAATCACCTGCCCTGGATCGACTATTATTTCTGCACCCGAATAGAAGATTACAACAAACGGTCGGCCGAAAAATAGTAAGTTGCATCTCAGCAAGAGGAAGTCGAAGAGTAAAAGGGTCCGAGTCGACAACTCCACCAAGAGAACTCCTTCTGCTTTCGAGTATGTTGTAACAACCCGTGTATTTAATTCATTAATTAATTGCTAATGATGAATTATTAGTAGTCCAATACCCGATCAGGAGTTGTGATAAGGCGAAATACTCAAACATTTATAAAAGAAACATAAATAATCTTAATTATATCTAGCGCGCTACTGCGTGTAGTATAAAGTATCGTGACATTTTTATGCTTAATTAAGTTGAATTTACGTAATGGCGATAACTTAAACTATTTATTAATTGGAAATAGTTAACTAAAGGTCTAAACAAAGGTGGTGTGCACAAAACATGTTTATTTTATAGTCATAAAGTGATTGGGATAGATCTCAACCTTTAATTTATTTTTAAGTGTGTAGTAATGACCATAGATCTTTAGTGTTGCTTTGTGCAAGGAAGAGATGAAGGTGTGAGATTCATTCTCAAAATAAAAAATAAAATAAAATTTACATATCTAAAAACAACACACAACACTTAACGCATAGACAAGGAAGAAAGGGTCTCGAATGAGACATATAGGTTTGGTGGCGGACATAGAGGGGAGCTACAAAGGAGGACGCGCGAGAGCAGCGTCACGATGATGCAACCCTGGGATGACGTGGGCAAGAGTCACGATTGACGCAGGTGGACGACTAGCAAAGGCGCGGGTCTGACCAGGGGTGATGGCGGAGTTGTCATCGCTGACAGTAAACCCTCAAGCCAGCGGCTGGTGCGAATGGCGGATGGCGACGCGGCTTCGAGGAGAATGATCAACAGCACGAAGGAGACAACAGCTCTGACATGGCATTGCTTGCTCGCGAAAGAGAAGAGAATGGTAGAAAAAGAAGACTTTGTTCTTGAAGATATATGAGTTGAAGGACTCTATTGTAGGCTATTGTAACGACCGTAATAATCCAATCATAGTTATATGCTTTGTAGGAGTGACGACCCCAGTTGCCACAAACTGGGCCTCACCCAGCCTAGACCTACGTGGAACCTCAGTCAACCCCCGTAAGGTCAACGTACGCCTACTTAGCCTATCTTTTTTATTAAGTATTATATGATCGCTTATTAGAGTTATCATTTATGTGCAACGTAAGCAATTATTATTAAAGTAATTTAAAGAAAGTAAGTAATTAATTTTAAAGTAGGGACAAGCCTAAATGTGGAAATCCTGCAAAAGTGATCTCACGTATATCATGTGACAAAAAAAATCATATACATGTATCCAGTGTATCTATCAAAATCCCAAAATAAACCCAATTTTACAAAATCATGATAATAGTAAATACGTCCAACAAAGGAAAACCTACTAAGTGACAAGAGAAGAAGCCTACTCCAAGGGTAGCTCAAAGGTAGTCACCAAGCACCGGCTCCTTCCCTTTGCTAGATGAGGGACCTGCAATTGTTGCCATGAAAGTAATAATTCCAGTGAGTAAACCCAGAGGAGTCTCAACAGTATTTCATGAATTCCAATAAATAAGCTGAAAGATCATGCGGGAATGTAAATAAACATGAAGTAAAGTAAGTGCATGATAAATAGGCTAAAGAAATAACAATGATGAATGAGTGTCCAAGAAATAATAGGAAGGGTGTCTAAGCGATCCAAATCCATCAAGTTGTGAGCCTACGACTGCAAACTTAACTTCTTAGAACTGTAGACTGAGTCCTTATATTCCAAATTGAGAATAGTCCACAGGGGTGTAAACAGTAGACCCAAACACCGCACTCGCGACTAAACTCAAAGATCCAATAAACACAGGGGTGTAAACAATAGCTAGTCGAACACCGCACCCGTAAGTACCTTCCTGACACATTTAGATCCCGAGACACTCGCATAATGAGAATGGAAACCCAAAAAGTGTTTATTTCAAGAATTTATCAAGAGGAAAAGGTAATGAAATCAAACTAAACATCTTACCCACTTTCTTGCAAATAAGTAAGTTAAATAAGTGAAATGAATTACTATTGAGACCCCTATTGGTTTACTTACCTCAAAATGTAATAAAAGTCACGCTACAACGGCTCCCACACGCCACGCAACACTCTTCCGACACCCACCACTTGTCTCCTAGGTCCCTGGTATCATTTAGAGTTTTTGTTTTATGTGTGTTAGAGCTCATTAGTTACATTTACAATCATTGTGTCTCATATAGTTCAATTCGTAGTTGACTTGACTATTTATAACTTAAACACTCTATTGTGCTCTTGGTATTAGCTACTAAGGGTTGCTATTGTGTGAGCAATGTAATTTGCTATATTGATGCTCAACAATCTCATGAATAGTCCCACAAATCATTCTAAGTCAATTTGGTGTCTAATGGTTTTTTTTATTAATTCAAGTCCTCATTGGGTACTTAGCTCAACTTAAAGTGCTCGAACTTGCTTAAAATTGTTCAACACACTTTATCTACTACCTTTAGGTGTTATTGAACTAATTAAAATCATTAGAACTCATCTCAAGCTCGTGTACAACATTAGTTTGCAAAACATCCCCTTATGGACCTTTAAATAATATTTGAAAGTTAATTTT
Source organism: Stephania cephalantha (assembly GCA_039657325.1). Classification (NCBI taxonomy): domain Eukaryota; kingdom Viridiplantae; phylum Streptophyta; class Magnoliopsida; order Ranunculales; family Menispermaceae; genus Stephania; species Stephania cephalantha. The sequence goes on from CM077576.1 coordinate 43,359,711, forward strand.
TCTTCAACTTGAAAAATAGCTTGAAACACAATTGAAATTTCTAATATTCTCGAGGTTGGTTCCGTGAAGTCTATTAACTTAAAAAAAGGCTTTGAGTGATAAAATCTCATTAATATGATCAAAAACAAAATTTTAAGACTTTAAGTAAACCTTTAAGTCCTTATTTGTAAACGTTGATCTCATATTCGAAGCATAACTTGAAAACTGAGTTAGACACGTCGAAGATTCATAATATTTGATGGACACCTTTATCATTATCCAATAACACATTTTGGAAATTTTGGTTTAATTTCGACATCATTTGATGCCCAAAACACCTTAAGTAGAAAATTAACTCATTAAGTAAATAAATTTCGCCTTTTTCAAAACTCATTTGGAAAACTATTCAGCACAACTCGGAATAACTTGAAAATTTTAGAGAACTTTATTTATATTATCTCAAGTTATTTTGGAGGTTTTAGTCATTTTTATACTAGTGAAAACCCCCAGAAGAGGTCTCGACATCCAAACACTTAAAAAAGAATATTCTTATGGATAAACTTTGTATTTCAGTCCATTTGAGATGAATAAAATAATCTATTTTTTGTAAACTAATGATTCTAGGTATTATCTCTCTATCTTAGCTTTCCAACGCTATAAAGGATGTCAAAAACGGACTTAAAATGAGAAAGTTATGTTTATTTTACCAAGACTATGCCCATCGCGCTGCCCATGCGGGATTGTGCATAGACTTGAGAAGAATTTAGTTCATCCCCCATTTTTCCTTGTTTTTTCATTAAACCTTATAAAACCCTTTAGGATACTTCAAAATATGAAAATCTAGGCCTAATACCTTTATTAACATCAAAGTACATCATCAACAAATATTAATTTGACATTGACCAAAAACATTCAAAAACTCAAAAACTTCAAGAGCTTAAACATCATTGTCATAAACCTAATTATACTTGATCTTGTCCAGCATTCAAGTCCACTATAAATTATGATTTAAAAGTGCAAAAACAAGATTTTTTAAGATCTTTTTAACAATAATTCATCATCAATGATAGGGTAAAATATTTATTGTCATTATTTGTTCAACCAATACTCTGGTATGAAAAAGGATATGATTTAAAACTTGTGAGTTTGTCTAGGAAGACTTGGTCTGTACCTACAGACTGGTCTGTACCTATAGACTTGTTTGTAGGTATAGAACACGTTCCAGAATCTTAACCAATATTCTCGACGGATTCACTTACAGCTGGACAAGATAGCCTTGCCAACCCACACATATAAGTCCAGCTAGATGAAGATATTCGATTGCCAGCTCGCAAGATAATCAAGGCATGTTTCCTTTGATCAATCGAGAAAGGAAATAATATATTTCTCACCTCATTTGATTGAAGACATACAAGGAAGCTCCTACAAGACATTCATTGTATGATCTCTTTATATGTTGATGCAATCACGGCAGAAAATTCATTTCCCATGCTGGAATTTTCGATATCAATGTGAGACAAGAGCTTTCAAGAGATTGTTCTTTTTATTTACACACACTAGGCTAAGGGGACTTAGCCGATTCACCGAGGGGATCTCAGGCACCAAGGGGACTTGGATATTGTGTAGGATTGGTTGTAAGGGGAGCGGGTAGTGCAACAAAGTTTAGTAATGGATTCACTAGCTACATGAGGGGTCACTAGTTAGGAACTTTGTATAAATATGCACATCACTTTCTCTTAGTGGGTTCTACACCTAGACGTGGCCCCGGAGACGTAAGATGGGAGATACGAACTGCAATAACAATTTTGTGTGTTCATTTATTTCTTTGTGCTTGCTTTTTTGTTGTTGTTGTTTATTGCATTGAATTGAGCGTTTTCAAGTGGTATCAGAGCGGTCACCTAGGTTCCTTAATGTGTCAAGAAAGGTGAGATCTGGACATGTCTCAATCACTACAATCTGATCAGCCAGAAAGAGTTTCGATAATAAAGCCACACTTGTTTACGCCTACAAACTGCACATACTTGAAAGCAAGGATGGAGGGATTTATTCGGTCCTTAGATGTCAAGGCTTGGATATCAATCGAAAATGGCTACTTTGTTCCTACAGTCAATGATGAGACCAAATTGATAAATTAATGGTCTGAAGATGAAGAACGACTACTGCTTGCCAATGCCAAAGCACCAAACGCCATTTTCAGGGCACTAAACCAAGATCACCTAAAGCTTATATCCTCTTGCAAGGTTACAAAAGAAGCGTGGCAAATTCTTCAAAACATGTTTGAAGGTAATGAAGACGTACGAGACTCAAATAAAGTCCTTCTTGCATCTTTGTTTGAAGGACTACATATGAGCAATGATGAGAAGATTGTGGAGTACACTGCAAAACTGAAAGACATCGCAAATCAAGCCCAACAACTTGGCAAGAAGTACTGAAATTAAAAAATGGTTGAAAAATCCATTAGATCATTTCCATCAAAATTCGACGTGAAATTGGCTGACATCCAAGAAACAAAATGTTTGAAAAATCCACAATTCGATGAATTAATGGGTTCTCTAACCACGAGAGATGGTGGTAAAGGTAGCAGTGTAACGTCTATTGTACCTACAGCTTTGGCGGTACCCACAGATTTGGTTGTATCCATAACATCTACGATACTTACAACCTTGGCTGTACCCACAACGCTTATTGTATCCATAGACTTTAATACATCAGATCAAGTAATTCCTTCCACTTATGATTCAGATTCATATTCTATTAATTATGTTGATACTGCAGATTTGAAAGAAGCATATGCATAGATCTATATGAAATGGTCAGATGTAGTTGAAAAAACTATCATAATGTCAAGAGAAATTATAGCCTTGTAACACCATTTTGATGCCAAAGAAAAGGAGTTGTGTGAAGTCAAGAAAATCCTTGAAAGATCAGAGTTGACTCTCAAGTAATTGAACAAGGGAAAAACACAGCCTGATGACATCTTCGAAATGAGAAAGAACATACATGAACATAAAGGCCTTGGCTATACTAGCAAAGGATCAACCTCTAAGAAAGGAGGAGCCACTTCCTTCAGTAAAAAATTGAAGGAACTGCTGCCACAAAAATCAAAGATGGTCAACTACATTTCAGGCTGACGTGTTTTTATTGCGGCATCAAAGGTCATATCCTACCTTGATGCAACAAAATGTATCGAGATCTAGTTATGAGACAAATAGCCATCACCAGCAAGCATGATAGGTCCCGCAATGCAGCTAGACATGTTCCAAAAGAGAAGCAAAAATGGGTACTCAAAAGGAGCTTACAATGCAATGTAGCTCACATAAGTGATGTATGTGGTCTACCCCAATTTCAATGCAATGACATAAATGTTCCATTGAGTCCGTGCTTATCTTCATCTATACATTAAGACAACATCATATGGACTACGATCTGGTATAACACTAAATCATAGTTATTTTCTTTTTTGCAATTTGTTTTGTTTTGTTTTATGACAGGGAACAAGTCGGATAAATCGACGACAAGTACTCACAGACCACTATGTACATACAAAAGATTCCATTGGAGGTAAATATGAATTCGTGGGGAGTAAGTGTAAGTATAAGAGTTTCTATGCGCCCTTTCATATTGCTTTGATATTGTCTCATTCTACAACTCTTTTATATTATCTATATTTACTTACTACTGATGTGGTAGTTAATAATTTTCCTCGTTTTGAGTTTTGATAATTTATGTCCCGAATAGGGAGACAATACAAGGACGAAGGGATAGTTCATTTAGTTAATATATGATACCACCCTAGAGTTACTTTCTCTTACCCTTGTTTTTTATTTTGTCACAAAGGGGGAGAATACCTCCACTGTAGGGGGAGTTTATTATGACTTATTGTCACGACCTAAATTTCTAATCTCATTTATTATCTGTAATCAAGATCACCGACCCATGACGTGGGACCCACATCGTGATACGTGCATTGATCGAGGTGAGATAGCTGAAGTATATGTTAGATTTGTTGTGGTGTATGCCTAGTGTATTGTATATGTGTAGACTATTAAGTCACTTTTACTCGTGTATAGGTATCAAGAAGTGAGTGGAGACATGCCTCGAGTTGTGTGCCAACATGGAACCGGGGTAGAGAGTGATATGGTAAGGTTATTTTAAGTTTAGTTTAGCTTCTATAATGGCTTTAATGTGGCTATAGTTGTTTTTGAATTAAATGTAGCCTAAGTTAGCATTTTAAAACAATAGCCATGTGATTTGCATCCACATATAGAAACCAATTAAGTTACACATTAGTGTTACTTAGGTTTAGTTAGTGGAGGTAAGTGAAAAATGTGTCTAAGTATGGGCCATTAGATAGGTCTCGAGATACGTGTATGTAATTAGATCAATGGCTATTAATCAACCGTATCCATTCATATATATAGTTAGAAATCAATATAGGCAAACCAAATGCTTTCATTTCAATAACTTAGCAAACAAGGAAACCATGTTGGAGTGTTGAAGAGAAGCAAATCCGTGTTGGTTTGAAGATTTGAGGGTGTAGAAGTTAATCAAGTTAGTGTTCATCAACTAGGTAATCTATTTACACTAGTTTGTTTAGCTTAAATTGATGAATTCATGAATTTATTAGTATGTGTGGATGTTTTTATGTTATTTATGTTGTCTTGGGGTTCTGGAGGCATTTGTGGAGGTCCCCAAGGCATTGGTAAAGCCTATGTGTGGAGTAAACTCAGAATTCTAAATGCGGAATTCTTGGGTTTCGTGCCCATAGCACGCTAGGTAGATCATCTAGCGCGCTAACTTTAAGTAACGCGCTAGAGAAAGTTTGGTAGCGCACTAATAAGGCCACTAGCACCGCTAATCATGTCCCTTAGCACGCGAATTGCTATGACAGCATAAAAATCCGTAATTTTCTAAATTTGCCTAAGCACTATAAATAAGCCTAACACCTTAAGTAAAGGTCTAAACACATCCAAAAACATATTATATGATATCAGGAACCTAAGAAAGGGTTACGGGGGCTCAAATACGAGATTTGGGGTGTCGGGAGGCCGGTAAAGCTAGGACTTTACATTGCTTGATGTTAGTATACCCGTTGATAGTTTATTTACATTTCGTATCGAATTTACACTTGTTTGTTGTAATCTATATTGACTATGTCCAGCTTTGTACTCTCATATCATGAATTTATTTGTTACTCCTCACTTGTTGAGCTTGATTTTCATGATATTTTGATGAATTGAATTCCTTTGAATCCATTCATGTGCTTATGTCATTTCTTGTTGTTTCACAGTGATTATAGTGTTAATAGCATGATATTAGAGATTGTGAATTATGAATGGCTTTATGGACTTGTATTCTTTATAGACTTTGTGCTATGTAGCATAGCCAATTCTTGTAATACTTAATGAGTCAATTTCTTGGAATTATAAAGTAGTTATAGAATCTAGAGTCAATTGCACTATGTTTAAGTTGATTCACACACGGGGTTAGAGTCCCTGGGGATGTCAGCACTTGCAACTATGATGCGGCACACGGGATTAGAGTCCGTGGGGTTGCTAATATACTGGGTTAGAGTCCCTATGACATTGGTTTAGATTCCCTAATGATATTAGACTGTGCGACACCATGCACTTCCTTTAGTGGTTTAAGGCTTCACCGACGTATGTTACGGACGACCGGATCCAGATCATAACTATTTAGCCTTGTGTCAGTTTCATTTGTTTAACTATGGTATTTCTTAGCATATTTGTGGTACTAATCTTCCTTTATTGAACTTATGTTTTTAAATACCATTTAGTTTTGTTTTGGAAAATGTGAATGAATATTTCAACGGGGATTACTGTTACTTTTTATACTCACCATCTTTTTTATGACGGTGGGTGCAGAGCCGTCAACGAGCAGGCTAGGCAAGGAAAAGATTGGCATCTACCTCTGAGCCAATGGCGTACCTTTTCATCGACATTTTATAGGTTTTGATATTTTATGTATTATACAGTTATGTTTTGATACTTTTTGGGGTTGTATATTGGGTTGTGTGTTTAGTTTCCCGACTTATGATGACCATCACACTATTTATATTCGCCACTTTATTATATATGCATGTGATCGTTGTTTCCTGGTTTCCATATACTTAGGATTTTTAATAATTGCTTCTGCATAACTTGTTAAGACTTCCGCAAAAAATTTTAACTTTTAATAAGTTTTTAATTACTCGAAAATCTATTAATATGTTGACATGTGTATTAGTTATCCTAAATACAAGTAACGAGGAGATTTATATAGAAATGCTGACTAATCGTGTAGTTAAGTCCTATATGGCAAGGATTTGGGTTTAATTACGAAATTAGGTCGGGCAGTGCACCAGATTACAGAAGGGGTCGTTACAGTTGGTATCAGAGCCAATGTTTTCAATAAGTAAAATACAAACTTGAATAAAACATAAATCTTAGATGTCGAAACCAGATGATATTCGCCTATAAACTATTAATTGGGAAGCGAGCAAAAGTGAATTGGGGTATTTTATTTATATGTTACATTCTATATGATCATAAATATGAGTTACGCCATGTAGTAGCTGATTCGCATTCTCTATCTACCTACAGACAAACGCGATGGCGGACACTGGAGCTAGCGGTGGTTGGCTTTTTACTACATCAGCGGATGACTATCAGAGGTTGTTTGACGGTGTAGTAGCTCAAGGTCAGCAGCTAGCTGATTTCATTGCCTTCATGAGGGAGCACATGGCGGCTATCACACCAGCCCCCCCACTACTCATACTACTATGGTTACACCCCAGACAGTCAAGACTGAGACACACCAAGCACTACTATTTCAAAGCCTTGAGCACCCGCACCACCAGTGCCACAACCACATGTAGAACCCACAGCACCACATCCACTAGAGTTACTGATAGTGATTGTACATGAGACATCTACAACTGGGACACGCCCACTCCTACACCTACATCTTTTTAGACTATAGGACTATCAAGTGATGGCAAGCTGGTGAAGGAGTTCATCTGGTTTAAGCCAGTATTCTTTGCTGGATAGTGAGATCATGAGAAGATCGAGCGGCGGATTATCTCACAGGAGAAGTAACATCTACTGTTGGGCGTTGAGGATAGGTTACAGCCCATTCTCTCATACTATACCCTAGAGAAGGATGCAGATGTTTGGTGAAGGATTACAGTAGCTAGCATAGGCCGTTTTACCTCGTGGGATGATTTCAAGAAGGAGTTTTTCAAGAAATATTTTCCAGTGTCGATAGTGAAGAGAATGAAGAAGAAGTTTATAACGATGAGACAAGCTAAGGGTGAGACAGTGACGAGGTATAGGGACAGATATGGGTACCTCAGACAGTTTGTCGAGGACTTGATTATGAATGATACAAATGATGTTTTTTATTACGGTGATGGTTTGAGATGGGATATTGCACCATCTATTATGTGCACCAGAGCCATATCTCTTTAGGATATGTATGAGCGGGCCCTCTCCCATGAGACATATGAGCTGGATAGAGAGGAGGATGGACGCGCTAAGTTACTGGAGAGAGGAGATGATTTTGAGTAGAGAGGACAGAGGAAATGAGATATACAGTTTTAGATAGGTGGAGCTTAGGGTACGAATGTACATCCAGTAACACATGAACCGCCACCAGCACCCACACATGACATTTATGGCAGACCTCCCTTACATCCTCCCGTCATGCAAGCATTACCATCACTACCAGCACCCTGAAAACAACAGCAGTAGGGTAGAGGTCGAGGTAGAGGCCGAGATTTTAGATAAGGGAAGAGGCAGGCACAGGGACAGGTTCAGTATGATCAGGGACAGAGACAACAGTTTAGCCAGCATGGACCCATTACATGTTAGAGATGCAGTCACATGAGGCATATGTCTAGAGAGTGCACACAGCCAGTAGCACCTTATCCACAGCAGGGCAGAGATGGAGCCCACACATAGTATAGCCAAATCCCAGAGCCCACATGGTAGCACACAGCCAGTGGTAGCTTATGTACTATTTGATTTTGGTTCTATTATTTCATTCATTGTTGGTCGCATAGTAGACATCCTAGGGTTGAAACTTGTTAGGATTTATGTACACTTGATTTTGAGTACCGCAGGCAGGGATATGGCTTACCCTAATAGTTTTTTCGAGGCATGTCCGATCGAGATATATCAGGTAGAGTTACCTACTGACTTCAGAGTCCTCGAGTTTTTAGAGTTCGATGCACTTTTAGGGATAGATGGGTTATCAGCATACCACGCACATATCAACTGTTCCAGTAAGTTAGTGATATTTGAGATCTCATTGCATCCGATAGTCACCTATAGAGGTAGTTCAGCAAGGACAGTAGGCACAAGAGGTCGACCTGCGACTAGAGATGAGATAAAGGCATTGATTGCACTATACATAGTGGTAGAGAGTCGAGGACCTAGGCTTAAGGATATACCAGTTGTTAAAGAGTTTCCATATGTGTTTTAAGAGAATTTACATGGTATATAACCGCCGTGAGAGGTTGATTTTATTATTGAGTTTGTACCGGGCACCATATCGATTTCCCAACCACCGTACTGCATGGCACCGTGATAGCTAGAGGAGTTGAAGAATCAGCTTCAAGACTTGTGACATAAAGGATTCATCACACCCTTTATGTCACCAAAAGGAGCACCCGTCCTTTTTCTTAAAAAGAAGGATGATACTTTGAGACTGTGTATCGACTATAGATAATTGAACAAAGTCACAGTCAGGAACAAGTATCCATTGCCAATGATCGATGATTTATTTGATCAGCTGAGAGGAGTACAACTTTTTTCCAAGATAGACCTATGATCAAGGTATCATCAGCGTCAGATCAGGGATGAGGATAGGTCCAAGATAGCTTTTAGAATAGATATGGACCTTCTCAGTTTACGGTCAAGCCATTTGGGCTAACCAATGCCCTTGCAGTGTTTAAGGATTTGATGCAACGGGTGTTTAGACCATTTCTTGATCATTTCGTGATAGTTTTCATTGATGATATATTGATATATTCGAAGACTAGAGAGGATCACGAGCAGCACCTCAAGGAGACGTTGAAGACTTTGAGGGAGCACAGACTCTATGCCAAGTTTAGCAAATGTGAATTTTGGCTTTCAAAGGTCAACTTTTTGGGTCATGTTGTTAGAGCAGTAGGGATAGCAGTGGACCCAGCTAAGATTTAGGCAATTACGGATTGGCTAGCATCGACTTCAGTGATAGAGGTCAGAATTTTTTCTGGCTTGGCAGGGTATTATCACTGGTTTGTGAAGGGTTTTTTAATGATCGCTTCACCGATTACTAGATTGACCCAGAAAGACTTCAGGTTTGATTGGTCTAAGGAATACGAAGAGGCATTTGCTCAGTTGAAGAGATTGTTAACTACTGCGCTAGTATTAGTATTGCCAAAGGCTAGGCATGGATTCTTGGTGTACACATATGCTTCTCATATAGGTCTGGTTTGCGTGTTGATACAGGGTAGTGGTATGGTAGCTTACGCCTCCAGATAGTTAAGGGTACATGAGTATAATTACCCCACACATGATTTGGAGTTGACAGTAGTAGTGTTTGCACTGAAGATGAGGAGACATTATCGGTAACATTCTTTACTGATCTGAAGATTCTGAAATATTTCTTCATGCAAAATGAATTGAATATGAGACAACGTAGATGGTTAGATTTTCTAAAGGATTACAACTTTTCTATGGAATATCACCTAGTAAAATCCAACATAGTCACAGGTGCGATGAGTTGGATACCGATTATAAATGCTAAGGTTGTTATATGTCATAGGACGCATGAGTATAGGTTACTTGAGACAGTAGCGATGGCATGTCAGTCGGAGGTTCCTATGGCCACTCGGATTGAGATTTGTGCATAAACGAGACTACTGACCGTATCTACACAGAAAGTATCAGAGGGTTATAGGACTTACACGTTGTACTCGAGGTTTAATGAGTTAGCACAGAGTATAGATTGTGTTGACTGGATGAAGACGTGTGATTAGTGTCTGAGATATAGAGACAGACTGTGGATACCGTCAATGCTAGAGCTGAGAAATGAGATTTTTCAGGAATCACACCATTCCCGATTCCCCATTTATTCAAGCAAGAACAAAATGTACCATGACATGAAAAGACATTTTTGGTGGCCTGGAATGAAAACAGATGTTTCTGAGTTCATCGAGAACTGCGAGATCTTTCTGCAAGTGAAGGCTGAACATCACAGACCTGGAGGGTTGCTACAGCCTTTTCCCATTCCATGATGGAAGTGGGTGGACATCTCTATGGACTTTATGAGGGGATTACCGAGAACCTCCAGGAGACATGATTCTAACTAGGTGATCGCAGACAGATTGACGAAGGCTGCTCATTTTCTACCAGTAGCCACGCATTACACGTTTGATCGAATGAGTATACTATTCGAGCGAGAGATTATCAGGCTGCATGGAGTACCATTGACTATTACATCTGATCGAGATGCTATGTATACGTTCAGGATGTGGCGGAGTATGTAGGAGCAGTATGGTATGCTACTATAATTCAGTACGACTTTTCATCCTCAGACTTATGGGCAGACTAAGAGATTGATTCAATAATAATTATCAGGCCAGTATTGAGATGGCGCCATTTGAGGCTTTGTACGACAAATCGTGTCGCTCGCCATCGTGTCGGGTTGTGCCAGATGATTGGGAGATTGTGGAGTCTGAGATTGTTGATCATACGAAGAATGTCAAATTGGTCCGTCATAGACTTAAAGGGCGTAGGATAGACAGAAGAAGTATGTAGATAGATATCACGGTGATCTCACGTACACTGAGGGAGTCTTTATATATTTGAAGGTTTCCCCTCGAAAATGTCTTTAAAGGTTTCGAGTGAAAAGTAAGCTTGCATCGAGGTTCATCGGGCCTTTCATGATTAAGAGACGGGTCGAGAAAGTTACATTTGAGCTTGAGATGCCTCCACAGATGTCAAGGATTCATCTAGTCTTTCATATTATGATGTTTCGATTAGCTGAGGCAAGGGCAGGTGTTCGACCAACTATGGATTTGAGTCAAATAGACTTGAGCGATGATATTACTTATGAGGAGCACCCTATTCTGATCCTAGATCGAAGGGTACGGCAGTTGAGGAACAAGTTTGTCTCGAAGGTTCTCATCAAGTGGCAGTTCCATGATGATACATAACTCACTTGGGAGCGGGAAGACTATATGATGGATAGGTTTTCGTATCTCTTCAAGTCAAGTATTAATCCTAACTTAAATCTTAATTTTGAGGATGAAGTTTCCACTAGTTGGGAAGATTTGTCACGGCCAAAGTTTTTAATCTCGTTTATAATCTATAATCAGGATCACCGACCCGTGACATGGGACCCACACCGTGATACGTGCATTGATCGAGGTGAGATAGCTGAAGTACATGTTAGATTTGTTGTGGTGTATGCCTAGTGTATTGTATATGTGTAGACTATTAAGTCACTTTTACTCGTGTATAGGTATCAAGAAGTGAGTGGAGACATGCCTCGAGTTGTGTGCCAACATGGGACCAGGGTAGAGAGTGATATGGTAAGGTTATTTTAAGTTTAGTTTAGCTTATAATAGTGCCTTTAATGTGGATATAGTTGATTTTGAATTAAATGTAGCCTAAGTTAGCATTTTAAAACAATATTCATGTGATTTGCATCGAGACACGTATTAGCACATCTAGAAACCAATTAAGTTACACATTGGTGTTACTTAGGTTTAGTTTGTGGAGGTAAGTGGGAAATGTGTCTAAGCATGGGCTATTAGATAGGTCTCGAGATACGTGTGTGTAATTAGATCAATGGCTATTAATCAACTCTATCTATTCATATATATAGTTAGAAATCAATACATGCATACCAAATGTTTTCCTTTCAACAACTTAGCAAACAAGGAAACCACCCTGGAGTGTTGAGGAAGAAAAAATATCAGTGTTGATTTGAAGATTTGATGGTGTAGAAGTTAATCAAGTTAATGTTCATCAACGAGGTAATATATTTACACTAGTTTGTTTAGCTTAAATTGAAGAATTCATGAATTTATTAGTATGTGTGGATGTTTTTATGTTGTTTCTGTTTTCTTGGGGTTCTAGAGGTGTTTGTGGAGGTCCCTGAGGCATTGGTAAAGCCTATATGTGGAGTAAACTCAGAATTCTAATTGCAGAATTCTAGGTTTTTCTGCACATAGTGCGCTAGGTAGATCAGCTAGTGCGCTAGAGAAAGTTTAGTAGCACGTTAATGAGTCTACTAGCGCGCTAATCAAATCCCATAGCGTGTTAATTGCCATGACAGCATAAAGTTCTACAATTTTTTTAAATTTTCCTAAACACTATAAACAAGCCTAACACCTTAAGTAAAGGTATAAACACATCCAAAAACATGTTATATGATATCAGGAACATAAGAAAGGATTACGGGGGGTTCGAATACGAGATTTGGGGTGTCGAGAGGCCGATAAAGCTAGGACTTTATATTGCTTGATGTGAGTATACCCGTTGATAGTTTATTTATATTTCATATCCAGTTTACACTTGTTCGTTGTAATCTATATTGACTATGTCCAGCTTTGTACTTTCATATCATGAACTTATGTATTGCTCCTCACTTGTTGAGCTTGATTTTCATGATATTTTGATGAATTGAATTCATTTGAATCCATACATGTGCTTATGTCATTTCTTGTTGTTTCGTAGAGATTATAGAGTAAATAGCATGCTATTAGGGATTGTGAGTTATGAATGACTTTATGGACTTGTATTCTTTAGAGACTTTATGTTTTGTAGCATAGCCAATTCTTGGAATCCTTAATGAGTCAATTTCTTGGAATTATAAAGTAGTTATAGAATCTAGAGTCAATTTGCACTATGTTAGAGTTGATCGGCACACAGGGATAGAGTCCCTGGGGATGTCAGCACTCGCCGTTATGATGCGGCACACAGGGTTAAAGTTCTTGGGATTGCCAATATATGGGGTTAGAGTCCCTATGACATTGGGGTTAGAGTCCCTAGTGATATTAGATTGTGCGGCACCACGCACGTCCTTTAATGATTTAAGGCTTCACTGACAGATATCACGACCGACTGGATCTAGATCATAACTATTTAGCCTTGTGTCAATTTTATTTGTTTAACTATGGTAATTCTTAGCATATTTGTGGTACTAATATTCTTTTATTGAACTTATGCTTTTAAATACCATTTAGTTTTATTTTGGGAAATGTGAATGAATATTTTAACTGGGAGTACTGTTACTTTTTGTACTCACCGTTCTTTTTATGACGGTGGATGCAAAGCCGTCGACGATTAAGTCGGGCAAATAGAAGATTGGCATCTACCTTTGAGCCATCGGTGTACCTCAGCATTGACCTTTTGTAGGTTTTGATATTTTGTACATTATACAGTTATGTTTCGATACTTTTTGGGGTTGTATATCTGGTTGAGTGTTTAGTTTCTCGACTTATGATGACCATCACACTGTTTATATTCGCTATTTTACTACATATGCATGTGATTGTTGTTTCCTGGTTTCCACACACTTAGATTTTTAATAATTGCTTCTGCATAATTTGTTAAGACTTCCACTAAATTTTATAACTTTTAATAAGATTTAATTACTCTAAAATCTATTAATATATTGATATGTGTATTACTTATCCTCAACACAAGTATGAGGAGATTTGGATAGAGAGGCTAACTAATCACATAGTTAAGTCCTATGTGGCTAGGATTTGGGCTTAATTACTAGATTAAGCCGGACGGTGCCCTAGATTAGAGAAGGGCCATCACACTTATACTATTTTAGTTCAATTTCTTTGTTTCTACATTCTGTTTTAGTTTCTTAAGTCTGAATATTTGGTCCTGCTGTAATTTGAATTCAGCTCATAACTTTTACCATGCAAGACTTTGCTCTATTGGTAACACATGTCTTAACTTATTTATATTGATATTATGCGCTCTATAAATGCATGTTTTATTTGTTTAAATCTATCATAATCCTTTTGTATTGGGTTTTGACAAATAAATGACAAAGGGGGAGATTGATATGGTAAGATATTTATTGTCATTATTTGTTCAACCAATAATCTAGTATGAAAAAGGATGTGATATAAACCTTGTGAGTTTACACAGGGAGACTTGGTCTGTCAGACCCCACCTAATTAGGGCATCTGATCGGCCTAGATTACCTTAACTCCATTGATAATCTAGCAGCCTTAACCTATCCATCAATCAATAATTAAAAATAGGATCTTGTAATCATCAAATTACAAAATATTATTAACCATAAAGTATCTATACTGAATCTTAAACCTCAAAGTTTATTTACATGAATTTAACAATCCTCAAAATTTCGTAAAAACTTTTCGACAGCACCTCCTCTATTTCTAAGCCTACATCGAAAATTTTGGCTTTCGAAATCTTCAACAAAACCTGCTCAGCTTTGGTGGAAATGCCGAAGGACTCACAATCCACCCATAACAATATATATTGCATCAATTAAATTATATATTCATTCTAACTTGATTTTAAGTATCAAGAACTTTAAACTAACATTAATTCAATTCTAAAGTTATTTCAATTTGTCCTAAAACCGTTCCAGTCATTCCAAAGGAAATCATAATCATACTCGAACCCAAAAACCCATTTATACAATATAGTATATTAAAAAATTAGTACATACATCAAGAAATTAATTAAGCAAGTCCCATGCATTCAGAAAGCTTTATCTTTCCCTTATCGCCGCTAGAACTTGTCATTGTCCAATTATAAAAATTTGATAATGTCAGATAAGTAAATACCACACCATCCAGTACACCTGTAATAATCAAATGCCTAATAATCCAAGAGAATAAACAAAGAATATAATCCAAAAAATTTAAATACAACCGTGAATTCATCCAGTTTTTGTTTTTCGACCACAATCAGTTGATATCCTCCGAAAGTGGTAAGTAAACAATAATAAGGACTCATGCGCGGGAAGAATAAACGAATGAGTCTAGTTCCTTGAGTCTATCAAAGTATGATCTGGTTCAACGTAACCTCATGATAATCACGTGTGACGACCCAAAATCCAATTAACCCACCATTAGGGCAATTTAGTAACTTTTCCCCAAACCCTATATTAAATTAAACCTAATATAAAATAAATCAAATTGTGAACCCTAGCCACGACAATTTATTTACAAACCCTAGATCAAAAAATTAGGGGGGAGGAAGAACAAGAAGAGGGGGATCTAGGAGGTTCTTAGAGATTAAGGCAAAAGACTCCACAAACAAGGTATTCCCCATCTTTCTTTTTTGATCTTGATTTAGTTGATTTTGAAAAAAAAAATTAAAAGTGAATTGAATGCGAAGAACACCAAAAGGGTGGTGGTATCGCGGTGGCTCCGTCGATGGGGGCGGCGACGATGTCATGGCCGACGCCGACAATAATAGGCGGGATCCACTAGGAAGCCTCACCATCGTGAGGAAGAAGACAAGGGATGGCACCCAAAGCCACCTCTCCCGCAGCGGCTGTCGAAGCCGCGATTGGCATGAGCGCTCTAGTGCCCATGGCCAGTCGCGGCGGACGCCCCAGTGCTGCCGCGTTAGGACGTCGCTGGCCAGCGGCTGGGGGGGAGCAGTTGCTTCCCTTTCCCCCATGGTTGACGAACCAGGAGCTATGCTCTTGGTTCGGTCAACCCCTTGACCCGGTTAAACTGTCAGTTGATCGGTCAACACAAAAAAATAATAAATAAAAATAAAAATAAAAATATAATAAAATAATAAATATTATAAATAAACATAATAATAATATGTTTTCAAATGGGCTGGGGTGGGCCCCTACCCTCGACCCTCTCACGGGCGACGAAGACCCGTGAGGACCACACTAGTGGGCCCCACCCCGAAGTAATTGAATAAATAATTAACTATGAAGTTTGAATCGTCGAATAATGTGATTATTATTTAAATTGTCTGGGTTCGCAAGGAGGTTCACATCGAGCCTTGTGCGTGTAAGGGCGGCCGAGAGAGTCTAACTTAGCGAATCGAGGTAAATGGGGAGCTCTGCTCATCTATTAAATGTGGCTTGCTATTTGTATATTTAGAATTCATGATTTTAACAAAATGACTTGGGATGGAGTTATTACCTACCTTTTTTGACTTAATGTAAGGCCTCTTGAGGAGTTATAGTCTTATGGTGGAACCAAGTCACCTTACATGCTTAAGGGCCTCTTAGGGAGTCATAGATGCACGATGGAACCAAGTCACTCTGGCCTCTTAGGGAGCCGTAGTAACGCGGTGGAACCAAGTCACCCATTTCTGCAAAAGCCTCTTGGGGATTCATGGATGCACGATAGAACCAAGTCACATGTGCCTCTTGAGGAGCCGTGGACACATAGTGGAATCAAGTCACCCACGCATATTTATTATATTATAATGATTGGTCAACAAGGGGAGGTAATGACAAATGAGACCACGAACTTGCATTTATATATATGACATTTTATGTATCTCTCTTGAAACCCTTTTGCATGCAAAACTTGATTTTCTTATGCTTTACAACTCTTGAAAACCTCTAGCACTGCTTAAGTTGGTTTATGGAATATGAAATGCTTACTCTTTATGGAAATTGATACCGTGTTACAGATTTCAACGCTATATTGATTTTAAATACATGCTAGCTTTATTTGTTTTATAGGTATTACTTGCAAGTTTAATATTTTAGCATGGTTCTTCTCTTATTGAGCTTTGTTGGTTCTTTTAGCTCACCTCACTTACATTATAGGTCCATCTATACGTGCGATAGATTATGGCAAGGGGAAGGCCATCATTTGAAGTCTCCTTGCAGTGTGAGCCTTGCGTGATATGTCTACTATTTGTTTTGAAAGTTATTAATAAGGGTTGAAATTTAGGCAAATCTATTAGGTAGATAAACCTTTCTTTAGTTGTTCGATACATTTATAAGAAATTGAAAGTTTTGGAGATTTTATATTATTTTGATTTGCTTAGTGAATTTGAGATACCCGACGATTTGGTTTATGATGACATATGGTATTTGTTGAAATTCAAATTTCGCATTCTTTTGCCTTATTATCTATATGTTATTCCGCAGGTTGTTTAGGCATGCCAAACCGTTACTTGGGCCTGGTTCAGGTATTGGGCCTAAGTGGCGATCAGGTTCGGGCGACCCAACCCTAGGTTAGGGAAGGGCCATTTCAGTTGGTATCAAAGAATAGGGATTAGAACCTTGAAAAATGTTAGGTTACTGAATCCTAAGATTTTAGGGCCTTTAAGATTTAAAGGTCAAGTTTAAGTTAGACGAATCAATAGTATGGGACATTGGTTCAAATGCAACTTAACATACATAAATGATTAATCTTAGGATGGGAAGGGATTGAAAAACTTGAATAAAACACTTGAATAATGTTATTTGCTTTATATTATAATATCTATCGCATTTAGATAAATTACATACTCTCTTGACTGGTAGGACTAATTCGGTCGACCGACCACTCGACTGATGAGGCAGGTCGACCAGGCCGGGTCCAATCGATCGAGTCGGGTCGACCCGGGACCGGCTGGATCAGGTCGGGCCGACCCGAGTCCGGTTGGACCGGGTCGGGTTGACCCGGATCCACCCCAATATATATAATATATATTTAATTATTTAATTAATTAAACAGTTTTAATATATAATAAATTCCTGAAAATAGATAAAAATATGAAAAAAATTCAGGAAAATTCCAGAAAATAGGAAAAATATATATTTGTGACCCAAATCAATAAAACTTCAATATTCCTATAAAAAGTGAAGAATTCGGGAGTCGGTCGAGGCGTTATATCGGGGTTTTACCTCGAAAAACGTGAAATCGATAAATTAGTCTTGAACTTAATTTTGACCGATGTCGACCAATTTAGGGATGTTAAATCATTAACTTAGAATTTAAATTGATACATTTTCAACTGTTAGGATCCTAGAGGAGCTATTACGGGGTTTGGGTGCGTACATCGACGCGACGGAGCGGATAGCTTAGGAATTCTTTGTGTGTATGTAAGTAAACTGGTTTGAGACATTTATTTACATTTCATTCCATTTATTTATTTATTCTCAGTTATTCAAACTGAATTGCTTTTGAAATCCATATGCTATGACTTGTTCAGTTGCTCATTTTATGATATTCATAGCATACTCTGTTTTGTATATCATTGATTCTAATTCCTATACTTTGTCATGTTGATTGTTGTGTATGGAAGTCAGTGATATAGCATGCTATTAGGATAGTTTGTTTATTTTGACTCAAATCCTTTGTGCATTAGTATGCTATTACATCTTTTGGATTCCAATGCTGTGTCATTATTGAAAATGAAAGTGGTTCTTGTGGTTAGGGTCATTTGATGATAGAAATTCAGCTTTCATACGGGGGTCACTAGACTTGTCGGGATGTTAGGGAATTTCTCCACTACCTTGCATGACACACGGGGTAACGTGCCTCGAACGGGGTAACCGGACCTCGGGGTTTGTTGGCGCAAGAATAACTTGGGTGAACATGACGAGTTTCAAAACTCGGGTATGTTAGCAAGTATACATTCCGGTGACGACTAATTCATTTGGAATAGAAAAGGCGTAATTGCAAGTACGACCTTTTGACATTATGATATAGAGCTCGAACTTGTATTGAAATGCTATAGAGCAGAGCTCAAATTGTAGTGGACAGGCTGATGTGATGAAGATCGCGGCCGACATACCCTAATCCATTACTACTTAACCTTGAGTCAGTTTCATATTTGATTAACTCAAGTATCTCTTTGCACGATGTTTATTATTTAAATTATGCAATTTGATACTTGTTGCCGATTTGGGAATGTTGATCGATGTCTCTCAGTATTACTTAAATAAATTCATGTACTCACCGTCTAGTTTGTGACGGTGGGTGCGAGATCAACCAAATGCGAGACCAGGCAAAGAGAAGATTGGTGACTACCTCGAGCGGTAGAGGCACTGCTACGACATACTTTTGTACGTTTTGTATTCTTTTGTATTACGTTTTTATGTACATGATATGATTACGGTTGGGTCGAGTGATAGGAACTTTTGATTTGTCACATGTTATATATATCACCATTTTTGTTTATATATGCATGTGCTATTTATTTCCTGGTTTTTCCACAATAGGTTAGACCTTAGGATTTCATTTCCATTAGTAACTAAATAAGACTTCCTCTGAATAATTTGGTAGAAAAAAAAAATTTTAAGTAACTCTGATTCATAGACAACCATAGGTTAGTCACTAGAACAAGTAAGTTAACTGTAGGTGGTATCATAAATGGTAAGTGTGTAGGTGTTTAAATAAGGGTGACTAATTCCTTGTTAGGTCCTATAAGGGAGATTAGGGCTTAATTAAGGGATTAGGCCAGGCGGTGCCCTTATTTGTAGTTGGGGCCGTCACAGGTATCGCGGCGACGCCGTTGATGGGGGCGGCAACGGCGGCTAAGACATCATGGCCACCGCCGCCGCCCTCCCCTATGGTTGACGAACCAGGAGCTATGTTCCTCGTTCAGTCAACCCCTTGACCCGATCAACAAAAAAATAAATAAAAATATAATATAACATAATATAATAATATATATTACAAATAAACATAATAATAATATGTTTTCAAATGGGTAGGGGTGGGCCCCCACCCTCGACCCTATCATGGGCGACGGAGACCTACGGGGACCACATTTGTGGGTCCCACCCCGAAGTAATTGAATAAGTAATTAACTATGAATTTCGATTCGTCAAATAATACAATTATTGTTTAAATTGTCTAGATTCGCAAGGTGGTTCACATCGAGCCTCGTGAGTGCAATGGCGGCCGAGACAGTCTAACTCGGCGAATCGAGGTAAGTGGGAAGCTACACTCATCTATTAAATGTAGCTTGCTATTAGTATATTTAGAATTCATGATTTGAACAAAGTGACTTGGGATGGGGTTATTACTACTTTGTTTGACTTCATGTAAGGCATCTTGGGGAGTTATAGTCTTATAGTGGAACCAAGTCACCTTACATGCTTAAGGGCCTCTTGGTGATTCGTGGATGCACGATGGAACCAAGTCACCCGGGCCTCTTGGGGAGACGTAGTAACACGGTGGAACGAAGTCATCCATTTCTGCAAGGGCCTCTTGGGGAGTCGTGGATGCATAATAGAACCAAGTCACCCGGCCTCTTGAGGAGCCGTGGACACATGGTGGAATTAAGTCACCCACACATATTTATTATATTATAATGATTGGTCAACAAGGGGAGGTAATGACAAATGAGACCACAAACTTGCATTTATATTTATTACATTTTATGTATCTCTCTTGAAACCATTTTGCATGTAAAACTTGATTTCCTTATGTTTTACAACTCTTGAAAACCTTTATCACTGCTTAAGTTCGTTTATGGAATATGAAATGCTTATTTTTTATGGGAATTGATGCCATGTTACATATTTCAATGCTATCTTGATTTTAAATACATGCTAGCTTTATTTTGCTTTATAGGTTTTACTTGCATGTTTAATATTTGAGCGTGGTTCTTCTCTTATTGGACTTCGTTGGTTCTTTTAGCTCACCCCACTTACACTACAGGTCCATCTACGAGTGCGATTGATTGTGGCAAGGGGAAGGTCATCGTTTGAAGTCTCCTTGCAGTGTGAGACTTGCGTGATATATCTACAATTTGTTTTGAAAATTATTAATAAGGGTTGAAATATAGGCAAATCTGTTTGGTAGATAAACCTTGCTTTAGTTGTTCGATACATCTATAAGAAATTGAAAGTTTTGGAGATTTTATATTATTTTGATTTGCTTAGTGAATTTAAGATACCTGACGATTTGGTTTATGATGGCATATGGTATTTATCAAAATTCAAATTTTGCATTCTTTTTCCATATTGTTTATATGTTATTGCGTAGGTTGTTTAGGCGTGCAAGACTGTTACTTGGGCCCGGTTCAGGTATTGGGCCTTAGTGGCAGTCTGGGTCAGGCGACCCGACCCTAAGTTGGGGAAGGGTCGTTTCATCACGTGATGCAAAGTATCAGTGACTCTAGCCCCTCAAGCATATTATAGTTCTACCCGGTAAAAAATCAGATAGACACTATAAATTCTACCATGTAATATATAGTCAGGTAGCTTAATATACCCTGTGCACATAGTCAGGTTGACACTAAATAGTTCTACCTTGTAATACAGTCAAGTAGACCTCTATAAGGAGACTCGAAACGCCTTATTCTCCCAACTCGTGTATGCATGTACAACAAAAAAAGCAATATCAATGATCAATGCAATTTATACGTAATTATAATCATACAATGTATAGGTTACCATGGGATTTACTTAAACTTACAAATGTGATATCGCAACTCCCTTCACTCCAACTTGGTAAACTAGTCCAAACACGGGGCTCCAATCACAGTCCTACAATTCATTAATACATCATGTTTGCTTCCACAACAACAACTTCAATATTTTTCCAATTATTTACAATTTAATTGGCTCAATCGCGTCCAGGAACCCCTCAAATCCTTCCAAAATAAATTCTTTGATGCCTGAACTTCATTTTTGACTCAAAATTATTGTTTGGCATCAAAAATTACATTGTCTAGGATTAAATATGATTTTTCTAATTTTTAATATATTTATCAGTCATATTCGGCTCGAAAACCCCGAAATCCCTTCAAATCAACTCCTCGGATGTCCGGATCCAAATTTTGACTCCAAATTGTGATTCGCAATCGAAGATTAACCTAGACTAGGCTTAAAAATAATTTTTTAGATTTCGGACATTTTCGAGTATTGTAACATGCTTTACGAGAAAAATACCCGGTACAATCTTCGACGAATTCCCAAATTCCTTATTTTTCATAAACTCTCAATTTCCATTAATTTATCCAAAAACCCCCTTTTTCATAATTTTCCTAATTTTTAGGGATTTTATTTACTTGTTTTCCTATTTTTAAAATCATATATATTTATTATTTTTATATCTTTTTTTTAAATAAAAAGAGGAAGGGGAGCCCCTTCCTCCCTCACGCTTTCTTCTTTGTTTCACATAGAAGAAAAGAGTTTTTTTTTTAGTTTGGGTTTGGGGAGGGAAAACCTATGGATCCCCCGTCCCTATCGTCTCCTCCTTCCCTATCATCTTCCTCCCTCAATCATTCGAACTTTCCTCTCCTCTCCGCCATGACCAACCTCTCGACAACAAACCAAACCACAACAATGAACTCAACAACCACAACAACAACAACAACAAACGAGCTCACCTTCAATTTGAGATCTCTCTCCCTCACCTCTCCATCTCGATCACGAGCTCCCTCTCTCTCTCTCCCCGTTTCAATCCACTCGTTTCCTCTCTCTCTCTGTGCGAATGAAATCATAATGGGGAAGACGACCGGCCCGGCTATGTGCAAACCACATTTTACTATGTGCAAACCACTAAAATGTTTTGATTGCAATTGCAAAAAATACCCTAAATGAATTAACTTCCTTACCCGTTACCCCTCTAAAAATCATTATCCTGCCATTTTCCCACCATCGTTGTGCACCCCACATTGATGAAACAATGACTTCCACGATCCCCTTCGACAACCAGCGATGACAACGGGCCAAGCAAACATTGAGATCTTAGAGCATTATAAGTCGTTCTTGTCACAGTTGATGTTGGTATATGGTGTTTTAGGTAATTTTTAGTATGCACTTGAAAGAGTTTGAACAAATTCTTGTGTATTGATAGGGATTTGTTTGTTTGCGTTGTTCGTGACGATTTACCATAAGTAATGGAGGCAGAACGTGAAGGAGAAGTAGATTTTAAACATGGAGGAGAGGTAATTTTTGCCTATGGTTCGGCCACGCAGGGTCGAGCAAAGGTCATCTGGTCGGTCAGGTACGTGTTGAATGATAACAGAAGAGTTTGGAAAGGTTGGTTCGGTACGTTTCAACCGAGGAAAAAGATATTGCTCGGTATATACCAATCGAGCTACATTGTTTTATTTGGTCATGTACAACCGAACAGATGGATTGTACTCAGTCTGATGAGACCGATTGACGTAAATTGTGGAATTTTTGGAATTTTGTTGCCTTCCTTGTTTGAGCATATAATTTAATATAGTGATTTACCATTTGATAGGGAAATATGGATTATACTACCTATTTTGACTACACCAACGACTTCACAACGGACATGAGATTTGGAAGTAGAGTTGAGTCGGTTAAATGGGTTCAAAGTTGGGGATATGATAAAGAATTTGTTATTATCACAAAAGAGTCTGATTTAGGGGGTGATGGTCATCATCATGGAATGGTGAAGATGGGGTGCGAGAGGTAGGGTAGTTATAGAGGTGATGTCCAAAGAGTTGGAAAATTGAAAGCTAGTAGAGATGCGAACATGTACATATATTGTTCAAGTCAAATGTTCATTTTACTCAACTGTATTCGGGGTGGGATAAAAATATACTACCAGCGGCATTACCATAGACCGAGAATATGAATTGGGAAGACCAACCTTCACGTGTGCATTCTCTAGACGGTTCTTCTATTACCGTCGACTTGGGTACACCTTGACATTACCTTTTTTGAAATGGTGTTCATTTTTTTTATATCATATTATAGACTGTATAATCATGTATAGAAGATATTTTATAATCATGTAGAGAAGATGTAATCCATCGTATTGGACACGCTCATTTTTTGTACATCCGATGCATGACGTATAGTTGCAAATGTCACTTGTTTTTTTATATTCTTCAAACGTCAAACTTCAAATGTAAATACTTAGTGAACGCAGTTCAAGTAATGAAATACATGTTTTGTTATTGTGTTCAATTTTTCAATTCCATATATATTTGTTCTGTTCGGTCGACCACATATGCCTAAACACCCAAATACTCAGATGCTACAAACCGATCGAACCATGTATATTTTACCAACATTGATCAATCGGTCAATGGAACAAGATTCATATAAATAAAAATTGTGCATGTCAAATTATAAGCTCAGACAAACATAATTTGTGAAAACAAATAAACAACTCGCGTCAATATGTCGACTTCTTCGTTGCCGTTGTGCTCCTCTCTGGATTTTCAATGAATGGGTGGGAGATGTCATTGAACCAGGCAATGTAATCATCAGTCGTATCCCATGGAACCGTTGCGCGTGGTCCCCTCGATCTTGCGCCAATAAGTGATCTTGCCAAGACTCCCAATTCTCAGGTTGGAAACTATACTTGACGACGTAACTTTGGGCCACCTTCCCTCTTTGGGCTCGAATAGGAGTGTATGGTTTTTTAGGGATTCCTTGCACGTGACCCATTTTCTATAAGAATCTATCCGGGTTGTATGACTCAACAATCCCAAAATATTTGATTGTTCCCTTGTAGAAAACTGACTCAGCAATATCCTTGTCTGAATGGATAGTCGAATACGTGTCCCACATAACCTACAAATCACATGAAGGTAAAAATATCAAAAAGCAGTAATAAAATCTACTTGCTTGGTTAATGTGTTCTGAACTAAACCATTTAGCTCGGTCATGGATGACCGAAGAGGTGGCGTTAGCTCGGTTCCCATCAACCAAACAAACTACTTCACAAAAAAAGTACAAGGTTTTTTCGATTGACAACATTTTGAAATAACCGCCGATATAAGTCTTTAACATTCAATAAACAATTATACCAAAGTAGGTGCATATCTAAACCATTTAAGAAAGCATAAGTTAGGGAGACAGCACAAACCATGTTCGAACGGGATTTATCCAGCGCTCGGCGTATCCTTTAGCCATGTTCAGCATTAAAGCCCTGCTCCACCTTCACGTCCCACCTAGATACACGCGATAAGGTGCAACATACCTGTGGTTCTGGCGTGCTTCATGAAGGTGCATATCGAAATGCTTGTACACCCAACCCTGCAAAGCAATTACAAAAACAAAGTCACTTAAGCTAAAGTTGCCAAAACTCAATTTAAAAAAATTTATACCAAATACACCTCGAGCAACGCCATATATCCCGCGATCTGGCATAATTTGACCCAAGTCGCCGATCCAAGTTGCTAATACAAGTAAGCCAAAGCTGCAGCCCCCTAAGCATATGTATGAATCTCATCCAAATTCTCCACTAGCTTCAGAAGGTTAACAAGGATCAACGTTGAGGTCTTGTAAACAAAAAGAGTGCATCCTAACAAGTACCAAAGGTACGCTTTGGCAGTGCACTGAACCTTTGGCGTTACAATCTTCTTCTCCTTCACTTTAGATGTAGAAACCCGATGATATTGCCTTAGAACTTTTGTTAGGAAGTGATGGAAGGTGGGTAGAGTTAGTGTTTATATACGTGTATATTTTGTTATATATATATGATATATGTATATATACTGAGCGAGATTCGGCGCACGCTTCTTGATGCAAGTCATGGACGGAAATTCGATTACGCATCAGGAGACTAGACAAACTAGCGATGCAACTAGGGGTTCCCCTATCACAGCGAGTGTGGAGGACCGACTTGCAGTCCAGGAAACTCAGATGGTCAAGGTATCTGACTATTACAGTATCAGGTCGCCGTACTTACAGCACTTGCTACAGCTACGGCTACAACACCCCGAGACCTAATGGTTGTCACATTACCCGCAAGGATAACCGTCGCCTCGGTTATTCCACAGACATCGATTGATAGAGTAGCTGCAGAGACATGGGTTGATGAAGCTACACCAGTTGTCATTCCACTGGAGACTTGCGACTCCTACGGCTCCACCTACGACTACAAAGCAGTTGACTACTACTACCAGTGCTGCTACATCAGGATTTGTATTGGCCCAAAAGGCGAAGCTTTTGAGATTTTATGAAGTTTCAGCTAGGATTCTTTTACGGAGGTGGTAAGAGGTGGCAGAGAAATGGATAGTTTCCCATTCGCGGTTCCACAAGCTGATGAGGAACGATGAGGGTGTGCAGGCATATCTATCTGGAGCATGTTTAAGAGGGCATGCAGCAGTGGTGGACCACGTATCAGGACACATACCTAAAGTCGATGACATAGGCAGAGTTCAGAGTTGTTTTATGATCCATATATAGCCATGTAGGTGAGATTCAGGTTGAAAGAGGAGTTTCGAGCCCTGAGATAGGGTAACCACTCACTGATGCAGTACAAGGATCGTTACCAATACCTGTTGTAGTTTTCGACGGATATGGCAGGGACAGAGTGACTATAAATCTATTACGTCACTAGAGGTGTAGATGAGAGGATTGTTGTGTTGGTGGTGTCATCTGGGGCTCCCACTCTGCTGGAGATATATGATAGAGCATTGGCACATGAGACCTTTCTGATGTAGAGATAGGGTAGCCGTATTCCTGGGACTAAGGTACAGACGAGACAGAGTTCTCGGTTGGACCAGAGGTCGAAGAGACAGAGGGATCATTCAGACAGGGGTCGGAGGGATGATAGACGGGACAGGGACCGCAGGGATGATCACCGGGATAATCAATTCCAATTTGATGATAGATGGCAGGTCCACGCTAATGGCAACAGCACAGACTGAGCAACATAGGCAGCAGCCACAGCTGTAATGTCAGGGTAGAGATCATGGAGGACATGACAGGGGTCAGAGAGACCGATGTCAGGGTCAGAGATCTGGAGACGGACAGGCTGATAGGCAGGATAGACGTAGGTGTCATAAATGTGGTCAAAGGGGACATTTGAGGGCAGACTACAGAACACCACTGTCACCGCGATCAGGCCAGAGATAGGGCCCATGTAGTAGCACAGCCAGATGACAGAGTGACTAGATAGCTCGTCGAGTATACCTATGCATGATATGTTTGATTTTGGTAGTACTTTACCATTTATTGTTGGACGGATGGTTGGAGAGTTAGGGTTAATTGCACAGACACTAGACACACACCTTATTCTCAGTGCGAGTACTGGGGACAAGATATACCCTAACCGGATATGTAGAGACGTGATGATAGATGTTGAGGGACATCAATTACCGACGGATCTCTGAGTATTATAGTACTTAGAGTTTGATGCACTTATATGGATGGATTGGTTATCACCTTATCATGCATAGATAGATTGTTTTGGTAAGAGAGTTAAGTTTCGCATTCATGAAATACCAGAGCTCTCACTAGTTGGATCTGCGACCGACTTACCTATCACTTGGGGCCGACTACCTACAGCACAAGAGATAGGGGCATTCGCTGCAATAGTTAAGCCAGAGGTTAGGACTAAGGTCAGTATTGAGGATGTTCCATTAGTTAGAGATTTCATCAACATATTTCCAAATGATCTACTAGGATTGCCACCGCCGCGAGTGATTGAGTTTATCATTAAGCCGATACCAGGGACTTATAGGATGTCACTATCTAAGCACGAATAGGTTAAGCGAAAGCTGGATGATTTATTGGAGAAGGGTTTTATCCACCCTAGTATGTCGCCTTGGGGAGCTCCAGTATTGTTTGTGAGAAGAATGATGGTTCGATGAGGATGTGCATAGACTATTAGAAGCTTAATCAGGTGACAATTAGGAACCGTTATCCACTTCCTAAGATAGACGATCTGTTTGACCAGTTAGTAGGCATCAGGTTCTTCTCAAAGATTGATCTTCGCTCAAGTTATCATCAGTTGAGGATTCGAGAAGAGGACATCAAGAATATCATTTTTCAGAACGAGATATGGGTTGTTCGAGTTCACAGTCACGCCACTCGGGCTGAGTAACGCTCCAGGTATCTTCATGGATTTAATGCACAGGGTTTTGAGACCATATTTGGACAGATTTGTCATATTTTTCATTGACGATATCTTGGTCTGCAGTAGGACTCGTGCGAAGCACAAGAGACATCTCAAGGCAGTTTAATGACACTGAGAGATCATAGGTTGTATGCCAAGTTCAGTAAGTGTGACTTCTGGCTGAGTGCAGTGAGATTTCTACGACATGTCATCGGTAATCAGGGTATCTCTATAGGTTTAGAGAAGATTCAGGCTATCATTGACTAGAGGATGCCTGAGTCTGTTGCTGATATTTAGAGTTTTTTGGGACTAGCAGGATACTACCAACAATTTGTATAAGACTTTTCCTCGATTGCAGCGTCGATGACTAGATGACCAAAAATGATGTTAGATTTGATTGGTAAGATGAGCGTGAGCAGTCATTCTGAGAGCTGAAGTGGAAATTGACTTACGCTCTAGTGTTGACATTGCCTGAGCCAGGCAAGAGTTTGTAAGTTTACATAGATGTGTCAGGCATTGGTCTTGGATGTGAGTTGATGCATGAGGGTAGAACTATTGCTTATTTTTCCAAACGGTTGAGACCCCATAAGGGAATTATCCAGTACATGACTTAGAGCTTGCAGCAATCGTTTTTGCACTGAAGTCCTAGAGGCATCATCTTTATGGAGAGATGTTCACCTTATACATAGATCACTAGAGTATGCGCTATATCTTCACTCAGAGAGGTCTAAACATGTGTCAGAGGAGATGGCTTGAGCTGTTGAAGGACTACGACTTCGCTATTGAGTATCACCCTGGGAAAGCGAACGTCGTAGCTGACGCATTAAGCGGGAGCGGGATTGATAGTTAGACTGTTGTGCGACATATGACACACGAGCATGGCTTACTACAAGCGGCATCATTTATGTGTATGACAGAGGTTTTTGCTATGTTTAAGTCGCGCATTTGTTATCAGATGAGAGTTCCGACCGTATCGATCGAGCGGGTTGCCGAGTGTTAGAGGGCTAATGGGCTCTGTGAGCGATTCAGTGGTTTGGCTCAGGATCTGAAATGTACTGATTGGGTAGAATCGATGGATCAGTGTTTAAGACATCGAAGGAGTTTATGGATACCTACGGATTAGGAGTTACGGGATGGGATTCTTGAGGATGCACAAAGGTCTCGCTACAGAGTTCATCTTGGTCGGACCAAGATGTATCATGACTTGAAGAGATTATCCTAGTGGCCAAGGATGAAGGTTGATGTGGGAGCATATGTCAAGAGTTGTCACATCTGCCAGCAGGTGAAGCTAAGCACAGGAGACCTGGTGGACTACTACAGTCCCTGCCCATTCCAAAGTGGAAATGGAAGCACGTCACTATGGATTTTGTCTGTGGACTATAGCAGAAATCAAGGTGACACAATGTCATTTAGGTTTTGATCGACAAACTGATGAAATCGACTCACTTCATTTCTATTTCGATGAAATACATGTTTCCACAGCTTAGCATATTGTTTAAGCCGGATATTATTAGATTACATGGGGTGTCAGTCTCTATTGTATCGAATAAAGATCCCGGGTTGACTTCGAGATTCTGGGAGGCTATGTAGGAGCAGTTTGGCACCAGGTTGCAGTTTAATATGGCTTACCATCTTCAGACCGTTGGACAGTCAAATAGGCTGATACAGATTTTGGAGGATATGCTCAGGGCTTGTATATTGCAGTTTGGGAGTTCATAGGAGGATTATCTGCCTCTGTGTGATTTTTCATACAACAACAGCTATCAGACGAGTATCGTTTTGCCACTATTTGAGGCGCTGTATGGGAGGCCCTGTAGATAACTTGTGTTTTAGGCAGAGCCGCAAGATATAATGACCGTTGGGCCAGAGATAATTGTTGATCACATAGAGAAGATTAGACAGATTCGGTAGAGACTACGAGCTGCACAAGACAGACATAAGAAATATACGGATAAGTATAACGAGGGTCTGAGGTACGAGGAGAGCGACATGGTATATCTGACAGTTTCCCCTTTAAAAGGACTGCAGAGATTTGGGATTATGGAGAAACTAGTGCCAAGATTTATTGGATCGTTCAGAGTCGCAGCACGATTTGGCAATGTTGCATATCGCTTAAATTTACCTGCTGAGTTAGTTGGGTTCATCTAACATTTCACATCTATATGTTGAGACTGGCTAGGTCAGGACCGAGACCGATGGTTGACTTGAGACAAATCGAGATGAAATCTTCCTTAGTTGGGAAGAATTGTAACGGCACTAAGGAAGAATTGTAACGGCACGTTTTATTAATAGCGTTATTTATTTCGTAATTTCATATTATGATGTTAGCTCAAATCCACGTGGACGCCACGGGTAGGCTAAGACACACATCAACCTAGGTACACTAGATATTTGTATGTTGATTTGCTTATTTGCGATACATATTTATGAATTTAATTGATAATACATCACATGTGTGTATTTGTATGGTTATATTGTGTGAGATTGTATTACGGGTATTCACTTCGTAATGCGTGTCAACACGGGTATCGGGTAGGCGAACTACGAGTACACTAGAAACTCAATTAATTCACGTTAAGATGACTAATTGATCAAGTAAAACGGGTAATATAACTATAGGCTAAGTTGATTAATTTTAAACAATAGGCTATGGCGTGCCTCGGGATGCATGTCGAGACGCGAGGCACCGGATGTCGAGTAGTTGAGGGTTGGTGGGACCACAAATTTGTAAAACTTGGTGAATAAAAACACTAACTGTATGATTGAATGGGCCTAAGTCAATTTAACTAAATCAAATGAGATTAGGCATATAGTTTGGTTAATTTAATGTGGACCCTAGATGTGTATCTAGATGATCCTAGTTAAGTAAAACTAGGATAGATAGAGTCATATATTTGTGTCAACAAGGTGTGGACAACTTGATTTGGAGCCATAAGATTGTCCTCGAGATATGCATAGCACACTTGATCATAATCAAACATATAAATATAAAGTTAGTGGGATTTTTGTTCAAACCCAACAACCATTGCATGCAAATTTTTGGGAAAACAGAGAAGAAAAGTGATTTAGGAGCTGGAATTTAGAATTTGGAGGCCAAATAGAAGGATCAAACACAAGGTAATCATCTTTTTCATCTCCTACACATGAAAATGAACTCAATTTGATGTGTTTTGATGTCAACTTGAATTTGATGAATGGATCACTGATTTTAAATGAGTTCTTGATGAATTACAAGTATAATTAACATTTCAATTCAGAATTATAAACTGATTTTGAAGGAACTTGGGTTTTGGTGAAACTGAGAAAAACTAGTGTATGCATGAATTTGATGATTTTGATCCAATTATTGTTGTTTCAATCACTGTAAATGATGTTTTGGAGTCCCCATTAAATGGAGAATGAGTTTACAGGGTTAGGTTAGCTAAGCGTTGTGTTGGGGACAGAATTCTCGAATTGAGAATTATGTTGCCCAGCGCAGATAGCGCGATAACCAGACTGGCTAGCGTGTTATCCAGTCTAGGTGCTCAACTATTTTTAAAAATAAAGAATAGTAGCATGTTAGACAGACTCCCTAGAGCGTTAATTATACCTAGCGCGCTAGGCAGATCCTCTAGCGCGCTAATGACAGATGAAAACTGAAGTTAAGGGTTGTTTTGGTGATTTCTAACTAAATACGTATTCAAACACTTGTGACCAACTTAGACATATAAAATTGGACTTCAAGGACTTGGGGAACCGAAGCTCGGTATCGGGCAACTAGTCGGGTCAGATTCAGGAGTCCGGGGAGGTCGGATAGTGTTTTGAGGTTTGTAAAACCCAATTGAAAAACTCTGAGTATTTGAGTCTGTTTTGACTTCCATATTTATCGTCCATGCTTATTTCCATTACTATATTCAGTTAGTTGGACGTGGTTTGAGTTTACTCCCCTGGATTTTCTTGTTGTGTGTTCATGATGCACTAGATTGTAGCATGTATCACCCGACCCTCAGTGAATGGCAACCCGAGCTTGCTTCTAGTGCATGTGTCGGTGACTTAACAGATTTGGCCAACGCCGCGAGGGACCAGGCGAAAGAGTATTACGGTCACCCGACAAAAGGGTTTTGGGACCTGAAATACAATTTAGTCCATCTGGAACTAGCACACACACTTTGTTTAGCTTATGTGTTATTTATTCATGCGATGAGCCAATTACAATTGCATGTCTTTTACATTATGCATGTCTATTTAACAGTATTTATTGAGTTTTCCTTTACTTTATCATGTGAATGCTCAAAGGAGTTCCTTAGGATTTTACTCACTAGACTCGTCATCTATTTTTTGTGATGTCGAGTGCAGATCCTAGTACCAGTAGGGGCAAGCGGATCCTAGTGGACTACATCTGATTGCCCACTATTGAGGACCTACTAGTACGTGTTTATTTTGATATTTTGTTCCATTTTTTATATAGGGAAACTGGAGTGACACTGTACATGTACATATATAATGTCTTAGGGTATTGTCGCCTATATACAGAGTACTTTCTGGGTTTTCCATAGTAGGACATGCTCATATGGATGATGTAATATTATGATGAACTTTATACTTTACTTGCTCAAATTAAGACTTACGATGATTTATTGTTAAATTGTAAGACACAAATCACTAGCACGGCTAGGATTTGAATAAGCTACAGACAGTTGAATCTAAGGAATGTAAAGACTTAAGGAAATAAGTTAAGAAAAATGTGAACAACCAATTAACTAAACTAGTAACACATATGTGGACACTAATAACAAGACATGAGATGGACAGGCAGGTGTCGAACACGTGTAGCTGGGCTTGGCAGGCGAGGAGCGCACGACACGACGACACCCTAGGGCGGCCTTGGGCCGCTAGGCCGCCACATCAAATGATGTCGAAATTGAACCAAAGTTTTGAAAACGTGTTATTATATCATAGTAATGGTTTCCACTGAGTCTCATGATTTTTCGGTGTGTCTAACTTATTTTTCAAGTCATGCTTCGAATAAGAGATCGATAATTATAAATAAGGACTTAAAGTTTTACTTAGAGTCTCAAAGTTGGTTTTAAATCGTATTAATAAAATTTTATCACTCGCCAACCTTTGTTTAAAGTTAATAGAATTCAATGAACAAACATCGAGTGTTTTGGAAATTTCTATGAGTGTTTTAGCCGCATTTCAAGTTACATAAAAACCAAGTTTTTTTGGAAATTATATTAAGGTCCCTAATGGATTGTTTTACAAACCAATGCATTAAAACAACTTGAAATGATTTCCAATGGACTTTTATGATTCAATAACACTTAAAAACAATATGGAAAATGTCTACAACCTTGTAACACCAAGTTTAGGCATTTTGGTCGAGTTAAGTGTCAAATGGGTATTTAAAATAATTAAAAGAGGCCTCTCGGGGCTATTCCTTTGCATCAAGCCTTCGTATATGGTAAGAAGTGACTAGGAACCCCGGGGATTTAGCATAAACTTGTTTATGGTACATTGAAGTTGAGATTTGCTCTAAGTTAAATAGAAAAGATACTGAGGTAAATAGTGGACTGTTTTACAATGAACTGAGATAATCAAACTTAAATAAGCTCTAACACATACCAAATGAACTCTAATAGGTACCAAGGGCCTAAAGCATCAGTGTCGAGTATCGGGAGGATGGTGCGGTATGTGGGAGCCGCGTTTATCTTGGATATTATTGCATTTTGATGTAAGTAAACCAATAAGAGCGTCAACATAATTTCTTTACAACTTCTTATTGTTAACCTCTTGAAAAACATGCCATACTTGTATTCCATTCTTGTTTCAAGTAGCATAAGGTCTAGATAGTCCGCCAGTTGTGTCATCTCGCGGGTCAAACATCTGGAGTTAACGTAGCTTCTCGTTAAGGACTATTTAAGGGATACGGATAAAGCATATGGGGTAACCGTGGCTTACCTTGATAGTTAACGGACTGTTGGAAGTGACTCGATGAGTTTGCAGTGCCTGAAAAAACATGTCGAGGTAGTTGGAAGTGGCCTTAGGCCTGCTGTGTCGACTTCAAGCTGTGTTATCGTTTAAAGACCCGCAGTGTTGACCAAATTACCTATTCGCTTATTTTTTGCTTCATTGCCACTTGACTTTCACTGCTTGACTTGATTCGTCTGTTTATCATGCATTTTGTCATTTTATTTACAGCTTTCTTTAAATACCACATGATTTAGACTATTATAATTCATCACTTAGAAATAGTGTTCAATCTCTTCTGGCTTTACTCACTGGAATTGTCTCTGTCATTGGTGGCAATTGCATGTCCCTCTAGTAGCAAGGGTGAGGAGCCCAAGATCAGTGACTACGTCTGAGTTTTCCTCAAAGTCGTCTCTTCTTTTGTTACTATTGTAGGTATTTTAATTGTATGTATTATATTATCTTAATGTTTTTATACACAGTCGGGTATGGGTTTTGAGAGATACACTTGAGATACATGTATACAATACTTATTTACACTATCGTCACTTGAGATATACATGAGATCTATACTATGTTGGATTTCCACATCTAGGACTTGTCCCGAACTCAGTTTATTTTTTTGGTTGCTTTAAATTACTTTCCATTGTGTAATGAATCTTAAGACTTGTTAAACTAATTAGAAAACTTAGTAAGCAACCAATGGATGAATACTTCATATAAGAGACTGACTAGGCATGCGTTGACTCGGCGAGGGTTGACCGAGGGTCCACGTAAGCTTAAGCAAGACGGGGCCTAGTTTGTGGGGACTGGAGCGTCACAGCTATGGTGAGGCTCTTAACCAAATCTTAGTTCAAACCAAAGTTGAATCCATGAGTTCATAGTTGTTAATGATGATTTTAAGTTGGTTGTTGAAGATTTTGATAATTTTTTGTCACTTGAACTCGGTTTGGACTCGATTTTACTTCGACTTAGTTATTTTAAAATACATGTTTGATTAATGTGGGTTTGATTCCTCCAAAATAATAATTTTATCTTCAAATCAAGTATTAAGGCTACTTGTCTAAGGGATTTTGATAATGGAGATTTAATTGGTTGAAACTAAATTGAATTCATGAAAATGCTAGCTAATAAACATGAAGTGTTTGAGGAAATGCCTCAAAGAGTGTGTTACATAATTTTCTTCGAGTCTTCAAGTGAAGATAGATATGGTTTTAAACTCGATTCATTAAATTTAGTGTAATTTCGAGATCTCAATGACGGTTTGAAGTGCATTGAGTCATTTTGAGAAAATTCTCTTGTTTCTCTATGATTCTTAGCTCAATGTAAACTATTTTGTTTGATTTTTTGAGCGAAGATTTGGTCGCATTTTTTTTGTTTAAGCCCTCTTTGATAAATCTTGAATTTGTTGAAAATAACATTACTCTCTTTTGTTGGATTTACTTGAAATTCAAGAAATGAGTTCAACCTCATTTTAATGTGGGATTTTGACAAAAGAGTTGGATTTGAAAATATGAAATTCTCTATTTGGCTTTCGCTTTACGAAATAAACCCGAATGAGTTGAGTGAAAGAATTATTGTGGTTCTAAATGTGTTTTAGCTTAAAGGAGCCAAAATGTTAGACTTAAGCTTAAAATTGATATATTATAGATGGAATTAAAAGTATTGTGAAGCTTAAGTCTCTTCTTAAAACTAAAATAAAGTCTTATTGATTCGATGAGCTTACGCATTAAGTGAAACATCAAAGCGAGGAGTTTTAATCTATTTTCCCAAAACATGGACTTAACTTGTTCAAGTTATGAATTTCTAATTAAAATATGTGATTTGGGGTTTTAAATTGGATTTGAATTTTATTTGGTGGTATGGACCCCCTTTTTCGTTGTTTTTAGTTGACTTGAATCGTTTAAGTTGAAAAATCAATCTTTGTGGATTTTCCCTTGTTTTGCTTCGACGCATTCTTATTTTACTCAAATCGTTGGTTTTGATTTGAAGTGTTAATTATTGATTTTGGAGTCGTGAGCGGTTTAAGTTGGAAGTAAGAAGTAGTGGTTGGATAGAAAGCCATTTATTTGAGTCAAATGAACTTAGAAAAGTTTGTAATGCAAATGCCTACGTGAATAACTATAAATTTATTTTACTAGCACATGAAAGTAAGCTATGCTACTTGAAATTTATAATTAGTAGATTCATGAACCAAGGAACAATACTTTTATGTAGCAAGTGGTCCTTAAATAATTAAATATATTTTAAACGACTTTGTTGTACCTATCATGAATGTAGATACACAAGGACTCAACTAAGCTCTTCGAATAATCAATTTGACGTGGTGATTTATACGATTGTATTATAAGTAAATCACTAAGAAATTCAATATCAATTATTTTCCTTTCCTTGCATATTTTGATGGAAATGACACCTATTGTTGGACTCTACTTCCCTACCGAGTGACCTAGGGTCTAAAGTGGTCGAATTGAGTCGTTGTTTACTCGTGGATTGAGCATCCGAATCGCATTCGTGGATCTTAAACGAGACTGAATCCTCTGAGTGCGCATCTGTCATGTGTCGTGGCTCCTCACAAGACTTCAAGGATTTCATTGTGGATGAGCATCCTGTTGCAATTATGGCTCTCTTTGGAATTTACTTGGGCTGCAGCTCATGTAAGCCGACAGTGCCAAGGGTTTGGGTACGGTCAAAGCGAACTTAGTCCCATAATACAAATGTTTGACACTTACCCGTATTCAAATGGCTTTGAGCCTACGTGTAGAGTGTCAAGACCACTTAAGCGCCTATCATTTTCTTTCGGGTCACTTGGTCTCTACGTTGACCTTTGTAGTCTGACTATCATGCAATTTATTGTTCTTTTCAGCTTTGTTTCTTTCATGCATGATTTATAGACTTGTTTTTAATTTGAATTACTATTGAACTTCTTCTGGATTTACTTACTGGGATTGTCTCGTATCTGGTAACAATTGCAGATCTAATCTCCATGGTTGAGAACTTTGATGTACGACACACGTAGGTTATTTAATGTATTTATATTACATTTATTATATTTTTATAAATAGGTATTTGGGTTGTGAAATACATGTATTTCCCCTCATCACTATAATTTGTACATTGTATGCATTATACAGGGTTTCCACATTATAGCTTCCATACCTAGAACTCGTTGTGTGTTTAATTTATTTGTTATCAGGTTTTCACCGTATTTAAATCCCGCTGCATAGCATTTCATATATATATATATATATATATATATATATATACTCTGTTGTGTGGAATATCAAGTATTGAATACTGATTGATGAGGCTGACTAGACCTTTATTAACTCCGCATTAATTTACTAGGGGTTAATGGAGGTTTAGTGCTAACGGTACCTAATTTGTTAGGTTTGGGTCGTTACATATGCAGAGGCCAAAGCTGCATAAGAGTCTGTGACGCGGGTTTCCAAAAGAAGCAATCCAAGTCAAAAAATCTAGCACAGCCAGTCAAGCTTGCCAACTAAGGCAAGTCAAGCCCTTCAAGCTAGTCTGCCCAGCCATCCTAGTCATTCAATTCATCCAATTCAGTCAATTCAGCCAAGTCGATTAAGTAAGCCAAGTATGCCGAGTGAGGGAATAAGTAAGGTATCAAGTGAGGGACCACCCTCGAGAGCAAGTGATGGGCCAAGTGAGGGACGTGAGGAGCCAAGTGAGGGACCTTCTTCAACATGTAGATAAGGAAAGGTTCGAGGAAGGGAAGGGCAATCCCATACACCGCACCTAGGCATTCCAATACCCGAAATCAGGTTGTTGTGGGGGTACGTTGATAAGATAACTCTAATGTGGAGCACATACCGTATCAACACCGTGGATATTACTCCCAGTGAAGATTGTGGGTTTCGAGCGATAGCCAATGCTATTGGCTACGAAGGTGGTGATGAGGGATGGATGAGGGTTCAGCGCGAGATTTTTGAAGAGATGGTAAGCGACGATGCCTTGTACAAAACTGTGTTTTAGGACACTAAGTATAAAAGAATCAAGGATGTCATTAATGTCTACGAACGTGACATTCGAGAATTTTATAAACTTAATTAGGCGGCTAATTAAGTATTTTCGGATTTAATTTGCGATTTAGGTATACAATGTCAACACCCGTACCATGAACCGGCGGTTTGATTGGCCCAAACTATCTCTTGAGGTGTTTGGTCACACCATCGACCTCAAAAGACGTTCCAGACCCGCTCATCCATTCTACTTATCATTAATTTAAATTCAAGTGTGTTCAAAATTCGGTGAACATATAAATAAATACTGAAGTAAAGGGGAACCTAAGTGGGGAAAACACCTGTCATATCATCAGTACTATAAATCCAAGTCGAGGAACATGTCCAAAAGTATCACATAAGCCATACGTAAACAAAATATAAGTTCGGTATATAAAAAGAAATATATACACAAAAGTGATCACTCCTACAATGAAGATCAGGGCAGTCTGAAGTCATCGTCTCACTGGTGCACCTTGCCCTTTCCACAATCACAGGATGATGGATCTGGGTTCCAAAAAACCCCCAGTAAGTGAACAGCAGGGTTTTATAAAAGTTATAGCATAACGTAATTCAACAAGAAATAATATAAGTAAATTGCAGGAATTAAACATGATTCAATCATTTTCTAATATGAACAGGCGGTTCCCATGAACCCCATATGTAAAGTCACAGCCTGAATCCCGTCAGCCTGGCGGTGTTCAGCATCGACGATCGGGGAGGTCTCGTCATGCGAATTTGTGAACCCGAGTGGCACCGACGTACTCTAACCCCGTCGTAGGAAAGATCAGAGGCCAGAAACCTTCTCCAACTGCCATACTGGCTAGAGGGTAGAAGATCGTCGTATAGTCATCCCTCAAAGGTGCCCGACTGGCCGGAGGAAAAGACACTTCACTGTCGAAGCTGCCTCATCTAATTCTTAGAAACGGCTCCTATAGGTCCTCGTGTCTATATGCACGGCCACAGATAATCATGATGCGATGCACACCTAACTTATACGATTATAATATGATGCATAATAAAGTTTATAAATTATCAGTGTTTACAAACCTTACATGTGGCGTGTCGAAGCCTGACCGTTCATTTCGTACCTCGTGGTGCGTGCCAATGTCCTCACCGAGTCGTTGTCGAGCCCTAGCCACATATGTAGCTGTTAGTGCATAAATCGAGGTCCCAAAACCCTCAAAACCCTGTGCACATGTCTCGAAAAAACCCCCAAAGTTTTATTAAATTTTTAAGTTTACTGTCATGGCGCCGCGCGTTTAGGCCACCACTCACCTCAAACCGCTCGTCTGATACTCGGCATTAGTTCTCTTGGTTATTATCATTGTTTGTATTAGTTGGGTGTGTTAGGGTATTATTTGAATACATGTGAGAACTTATAGTTTCAGCTAACTGCTTTTATTGAGGGTACTTCAAGCTTTCTTCGAGTATGCTCAATTATAACATTTAGTATGATCTATATAATAAAGTCCAGCATGCTTTAAAATACTAACATTTGAACTTGAGCAACTCAAAGTAAGTCAAAACAGTCTTAATCAAATTAAGCAAGCTCGAAAATCCATAACAGTTTTTATTTCTATTGAGCAAGCTCAAAACTCGTAACAGTCGTAGCATCATCAAGCACATAAGAAATTTATTCTCTTTGAGTCTTCTTAAAATCGCACAGAATGAATTTTATGCAACTCTAAAGCTTTTGATTCTTGAGTCTAAAAATATTCAAATCACCTCAAACTCAGTCTATTGGCATAAGAACAACTTCCTTGAGTTCCAACATTATCGTGCAATCATTCATATTTAATTTTCATGCATTAAATATCCAATTAGCATTAAGTAAAGTTATTATTCATCATCTTCTTCACATAACACAAATTATAAATCATGAAAATTTTCACAACAATCCTATCAAGGGATTTTCACTAATCAAAGGTTGATATACTCTTATAAACCCACATGTACCAAAACTCATCAATCAAAACAACTTGGAACATAATTTTTGTAGAGATTTGGTGAAGAAAAACATACCAAGAGCTTTAATGGAGTTGTCTCCTTTCGTTCTATAAGCTCCACTAAGTTGGATTCGTACCCTCTAGCATCAACCTTCTTGGATCTTCAAAAATCCCAACATAATATGCAAGATTTTTCTACATCTTCTTGATCTCCAAATTTTTCTCACGAGCTCTCTAATGGTGTTGGAGGTTATTTTGCTTGTTGAACAAGAAATCATGAAATTTATATAGTCCTTTGAGTTTAGATCTCACCCCACTCACAAATCTTTAGGTGAATCAAAGGCTCACATTAAAGCCATCACTTTCCACTAGTCAAAATCAAACTAACACTTGTCCATTTTTCCATGACACATAACATGCACCTTATTTTCTATTGATCCACTTACACATGTCATAAGGCATTTCCCATTTTGCCCATGGCCTTTTAAATTAATTACATGCAAGTTTAATTCCACAAACTTAAAAGTTGCCCTTCAAATTCATTTTATTTATAATCAAATCATATGCATATTAATCAAATTTAATACACCACTTAAGAAAAATTTAATCAAGTTAATAGTGCATCATGATACTAGCTTAAATTATGTATTTCCCACCTAACACGTACCCCGAGGTGAAACACACTCCTCGCCTTGCCTTGTGTCGCGTGTGTATTTATAATTATTTAATTATTTATTAAATATTACACGCACACCAAAATATCCTTTTATTTCTTATGGTACATTATCATCGAGCACAGTTGTGTCACCCAGTCGAACCGAGTTCGGGCCTCCGATCCGGTCAGATCGGACTAAGTCCGGTCTAGTCGATGACGAGATGTCACATACGAGGTAGGACCCACATGTTACGGATCAGAGATCATAAAATTTAATATTATTTTTGTGTGTTATGTGTCTATCTGATGTATTATACACTATTTCTATGCGAAATAGGGTTAAGTGGAGTGTATACGCGGTGTCCGTGAGTTCTGAAGCGCGTTGGAGAATTTTCTCTAATTTTCGTAATTTTGAGATTTTGTCTCGAGATAAGTGTCGACACGAGTTCTGTGGAAGTTTAAATATCAGTCCAAGCAGTTGTTTCAAGTTGTTTGGAAGTTTTGGACTTTAAATAGACTAAATGAACCGACGTGGACCCCACACATTGATTCGCGTGCGAGACTAGTTGTTTGGAAGTTTTGGAGCGCTTTTGTAAATTTTCCAACTTTTGGTGAAATTGGGGTATTTCTTGGGGATTTATTTGGACGTAAATTGAAAAAATAATCATGAAATTAAATAAAATAATAAACAAATTGGTGGACGCCTAGTGACACTCGGGGCCAAGGGTGACACGCGTGGGATGTACAATAGTGTGCATGCCCGAGGTTAGTCATTGGCGCACGTGGCGAAGTTATAGCCGCGAAAATATATAAGTGTGTATATATTTATATATAATATAGTTTATATATATAAATGTATATAAATGAAAAATATAGTTTAAAATCAAACAAAAATATACATTGAATGCGCCTCAAGATACCCGTAGCATGATCATCGAGAAGTTAAATTTGGTGGACGATTAGGTGGTGGTTGGTGAGGTGTATACACGTCTCGATTTACGTGTAAGTAAGGATCGCAGGTAGTGTGAAATGAGACGAAGTTTGCGTGAGATCTTGTTTTGAGTTTCAAGTCGGTTGAAAGTAGTTAAGGTTGAGATTGGGTCCAAACTGGTGCAAGTTTGGTTAAGTATAGCAAGAGGATTGGTCCATAAGGGTTCCACATGTCAGGGACAAAGTTAAGATTTTTGGGGTTTTGGTGTGACCAAAACCAGTATTACGGACCTTTCATGAAGATAGACTATTTTGTCGAGAGTTTGGTTCAATTTGGTGAAAAATTGGATCAAAAATGAGTGTTGGAAGTCAAAACACGTCAAAATAGGGATTTTTAGAATTAATAAATAAAAAAATTAAGTTGCTGACAAGTAGTTGAGGGTTTGTATATAAATAAAGAAAAAGAAAAAGAAAAAAACCAATCGATTCATTTTAAACATTTCAACAAATTGTTCTGTTCGAAAGTTACCTAAACCCTTCAATCGGTTCCTTCGCTTACGAAGCTCCCTACGTCTAATTTATGTCCGGTTTCTTTCCGCGAAACTGTAAAGCATCGCGATGCAGTCAATTCCAGCTAAACTTCCATAGTGGAAACAAGGAATTCGACCCACAATTTGGTAAATTTTTAATGTCGGGCATTTTTTCTCAATTCAATTTCAATTCTCGCGATTTTTCGATTTATTTCGCGGAGTTTTAATAGAAATTGGTATGAAATGTTGTTAATTGATAAATTGGATTGATTTGCATCAATTTGGAATAAGTTCCACCGACGTGGGTTAGAGTTTTGATGAGGTGAACTAAAGCAATTCCGTTGATAACTATTTTGGAGATGTTTTAATAGTTAATATTGATTATTGGTTTTAATCCAATTTGACTCCACGGGTTATGAAATTATTTTGGTGTTGGTATCGGGTGGTTTTGTGGCTTTCGTTGTCGAGTTGTAAGGATTTAATTGCAAAAATATTAATTTGGAGAAGTTTTTTTAGTTCAAAATAAATAAAGTTTGCCTAGTTAACATACCATATCGAAAAATTCTTAACTTCTCTGTTGGTGATCCGATTTAAGTGTTCTTGGATTCTATGGAAAGTATGACATGCGTACTACAAGTTCCTTTCAGGTCATCATGACAAATATTGAGGTTTTCAAGGTTAAAAAGTTACCCCAAGTTGGCTAGCAAAAAGCTAATTGAAACAGTTATATAAATTAATGTTTTTGGAAACTGCTCTCAAGCGTACTTTGGCCGCAATTTTCATTGGGTTTCATGATTTAGTTTCACGTGAAGTGTGACCCATAATATAATTGGATATGCAGGGAAGCTATTGGAACCATCTTCAAAGTGATCCGATGCTTCGGGAACCCCAGAAATTAAGCTCAAAATTGGTTTAGTTGTAAATATACCCTACGGTGATCTTTACAATTAATTGAATATTTTTGTACCTGTAATTGTAACATAATCTGCATTGCATCATGCATACATAGAGTGAGTGAGCGGGATAAGCTTGTTTCGGAGTCTGATTTGATTGAAACTAGGTTTAGTCCTGCCTCTACGTCGTCTAGTGAGACTAGCGGAGTCCAACGCCGACAAGTTATCTCTGCATTTCATGATCTCTTAATAATGTCTCTGTACTATTTTTGAAAGTCAACGTCTGATTATAGTTAGGATACAGCAACAGAATAGATTGCATGTCACGTTGACGCATATATCTTATTGAATATTTGGAAATGCAATTACATGTCTTCATGTATCAGACTAACAATTACATAAGTACATATCAATGTAGAAATTTACTTGCCTGATATCTTCTAGTTATTTTTTATGGTGTCAGATTTTATATGAAGACAATGGATGAATGGACAAAACTCGAAGATTATGGTAATTGTTTTCACAAGTTAAACTAAATTCTTGTTGTAAATTATTTATATATATATATATATATAT
Source organism: Stephania cephalantha (assembly GCA_039657325.1). Classification (NCBI taxonomy): domain Eukaryota; kingdom Viridiplantae; phylum Streptophyta; class Magnoliopsida; order Ranunculales; family Menispermaceae; genus Stephania; species Stephania cephalantha. The sequence goes on from CM077576.1 coordinate 43,402,951, forward strand.
TTTTTATTTTGGGATTCTTGGGATGAGTGTAAAACGTAACTTTCATTGAATGGTTATAAGAGTCTCTTAAGTCAGCTTAAATTATGTTAAAAGATTTATATTTTAATTTTGGGTATATTTTGGAATGTAAAGTTGAAATTAAGTTATTGGAGACTCTAAGTTAATTTAGAAGTTCAATTTTGATATATATTATGAATTGCGGAGAGTTGTGAGTCCTTCGAGACATCTCCCCATTTTGTTGTATACTAGGTGGAAGTTTTCTGGCAAGCCACTTTTAGGGGAGGTGTTGCCGAGATTTTTATGAAATATGGATATTATTTCTGAATTTGCTCTAATTAAATAAATCATGAAATGTGTTTCATTGAGGATATAAATTAGTTTGAAGACTTATAAAGGATTGAAATAATTGTTATTTGAGGTCAAAGTTGTAAAGAATGGATTAGGCTAACTAGATTGTCAGAGGATTAAGGCAATCTAGGCATGTCAGTCATCTTAATGACGAAGGGGCTGACAAACTTGATATGAGAGCCTAAGGTTGGCTCAATCGAGGATAAAATTTGGTTAAAAACCAAAGAGTTATTGAGTGCGATTAGTTGAAAAGTGACAGTGAGCTGGGGTATTTCAATGATTGTGTTATATTTTGTGTTGTATGTATGTATTATCGCTAGATATGAGATAGGAAGTTTATTTTTTTCTTCTGTTCAATACTTAACTCGTAAGATACGACGAGTAAGATTAGAAACGGATAATTCAAATAGAGAATATGCTTATGAAATGAAACTGAGCGTGATTGGATGTGAAATGGACTTGTGAGGTCTGAATTCACACAGGTGTTGTACGTAGTTCGGTACTAATATAACTGATGAACGTTATCAATTATGAAAACAACAGGAAATTAGTTGAAAAATAAAGCTTAAATGATTCATGTACGTAAGTACTAAACATGAATTTCTTGGAAATTGAAAGTATCGAACTATTACAATTATAAAACACTCAAGAAAATGTTAAAATAGTCTCAACAAGGAAAACGGAGATATGTGGCTTTCGAAAGTAGAAATTGATTAGGTAAACTGAATTTGACTGGAAATCACAATGAGATTGTGATAGAACTAGTCAAGTTATTTAAGTCGATTTCTATTAAAATAAAATACTTTGAGGGAAAGTATTGTCTCCTTTCCGAAATAAAACGTCAAATGAATAATGGAATAGAACCACAATTAAAAACAATCAAATGGCTTCTAAAAAAAGTACTAAACTTTTGATTGTATATTACTTAAGTTACTTATCCATAAGTGACGATGAGTATAGTGGTTCTATGAGTCGAATAAAAAACTAATAAAATAAAGGGAAATACATGAGTTAGAAGTAATCTTTGTTAATACCAGATTAGGTGTTGTTATAGAACAAAGATCAATGAAATTTCTAACTTAAAAATTGAAAAGTGTAGTTACAAGATCAACGTGTTAGAAGTTAAGGTGTTGGGGAAATGGTCTAATAATAGCTTTGATTAGCTATTAAACATCAAAACAAACGATTGTGTTTTGAGATTCAAAGTACCCAATAATCACTTCTAATGAGATTAAGTTATGATGTCTATCACTACAACTTAAATATAACTAAAGAAGAGATAGACGTACTGATTGAGAATCAGTAAGTGATATATATATATAGAACGTCAGTTTAAGCTCTTATATTGCAAGAATTTCCATTGATATGAATTAATTAATTGAAACAACATCCTTTAAGAATTGATTAGTCGTTTAGTTAATCAAGGTGTTGGAAATTCAGATTCTTCTATCTCTTCAGTTGAATAATAATATAAAGGTGAATTCATCAAAAAGTGAATTGATGATCAGTAAGATACAAAGTTATCTTACATAGTCTCTTGAAAAGTACCGAATTTCTTTTTGAGAAAAAGAAAATTGGGAAAATCTATGACTAATGGAAAAAATGCAATAACAAACAGTAGAACTATTTAAGTCGCAAAGTTTTTCTGTTACGAATAAAGGTTAGCCAGGGAAGGCTTGAATTGATCGAATTATCATAAAAGTCGTATAGTCCTTAACTAAAGTTTTGAAAAGAGAAAAGATATAAATTTCCTTATAAGTCAAGATTAAGGAGTAGTAAGTGACATGGTTGTTGAGCTAAATTTGTGGTAAATTTAAAATGGACTAAGATTGAGATCAATGTGAGAATAGCTAAGATTGACAAAAACTGAACGGAATAGACTCTATATATAAAATAAAATGAGACGTAAATATGACTTGTGACTGCTGAAAGTGACACGAACGGACTCCTTTAGTCAAGGCCAGACATTGGAGTAGTTGTACATGACCAAAAGTCTGAGTAACTCTGTTTCATAATCACGATTCATTAATAGCGTAGAAGTCTAGTGATCGCGACACTAGTCTTTGAATAATCGAATGAATTGGTGACAGTTGAAATAAAAGAATCTATGAAGTTTTGTTTGAGTCAATTGAAAGCTGAAGTATAGACAACTAAATGGTCAAGACATTCTCACATTATTATGAAAAAGGGAATTTTAGGTCAACGAGTCCTGATATGACTTAGGATATCAAATTATAAGTTTAATGAAACTTAATATATCTTCACAAGGATCTTACTAAGAAATCAAACTCCAAATGTTGAAAATTTTGAACCAAAATAATATATAACTAATATCAGTGAATATGTTGTATATTGGCTCAGATGTAGTGCTACACCATGTGATTAGTTAGTGGTGAAGTTTTAAATTAAAATACTAGTTATTGTAAATTGGAGTTGATGTAGATATCTAAAATGACGGTGAACATACAAATGAAATGAAAAAAGACGTACAACTTACAGCTCAGTTAATCAATGATACTGGTGCTTGAAAATAATGAATAAAACATACTATATCTGACTTGGTATATTTGAAGAATTGAATATTCTTTCACTGTAATTGAGTAGAAATGAAAAAGAGATAACATATTTATAAACTTGTATGCGATACAAGTTAAAAGTTATACTGTGAGACTATCATCATCGAATATGTTGATATCTCTGTTTAAGAAACGGATACCTACTCAAGTTAAGGATAGTTGTCTCTATTCAGGTAACGAGAGAAGTCTAGTGAACAATATTGATCGAGATGATGAGAGGTCTCAGAAATTGAATGAAATGAGGTTCTTGGTGAACTCATTAATAGAAAATAATTAACAAATTAGAAAATTCGTTAATTTTCTAACCAGTCAAATGGAAAGTTAAGTGAATTGGCTGACGAGTTGGAATTGATAATTGCTTTCTAGTCCACAATACAAATAATATTGTGAGTAAACAATTAGAAAATGAGTGAGAGTTGCACGATGTGTCAGGTTTCTTTTTCTGATCGGATTGTAATTTGAGATCCCTAGTCATGGGATGACAGATGTAATTCGAGATCTAAAGTCATGGGATGACTTATGTAATTTCAGGTTTATGTTGAGAAACACTGGGGTGGTGATGGATCAGATAGAGACGCAACTTTACTTTCTATCTAATGTCGTGCTCAAATATTATTTGCATCACTTATATTTAGATTGATTATAGTCTAAGAATTGGTCGATCGACAATTTTAATAAGGAATGATCAGTTATGAGAAAGTAAATTGGTATGTGTACTAGAGTTTGGGTGGATATAGAAAGAATTATCAACGGTTTGTGGAATAGTTGTTCAATAAAAGAATGAGAATTGTTTTATTAAAAAGCAACATAGGTTAGGTCTTGATAAGTGTTGATTCTTGAATGAGATTCAAGGTATGAAATGTGAAATGAAGTAAGGTTATCGAATATTCCAAAAAACGGATTGTTTAACTCGTCATAAATTCACAAATTGTCAGGATTGGTAAAGTAATGGAGATAACTTTTTATTAAACCAAGATGTTGGAAATGAAAAGTTAAAATGGTTATGATCTCTACTACCGAATTGTTGAATACAACGAAGGTGATTGGGTCCAATTAACAGTTTTACCTTGGAAATAGTTTTACAGTTTTGAATTAAAAGAGTTAAATATGAAGAATCATTTTTTCATATCTCTTTTAGTTCACCAACCTGTAAGTTTAAGTTTCGAGGACGAGATTTTTTATTAGTTGGAAGATTGTGACATCCGAGAATTTTATAAACTTAATTAGGCGACTAATTAAGTATTTTCGAATTTAATTTGGGATTTAGGTATCCCATGTGTGACTCATGTGTTATACACTATTTTGTATGTCGTGTGCCTATCTGATGTATTATACACTATTTTGATGCGAAATAAGGTTAAAGGGAGTGTAAACGCGGTGTCCGTGATTTTCGAAGCGCGTTGAAGAATTTTCTCCAATTTTAGTAATTTCGGGGTTTTGTCTCGAGATACATGTCGACATGAGTTTCGTGGAAGTTTAAATGTCGACCTGAGCAACTGTTTCAAGTTTTACAAAAAATATTTACAAGTTTGAAAATTCGAATTTTAGACTTTAAATAGACTAAATGAGCCGACGTGGGCCCAACATATTGATTCGCGTTCGAGACGAGTTGTTTAGAAGTTTCGGAGCGCTTTGGTAAATTCTCCAACTTTTGGCAAAATTGAGGTATTTCTCGGGAATTCATTTCGACATAAATTGAAAATATAATCATGAAATTAAATGAAATAATAAATAAATTGGTGGACGCCTATGCGTGGGATGTACAATAGTGTGCATGCCCGAGGTTGGTCATTGGCGCCTGTGGCGAAGTTATAGCCGCGAGAATATATAGGTGTGTATATGTTTATATATATAAATATATATAAATGAATATTATAGTTTAAAATCAAATAAAAATCTAATTGGATGCGCCTCGAGATACGCATAGTGTGATCATCGACGAGTTGAAATTATTAGACGATTTGGTGGCGGTTGGTGAGGTGTATACATATCTCGATTTACGTGTAAGTCGGGATCGCGGGTAGTGTGAAATGAGACGAAGTTTGTGCGAGATCTTATTTTCGAGTTTCGTGTCGGTTGATAGTGGTTGAGGTTGAGATTGCGTCCAAACTAGTGCAAGTTTGGTTAAGTATGGCAAGATGATTGGTCTATATGGGTTTCATATGTCATAGACAAAGTTAAGATTTTTGGGGTTTTGATGTGACCAGAACCAGTATTACAGACCTTTCATTAAGCTGAACTGTTTTGTCGAGAGTTTGGTTCCACTTAGTGAAAAATCAGATCGAGAACGAGTGATGGAAGTCAAGACTCGTCAAAATAGGGATTTCTAAAATTAATAAATAAAAAGAAATTAACCTACAGACATGCAGCTGAGGGTTTATATATAAATAAATAAATAAAAGAAAAAATATTCATTTTATACATTTCAACAGAACGTTCTGTTCGAACGTTCCCTAAGCCCTTCCACCGATTCTTTTGCTCACGGAACTCCCTACGTCTTATTTTCACCCGGTTTCTTTCCGCAAAACTGTAGAGCATCGCGATGCGGTCAACTTGAGCTAAATTTCCACGGTGAAAATAAGGTATTCAGCCCGAAATTAGGTAAATTTTTTATGTCGTGCATTTTTCCTCAATTCAATTTGCAGTCTCGCGATTTTTCGATTTATTTCGCAGGGTTTTGATAGAAATTGGTATGAATTATTGTTAATTGATATATTAGATTGATTTGCGTCAATTTGGGATAAATTGCACCGACGTGGGGTTAGGGTTTTGATTAGGTGAACTAAAGCAATTTAGTTAATAACTATTTAGGAGATATTTTAATAGTTGATATTGATTATTAGTTTTAATCTAATTTGACTCCACGGGCAGTGAAATTATTTTGGTAATGGTATCGGGTGATTTCGTGGCGTTTGTTGTCGAGTTGTGAGGATTTAATTGCAAAAATATTAATTTGGAAAAGTTTTTTTAGTTCAAAATAAATAAAGTTTCCCTAGTTGACATACCATATTGAGAAATTCATAATTTCTACGTCGGTGATCCGATTTAATTGTTCTTGGATTCTATGGAAAGTATGACATGTTTACTACAAGTTTCTTTGAGGTCATCATGACAAATATTGAGGTTTCCAAGGTTAAAAAGTTACCCCAAGTTGGCTAGTAGAAAGCTAATTAAAACAGTTATATAAATTAATGTTTTAGGAAACTGTTCTCAAGCGTACTTTTGCCGCAGTTTTCATAGGGTTTCGTGATTTGGTTTCACTTGAAGAGTAACCCATAATATAATTAGATATGCAGGGAAGCTATTGGAACCATCTTCAAGATCCGACGCTTCGGGAACCCCGAAAATTAAGCTCAAAGTTGGTTTGGTTGTAAGTAAACCCTGCAATGATCTTTACTATTAATTGAATGTTTTTGTATCTGTAATTGTAACATAGTATGCATTGCATTTTATCATTTTTGGTCATGCATACATAGAGTGAGTGAGGGGATAAGCTTGTTTCGAGGTCTGGTTTGATTTAAACTAGGTTTCAGTCATGCCTCTACGTCGTCTAGTGAGACTAACGGAGTCTAACGCCGACTAGTTATCTCTGCATTTCATGATCTCTTAATATTGTCTCTGTACTATTTTTGGAAGTCGACGTCTGATTATAGTTAGGAGACAGCGACAAAGTGGATTGCATGTCACTTTGACGGATATATCTTATTGAATATTTGAAAATGCAATTACATGTCTCCATGTATCAGACTAATAATTGCAGGAGTACAGATCAATGTAGGAATTTACTTGTCTGACATCTTCAAGTTGTTTTTTATGGTGTCAGATTTTATATGAAGATAATTGATGAATGGACAAGACTCGAATATTGTGGTAATTGTTTTCAAAAGTTAAACTAAATTCTTGTTGTAAATTGTTTATATATATATATATTATTTTGGGATTCTTATGATGAGTGTAGGGCGTAACTTTCATTGAATGGTTATAAGAGTCTCCTAAGTCAGTTTAAATTATGTCGAAAGATTTATATTTTAGTTTTGGGTACATTTTGGAGTGTAAAGTTGAAATTAAGTTATTATAGACTATAAGTTCGTTTAGAAGTTCCATTTTGATGTATATTATGAATTGCGGGGAGTTGTGAGTCCTTTTAGGCATCTCCCCATTCTGCTGTCTCTTAGGTAGAAGTTTTCCGGCATGCCACTTTTAGGGGAGGTGATGTCGAGATTTTTATGAAATATGGATATTATTTCCGAATTTGCTCCAATTGAATATATCATGAAATGTGTTTTATTAAGGATATAAATTTAGTTTGGAGACTTATAAATGATTGAAATAATTGTTATTTTGAGGTCAAAGTTGTAAAGAATGGATTAGGCTGACTAGATTATCAAAGGATTAAGGTAATCTAGGTCGGTCGGTCGTCTTAATGACGAGGGGGCTGACAACGAGAGCCCTGCCCCGAGAACTTCTTGGCTTAGATTACCAAATACGGGGTTAGTCGTTGCACCCCATTTTTAGATAGGTTTTGCAGTGTTGGTCAAGCGAGGCTGCGGTCTTTGGCTCCCCATCAAAAATCCGACCCCACCTTTATCTTGGAGAAGGCTAATATGGTTATGCTTCGTCAACGAGAATCATCATGTTAAAGCGAGTTGTGGTGAAGTTTTTTTCAGTTTTATAATGATTATCATTGTCCACTACTAAGTCGTATTTCGTTTTCCTTTGCGGCTTTTAATGAAGATGACGTTCCTTTATCACCAACTACGAGACAATGAAAGGTGTTCGCTGAGCCACAAAGTAGAGAATGGGAGGTCGGACTCAAAGTTCTACCGCGACCACAATCAAATGGTCCCGCGGACGTCATTTCAGTTGATTAGGATGCGGCACGCACCTATTTTTGAGAATGTACGTGTAACAAAATATGTCCATATATACATTATACACAAGTGTACATGGGATATATGGATTGGTAAATTTGGTTTAGTCTTGATTGGTTGCCTTGTTAAAATTGATATTATATTGGTTCTATTTTTTGTCTTGATTTGAAATCTCATTTTGGATAATGCACATTTTTTGTGAAATATAAGTTTACAAATCTTGCTCTCTCATGATTATCTCATTTGTGGATTTTATTATCTTTCGTTCTTTGATAGATATTGTTTAAGGCGTGTGTAACATGCACATTTTGTAACTTTGTTTGGCACTTCATAGTGGCAATTCTTTCTAACCGTTGATTGGTTCTGTAGTAGTTAATTCTTACTGTCGATTTTATAAAATTGAGAGTAACAAATCTGCCTCGGACTTATATAACCGAAACAGAATGCTCTGTCTCGAACATGTCGCGTCATTATTATGTCCATACCTCATTCAAACACCATACATACCCCATATAAACCTATAGAAAATGCCATCAAAATAGGTTTGGTTACATTCGTCCGACACCTGGGGGACTGTCTCGGATCATATTCGTTGTATAAGTGAACATATCCCACCTTTTTACTGCTCGTACCCCATCCTAAAACAACTTGGTTGTATATGAAACAGTATCATAGCAATTATAACGTAAATAGTATGTAACTTTTGGACTACATAAACCATAACATGTATGTGACTTTCGGTTTAGATAATTTATAATTCTTGCTATACTGCTCATACGCACCCATCAATGTGTGCTTAGAAATCTGGATAAGTATCGAGGCTTTTGGTCCGTTAATTTACTTAAACTTTCGATCGTACCCACTAATCTACTGCTCGTACCCCATCCTAAAACGTCTTGGTTGTATACAAAACTGTATTAGAGCAATTATACCGTAAATAGTCTATAACTTTCGAACGACATAAATCGTAACATGTATGTAACTTTCGGTTTGGATAATCTGTAATTCCTGTTATACCCTACATTCTGACTGCTCATACCCCACCCATCAATGTGTGCTTAGAAATCTCGACAATTATCGGGGCTCTTGGTCCGTTAATTTACTCAAACTTTTGATTGTACCCCACCAATCTACTGCTTGTACCCCACTTATGTATTGGTCGTGCCCCACCCTTTAATGTATGATTTGTAATTTCCATTAATGTCGTACCCATTAGTCTAAAATATGTCTGATACTTTCGATGAGAATAGTCCGTGAAAATACTATTGCTCTCGGATCTGCAAGTCCGTTAGCCACATATAAAGCACCAAAACAAAAAGAATATATCAGGTTGTGGCTAAGAAGAACAAACCATTACAAAATGCATGAAGGCATTTTGTTCACGAAAAAAAAAAATAGAATTCAAAGTTAACCAACCACACAACAATTGTACATGAAAATGATAAATCAGTGTTTGGAAAATGCACAAAGGCATATTGTTTCAACTTCCAAGAACAAGTTTCATTCATTGTAAAGAACTAAGGCTTCACTTTTAGCTACTTGGCTTTCCAGCCATATTGACGAGCAGTCCTAGTGGATGTTATTCCTCCCTCGCTTTTTGTGCCAGTCTCGGTGGTTTTGTATGCATCATCAGCTCCCAAAAGGAATGTGATGACTCGATCAGCCATGTTAAACGCATCGGCCACTGTAACACTGTCCCTAACCAGGCACCTGAACCGCAATACCGCATCTATCGCCCGGCAGTTGCACTTTATACATATAAGTCAAAAAAGTATTAATATACTTCCAATAATATCATGGATACAATACGATAAGGGATACGAGAGACAAAAATAAACAAACTACATTAAAATTCTTACCAAAAAGTTTTCATCCTTATGGACCACCCTGTAACGTGGTTAGGATTCACCGCAAAAAGATAGCTAACTCTGTGAAACCATATAGTCGGGTGTTGCCTGATAAGGATAGTCCGCCTTCTCACCTCGTCGCTCAATAGATTCGAAATGCCCCTCCCAATCCTCCCAAAATTGGGCCTCGTATGAGTACTTGACGGAGTACAAATTAACAACGCTCTTCCTATCAGCGTCAATTGATCGGTAAGGTTCTCTCAAAATTCGTTGAACGTGTCCATTTTACCGCAACACCCTTATAAGATTGTGTGGTTCCACGATATCCATAAACCGTATGGGGCCAAAGCAGAAGGCAATATCATGGACAAGCGGTGCACCCTTGAAAGTATTATTTCAAATCATCTACAAAAATAATAATATTTGTCAATAAACGTAAGGGTATAGGGTTTAATAAGCCAATTTGATTCTCACACCATAGGATCTCAGCTGGTCGAAGCAGCGCCTAAAAGATACAAGATGATCCAACGCCAACCTATTGTCCTTCTTGTAGAGCCTCGACTCCTTCTTGTGGTGCCACTGCATAACCCGAGGCTATGCAAAGTGGGCTCAATTAATGGAATGTGGTCGTACAACCACCCCTACATAAAATAATGGTATGGATGACATATAGAAACCAATTTAAATGCGATAGTAAGGTAATAAATTTAAATACAGTACTATACCTCTAACAACGTCATATAACCACCAATTTGAATGACTTTGGCACGACAGGCAATGCCAAGTTGACAGTACATGTATGCAAGTGTTGCGGCTCCCCATGTGTAAGAACCAATCTTCTCCACGTGTTCCAAAAGCTGGAAGAGGGAAAGGGAGACTCTTGTACCAGACTTGTTTGAAAAAAGTGTCGCTCTAATGAGGTATAAGAGGTAGGCTCGGACCAAGACCTCGAGACTAGGATATACATCGTGACCTCTTTTGTCGTCATGTTCTTCTCTTTTCTTCGGTTCAAAGAACTGATCCTTCAACTATGACAAACTAACGGTCAGCCCAAGCCTGATCATAATCTCCTCGTCAACATCACTCATCGACAGCCCCAACAACCTACTAACCATCGATGTCACCACTTTATGGTCCTTGCAAGGTGCAAACATGGTCTTACCGATGACCGGAATACCGAGAAAGACTCGCTCGTCTTCAAGCGTGATCGTCATCTCAACAAAAGGTAAGTGGAACGTGTTAGTTTTAGATCACTATCTCTCGACAATGGCTGAAACATATACTCTATTACCTCTGTCGTATGAGATGTAGCCCAGTGATGTTAAACCTGAGTCGTTAATCAGCTTTTCAACTCTTTCCTTCTCGGGGTGTTAAGTGATTGTCTACCAAACAAATATCTAATTACCATGATTTATGCACCTCAAAAGCCTCCGGGCCTAGTACAGATTTAAAACACTATATAACCTATAAGATGGTGAAATTAATCGTTCCAAATGTAACTTACCTTGTTCCTCCAAATATCCAAGAGCACGTGGTGCCTGAATGAGGGTACGAAACTTAAATCTGAGGGGGGCACCGAGAAATGAAGCGGCATCTGAGTCAACCAAATCGGTCGATGTATCAAAATAGTACTCTCCTTCCCCCCACTTTCAGTAGAATCACTACCTGATGGAGTAGTACTCCCCATGGACCCACTCTCATCGGTTCCTCTAACCGGGGTATCCCTCTCACCTACAAAGGTCGTACCAATGCCCTCGACATCAGCCTCTCCTAAATTCGATTGACCCAGCTTGGATTTCTTAACTGGACGGTATTTTGTGTCAAGGTTCTTTTGCTTCATATAAGAGGAAGTCGGAAGCTTCCTCTCAGGCACATCCTTAGCAACTTGCGACCCTACGGTACTAGTAGCCCGCCTATCTTAACCATCCGACCCAACCTGCCCGGCCCCCTACGGGGAGGTATCTGCGCTTTTGTTTTCGGTCTTGCCATACCTTAAGACAAAGTAAAATGTTGGTATAATCGGTACACAATTCAAATAATGAGAATAACAATTAAATTATAAAAGTATCGATTTAATATGACCGACACCAATAGAAATGATATATGTCTAAAGTATCTGAAACCTCTTCAATGATATCGGTGTGTGCCAACCGAAAACACATAAGGCATTACGGCTTAACTAATCCGACACCATCTGAAGGATATAGGTTCAACATGACCGACACTTATCACATGGTATCGACTCTAAGCGACCGTCCAGTACGGGATACCCAGAACCGTAACCCATAAACCCTAACCTCACTATACCCAATCAATGGCCATAAAAGTAGATCCAAACGACGCGTAAGATCATGAGGAACAAAACCAACAAGCTTATAGTGTCGAAAACTTACCAAATTTGTCGCGATAAGCCAAACAATGCAGCTGTGGTTCTTCATTCTTGGTGATCGGACAACGGTGGATCCCCTCCGATTCGACTAGAATACAACCTCGCACGACCTCACTAACCATTACAGACAATGAATCTGTGATTATTTTTGGGTTTTGGGCTGGTTTAATTTGGGGTATGAAAGTGAAAAACGACTTAGGGAGATAATTTTTTCTGGGTTGAAGACATGTATTTTTGGGATTTTGAACAAAAAAAAAAGGGGTCCATTTAGTAAAAAAAAATTCAAAACGGGGTACATTGAAGTAATAGAGTCCTCCAAGCAATAAATGGAGTCCATTTAGTTGCTCCCAAAAAAAAAAAAGTTGATGCACTGACGTGTTTAGTCTGATGGCCAGTTAGGCGCAATGTACGTGACTGAAACTGAAAGTCTGCAATCACTGAACATGTGCATGGCACATCACAGATGCAACTCAATTTGGTCACCTGCCACATCGGTTCTTCTTTTTTTTTTTTTTTTATTAGAAAGAAATCACAACTTAGCTTAAGCACAGTGAGGCTCGAACTCCCTAACCCGTACCTAAGTATCGAATCAGTGAGGACATCTCTAACCTAACACTAAAATAGTGTAACACTAACGCTATTCATGTTTATTTTGATGGAAACAGTGGCACTAACACTATTCAAATCTCCAACCCATGAACACTATTTTTTACACTATTTCACTTTTCATCATTATTTTCTTCAATTTAATTTGTGGTACACAAATAATAAAATTATAAAGATAACTTTAAAGAATATAAAAACAAAAAAAAGTTTAAAAAAAAAAAAATGATCTACAGCTATACATTTGGCGAACAATGCACCAAAAACTTTTCTTGTTTCTCCATGGGGCTGGTTGGAGAAAGTCTGAGTCATCCACTTAGTTGGTCCAGTCACATAATTTCTAGACCCGCAGTGTTCACTTACCAAATGGATCCTTTACAAGGAGTGGCATTGAAGGACCATGTAAAGACCTTCAAGGACTGGGACTCATTGCATTGAAACTCCATTGTATCTTCTAATCAAAAGCCCTATCAAGGTTTCTTTGTTGTCTGGATAGAAACTTGGCTTGTTTATATGATACTATCAATTTGATAGGAGTGTTGTGTAAAGCCAGTATGTGAATTGGGTAAAACTAGTAACTTCTTTCTCAATATGCGTGCCCTAATGCCCCAGTGAGGACACGCAGCATGAACACTCAACTGAATCATCACTGACAATCAGTCGATGGTCAGCATTAACAGTCAATCGGCTAATAAGTACAACCATACAAAACAAAGACATTACAGGAAAAAAAAAAAAAAAAAAAAAAAAAAAAAAAAAGTACGGAAAATCTTACTGTCAGTGATGACTCAGCTGCGTGATGTTATTGCATGCCCATTGTGGGGCACGCTAGCATTTTCCTTCCTCAAAGTGTATCATATTATACCTATAGAAGCTCAAACAAAATATGTTCTGCAGCGCAGTAGCCACGCTGAAAACCATGAATCATATTCAAAATCAACCAAAGAAGTGAATGTACAATATCACCAAGCATGGGAGGAAGTTTACGGTGAACTAAAACAAAGTGGATCCTTAGTAGAAGTGTAAACCACAATAGAAGGTCATAGGGGGAATTTTTTTCTATTACTTGCCTTGCACTACCCAGACACCAGCTTAGCCAGAATGAAAACGAGGTTCAGAAATATAAGCGGGAATCGCAAGTACTGTGTTGCATAAATGAGGCCCAAGATCTGTCCCTTCAGCGACTTCACCCTACCTCCAGGTATTTCTGACAGGCTCCACCCTTTGGGAGCGAGGAAGCGATCCTCATTTAGAATTGCAAGCGCATTTGCAATTAGCAGGAAGCCTTCAATCAGTGTCCACAGCCCCATTTCCTGCAAAACCAAGATATCAATACTTTCAATTCGAACACAAATTGTATTTCAATTCATATTCCAATTGTAGCTGATGATTTTCTAAGCAGTTACATATTCAGAAATTTTGAAAGATAAAGAATAGGCAGTTGCAGGAGTGTGATTATTTGAAAATATATTCATCAGGCCGCAAACTGTAATTGCATTATTGGCAGAGTAGTTTTATGCAACGAAAAAAAAAATATTAAGCCGTTCCCTAATCAAACCACAGTAGGTGCTACCTTGCGTCTCAAGACTCAGTTTATGGAACCTTTTTTGTGTTACAAACCTTAAGAGTAGACCTTACCAAGACGTAGAAATCCAGCATTCTAATAGTTTAGCCACTTCAACAAAAGTCAGGGCCTTACCAACAAAACCCTCAGGAGAATTACATGTGAAGGCCATTCTCTTCGACAACAAGTTGAGGTTTAACATTTAAACCTATGCTATTTTCAACATATAGCAACATATTGTAATACTCAGTGAAAGTAACATTCATCGCCACCTAAGCTCATAAAGAGCTTGCTTACAAACACCATTCACAAAGTTTAACAGCTCTTTGAATCAACCAAGCCATTGGAATTGTGAAATAAAGAATACCCCATGAACAGTAAAAAAATGCTAGCAATTCCAGAAAAATTAAGGTGTAGTCCAAGTCACATTCTTAGGCTCTTGCAAACCAAAAATACACATTAATTTTGAACACAAACAAAACAAGAAGACGAACCAAAAGTCTAGAATTTGTTTTCTAATAAGAAAATACTAATGAACTTAGCATTACCATACATCTCTTGTTCCTCACAATTAGAACGACATGCAAAAAATGTCAATTCATTCTTCTAAGACTAGATGAAATAACATATTGTCGACCACAATAGAGCAAGAAATTAATAGCGGATGCCCAAAAGCACTCCTACACAATGGCCCAAGTAACGTGTGACCTAACATAGCTTGCTACTTGAGTGAGCCTTGTTAAAATTTGGTCCAGGCAAAAGGCATGCAATCAGTTTCACACGTCATTTACCTTTCACCTTCACAAGTGCTCGATTTCTTACATTGTCTAGCCTCATCTACCAAGCCATTAATTTTTCAAGAAAGTTCCTCACTACAACTACAAAACCCTCCTCGAACTAAGATCCAAACATAACTCAAACAACAAAATTTGACAAAAATAGTACAAAAGAAAAGTAGCCTTTAAAATTAACATAAGTATTCACCTAATATTTTGTGACCTTCGGTCTTCTACGATTCTGCAGTTGATTAAAATTAGCATTGGTATTGTAATTCTAACAAGAATCATTTGAGCCATGGATTTCCAAATCTTTTCGGCCCCTCCTTATTTTGGTTCGACTAATTATGGAACACATAACCCATGAGAAACCAAGGGGATATGATGCAGCGGAAGTCTTCCAAATCGATTGACGAATCCACACACAATCAATACAGGGCCTTGAGAATTAAAATCCTAATTATCTAGAAAGAAATCAAATTCTTTTATTAATCAAATCCAAATCAATCCCTAAAACTATTACATGGCCTTTATATTTATAGGCTTTTCATTTAAAAATAATAATAAATAAAGAAACTTCCAATTCTAAAAAAAAAAAAAAATCATTAATTAAAGTCAATAAAAAACAAAATTAAAGTCTCCTAATATATCACTTTCCTCTTTTGACACACTAGTGACACCTATTTACCTATTAATCAACTTCCAAATTATCTAAGTTTCCTAATTAAATTAAACTTCTATTATTTAGCTCAATTAATAGACCTAATATATAGAATACTACTAAATATAGTAATTAAATATACTAAGAAATTAAGCTCTACACATCTTGCAATACATGAACTCCACCACAAGATCTTGCTCTTTTCCATCTTCATTATTCTCCCTCGATTCAGAAAAATTCGACCTTCAATTTCCGTTTTCTCATGAGACCCACCACAAGATCTTTGCTTTTTAATTGACTTAGGTTTTTCAAATTTGATTTAGTAACACGTAGACTAAGTAATGCATGTACTTTTTACATCAATTTGAAAGACTAAAGTTTGGAACTAATTCATCAATGAACACAATTGGAAATTCTCTTCGAATACAAATTCCTCTTCGCTTTTCACCAAAAGCAAACTCCACCCTCAATTGCATGGTGACCCGAACCGAGTTAAGGCTCTGATACCAAAACCGATGCAGCGAGGATCTTCCAGATTGAATTGCTCAAAAACCACGAACAAACGACCTAGGGCAAGAACTTAACTAAAGTTCGAAATTTTATTAATTTATCAAAAAGCGGCAAATTACATATAAAATGGTGCTTTATATAGCAAAACCCTAATATTTGCAAAAAATAGTAAATGTCTAAAAAACCCTAAACCCTATACTAGACGAAATAAGAAATCAAACGCCCCAAACAGCGTCCAAAACGACAACTCCTACTAAAAGTTATAGCCAAACTAAAATATTTCAAAAATAATAAAAACGCAATTTCGGAGGCCTAAACGAAGGAATTTGGCCCAGCGAAGCGGTGAGTATTGATCACCAAGTCGTTTCCAATAAACCCATGCACTTGCAACTCCAAAATTCCATGTTCGGACCTTCCAAAAGTCAACAAAAGTCAATTTCGGTCAAACTTTTTCAAGAAAGTGTTTGCCGCTTCTTGAACTGCATCATTCTCCCCAAGGTGGACAGGATTCACCCTCGAATTTTCATCCTCTGATGTATCTCCATAAAAAGGAACTAAATGTTTGACATTAAACACATCGGTGTGCGAAAAAGACTCAGTAACGTCAACCGGTAGGCAATAGGACTAATCTTCTCAATAATTTCCATTGGACCAATCTTTCTTGCCGAAAGCTTGTTATGGTCACCAACAGAAAAACGATCCACTGTAAGAACTGCCCAAACAAAGTCACCAACATCGATTGACGAATCCACGCACAATCAATTCAGAGCCTTGAGAATTAAAACCCTAATTCTCTAAAAAGAAATCAAATTCTTTTACTAATCAAATCCAAATCAATCCCTAAAACTATTACATGGCCTTTATATATAGGCTTTTCATTAAAAAAATAATAAATAAAGAAACTTCTAATTCTAAAAATAAAAATAAAAATCATTAATTAAAGTCGATAAAAAACGTAATTAAAGTCTCCTAATATATCACTTACATCTTTTGACACACTAGTGACACCTATTTACCTATTAATCAACTTCCTAATTATCTAAGTTTCCTAATTAAATTAAACTTCTATTATTTAACTCAATTAATAGACCTAATATATAGAATACTACTAAATATAGTAATTAAATATACTAAGAAATTAAGCTCTACACATCTTGTGATACATGAACTCCACCACAAGATCTTGCTCTTTTCCATCTTCATTAGGATATAATGTAGCTACCAAAAATTGAACCCACGATCTCTGTCTCAGTTAGAGTTATGGTGCTCCTTTCTTTGCCGCTACACCACACCCCTTAGGAGCATTGCGACACGACTATGAAGGTCACTCATACCCTAATTTTCAAATCTTTTCAGCCCCTCCTTATTTTGGTTCGACTAATTATAGGAGTTACCCCGGCGCCTCAAACACATAACGCATGAGAAACCAAGGGGATATAATGTAGCCACCAAGAATTGAACCCATGACCTCTGTCTCATTCAGACTTATGGTGCTCCTTTCTTTGTCGCTGCACCACACTGCTTACTGCCCTAATTTTCCTTTCAATGCTCGCCAATACTTAATCAATCAAATCCACAATACCATCCAAGAACACATCCCATCTCGCCTAATCTAATCTCATTGAGGCATTTCAACAACCACCTAGTGTTCAAGATCGCAAAACCTCAAACCCTAATTCCCCTATTTCCAAAATCAATCAATCAGACAAAATCAAACAATCAAGAACACAATTACAAAGCAAGATCAAGGGCATATTAGGCTCAGAACGCTTTTCAAAAACCCTAATCAAATTTCAGGTTATGTCGTATCGGTCGCATGGATCAAATCCGAAATTGAAGAAATTGAAGGTATGAGAACACGAGATTGTAGTAGGAGACAACGAATCATACCTAGATTTGATTGATTGATTGATCGATCGATCGAGTTGTGTGTCGATGGTGATGATGAAGTGTGGGTGACACTTGTCTGTGTGCGAGTGTTGTATGTGTGTCCAGTAAACTAAGGTGAGTAACCTATTTGGGGGTTTTTCAAAAACATAGGGCACATTTACATTTTATTTCACAAAATAGGGTGGTGTACTTTTTTTTTCTCCAGAGTAGGCAATAGCGCCTTTTCAAAAGGCGCTATCAAAGCCACGTGGACTTTTTGCTGACGTGGACCGCCCACGTCAGCAAGCAGTCCACGTGGACGGATAGCGCCTTTTGAAAAGGCGTTATCCGTGTAACCCGGTCCACGTGGACATCCTACGTGGACATCGGTAACCGAATAAGCCTATAGGTTGTACGGGTTGTCCCTTCGCAATTCGCGTTATCCGTGTAACCGGTCCACGTGGTCATCCTACGTGGACATCGGCCGACCGAATAGCGCCTATGGGTTGTACTGGGTTGTCCGCCTCGCAATACGCGCTATCCGTGTAACCGGTATGAGTTGTCACCTCGGGGTACACGGATAGCGCGTATTGCGAGGCGACAACCGGACAACCCATAGGCGCTATTCGGTCGCGCCGATGTCCACGTAGGATGACCACGTGGACCGGGTTACACGGATAGCGCGAATTGCGAGGCGGACAACCCGTACAACCCATAGGCGCTATTCGGTCGGCCGATGTCCACGTAGGATGTCCACGTGGACCGGGTTACACGGATAGCGCGTATCGCGAGGCGGACAACCCGTACAACCCATAGGCGCTATTTGGTCGGCCGATGTCCACGTAGGATGACCACGTGGACCGGGTTACACGGATAGCGCGTATTGCGAGGCGGACAACCCGTAAAACCCATAGGCGCTATTCGGTCTGCCGATGTCCATGTAGGATGTCCACGTGGACCGGGTTACACGGATAGCGCCTTTTCAAAAGGCGCTATCCGTCCACGTGGACTTTTTGCTGACGTGGGCGGTCCACATGGACTGCTTGCTGACGTGGCGGTCCACGTGGACTGCCCTTACACAGATAGCGCATTTTCAAAAGGCGATATCTGTGTAAGGGCAGTCCACTTGGACCGTCCACGTCAGCAAAAAAAGTCCACGTGGCTTTGATAGCGCCTTTTGAAAAGGCGCTATTGCCTACTCTGGAGAAAAAAAAAGTACACCACCCTATTTTTCGGATTTAAACTAAAAACATTAGTATTTTTGTAAAAAATTCAACCTATTTGACATTTCAGTCTTGTGAGCTATTTAGAGTCGCGCTATAAGCACCCAACATCAACTAAGGGCACCCTTTTTTTTTTGAGTTAGTTTTTGTTCCTAGAGACATATTTGCCCCTCTCAAATAATGTGGTGCAACTGGTGCTCTTATACAAGATTGGACTACCTACAGCGCGCACTACATTTTCAGACATAGGTTATTGTGCGGTTAATTATCATCAACTAACACTATGTTTTTAGGTCTCAATGGGAAATAATCGAACTTATGGTCTCAGACACACATGACCGAGATAAAGGATGTTGTATCGGTTGGTGTCAATCGAGAGATACGTCTCAGCATAAGGCCGCTAAGACCACTTGTATAATCTTCATGGTCACTCATCGAGTTAGGTGTCTAACCACCTTATTTAAGTGTCGATTGGTGTAGATCGACACTTTAATACAGGTCTCGACAAGACATGATCATAACCACTTCATGACTCTCGACCCTGTATAACCGAACAATACGAGAATCACGAAAAAAACATCTTGTGATGGCTAAATTTCAATGAACTTGCTATGAGAGAGAAAAGTAGGGCCCGAAAGAAGAAATGAGCTCGATTGGTGCCCGCAAAAAGTTGATACTGGGTGGTGGAGTGCGTTGGTTGACATCATGAGTATTTTGGAAAAAAGTTGGGGTGCCCGCAAAAAATCGATTGGTGCCCAAATAAATAAGGTGCCCTTAGTCGACAATGGGTGCCTATAGCACGACTCGCTATTTAACATGGTTTAGGTTTTATATTCGCACAGGAAACATTTGAGAGTAAAAAACAACATATTTAAAGTTGGACAGCGGATAGCCACCTATCTTTCCTTTTATTTATTTTATATGTTTCCTTGAGAAATTAGGTTCTCGAACAAAAATAAAATTTGACCATCAAGTGTAGATGCATAGGTTGTGCATATGCGTGCGAGAATTGTGGGAGAAGAAGTGTGACCAAGGTGATTTTGGTGTATGATGTAGTCTCGCCACATATAGCGAAGATGTCAATGCCCATCTTGGCTGGTTGAAACACAAGACAATACATGAATGAGTTTGGCTAAACCAAACTCTGTCTATGTTGTAACAACCTCTATTGATAAATTCATCCACATATTTTTTTTATAAAAGTTGATATACTCATCCTAAAAAATAATGTAATCCTCCTAAATTATTACGTTAGGGGGTGGGTAATTTAAAAAAATTTCAAATTCAGTTTTTTTAAGAAAAGTAGGTGGGTAAAATTATAGTATGGGTTGTTACAACATAAATAGAGCTCTACATGAATTTAGGACAAATGATGATATTGAACCTCCTAAAAAAAATACAAAAAATTTGTAAATTTTGTTCTTGAAAAAGTCACATAATGGGACTGCAAAATGCATGAAAAATGAAAATGGATGCGGGGGAAACTATTCATATCTAACAACATAAAATATAAATGAATTCATCTACTAACTATAAACTTCATTTTGAATCCATTGATTCTCTTCTAAGATCTCTAGCTTACTTCACATATCATTCAATTCTATTAAAAAAAAAGGTACAATTAGCATATGAATGTGTCCATCTCATCTATAAGAAGGCCATGTTAGTAGTAGTTTTTGAAGTTCTAGATTGAATTCTTCCTGCAACTTGACCAATACTCTGCTACAAGCTTTGAAAAAAAGGAATGTATTCCCATAAGCTTTGAAGGGTCATCATATTCTACTAGTTTCCCTGCAAAAGATTGACAATGACAATATTAGACGCCCCTACATCGCATTATATATACGCATTCATGAAAGGAACTAGTAATGTTAAAAATTTGTAGTCGTTAAACAGATCGAAAATAAGGAAATTTGTTTCATGTAAAAATTTTATGCTCCTCATTCTGTAATTAATTACTATTGATCTAGGAAGTGAACAATGAATCTTTAAAGTTGATCAACAGTTCACAATTTCGGTATAAAAAAGAGAGACTGAAATGGTAAAAATGTAAGTATTGTGTTCCTAGTTCTAGGAATTTTTTGGTGTGAAATGTGAATGCATTGATGATCGATGATGGCACTGCACTTTGCTTCTAAAATTTAAATTGTAAAAACAAACATAAGGCTAGAGGGAGTTGTAAGATTAGATTACCATATGAGAGTACCATGACCGTGTCGCTATCTATAACTGTCGGAACTCTATGCGCTACTGTTATAACCGTACAATTCGAAAACTCTTCCCTTATCACTCTCTGTAGGGTTGCATCAGTTGCAGAATCGATGGATGCAGTTGCTTCGTCAAGGACCAGAATTCTATTTCTTTTTAGAAGTACTCTTCCCAGGCAAAACAATTGGCGTTGGCCTGAGCTCCAGTTTTCCCCTTCATCACTCACTGTTGGATCAAACAAAATATTAAAATCAACTTCTATATCTCTAAAGTAGAAAAATTTTAGTCCTTGTGCATAACCACATGAACCAATATATTTGTATATCCATCTGAGCTCACCATATGAATCTAGAAGGTTGGGATGACTAGATATTGTTGTTTTTAGCTGGCACTTCTCAAGAGCCTGAAATAGTTAGTAAATAAGGTATTGAAATTTTGAAACCACACTCTAGTTCATATGAATAATTTGATCTTTATAGTGTCCATGTAATATATTACCTCCCAAATTTGTTCGTCGGAGTACAAACCTAAAGGATCCATGTTTGTTCGAACGGTGCCCCTAAAGAGAGTTGGTTCTTGAGGAATGATGCTGAGCTTTAGCCTCAAATCTCTTAGTCCGATCGAGCAAATGTCTAGTCCATCAATGAGAATCGACCCGCTTGCAGGCTCCACCAAACGAAACAAGGCACTGATAAGTGTAGTCTTTCCACTTCCAGTCCTTCCAACTACTCCAACTCTAGTCCCCTCTTTGAATGTACAAGTAATTCCTTTAAGAACCAGAGGAGCATTCGGGCGATATTTGATCTGAAACAGTCAAAGAATTAGGAAGCATTATTAGGACTTGAAACGCTCATACAGTATGGATTGATTTGCTATTGACTGTTTTGTTTGATGGCGTGTCAGTGGATAATGTGTTAGTTTGTAGGCGTCGACTGCACCTTAAGATCCTGCAAGTCGATCCTTCCCTTGGAAGGCCATGCGGGCGGAGGCCTTTTGTCATCCACAATTGCTGGAGGTTCCTGTTGTAAATGCATGAATTGTTTTATCCTTTCAACGGAAATTATGTAGTTCGCTAAATTGCAGTACCATCGTGTCAAAAACACTTGCGTTGAGGTCAAAGCGAGCGCATAAGATAGCGAAAGCCCCACAAATCCTGCCATATACAATGGAAATATACATTTAGTCTCAGATCAATCAATGTTAAAACATAAGCTAGACATACACATGTATACCTGTGGCGACCGAACCATGAGGAAGCATTACAAGAAGAAGAGTAGCCGCAATCAATGTCACATTCTGAAGTGCTTCAACTCTCAAAACTAACCACTCCATTGTGGCATTTGAATGGAACAAAAGGGTAGCATCCGTGTCGACGAGCTTTAGGTAGTTTTGAAAGAACTTCTCTTTCATGGCAAAAGCTCTTATAGTGACTAGCCCAAGTGACGTCTCGGATGTATAGTTCATGATTGGAGCTTTGGTTGTACCATTTATCCTAATTAGTTCCCTTGCAGAAGCTAGGTAGTACCCCTTTCACATGAACAATACAAGTAAGATGAAATACATTGATCAAGAAAATGAATAGAGCAGGTTGAGCTCTACCTGTACATATTTTACAGCTACCATGACAAGAATGGCAACAATGAGAACTGGCCAGGTAACTGAAGCCATAATACCTATGGTTGCCACTAGCTCGATTGCAGGGGCAATTACAAAGGCGATGGAGTACGGTATGTTGTAATCCAACACGCTCAAATCTGAAGATGCCTAAAATTTTCAAATACAAAAACAGAAATAAGCATTCGAGAATAATAATGCAAGTTCCTACCGAGCGCTTTAGCAACATAAGTAGGATCTCACCCTTGTTAAAATTCTTCCAATAGGAGTTGAATCAAAGAAAAGCATTGGAGCTCCAAATACCGAGTTGGTGAAACCAGAAAAGAAGGACTTTGAAGCCTTTAATCCAAGAAGAGATGCAAAGTAGGATCTAAAGTAAACAAAGACGGCGCTAAATCCTGAAATTACTGTATATACGCCAATCAGAACGCCACTAGAGATTTGAGGAATTTGGTTGGCAATTGCTAGCCAATAGGTTGATGCTGCTTGAAAAGCAACAAAAGCACATTGACTAAATGTAGACAATCCAAGAAAAAGAAATCCACTAGAAACAACAATGTAGTCTTTAATTGGCTTCCAACCGACATCTCCAATTTCCATTTCTTCGTCTTCGGTTAGTTGAGTACCAGCTTTACCACAAACTGAGATATCCCCGTCGCTGTTTTCTCTTTTGGCGTAAAGCCTACTAGACTGATCTTCCTTTTGAGCTTGGTTTTCCCAATTCACATTGTTTTCGGTGTCTAACATAGTTATTGCATTTTTGTGAGCATTCACCAATTGCTCGAACGACATTCCTTCTGTCAAAAGGTCTTGATAACTTCCTGATTGTGTAACGCGTCCACCCTCCATAACCTAGGAAAAGAAGAAACATTTCTTAACTCTTATGCAAAACTCAAATTAAATAGCATTTCAAAAAAAAAAAAAAAAAATCGAAAAAAATTTGTGTATGCTTCGTTACCAGGATTCTGTTGGCGTCTGTAAGAAATTCAACTTGATGAGTCACTAGAATGACAGTTTTCTTTTGTAAAGCATCCATGACACAATCCTGTTATCGGTACTCGACCGATAAAGAAAGTAAAGGAAAGAACTAAGATTGGTATTCATGATCAGTAAATCCAACTTCTTCATATGTTGTTATGTATTATATCCCTTTGTCCATAATGAATGAAAAGAAAAACAAAATTTGTGGAAGTTATGATCTCTATTCTTACATTGAAAAGGATAGCAGCAGTATGTGCATCAACCGCACTAAAAGGGTCATCGAGAAGGTATATATCGGCGTCCTTGTACACTGCTCGAGCCAGTTGGATTCTTTGTTTCTGTCCTCCACTTAGGTTGAGCCCTCTTTGACCAATTTCAGTGAGGTCGCCATGGTCAAAACTATCGATGTCCTTATCAAGCGCACATGCTTTTATGGCCTTCTTATATCTGATCTTCTCCATAGGCTTTCCATAGAGTATGTTGTCGCGAATCGTTCCACTTTGAATCCATGAAGTTTGTGAAACATAGGCAATTGATCCATATACAGAAACCTATAAGCAAAGAATGAGTAACCAGCATGAACACAAATTTACTTGTCCTACAAAAGCTTCAGTAACTCTTATGAAAGTAACTTACTGATCCTGATATTTTGGGGATCTCTCCAAGGATGGCATGTAGTAGCGATGATTTTCCCGAGCCAACAGGACCGCATATTGCGACTTTCTCTCCTGTGCTTACTTCTAAATCAATGTCTTCAAGTGTTTTCTCTGCTATGTCCTGATTCCAGCTGAAGTAACCATCATTTATTCTAACACTGATACTTGAATTATCTGATGATTGGCTGTTCAACATGTTCTGTTCCTTTAGTTCATCGTCCAACAAGAACGTATTGAGGCGGTCTAGTGAAACTTTGACTTGAATTATCATGGAAAGAGCCTCGGGAATCATTCGCACGGGTTCTGACATACTCCGCAATGTTGCAAGGATTGTGAATATGGTACTGGCATTCAAAGAGGCACTTCTTGTGAGAATACATCCTATGAACACAACTGCGGAAATCACAGTAGGTGACATCCAGTAAAGTGCAGTACCATAGGACTTCATAATTTGTGACTTGGATAACCATTTGAATTCGACTTCTCGAAGAGATTCAATCAAGTGCTTGAACTTCTCTTCCCAAGACTGCAATTTAATCACCTTCATATTGTTTAACACCTCGGACGTAGCTCTAAGTCGTTCATCTTGTCCGATCATAAATTGTAATTGACAATTTTGAATGAGTTTCGCAAACGGGACGTTTAAAAGCCCGCAAATGAAGATGGGAACCAAACCAGGAAGAGCCCCGATACCAACTATTACAAACAACACACCAATGGCAAGAAACAGTTGCAATGCATAATTCCATAAAGAGTGGAACCAAAAAAGAGACTCGCCCATGCGATAAGCATCAACGGAAATGTAGTTTACGATCTCCCCAGTTGAGTGTCTTCTCCTACCAAGACTAGAAAGCTTAAGTAATTTATCATATACTGCAACCTCTAGAGCTGACCGCATCCTCATACCTGATCTTCTTGAATTAAAAAACCAATGCCTCTGAGACAATGACTCAACAACCTTTACAACAACCAAGTAGCCGACCAATTTGATACCGTCGATTAGGCTTGCCTCCTTATTCGACGAATACTTAACAAATGCATAGAGTAACAATGGAGAAACTACTACCGAAAGAGTCCTAAGAAATGAATATATTCCAACAACTATTGATTCTTTCAAGTAAACTTTAGCCAATGCTGTGATAACCAAATTTCTATTTTCATTTGAGCTCTTTTTCGAACCGATAAGAGGAGTCCAGGCTTGGACAAACATCTGATAGGCAATGAGTGCTTCATCTTCGGAAACTAAAGAAGGTATGTCGTCTAGAGCTAATGGCTTTGAGTAGCCTAAACTCAACAATGGATTCGACCAGGAAAATGTGAGTTGGCTTAAGAAATTTGAAATCCCGATCGGCGACTCTCCTTTCAATCCTTTCACCCCTATTAGAGGTTCAGAAAAATCTTGATCTTGATCATTTCCAGAGATTTTGTACTCATTACTACTTAAGAGTCTAAAAGAACACAAGAGAAGAAAAAGGCTTACAAGCCAAGTAACTGCATCAAGGAGTTCAATTTTATGTGATTTCACTAAAACCTCAACATTTACTGCAGAACCAAGTATAGATAACATGATCCACCATACTACATTCATGATTTTCATATATATGGTCATTCGAATAACCGCCGAAACTGCCAAGGCAATCCAAATTACACCCCTGATGACATGAATCAACCAAGTCATTTGACTCCTTGAATCATTCTTCTCTATCAAATCCCATAGGAAGACACAAAAATGCGCAACGGCGATGGCGGCACAACATAATGAAGTAAGTAAGAAAACCCAATCCTTTCTTGTGCTCACTCTATTAGGATCTTTGCGGACGAATCCAACGAGTATAAATAGAAGGAAAAGGATGAGGAATACTAGATTTAAACCATCAATTATAATTCTCTGTATATGGGAGGATGTCAAATCTAATTCTATTCCATGAAGATCAAATGATGAACTTCCTGCACATAAAACAATAGAAAATTTGAAGAAAAATAATAAAAGAACTTAAAATTATGTGATGAGAAAGATTGCATGTATGGAAGAATTTACAGCTCCCCAGCATAAAACACATTTCAATTTATATATATTTAATAAAAGTTCATCACCTGATATTCCTAAATTGTTTCAACAAATACTAAGTATCGAACCTATTTTTCGGCTCGTCTTACAATAATCCCAAACGCCTACTTTTTTTTTTTTATTGACTTAAGTAGGAGTCGAACTCACGAACTTCCCAAATATTGCCTTTTAATAATTGGTGTTTCTACCATCTCACTAAAGATGCTTTGGACCCAAGCTGAAGGAGGCCCAGATTGGAACTTGCAATTCAATTCGTTGAGGAGAGAGGCAAAGTTAGATCTCATGCAGTTAGAGTTGAAAGAAGAGATGGTGGCAATTCAAAAAGTAAAAATGCAGTGGTTCAAAGAAGGGGATGCAAACACGAAGTTTTTCGACAAGTTGCTTAACCATAGAAGGAATAGAAGTGCAATCACAAAGATTGAAAAGGATGATGGTTCTTTGCTTTGTGAAGGGGAAAAGGTGGTCGCAGATATTGTAGATTTTTACAAGAAACTCTACACTTCGGAACAGACAGAGCTGTGGGAAATAGATGGATTGCGATTGATGCCGATGTTAGCAGGTCTCTCGAGAGAAAATTCACAATGGAAGAAGTCAAGGAGGCGGTCTTCGATTGTGAAGGAGGCAAAGCACCCAGACGGATTTTCATTGTTATTCTATCAAAAATCGTGGGAGACCTATTCAAAGTTTTGGAAGAATTTTATGAAAACGGAATAGTGAATGATTGCACCAATGAGACATACGTGTGCCTTATCCCCAAGAAAGCCAACTCCCTAAAGATAGGTGACTTCCTCCCCATTAGCCTAATTACAATCCTTTACAATATTATAGCAAAAATATTGGCTAATAGGCTAAAGAGTATCCTGCACTTAACAGTTGATAAGACCCGATTTGAATTTGTGAAGAATAGAAGCATCCTCGACGCAGTTTTGGTGGCAAATGAAACAGTTGAAGAACTTCGGGCTAGAAAGCGTAAAGGTGTTGTGCTTAGAATTGATTTTGCTAAGGCGCATGATAGGGTGGACTGGGAGTTCATGGACTACGCCTTGAATATGAAAGGGTTCGGCAACCGGTGGAGAATGTGGATGAGGGGATGTCAAGTATCAACTAACTTTTCAACAATGATAAATAGCAGACCGAGGGGCAAAATTTGGGCTGGCCAAGGAGATCCACTTTCACCATTCCTCTTCACCATCGTGGTAGATGTCATGGGTAGGATTCTTCAACATGCATGCAAGAGGGGAGAATTGGAGGGCATCAAAGACAGCAGACAGAGAATTGAGGTGTCTTATCTTCAATGTGCTGATGATACATTGTTGTTGTTGAGTGCAGAAGAAGATAACATTATGCAAGCAATGAGAATAGTGAAAGGCTTTTGCAGTAGGTCGGGACTGAAGGTCAATTTGGACAACACTCAAATTTGTGGTATCAACGTCGAAGAGGGGCAGATGGAGGCACATGGCAACTAGAATAGGGTGTTCAATTGGAGAGGGGCCACTAATTAATTTATCTTGGGCTACCATTGGGCGGCAATCCAAAGAAAGTCGATTTCTGGGAAGTTATTATCTCAAAACTTTTAAGAAGATTAGATGGATGATGGAAGAAGGCTTTCCTATCAAAAGGGGGACGTTTAGTTTTGATTCAAGTAATTCTCTCAGCATTACCGACATATTACTTATCGCTTTTCAAAATGCCGATGAAGGTGGTTCGGATGATAGAAAGGAAAGTTAGGGATTTTTATGGGCAAAGATGGAAGGAAATAGCGAGAACTTGGTGAAGTCGCAGCACGTGCAAAGACCATTAGCTAAGGGTGGGCTCGAGATTGGGAACATTGCCAAAAAGAACGAGGCGCTCCTTATGAAGTGGTTGTAGAGGTTCTATAGAGAGAAAGAGTCATTATAGGCCAAGGTGATTAAGAGCAAGTATGGGCTTGAAACTAATAGAAGAGACTCATAAATTGTTAAAAGGGGGTCATGTCGTAACCCATGGAATTCCATCTCCTCTCTCTACCCTCTTTCCTTACCTCACACATCATTAAAACTAGGAAATGGTAATTCTTTTAGGTTTTGGGAAGATCCATGGTGCGAAAGCACCACACTCGCAAATGATTGCCCCATTTTTACGCTCTTTCTAGACTCCACAATCAACCTATCTTCAAGTTCATTTTCAATTATCAGCCGGGCTCGTCATTTACTCTGTCGTGGGACTTTAAATTCATAAGAGAGCCTACTAGAAGAAACTTGGAGTCTCTTGAAAATTTGTTGTCACGTCTCTCAAGTGTACATGTCACTTCTTTTAGGAATGACAAAGTCTCTTGGAAACTTGAACCATTAAACCACTTTTCATGCAAATCCATTACATGTATACTCATTGATAACCAATCTTGGCCAAATTTTTACCCGCACACTTTATCTGGAAAGCATTAGTTCCGTCTAAATTGAAAGTATTTGGGTGGTTAGTAGCTTTGAATAAACTTAATACTTGTGTGTTGCAAAAAGGAATCCTAATCATTATTTCTCTCCTTATTGTTGTTGCCTTTGTGTTGATAATGTGAAGAGTGCAAATCACATTTTTGGTGAGTGCTCATTCACAAGGAAGGTGTGGCAGCAATGGTTCCATTTCACTAATGGGAGGTTTAGGCGGACACACAACTAGGCGCTAATGACTCTTCCCACATCAGAGATGTCAAGAAAGGAAAAAGAAATATTTAAGTGGGTGATCTTTGCTACTAAGTAGAACATTTGGTTGGAAATAAATAGGAGAATTTTTTAGGATAGAGTACTTGATCGGTTCTCCATTTGAGACAACTCGAAGCAACTCACTTCATTTTGGGTAGCCAATTCCAAATGGGGAAAGGATCTTTCCTTTTCTAATCTTGTGCGGGATTGGGGTATACTTTGGGTCCTCTGAACTTTAATTTAGTTTATATTATTTTGTATGTGTGTAGATGCCTCATTGTTGGACTGATCAAAGAGATGTTCTTTTGTAATTGCATTTACTATATTATATAAGAAATATATAGTCCCTTTCTCAAAAAATCCCTACTACTCAGGCTCAAATAATCCCTCAAACGACTACTTATACTTGATATACTAATCCCTCAGACGAGCGAAGCCAATGTATGTTTTCCCCTTAATAACTATTAATTACCACTTTAATTGAGCCGTTCAGCTTCATAATTTGAAAAAACAATCACCTTTTTTCATACCCTCCTTGCTTAGGTTCAACTAGTACCATGAGAGTCAGTGGCGCAAGTACCCCAATCTCATGACAAGGGATCGAAAACCATAATATTTGGAACCCATGATGGTAGGATTAAGTACATTCAAAGACCTATTATTAGTAACCAAAACACGCACATCTCATCACCAACTCTTCCATGGCCGCTATTCCATTAATGGGGTCTCGTAGTCGTAGACTTCTCTTCAACATGCATATTCAATTAGTGCACTCTTTCTTTTGAGAACCAAATTTCAATATAATGACTATATCATCAATATCACATAGTCCTTTTTCTTTAACTAATTAGTCTATATAGTACTTCCTCCGATCATTTATATAAGTTGTTTGATATAAGAACACAAGAATTAATGCAACTTTAATTACAAGTATAATTTTCATATATATCCTTTGACATTAAATGAATTTAAAAATTGAAGTATCATAAATGTTTGAATTGTATAAGAGTAAAATGGGACAAAATGCAATAAATACACTATTGAATTCCAAAAACGACATATAATTTTGAACATGAAGTTTTTACTAGAATGACTTATATAAATGATCGGAGGAAGTACTTTAGTATATGTGTTGTAATTATTCTTCTTTATTTTCCTGAAAAAAAATCAACTTTCATCTTACTTAATTAGACTAGTTTTTCATGTACTTCTTGAAGCAAATCATATCCGAAAACAAAAGAGCTCAAGAACTAGTACTCTTACCCTAACTTAGCAAAAACTGATCAAGATTAACACCAACAAAACTATATTATAATTAACATATATATCTACACACACAATTGATATATAAAAAATGGTCACCAGATTATTAGTATTAATATTGATATTGCTTACCACTTTGAGATGGCCCTATGATGAAATCCATGTTTTGAAGAGTTTTGAAAGAATGTTTGGAAGATGAAATCTGGCTTGGAAACATATATAAGTTAGAAACCCATATTGCAGAAGAGAGTGTATATATACATATAAATGGTAGATCGACTCTGAAATGTAAGGCATAGTCTAGCTTTACACATCATGAAAGGTGCACATGATGTGCGTTATCACTATCAGATGAATTAATTAATTGATTCTCATATTCTACGCTCACCTTTATATACTTTTTGACGTCTTTTGTTCAATTGATAGCAGACATGTTTTTTGTCTTCGTACACATAATTCTTTTGTGGCTGTAGTCACCCAGCTAGTCCATTAATATGTACAAAACCGATCTAACCTAGCTTACAAATATATATTACATTATTTTTTTTTCAATCACAAACTCACGAGGAGCAGCCGGCGAGCAGAGCAATCCTCGCTAGCGCCGGCTCTTTAAGAGGTATTTTTGTCCTAATAGTCAGTTCATAAGAAACAATTTTAATATTACTAAAGTTTAGTAAACATACCTAATTGATAATAATAGATCTATATAAACCTAGGTAGATTGGCATAGCAAACCCATAGATTATATTTTGGAGCAATGGTTTTTTTTATAATTAATTAAGATTGGCGGTATATTTGTTTCAAAAAAAAAAAAAATGCGGTATATTAATTAGTTTACTATTAATTACCACAAAAAATTAACAGTTTAATAATACAAAATTCTCAGGTTAGGCCCTGACCTCCCTCCCAAAACCTTAAAACTCATCTTTAATTTTTATGGTTTTCTACTTAGCTTTGAACTTTTGAACTAATCGATTTCTCTTTTAATCGGCAGTCATTTCAACATATTTTTTAATGAACTTCGGATCTATTAAGTTGTTTCATCCTATTGCTTTTGTCTTAGGGTAGTGCTAGCTGGACTCAATGAGTCTGGACTCAAACTAGCAGAAAGACTTAAATACCCTTTATCATCAATCCACCACTTAGCGCCGCCCCTACCGTGACCGTCGCCGCTGACGTGACTACCGTGACCACAGCCAACGACAGCGGCGTCGTCGTCATCCACCACCACTGACTGCATTTCTCTTCAATCTCGGCCAGATCTGCCCGAGAGAGCCTTCGATCTTGGCCAAATTCGACCGCCTCTCTCGGCCAGATCTAGCCGAGAGAAGTTCGGTCGCCTGGCCGAGAGAGAGAGAGAGAGAGAGAGAGAGAGAGAGAGATAGAGAGAGACCATGAGGTATCAGGTTCGCTTTTATGTTTCAAGAGTGAGATATCTGTTTGAGAGTTTGTATTTGGAAGTGCTTTTTTTTTTTTTTTTTTTTTTTTTTTTTTTTTTGCCGTGTCCTGAGCGGTTTTAGTGCTCATTGTGGCCATTTTTTGTATACATTATATATGTAATCTTTCTTTTTGTATATATATACTAAGTAATGGAGTTCTGCCTGCATTTTCATCAAAGAGAGAGAGACCATAGAGGCCGAGGGAGGAAGAGATATGTGAGTTAGGTGGGGTTTGTACTAACTTGAGGAGAGAGCACATGAAAGTGTGCAGGAGCAGGAGATGAGAGAGTAAAAATCGTGAAAGAGAAAGTGATGAGAGAGAAAGAGAGCTTGGGTAGGTGAATAAATCAACACACATTTTATCTAACTTGTGGGAGACGATGGTGGTAGGTGGCGACGGTGTCGCAGCGCGTCGTCATTACAAGTAGTGTCATCGGCGGTCAAGGGCGATTGTGACAGTGGAGGTGGTGGAGGAAATAAATATTTCTATGTGTATTGATATTAGAAATGAGGGTAACTAGGTCTTTTATTAAGGTAAGTATCTAAAATTACTAGTAAAAACTTTTTGAGTCCGGACTCAAAAAGTCCAAAAAGATTTTTCGTTTGTCTTGTTCGTTGTTAGATGTAATCGTTGTTTAAGTTTCTATGTGTACATTATTTTCTACAGCTGTGTTTAGGTCATTTTACTAGATAATTTATCTTTCCTCTAGTTGGAAGATTAGGTTGTTTTCTCGCGCAAAGAGAATTGGCGTCTAGTTTTTGGAACTAAGTCCTCTCCATGTCAATAATTCCCGATGCTGAGAGATCGATGTGTACAAATACATAACGAAGATGCATGTTTGCTTTTCAGAAATTATTTATATTTTCATGGCTAGGAACAAAGTACACATTACACAAAATGCAACCAGCTGCACATGTATATGTTTACTAATTATACATGTAAATATTTTAAAAACAACAATGAAAACAAAGCCGGCCTTAATGCCAAATCAGTACTTGGGATCTGTGGTCCGCTCGATTTATTAATATGGTACTCCATCAATTCCACAATATGCTTCCCATTTTTGCTCCTGCACAAAAATTTAAATAATGATTGATTCGCGGTTAAGATTTCATAAGAAGACTAAGGCCTTGTTTGGTTATGAGTGCATTTATCTCCCGGGAGATAACTTATAGGAAGTTGAGAACTAATCTTGTTTGGTTGCTCAACTTGCCTGCAACTTATTTTTCAACTTACAAGGTATGAGATATCTCTCCACCACCCTCTAAAGAGTTATCTCTCAAGAGTTGTAGACACAATTACCCCTCATTAATGACTCATTTATTAACCATCTCTCTCTCGTTTGAAAGTTATTTATGTCAATTCATATTTTTTATTGTTTAAAATTTTGAAACTTCCCTACAAGTTTAAAGTTGTACCAAACATGAAAATATTAACTCTAATGAGTTATCTCCAATAAGATAACTTCCAACTAACACTGTAAGTTAGCAAAAAAAAAAAAAAAAACCAAACGAGGTCTAAATCATCCTCCCATAAATGACTTTATTTATTATGGGTATTATGTAACAAAATGTGACTAATAATGTCATTTACTAAACAGAATAGGAAGCGGCTAAAAGGACCCCAATTTTTGTTGAGAGGGCCCACCTTAATGAAATGACATAACTACCCCTCCACATAAAAAGGTTTTTACTCACTCATACCTCACTCACCCGTACCCTAGTCACCCTCTCTCAAATCGCCCACTCACCCTCGGCCCAAATTCGACGAAATTCGAGCAAGACCACATCAATTTGACGTCGTGGGTGCATGCATTCCTCATCTTTTTTAGTGTCGATTTCGAGACTTTTTTGTAGTTTTTTACATTTATAAGTCAATATTATTTGTGGGATTGTTGTTGGGTTTAGAGCTTCGATTTGGGGGTCGAATCTTGCAATTTGGGTGCAAAGTTTAGATGGAGTTGTGACGGCCCCAATTCCTACAAACTGGGCTCTGCCCGACGTAGACTTATGTGGACCCCCGGTCAACTCCCACAAGGTCACCGCAAGCCTAGTTAGCATTCTTATATCATTTTATCGTTAGTTTTGTGTTTTGATATCGAGTTATTCATTTTGCAAGATTTAAATTAGTAAGCATCGAAAAGAAAATAAATGAAGCAATTTAAATAACTCTAAAACATGTCAAATATGACATCCTATATGTGGAACCCTGTAATATATACCATGTATAAGTGCGATGACAAAAGTAAGCATATACATGTATCAAAATGTCACTCGACCTCAATATCCCAAAATCTTACAAAACATCAAAATAGATAAATATAACACAAAAATCTACAGTATCGCAAAAGTATGAGCCGCTCCGAGAATCCTTAGAGGTAGTTGTCAATCATTGGCTCTTTGCCCTTACTAGACCCGAGGCTTGCAATTGTCACCGCGAAAGGAGACAATTCTAGTGAGTAAATCCAAAGAAGTTATAACGGTACTTCAAGAATTAAATAAATAGTTGATAAATCATGCGGGAATATAAGAGAACATAAAATAAAGTAAGTGCATAATAAATAGATTGGAAATAAAAGCAGTGAAAGGAGAGTGTTGTGGAGACAAAAGAGAGAAGCCAAGTGGTTTCAAATCCATCGAGTTGTGGGTAGAGAGCCACAAGCTCGACTTCCTAAAATCGCGGCATCGCCTGCAAATTCAAGATTGTCGTGAACGTAGGGGTATCAACGGTGCCCCGAATACCTCACCTCCCGTCCACGAACCAAATCCAGTAACTCGAGGTATGGTTCTGGTTGCGAGTCGGTCGTCGTACCTAGAAGATTACCTTCCTAACTTGCTTGGCTCTTGGACACTCTAACTAGGAGTGAAATTCCATAAATAGGCACAATTAAGGAAATTAAATTCAAGAAGTAGAAAAAAACTACTGATGATGCTCCTACTGGTTTACTTACAAAAAACCACGCAAATCGCTAAGTCATGTAAACCGCTCGACGTCTTCAAAGTTCGTACTATCGTCTCGCGTTCGACGCGTCTGAAACCCCAAAATTATTTAATAACCTTTATTAGACTAAATTCTTATTTGTACTTATTCAAATTACGCATGCATTAAGAGATCGATCCCGATACGAAATGCCTTAAAAACATTTTTCGATCGTTGCATGCATCTCGAGACAAATCTCAATTATAGTATCCACAGATGGACCCTAACATCGATTCAACGAGTGTCTCATCAGTAGTTTAGGTCTGTAATTTTAGTCCAAAAACCCAATTTAAACATTAATTTATTTGGTTCTATTTTCTTTCAATAGACCTCAATTTCTAAAAAAAATATGAGATTTCTCGGATCGGGACCACATTAGCCGCATCTTGGGTCGAACCGCGTTGGTTGAATTTCGGCTCGACCAATTCTCTCAAATTTGATCTTTATTCTTTTTCTTCTTAATCAATTGATTACTCATTCTGGTAAAAAATATGAGTCGTTAAAGGTAAGGGCACAACAATTAAGATAGCCTTAATTACAAGTGTAATTTACTTATACGTCCTTTAACCTTAAATGAATTGAAGAATTAAAAAATCATAAATATTTGAATTGTATAAGGGTATAATTGGTAGAAAAACAATAAATGCACTCTTGAATTTTGAAAACGACTTATAATTTTGACCAAAATTTTTTTACTAGAAAGACTTATATTTTTATTTTATTTTATTTTGTTGATTATACTATTATAAACGTGAGTGTGTATATACCTACCATATATACAATATATACACTAGTTATATATATAGATATTTATTTTACTTTTCTTAAATTAGCACGCATCTCGAGACAATTTTGAGATGCGTACAATTTTAATGTGCATCTCGAGTTGGTCATCTATGTCCCAAAATCAACATGAATCTCGAGGCAACCATAAGGGCATCCACATTATGGCACAGATCTCGAGGTAGTCCTCAAAATAGCTTATAATATCTCATAACACAAATCTCGAGGCGCGCACACACTTACTAAGCACGCCCCATATATGCTAGGCACACACCATCTTCTCCAAGACACACATCGAAAATAACCACTCACCTAGGCGTCGGGAGGGTTGCCAGAGAGGGAGCTTGGCCAAGAGGAGAGGTGAGCAGAGGGTGCGGAGAGAGATGGTGAGGCCGAGCCTTGTGAAGCCGAGAGAGCACCTAGGCGTCGGGAGGGTCGCCAGAGAGGGAGCTAGGCCGAGAGGAGAGGTGAGCAGAGGGTGCCGAGAGAGATGGTGAGGCTGAGCCTTGTGAAGCCGAGAGAGAGAGAGAGAGAGAGAGAGAGAGAGAGAGAGAGAGAGAGAGAGAGAGAGAGAGAGATGGGAGGCCGTGATAGAGAAAGTGACGGTGAGGGTTGTGCGGGAGTCACCAAGAGTAGGGAGAGAAGATTCGGTATGAGATAAAGAGCTTGCTAGGAGAGGAGAGGACAGGGAAAATGAGAGCGAAAAGAGGGGAGAGGGAAAATGAGAGCGAAAAAAAAAAGATGAGAGTATTCGTAGAGAGAGAAAGAGATTGATTTGAGAGGAGAGAGAAAACCATGAAATGATGTGATTTTGAGGTTGAGAGGGGAGATGACTTGAGGAGAAGGGGTGGGATTGATGAAGTATGATTCAAAGTATTTGACCAAGTCACTTATGTTGTGAGTAGTTAATTGGTTAGAGAATAAATGTGGCTGTTGATTTAGTCTAACCTGTAGTGGGTAGTTGTTCCTATAGAATAGCTAGTAGTGATTGTGTTTATCCGATATTTACTCTATGTAATGTAGCTATTTATATGTGTTGTCACTCATCAATTAAATACACTCATTTGAAAAAGCTTATGTACATTCAAGTGTGTCATTGTCTTTTTATTTCTTCAACAAATTTGGTATCAGAGCATTGGCTATGATCCTTTGGGCAATTGCATGACACTTTGTCTTTTGAGTGTGAAAAAGTCAAATATAGAAGCTTTAATTGTCATCTCGTTTTTTGAAAAAGTGAGAGACAAAAAGTCATTATTATGGCAGGAGTGGGGTTTTCTTCTTCACAACCATTTGCAGGTTTTTCCTCTTCTCAGTCATTGCTGCCCATCTTCAATGGAGAGAAATATGACTTTTGGAGCATCAAAGTAAAAACTCTACTCATCTCAAAGGAGTTGTGGGATCTGGTGGAGTATGGGTTTGTTGATGTTCTAGATCCCACTGAAGAAGAAGATGACAGATTGAAGAAAACAAGAAAGAAAGATGCTGAAGCATTGTTCATTCTTCAACAAGCTGTCCATGAGTCCATCTTCTCACGGATTGCAGCGACAACAACGTCAAAGCAAGCGTGGTCTATTTTGCAGAGGGAGTTTCAAGGTGATTCAAAGGTCATCGCAGTGAGATTGCAATCTCTAAGGCGTGACTTTGAAACCTTGTTGATGAAAAATGGCGAATCCGTGGCTGATTTCTTGTCAAGGGCAATGGGAGTCGTCAGTCACATGCGTTCATATGGAGAGCAGATTTCCGATGCGACGATTGTTACAAAGCTACTGAGAAGCTTGACTCCAAAGTTTGACCATGTGGTTGCTGCCATTGAAGAATCTAAGGATCTAACGGTCATTTCTGTTGATGAGTTGTTTGGGTCTCTTCAAGCACATGAGTCAAGAATTAACCGATCACTTGAAAAGAATGAAGAGAAGGCCTTTCAAGTGAAAGAACCAACCAACAAACATGGAGGAAATGACCATGCAACCAGCAGCAGAGGTCGAGGAAGAGGCGGATTTCGTGGCCGTAGTCGTGGCTATGGCAGAGGCAGAGGAAGGAATGCTGGTCAACGACAAAACAACGAGCAAGGAAACACAAAGAATGGTGTTCAATGTTACCACTGCAAGAAGTATGGGCACATCAAAGCTGACTGTTGGTACAAAGACCAACAAATCAATTTTGCAGCAGAACTTGAAGAAGAAAACAAGCTTTTCATGGCTTGTTTCGATGATGGCCAGAGAGCAAGTGATCTATGGTTCATAGACAGCGGGTGTTCAAATCATATGACCGGCACCAAATCGATGTTCGAGGAGCTCGATGAAACTCAAAAAATTAAGGTACAGCTAGGCAACAAGAAGGAAATGCAAGTTGAAGGAAGCGGCTCGGTAGGCGTTGACACTCTTCAAGGCAGAGTAAGAGTGTTGGACAATGTTCAATTTGTGCCTGATCTTGGGTACAATTTACTGAGCGTTAGACAACTAATGGCGAGCGGTTACTCCATAGTGTTTGATGACAAAGCTTGTGTTATTACAAACAAGAAATCGGGGAAGGAGGTTCGCATTGGTATGGCTTCGAACAAGATGTTTCCCTTGGATGTCTCTAACATCCAAAATTTTGCTCTTGCTGCAAAAGTAGATGATGACTCCAAGCTTTAGCATTTACGATATGGGCATCTCAATGTCAAGGGCTTAAAGCTGCTAAGTGACAAAGGTATGGTTCATGGGTTGCCTAGAATTAATTCTATTGAGTTATGCGAAGGGTGTGTTTATGGCAAACAAACTAGAAAGTCTTTCCCTTCAGGAAAAGCTTGGAGAGCTTCAAAATGTTTAGAATAATTCATGCTGATTTATGTGGCCCTATGCAAACTAAGACCTTGGGTGGGAGTCGATATTTTTTGTTATTCACTGATGATTTTAGTAGAATGAGCTGGGTGTATTTTCTAGAAAGCAAATCTGAGACTTTCGAAAGGTTTCAAAAGTTCAAAGCCTTGGTGGAGAAGCAGAGCGGCTGACATATCAAAACTCTTCACACAGATAAAGGAAGAGATAGCTTTGAAGTACTGCAGCACAGATGAGCAATTGGCAGACATACTTACAAAGGCTTTGTCCCTTGAAAAGTTCGAATTCTTCGAAATTTGCTTGGAGTGTCCAACTTTGAATCAAGGGGGACTGATGAAGTATGATTCAAAGTATTTGACCAAGTCACTTATGTTGTGAGTAGTTAATTGGTTAGAGAATAAATGTGGCTGTTGATTTAGTCTAACCTGTAGTGGGTAGTTGTTCCTATAGAATAGCTAGTAGTGATTGTGTTTATCCGATATTTACTCTATGTAATGTAGCTATTTATATGTGTTGTCACTCATCAATTAAATACACTCATTTGAAAAAGCTTCTGTACGTTCAAGTGTGTCATTGTCTTTTTATTTCTTCAATAGGGATGAGAGAGAAAAAACAAAGTGAGGTGTCAAAATGTGGATGGTTGAATGTATTGTATTATTTTTATTTTTTTTACTTTATTTTTTTTGTGTGAGTTCTCATTATTCTATTGATCTACTTGTCCACTTAACCAACACTTAATTACATTATATCTCCTTCATTTAAATCATCACATCTTACTACTTTAACCACATAATTATATTAATTACTCACTTTATTTAAAACTATGTGTTACATTTAAATTTCATTGAAACTATTGCTTTATGAATTATAAAACACATTAATTTTATTTTTATTTTTATTTTTATTCCAACTATATAGTTTCTCAACTATAAAGCTAATTTAACGCGTTGCACGACTTTATTTCAGCATCGATGTCCGAAGTTTGACCGAGTCTTCTACGTGGAGATTAAACCAAGGGTCAAAACTTGCAATTAGCGTGTAATTATGATTTTTATTTTTCGGGTCGTTACAGTCTTCCCAACTAATAAGAATTTCGTCTTCGAAATTGAGTAAACTAATACGAAAATTTACTAGCATCGAAAAGGTCCGGGAATTGATTGTCGATTGGTATCTTCTCATGGGTTCATCTAAAGGAAATTAATGGACTTAGATACTTTCCAAATTATCGACCCGCAACGTCTTCAAGATAGCTCAGAGTTTTCCCATCGATTTAAGAGTTCTACAAAGTCATTTTAGATAGTTTAACATTCTACAAATAAATTGCAAACTCACATAGAGTCGCTTCATATGGGTTGATTTCTTAATCCATCAAACTTCAGGTCTCATGTATAGTTTGACTTCCATATTAAGCTGTGGACTAAGCCAAGTTACTTCAAATATCATGGCAATAGGTCCATCAATTGTAGCAGGCTGCAACCACCTCTAACAGTGGAACTACTCCATCATGAACGGTGAACTTGACTAAGTTGATAATGACAACTTAATGTAGTCGCATGGGGTTAACGATTACAATATATGCCCCACACAAATATAAAAAACATTTCGAACAATCATTACATGCACAATTCGTAAGTAAATCAAAACCATACCATTTGTACAGTCGTACGTCGCCTTTAGCTCTTGCTCTACAACGACATTAACTCTCTCTAGCCTGTGACTGAGCCCTACCTAATTGCGAACACCTATCCCAGAAGTGCCCTGACTACCCACACTTGAAACAAGCCCTCTGCAGCCCTGGTTATGGAGGAATCGATCTCTGCGCTTGTCCTTGCTCGTATATATGCCCTTGAAGTCCACAGTTTGAAGCTTTGACTCTACCTTCAGTACCACGCTGCTGGTGCAGTCCTGACTGAGCCAACTGAAGTGGTCGGCTGACGTAACTTGGTGTTAGAGGAGGTGGAACTGCAGTACATGCTAGCTGTGCAGGTGGTGCCACTAGCCCTACACTCTAAGTCCTAAAGTCTTTCGACGCGAAATGTATGTTCCTCTTCCTCTTCCAGTCTGACTTAGATATGTGCCCTGATTGTACCTCTACCAGTGCAGTACAGTCCTCCTTTAGGTGTGTATTGAGATAAATCTCTATAGCCAAACTCTGCTCGTAAGCTACAGCTGTAAATATCTGCCCATGTACTGCATCAACTCAAACCTTTTTTGTCTCATGACTAATGGTGGAAAGTACTTCAAATTGAATTGCCTCTTAAACTTTGCCCAATCTTTAGGCACTCCTCTAGTTGCTACCATGTTGCGCCACCAGTCATCTGCCTCCCCAAACAGTGGCTCTGACGATATGGCCGCTCTCATATGCTCCGCAGTAGCCAAAATTTTATAGATCTTCTCATGACTCTTCATAAATTTATCTAGCTGTCTCAAGATCAGTGCCCCCAAAGAACTCTACCGATCTATGTCTATGAAACTCGCGTGACTGCCTAGCCTCGTCTGTCACCCTAATACTCGTTTATGTAGGCAAAGGTGACACTACCTCTAGTGGTATCGATACTAATAATGTCGGCATAGTAGAATTCGCGGGAGTGGCCTGTACAGTAGGCACGTTCGCACCTCGAGCAAGGGGCACTATTAGTAAAGACGGTGGTGATGAAGGTGTAGTTTGTGCCCTCAATATCTCAAGGATCTCCTTAAGCTGACGTTTGTGTGTTATAGCCCACTGGACACCTCGTCGAGTATCGTAACTCCCATATATTGTGGATCAAGATATCCACTCTCGCTACCTGTAACGGCCCAAAATTTTTAATTGTGGTATTGTCTTTACACATGCTCAACGACCCGTACTCTGGGACCCACACCGTGATATGTCCGTTTACCGAGGCAAGGACCGATGTACATTTTATATTTGTGTGATGTATGCATAGTGTATTGTATATATGTAGACTACTAAGTCAATTACGGGTGTGCAGGGATCGAGACGAGCGGGGACGTGCCTCGAGTCGCGTGTCGATGTGGGACCGAGGTAGCGGCACATCGGGGTAAGATTTAATTATTTACATAAAATGTGAAATTTTTGGAAATGTGTGGTGTTAATGTGGCCACCTAAACACCACATAGCATTATTACTACAACCTATTCCCATCCAATGATGGAAGTGGGAAGACATTGCTATGTATTTTGTGAGATGATTGCCGAGAACCGCCCGGAGACATGATTCCATCTGGGTGATCGTTGATAGACTGACAAAGTCTGCTCATTTTCTACCAGTGGCCGCACATTATACATTTGATCAGTTGAGTATACTGTTTGAGCGGGAGATTATTAGACTTCATGGGGAACTAGTGACTATTACGTCAGACAGATATGCTATGTATACGTCCAAGATGTGGCGGAGTATGCAGGAGCATTATGGTACGCGCCTACAGTTTAGTACGACTTTTCATTCTCAGACTGACGGGCAGACTGGAGATTGATACAGGTTCACGAAGATATGTTATGGGCTTGCGTCTTGGAGTTTGGCAGATCATGGGAGGAGTACCTACCGTTATGTGAGTTTGCATATAACAACAGTTATCAGGCCAGTATTGATATGACGCTTTTTGAGGCTTTGTATGGTAGACCGTGTCGTTCGCCATCGTGTTAGGCTGAGCCAGAGGACCGTGAGACCGTGGGGCTTGAGATTGTTGTTGATCACACGGAGAAGGTACGACTGATTCGTCAGAGACTCAAAGGAGCCCAGGATCGACAGAAGAAATATGCGGACATATATCGCGGTGATCTCACGTACACCGAGGGATCATTTGTCTATTTAAAGGTTTCCCATCGGAAGGGTCTTCAGAGGTTTGGAGTGAAAGGTAAACTTGCACCGAGATTTATCGGACCTTTCAGAATTAAGAAACGGGTCAGAAAGCTTGCGTATGAGCTTAAACTACCTCCACAGATGTCAGACGTTCATCCAGTGTTTCATATATTCATGCTTCGATTAGCAGAGTCGAGAGCAGGTGATTGTCTGACTATAGATTTGAGCCAGATAGACTTGACTGAGGATATTTCATACGAGGAGTAGCCTGTTCAGATCCTAGATCGAAGGGTATAACAGTTGAGGAACAAGTCTATCCCAAAAGTACTCGTCACGTGGCAGTTTCACGATGATACATAACTCACTTGGGAACGGGAGGACTATATACGAGATAAGTTTTCGTACCTCTTTGAGTAAGGTATACATGTTGGTTTTAAATTTCGAGGACGAAATTTTCATTAGTTAGGAAGAGTTGTAACGACCCAAAATTTCTAATTGTGGTATTGTTTTTACACATGCTCAACGACCCGTACTGTGGGACCTTGTCACGGCCCAAATCTCTAACCCCCATTTTAATTCCTTAATCAGGATCATCGACCCTTGACGTGGGACCTACACTGTGATACGCGCACCGACCAAGGCACGTGGCTGAGATATATTGTGTTTTTGTATTGATGTGTGCCTAGTGTTAAGTATTGTGTAGACTTACTAAGTCGGTTTGTACAGTTGTAGGTGTCGAGACTAGAGCGGGGACACGCCTCGAGTAGCATGCGAGCCGAGGAACCGAGTAGTTAGCATTTTGATAAGTCTTATTTAGTACTAATATGGAATAAAGAATTACTTATAAGCCTATGGTTGTTTTTGTTAATGTAAATCAAATTAAAGGCCTATAGTTGAGTAAATTAAATAGAAAGCATAGGATTGGTCTTGAGATACACATTGGCACATCTAGGAACTAGGTGAGTAATGAAATGGTGTC
Source organism: Stephania cephalantha (assembly GCA_039657325.1). NCBI lineage: Eukaryota > Viridiplantae > Streptophyta > Magnoliopsida > Ranunculales > Menispermaceae > Stephania > Stephania cephalantha. The sequence goes on from CM077576.1 coordinate 43,446,455, forward strand.
ACTTGAGGTTGAGATAGTGATAGTTAGTGGGATATATGGCAAGATGTGGACCATTAGATGTTCCTCTGGATACATAAATCCATAGGGATCAAAGGCTAAGAAGGAACATCACCTTAATATATAATATTAGTGATCAAACAACATGCAAACCAAATCACTCATTCATTTTTGCTAGAGAAGAAGAAGGAATTGCTGGAGAGGAGTGAATCATCAAGGTGTTGAAGAATTCTATGGGAGTTGGTGAGAGATTCTCAAGCTAGGGTGCTACATCAACTAGGTACACATCTTTTTAGTTGAAATTAGAAAAAGTTCTGATTTTAGGCTAATTTCATATGGTAGATGATTAAGTGTTTGCAATTGATTTATATATTTAGATTCCTCATTTCAAGCTGATAATCCAGCTATATTGAAGTTCTTAATTTGGTTTTGAAATCATAAATATATGAATTTTTGAAGTTGCAACACCAAAACTGGAATTCTGCATGTTGTATTAGGAATCAACCTGGGTAATTTGGTCATAATTTGCCCATTTTAGATCTAAATTGATCCAAACTAGTGGCATTTGAAAGATTATTTAAAAGGGAATAGCTTTGCTTAAATGAAGGTATTCTGATTAAAATGTTTTTATGTCCAAACATGCTCTACAAATAGGTGTTGGAATTAAAAAGGAATGTTTTGAAACTAAATTTGTTAAGGGCATAACTCCATAACTACTTATCCAAATGAGCTGATCCTTTAGTATATTGTATTTGCGTATATTTGCTACCTTGTGACCAAAAATCACATATTTAGGAACTATAGATTGGGAGAAATAGATTTTCTAAATATGCTGGTCGAATTAAATCCCAATTAGACCTATGTTTAGTAAAATTATGGCATCTCTTTCATTTTAAATCATAATTTTGCAAACTAAACCTTTCCGGAAAGCTAAGAGAGAGACCAACAATAATTGTACTGATGGAGGATTTCTATATTTAGACCATTTCATGTCTAAAAGTGCGTTAAATGTAGGACTTAAATTGAAACTTAATTTAGTCTTTAGGGGCTGATTTAGGAAGATTGATTTAAAGTCTATTGAACCAATTTGAATACACAATAAACACCACTAAATTGAGCTTAAACCCGCTATATTTGAACTAATGAGACACCAAACTCAGGAACCTAGGAAAAGGGTACGGGAGAGCGAATACAAGATTTGGAGTATCGGGAAGCTTGTAAAGCTAGGACTTTACTTTGTTGTGGTGAGTATACCCAATGACAACTTTACTTGGTATTTCATTTCTATTAATTATTGTCCAAATAATGATACCAAAATCTCTGTTTAGTAACATCCAGGCAGGACTAAGATGTACCACGATATGAGGAGACATTTCTGGCGGCCTAGGATGAAGGCAGACGTGTCTAGATTCATCAAGAACTGTGGTATCTGCCAGCAAGCGAAGTCCGAGCATCGCAGACCCGGGGGATTACTACAGCCGCTTCCCATTCCTCGATGGAAGTGGGAAGACATCTCTATGGATTTTGCCAGAAGACTGCCGATGACCGCGATGAGACATGACTCAATTTGGGTGATAGTTGACAGACTAACGAAGTCAGCTCATTTCCTGCCAGTGGCATCGCATACACGTTCGATCAGCTGAGCGTACTGTTAGAGAGAGAGAGAGAGATTATCAGGCTGCACGGGGTACCATTGACGATCACTTCAGAACGAGATGCTACGTATACATCCATGATGTGGCGGAGTATGCAAGAGCAGTACGGTACGCGTCGAAGCCAGGCGTGCGACCGACAGTTGACTTGAGTCGGTTCGACCTGAGAGAGGACACCTCTTACGAGGAGCAGGACATTCAGATCCTAGATCGGAAGGTACAACAGTTGAGGAGCAAGTCCATCCCGTAGGTACTCGTCTAGTTGCAGTTCCACGATGACACAGAACTCACTTGGGAGCGGGAGGACTACATACGAGATAGATTCCAGTACCTGTTCGAGTAAGGTAGAACTGTAACTTAAACTTAATTTCGGGGACAAAATTTTCATTTTGTTGAGAATATTTGTCACGACCCAAATCTCTAACCCCCGTTTTAATTCCTTAATCATGATCACCGACCTTTGACGTGGGACCTACACTGTGATACGTGCACCGACCGAGGCACGTGGTCGAGGTATATCGTATTTTTGTATTGATGTGTGCCTAGTGTTATGTATTGTGTAGACTTACTAAGTCTGTTTGTACAGTTGTAGGCGTCGAGACGAGAGCGGAGACATGCCTCGAGTAGCGTGCGAGCCGGGGAACCGAGTAGTTAGCATTTTGATAAGTCTTATTTAATACTTATATGAAATAAGGAATTACTTATAAGCCTATGGTTGTGTTTGTTAATGTAAATCAAATTAAAGGCCTATAGTTGAGTAAATTAAATTGAAAGCATAGGATTGGTCTAGAGATACACATTGGCACATCTAGGAACTAGGTGAGTAATGAAATGGTGTCACTTGAGGTTGAGATAGTGGGAGTTAGTGGGATATATGGCAAGAGGTGGACCATTAGATGTTCCTCGGGATACATAAATCCATGGAGATCAAGGTTAAGAAGGAACATCACCTTAATATATAATATTAGTAATCACTCATTCGTTTTTGCTGGGGAAGAAGAAAGAATTGCTGGAGATGAGTGAATCATCAAGGTGTTGAAGGAATTCATGGGAGTTGGTGAGAAATTCTCAAGCTAGGGTGCTACATCAACTAGGTACACATCATTTTACTTGAAATTAGAACAAGTTCTGGTTTTAGGCTAATTTTAAATGGTAGATGATTGAGTATTTACAATTAATTTATATATTTAGATTCCTCATTCCAAGCTGATAATCCAGCTATATTGAAGTTCTTAATTTGGTTTTGAAATCATAAAGATATGAATTTTTGAAGTTGCAACACCAAAACTAGAATTCTGCATGTTGTATTATGAATCAACCTGGGTAATTTTGTCATAATCTGCCCATTTTAGATCCAAATTGATCCAAACTAGTGGCATTTGAAAGATTATTTAAAGGGGAATAGCTTTGCTTAAATGAAAGTATTCCGATTAAAATGTTTTTATGTCCAAACATGCTCTACAAATAGGTGTTGGAATTAAAAAGGAATGTTTTGAAACTAAATTTGTTAAGGGCATAACTCCATTACTACTTGTCCAAATGAGCTGATCTTTTAGTATATTGTATTTGCGTATATTTGTTACCTTGTGACCAAAAATCACGTATTTAGGAACTATAGATTGGGAGATATAGATTTTCTAAATATGCTGGTCGGATTAAATTCCAACTAGACCTATGTTTAGTAAAATCATGACATCTCTTTCATTTTAAATCATAATTTTGCAAACTAAACCTTTCCGAAAAGCTAAGAGAGAGACCAACAATAATTGTGCTGATGGAGGATTTCTATATTTTGACCATTTCATGCCTAAAAGTGCGTTAACATGTAGGACTGAAATTGAATCTTAATTTAGTCTTTAGGGGCTGATTTATGAAGATTGATTTAAAGTCTATTGAACCAATTGGAATACACATTGAGCTTAAACCCACTATATTTGAACTAATGAGACACCAAACTCAGGAACCTATGAAAAGGGTACGGGAGAGCGAATACAAGATTTGGAGTATCGGGAGGCTTGTAAAGCTAGGACTTTACTTTGTTGTGGTGAGTATACCCAATGACAACTTTACTTGGCATTTCATTTCTATTAATTGTTGTCCAAATAATGATACCAAAATCTCCGTTTAGCAACATCCAGGCAGGACTAAGATGTACCACGACATGATGAGACATTTACGCGGCACTGGGATGAAGCGACGTGTCTAGATTCATCAAGAACCGCGTGGTATCTCGTCGCAGCGAAGTTCGAGCATCGCAGACCCGGGGGATTACTACAGGCGCTTCCCATTCCTCGATGGAAGTGGGAAGACATCTCTATGGATTTTGCCAGAGGACTACCGAGGACCGCGATGAGACATGACTCAATCTGGGTGATAGTTGAAAGACTAATGAAGTCTGCTCAATTCCTGCCAGTGGCATCGCATTACACGTTCGATCAGCTGAGTGTACTATTCGAGATAGATACTATCAGGCTGCACGGGATACCATTGACGATCACGTTAGACCGAGTTGCTATGTATACGTCCAGGATGTGGCAGAGTATGCAAGAGTAGTACGGTACGCGCCTACAATTCGGTACGGCTTTCCACCCTCAGACCGACGAGCAGACCGAGATAGTGATTCAGGTCCTCGAGGACATGTTGCGGGCATGCGTGTTGGAGTTTGACGGATCTTGGGCGGAGTACCTACCGTTGTGTGAGTTTGCTTACAACAACAGTTATTAGGCTAGCATTGAGATGGCGCCATTTGAGGCTTTGTATGGCAGACCGTGTCACTCGCCATCATGTTGGGTTGAGCCAGATGACCGGGAGATAGTGGGGCCCGAAATTGTTGTTCACCACACGGAAAAGGTCAAACTGATCCGTCAGAGACTCAGAGGAGCACAAGAGAGACATAAGAGATATGCAGATAAGTATCGCGATGATCTCGCGTATTCCGAGGGAGCCTTTGTCTATTTAAAGGTTTCCCCTCGGACGGGTCTTCAGAGATTTAGGGTGAAAGGCAAGCTTGCACCGAGGTACATCGGGCCTTTCATGATTAAGAAACGGGTCGGGAAAGTGGTATATGAGCTTGAATTGTCTCCACAGATGTCAGGGGTCCATCTAGTGTTCCACATTTCGATGCTTCGACTAGCCGAGTCGAAGGCAGGCGTGCGATCGACAGTTGACTTGAGTCAAATCGACCTGAGCGAGGACATCTTCATCGAGGAGCAGCACATTAAGATCCTAGATAAGAAGGAGCAGCAGTTGAGGAGCAAGTCCATCCTGAAGGTACTCGTCAAGTGGCAGTTCCACGATGACACGGAACTCATTTGGGAGCGGGAGGACTACATGCGAGATAGATTCCCGTACATGTTCGAGTCAGGTAGAACCGTAACTTAAACTTAATTTCGAGGACGAAATTTTCATTTTGTTGGGAATATTTGTCACGGCCCAAATCTCTAACACCCGTTTTAATTCCTTAATCAGGATCATCGACCCTTGACGTGGGACCCACACTGTGATACGTGCAACGACCGAGGCACGTGGCCGAGGTATATCGTATTTTTGTATTGATGTGTGCCTAGTGTTATGTATTGTGTAGACTTACTAAGTCGGTTTGTACAGTTGTAGGCGTCGAGACGAGAGCGGGGACACGCCTCGAGTAGCGTGCGAGCCGGGGAACCGGGTAGTTAGCATTTTGGTAAGTCTTATTTAATATTAATATGAAATAAGGAATTACTTATAAGCCTATGGTTGTGTTTGTTAATGTAAATCAAATTAAAGGCCTATAGTAGAGTAAATTAAATGGAAAGCATAGGATTGGTCTTGAGATACACATTGCACATCTAAGAACTATGTGAGTAATGAAATGGTGTCACTTGAGGTTGAGATAGTGGGAGTTAGTGGGATATATGGCAAGAGGTGGACCATTAGATGTTCCTCGGGATACATAAATCCATGGAGATCAAGGGCTAAGAATGAACATCACCTTAATATATAATATTAGTGATCAAACAACATGCAAACCAAATCACTCATTCATTTTTGCTGGAGAAGAAGAAGGAATTGCTGGAGAGGAGTGAATCATCAAGGTGTTGAAGGAATCCATGGGAGTTGGTGAGAAATTCTCAAGCTATGGTGCAACATCAACTAGGTACACATCTTTTTAGTTGAAATTAGAACCAGTTGTGGTTTTAGGATAATTTCAGATGGTAGATGATTGAGTATTTGCAATTGGTTTATATATTTAGATTCCTCATTTCAAGCTGATAATCCAGCTATATTGAAGTTCTTAATTTGGTTTTTAAATCATAAAGATATGAATTTTTGAAGTTGCAACACCAAAACTAGAATTCTGCATGTTATATTAGGAATCAACCTGGTAATTTGGTCATAATCTGCCCATTTTAGATTCAAATTGATCCAAACTAGTTGCATTTTAAAGTGCAATAACTTTGCTTAACTAAATGTATTCTGATTCAATTGTTTTTATATCCGAACATGCTCTACAAATAGGTACTGGAATTAAAAAGGAAAGTTTTGAAACTAAACTTGTTAAGGCATAACTCCCTAAATACTTATCCAAATAAGCTGATCTTTTAGTATGTTGTATTTGGGTATATTTTCTGCCTTGTTACAAAACATTACATTTTTAGGAACTATAGATTAGAAGAAATAGATTTTCTAAATCCACTGGTCGGATTAAATCCCAATTAGACCTATGTTTAGTAAAATCATGACATCTCTTTCATTTTAAATCAGAATTTTGAAAACTAAACCTTTCCAGGAAGCTAAGAGAGAGACCAACAATAATTGTACTGATGTAGGATTGCGATATTTTGACCATTTCATGCCTAAAAGTGCACTAAAATGTAGGACTGAAATTGAAACTTAATTTAGTCTTTAGGGGCTGATTTAGGAAGATTGATTTAAAGTCTATTGAACTAATTTGAATACACAATAAACACCACTAAATTGAGCTTAAACTCACTATATTTGAACTAATGATATACCAAACTCAGGAACCTAGGAAAAGGGCACGAGAGAGCGAATACAAGATTTGGAGTATCGGGAGGCCAGTAAAGCTAGGACTTTACTTTATTTTTGTGAGTATACCCTATGACGACTTTACTTGGCATTTCATTTCTATTAATTGTTGTCCTTGCATAGTCCTTTTGACTATTTTGCCTTTGATTTCTTATATCTTGTGTTTTTTGTGTCTATGCTCACTTGATGAGTCTAGTTTGCATGATATCCATTCATTTGATTTTATTCATTGATTTTATCCCATGCTATGTCTATTCTTGTTGTTTTAAATGTGAATTGAATGATAAATAGCATGCTATTAGGCTAGTGAATATCTTATAAATGTTTAAGAGGACTTGTATTCCTTATTTGTTTAGGTGTGTAGATGTGCCTATGCCTTGACAATCCATACTTGGTATTTCTTGAAATTTTAAAAGTAGTTTTCGCATTTAGGTCCCGTACTCGATCGAGGTGTGCGCGAATCACGGGGTTAGAGTCCCTGGGGATGTCGGCACATGTTACTTGACACTGTATGACACTCGGGGTTAGATTCCCTGAGGTGGTCTACACACCGGGGTTAGAGTCCCTAGTAACACTTGAGTTAGAGTCCCTTGTGCTATATGATTATTGAGTCGGAGTGACATGTTTCACTGCCAACCGGACCTAAATCACAACTACTTAGCCAGTGTCAGTATCACTTGTTTAACTCTGATATTTACTCGTATATGGTTTATTTTCCAGTTTTCCCATTTATATGCTTTTAAATACCATTTGAATATTTGGAAATGCAAATTAAACTGTTATCGGGGATTACTGTTTTATTCATGTACTCATCGTCCTTTTTATGACGGTGGGTGCAGAGCCGTCTACCAACAGGCCGGACAAAGAGAAGATCGACGATTATCCCTGAGCCCGCGGCGCGTCACTGCATCGATTGTAGGTCTTCTTTTGGTATTTTGATTGTATATGTTATATATGTCTTTCAGATACTATTTGGGGTTGTATATTGGGTTAAGCGTTAGTTTCCCCGACTTGACTTAGACTATTTTACTGTTTCACTGCATTTTGAGGACTTTATATATGTGATGTCGTTTCCTGATTTTCCACACTTAGGATTTTATAAATGGCTTCCGCATAAGTTACTAATTGCTTCTGCATAATCAATAAGACTTACGGTAATTAATTAATTTAATAAAAAGTTTTTATTAACTCTAAATTTTATAAACTGGTAGGCCTAGTGTGTTACTTATCCTGAACACGAGAAAAGAGACGTCTAGGTTGTAAAAGCTGACTAATACGTAGTTAAGTCCTTCGTAGATATGATTAGGGCTTAATTACGGGATTAGGTCGGGCGGTGCCTTAGATTAGGAGAGGGGCCGTCACAGTCCCACACCGTGATATATCCGTTTACCAAGGCAAGGGCCGAGGTACATTTTATATTTGTGTGATGTATGTCTAGTGTACTGTATATGTGTAGACTACTAAGTCATTTATGGGTGTGCAGGGATTGAGACGAGCGGGGACGCGCCTCGAGTTGCGTGTCGACGTGGGACCGAGGTAGCAGCACATTGGGGTAAGATATAATTATTTACATAAAATGTGAAATGTTTGGAAATGTGTGGTGTTAATGTGGCCACCTAAACACCACATAGCATTAAAAAAATAGAAAATAATAAAGAAATGTAGGAAAATTGGGAAAAATTCAAGAAAAAATAGGAAAAATTTCGAAAAATTATATTTCGACAAAATAAATAGAAAATAAGGAATTACTAGGAAAAATAAAATATTTGGAATTTCGGACGGCATTTTTCTGGGGGTTTTACCTCAAAAAACGCGAAATGGGTCGAATGGCCGAAAATAAATAAAAAAAGTTTTTAGAAATTTGTCTTGACTTCGATTTGGCCTAAATTGAGACAATATTGAATGTTAGGAAACTAAGGGGAGAACTTAGGCGTTTGAGCACGCATTACGAAATTGTCGAGGGATCGGATAGACTAGGACTAGCGTGTGACTTGTAAGTACGACTGTGAGAATTTTATATTTCATTTCATTCTCTTGTTGCGTTATTGGTCTATTGGTAGACATTGCTACTTGAACTCGCACATCATGTTGTTCTTGTATCTATTCATGGATGAATATTGTGACATGATGCCTTGCGAATTGTTTCGTTGCCTCTGATTCCTACACTTAAGTTCATTCTTGAACAAAATTGAGAAAAAGCATGCTAATGGAATAATGTGGATTTACTTGGACTTGTCTTCGATTTTCTTTGGGCTTTGTAGCCTAACCTGTTTTGGAATCCTAGAATTTTGGAATTATTTGTCTTTGAAATTAAAGTAGGGATTATCTAGTGTCCATTGCACGAGAGATGCGCGGTTCACGGGGACATGCGTCTACCGGGGTTTTGGCACTCACCACTACACTTGCGCGACACACGAGGTATGAGACTCGAGGTGGTCGGCAAGCATGAGATTCATGTTGTAAAGCGTAGAGCGCAGCTCCGCTATTTATGTGAGATATGTTGAGCGCAACTCCATATAGTAGTGGGAAAGGTTAGGTGATAGGTCTCACCGCCGACCGGACGTAGATCATCTCGACTTAGCCTATGTCTGTCTCTACATATTTAACTATGGTATTTACTTGCATTTCTTGTTCAGCAATTGATTTTACTACTTTATGCTTCTAAATACCATTCGTTTATTTTGAAAATGTGGCATGCAACTCTCCAGTTATTACTTAAATATCACTATACTCACCGTCTAGTTTGTGACGGTGGGTGTAGGTCCGTCGAGCAACAGCAGACCGGGGAAGGAGAAGATCGGCGACTTCCTCTGAGCAGTTCGGCGACTCTCCTCACTCATTTGTATGTCTCGAATTTTGATGTATTATTTTTATGTCATTTTGGGTTGTACGTTGGGTTGAGTGAATAGTGTCATATATATACGTGCTTGTGCTACTGTCTTTTCTTGGTTTTCCACACTTATGCATTTTGAATTATCATGGCTTCCGCATAATCTTTAAACTATATGAAAATGATAATATAGATCAAGACATGAATTTAGAGGAATATCGGAACGAAAGGCTGACTAATACGTAATTAAGTCTTAGGTGCGTTGGATTAAGGCTTGATTATGGGATTAGGTCGGGCGGTGCCCTGTATAGTAGTTGGGGCCGTCACACTACCGGTCTCCATGTTACGGCCCAAATAACTAATACACGTTTAATTCTTTAATCTGGAAAAAAATGACCCGTGACGTTGGACCCGTAGCGCGATACATATCACTACCGCGACACGGTGGCCGAGGTAAATGTTACATTTGTGTGTTGTTTGCCTAGTGTATTGTATATGTGTAGACTACTAAGTCATTTACGGGTATGCAGATAACGAGAGGAGCGGGGGACGCGCCTCGAGTCGCGTGCCGACGTGGGCCCGAGGCAGCAGCTCGTGGGGTAAGTGTAACTAGTTGAATTTCATTTTATCAAAAAAAAATGAATGAAAAATGAATGAAAATAAAAAATTGATATGTGATTAGTGGACCATAAGTGGCCACATCACTTAATATATATATATATAAATATATATATATATATAAATATATATATATATATATATATATATATATATATATATATATATATATATATATATATATATATATATATATATATATATACATGTGGGTCAATTACACCCCAAAGTCAAAAACCTTATCCTACTTTGATCTCAAAACACAGGGAAAGAAAGAGGAGAGAGACCGGGAGAGAGTGATCGAGCTCGAAGGAAAGGAAGGTGAGTTGAATTCTGTTGTCGTTGTTGTTTGGTCGTCGTAGTTGTCGTGGTGTTGCTGTTGAGCAACGAGAGTTCGGACGAACTGCCATGGCGGTTCGTCCGACGTTAGGGACGGCAGCAGGGGAGTAGTCTCCCCTGCACAAACCCAACTTGGGTTGAGGATGGACGCCCAACCCTAGTAAAAATAAAAAAATATAAAAAATTCCAGAAGCAGCAGCTCCGCGAGGAAGAAGAAGATGGGGGTAGCCGGGTCGGGCTACCCCATGCGAGTCTGGTCGGGCCGACCCGGGCCCGGGTGGGCCGGGCCGGGCCGACCCTGACCATATGTGGAGCTGGTCAGACCGACTCGGGTCCGGCTGGACTGGGTCGGGTCGACCCAGGTCCGCTTGGACCGAGCCGGGTTGACCCGGACCCGCCCCAATAAAAAAATAAAAAAATAATATATATTGAATTATTAAATTAAATTAAACTGATTTTTAATAAAAAATTCCATAAATAGATAAAATGCTGGAAAATTCAGGAAAATTCCAGAAAAATTAGGAAAAATTCCAAAAAAATTATATTTGGACAAACTAAATAGAAATTGCAAAACTTCTATGAAAAATAAAATATTTGAAACTTCGGACGCGACTTTTACGGGGTTTTTACCTCGAAAAGTGCGAAATTGGCAAATTGGTCTAGAATTCGATTTCGACCAATTAAGGAATTTTAAATAATGAATTGTGAATCTAAATTGATAACTTGTCAAATGTTAGGACTGTAAAGGAGCTATTACGCGGTTTGGGTGCGTATATCGACCCGACGAAAAGCTGGATAGCTTAGGAATTGTTGTGTGTATGTAAGTAAACTGATTGAGACATTTATTTACATTTCATTCCATTTATTTATTTATTCTCAGTTATTCGAACTGAATTGCCTTTGACATCCATATGCTATGACTTGTTCAGTTCTCATTTGATGATGTTGCTCATAGCATGCTCTGTTGTGTACATCATTGATTCCAATTCCTCTATTTTGTCATGTTGATTGTTGTGTATGAAAGTCAGTGATATAGCATGCTATTAGGTTAGTTGGTTTATTTTGACTCTAATCCTTTATGCATTATTATGCAGTTACATCTCTTGGATTCTATTTCGAGTCATTATTGAAAGTGAAAGTGGTTCTTGTGGTTAGGGTCATTTGATGATAAAAATTTAGCTTTCATACGGGGGTCACTAGACTTTTCGGGATGTTAGAGAATTTCTCCACTACCTTGCATGACACACGGGGTAACGTGCCTCTAATGAGGTAACCAGACCTCGAGGTTTGTTGGCGCAAGAATAACTTGGGTGAGCATGACGAGTTTTAAAACTCGGGTATGCTAGCAAGTATACATTCCAGTGACGACTAATTCACTTGGAATAGAAAAGGCGTAATTGTAAGTACGACATTTTGAATTGTTATGATATGGAGCTCGATTTGTAATGAAATGATATATAGCAGAGCTCGAATTGTAGTGGACAGGCTGATGTGATGAAGATCACGGCTGACCGACCCTAATCCATTACTACTTAGCCTTGAGTCAGTTTCATATTTGGTTAACTCAAGCATCTCTTTGCATGATTTTTCCTTCAGCATAGTTGCTATCTAAATTATGACATTTGATACTTGTTGCCTGTTTGGGAATGTGGATCAATGTCTCTCAGTATTACTTAAATAATTTCATGTACTCACCGTCTAGTTTGTGACGGTGGGTGCAGATCGATCGAGTAGCGACTGGCAAAGAGAAAGCTTGGTGACTACCTCTGAGCGGTGGAGGAGGACTGCTACGACATATTTTTGTACGTTTTGTATTCTTTTGTATTACATTTTTATGTACATGTTATTTTGCCTTTTGGGTTGAGTGATAGGAATATATGACTAGACACATGTTATATATATATCACCACGCTTGTTTATATATGCATGTGATCTCTATTTCCTGGTTTTTCCATAATAGGTTAGGCCTTAGGATCTAATGTCCACTAAATAAGACTTCCGCTGAATAATTGGTTAGAAAAAAAATTAACTTAACTCTGATTTATAGACAACTGTAGGTGGTATCATAATTGGTAAGTGTTTAGGTGTTTAAATAAGGCTGACTAGTTCCTCGTTTGGTCATATATGGGAGATTAAGGCTTAATTAATGGATTAGGTCGGGCAGTGCCCTTATTTGTAGTTGGGGCCGCCACACTCCAGCTGATCGACCATCGTGGTCTGCAATGTCGATGAAAAGTTCTGAATCAGCTCTATAACTACCGGTATGTAATATATTACAATCAACAATTAACAAGTATAGGTTAAATTGATTATTTCCCAACTCACTTCACTTCCCAACTAAGACTCTAAGTCAATATCATAGGGTCTCCACACTAAGCTCATTGTCCTCTTAACTCTAAAGTCGTGTTCGCACTTTAATTGAATTATGGGCTTATTGAGAGTTGATGTATCAACTTGGCTCTGATACCAACTATGACGGCCCCGCTTCCCACAACCGGCTCCACCCGACTAGACCTATGTGGACCATCGGTCAACACAAGCCTAGTCAGCCTTCTTATACCATTTTATCGTTAGTTTGGTGTTTTAATAATGAGTTATTCATTTTGCAAAATTTAAATTAGTAACCAGCGAAAAGAAAATAAATGAAGCAATTTAAATAACTCTAAAACGCGTCAAATGGGACAACCTATGAGTGGAACCCTGTAATATACCATGTATAAGTACGGTGGCAAAAGTGAGCATATACATGTATTAAAGTGTCGTTCAACCCCAATATCCCAAAATTTTACAAAACATCAAAATAGATAAATACAATACAAAAACCTACAGTATCGTAAAAGTATGAGCCACTCCGAGAGTCCTCAGAGGTAGTCGCCAATCACTGGCTCTTTGCCCTTACTAAAGTAGGGCCTACAATTGTTACCGCGAAAGGAGACAATTCTAGTGAGTTAATCCAGATGAGTCTTAACAGTACTTTAAGAATTAAATAAATAGTCAATAAATTATGGGGGAATATAAGAGAACAAGAAATAAAGTAGTGCATGATAAATAGACTAAATGAGAATGTCATGGAAACAAAAAAAAGAAGCCAAGTGGTCTCAAATCCATCGAGCTGTGGGTACAGAGCCATAAGCTCGACTTCCTAAAATCGCGGCAGTGCTTGCAAAATCAAAATTGTCATGAACGTATGAGTATCAAAGGCGCCCTGAATATCTCACCTCCCATCCACGACCCAAATCTAGTAACTCGAGGTATAGTTTCGGTCGCGAGTCGATCGCCAAACCTAGAAGATTACCTTCCTGACTCACTTAGCCCTCAAACAGTCTAACTAGGAGTGGGATTTCATAAATAGGCACAATTAAGGAAATTAAATTCAAGAAGTAGAAAAGAATTATTGATAATGCTCATATTGGTTTACTTAAAAAAAACCACGCAAATCGCCAAGTTACGTATGTTGGGGCATGTGCCCTAGGTAAATCCATTAACTGTCTTTATGAATACTTTTAGTTAATAAAATAGAAGATTTCATTTGTTGTTTATTATAATTAATTTGCATGTTTATATTATAATAAGATCCATGGGTATTTACAGAAATATCTTAAATGTCCCTAGTCGATCATTATACTGGGAACTATAATGAATTAAGACTAGTGTGAGTCTTGATTGATGATCATATGATGATTATATGTATAGAGATACGAATCAAGATCACGAGTACTTGTTAGGGAACAAAGTACTGGACCGACCAGCTATGAGAACATCACATGGATTAAGTCATTGTTGTTTCTCATGATAGGTATATTTTACAGTCCTCTGACTTGAGATTACTAGAGACTTCAACATTAGGAACACAGTGATTTGACACAATTAAACGTTGTATTTAACCGGACAATTATACAGATTGTGATTGGTTACTGTGTGAGCAATGTGATGAAGTTGCGTAATTGAGATAAAATTGTCTCTCTCATATAAAGAGAGATATCTAGTGGATCCCTCGATGTGTTAGACTGTTAAAATGCCTAGTCTAAGTGAATTGATATTGATCAATGTCACTTGGATGTTTTCAGTCTACCTAGAGATCGAGACTAGTACGATTAAACATGTTGGATGACAATTCCATGTCTTATGTTTGATCAAAAGGATATCATGTGACAAAAGGATGTTATATACACTATTGATTAGGTTGTATCGATTTGATATTCGTACAACTTGGGTAGTCATAATGTCTTGCTAGAGGCCGCTTATGACTTGTATACCAAAATGTGTTTTGGTACACTACCAACGTTGTATGAGCCTATTGGGTCGCACACTAAGAATGGTTTTACGAGATTTTAAGATGGTTCAGAAAAATGAATTTTATATGATAAAATTCATGACAGAAACGTCCTTGTGGTGTATTACACTTATACTTCTTTAAGTATGGGTATATGTGTAATTTACTTAACCGTCTATATACAATGGTTATATAAATAGACGCTTTAAGTTAGAACACACTGAGGAAAGATTAAGGGCCGAAACTCTATTTTCGTTTAGAAACGAATTAGGGTTTTCTGGTACGTTCTGGATCGTTTTGGAGAGAAACAAAAAGGTTTGGTATTCTCTTGAAGCTAGCACTTTGAATCTCGGCCGCCGTTCGTGTGTGGACTGCTGGTAGAGGGCGTTCGTCGTTGGCAGCACCTTAGAGATCGATCAACCTTCAGAAAGGTATTTTGCGACCGATGTATGATTAAATTTTCTTGGTTTAAACGTTTTAATGGAATTAGATTCGGATCCTGTTGGGGTTTTTGTCAAAATTGTTTTGTAATCTCCACTGCGTATGAACCCCAAAACCCAACAACGTAGACTGTTTGATATTTTCAAAGTTCGTACTATCGTCTCGCGTTCGGCGTATTTGAATTCCCCAAATTGGTTCTTAATCTTTATTATACTAAATTCTTATTCGTACTTATTCAAATTAAGCACGCATTATGAGGTCGATCTCGATACGAAACGCCTTAAAACACTTTTTAATTATTGCACGCATCTCGAGATAAATTCCAATTATAGTATCCATAGATGGACCCCAACACCGATTCAACGAGTGTCTCATCGGTAGTTTAGGTTCGTAATTTCGGTCCGAAAACCCAATTTAAACATTAATTTATTTTGTTCTATTTTCTTTCAATTTACCTCAATTTCCAAAAAAAAAATATGAGATTTTTTCGGGTTGCGACTACATTGGCCGCGTCTTGGGTCGAACCACGTTGGTTGAATTTCGACTAGACCAATTCTCTCAAATTTGGCCTTTATTCTTTTTCTTCGTAATCAATTGATTATTATTTTATTTTATTTTGTTGATTATATTATACTTAAAGTATACTATACATAAATGTGTGTGTGTATATATCATATACACTATATACACTTGTTATATATATATTTATTTTACTTTTCTTAAATAAGCACGCATCTCGAGGCAATCTCGATATGCATGTAATTCTAATGTGCATCTCGAGGTGGTCATCTATGTCCTAAAACCAACATGAATCTTGAGACGGCCATCAAGGGCATCCACATCATGGCACAGATCTCACGGTAGTCCTCAAAATAGCTTATATCATCTCACAACACAAATCTCGAGGCATACACGCACACTCACTAAGCATACCTTGTTTATGCTAGGCACATACCATCTTCTCCAACACACACACGCACATAAAAAATAACCACTCACCTAGGCTTAGGGAGAGTCACCGGAGAGGGAACTAGGCCAAGACGAGAGGTGAGCCAAGGATGTCGAGAGGGTTGGTGAGGCTAAGTTAGGGATGCAAATGGGGAGGGTAGGGATGTGGACCCCATCACCATCCCCATCCTTGCTTAAAAATTCATCCCCCATCCCCACGCGGGGATGAACTTTCATCCCCATCTCCATTCCCGCCTAATCCTCGCGGGGATGGAGAATCCCCACGGAGAAAAATCTTTCTCCATTTCATTCCCCATTGAAGATCCCCGCTTGGAATTTGCGAAGAATCACCGCGAGGAAATATTTTTTCTACTTAATCTTTTTCAAAAAATTTATAAAAAAAGTATGGTACATATACATAGGATCACAATTGTTGAAAATCCCAACTAGATAAAGTATAATATATGAATATAGTTGCAAACAATCCAAAATAAAACATATAATTAAAAACAAGTTAAATTTATAAATCACATTAGGGTTTGTTTATCACTAGTGTTTTGGGTGAAGGCCTTGTAATATTATATAAAATTGATATATACAATGTATATAGATGTATTTGATATATATGAGGATCTCCGCGGGGATCCCCATAGATAATCCCCATGAGGATCCACATAAATATTACCAATGGAGATTCCCTGCGGGGATCTCTATGAATACATTTTTTCATCCCCGTACCCATACCTGCATGGATATGAGATTTTATCTTCATCCTCACCTCTATCCCTATTTAAATTCTCAATCATCATCCCTTTGCGGGGAATCCCCATTCTCCATGGGGATTCACCGCCTTACTTGCATCCTTAGGCCAAGCCTTGTGAAGTCGAGAGAGAGAGAGAGAGAGAGAGAGAGAGAGAGAGAGAGAGAGAGAGATAAGGGAGGTCGTACGTGATAGAGAGAGAGTGACGGTGAGGGTTGTGCGGGAGTCACCAAGAATGGGGAAATAAGACTCGGTGAGAGATAGAGAGCTTGCTAGGAGAGGAGAGGGAGAATGAGAGCAAAAACAAAGATATGAGAGTTCTAGTGGAGAGAAAAGAAAAAGAGAGAAAGAGATTGGTTTGAGAGGAGAGAAAGAAAACCATGAGATGAGGTGATTTTGAGGGTGCTAGGGGAGATGACGTGAGAATAGTGAGTGGGGTGAGAGAGACAAAGCAAAATGAGGTGTCAAAATGTGGATGGTTGATTGTATTGTATTATCTTTATTTTTTACTTTATTTTTTTGTGTGATTTGTCATCATTCTATTGGTCCATCTATCCACTTAACCAACCCTTAATTACATTATATCTCCTCCATTTAAATCACCACACCTTACTACTTTAACCACAAAATTATATTAATTACTCACTTTATTTTAAACTATATATTACATTTAAATTTAATTAAAACTATAGCTTTATTAATTATAGAACACATTATTTTTATTTCTATTTTTACTCAACTATATAGCTAATTTAACGCGTTGCACTACTATATTTCGGTCTGATGTCCGAAGTTTGACCGAGTTTTCTACATAGGGATTAGATCAAGGGTCATAACTTGCAATTAGAATGTAAATAGGATTTTTAATTTTTTGGGTCCTTACAAAAGTCGAAAATATTAAGCAATTCCAAGCAAAATCCACTATTTTTTTTGGTCATTTTCATTTATTTTTAGGAGTTTTGAAAAAAATTTCTTTCATTTTTGTTGCCCCGCGTATGTCGGACATACAGAGCTGACACTTCTGAAGAGGTGTCGGACATACAGGGTCGACACGTCTAAAGAGGTCTCGAACATGCTTGGCCGACACCTCTAAAGAGGTCTTGGTTAGATCCCTCCGTCACCCACTGAAACCTAATTCTTTTTGCAATCTCGATCGAAGTCGACCGAGACCTCTAAAGAGGTGTCGACTTTGTGTGTCTGGCACCTCTTCAGATGTGTCGGCTCTGTGTGTCCGACACTCGCGGGTGAGAGTGAGGGTGAGGGTAATTGGGTGAGCAATGGTATTTTTAGAATTTTGAGAAAATAAGTGGGGCACACTAAGTAAAAAGTGAGGTATGACAAAGTAAAAATTAAAAAATGAGGTCCTTTAAGCAAAAATTGGAGTTCGTTTAGCCATTCCTACAGAATGAGGTTAGAATTGGAACTGAAGTATTTAATGCTTCCATGATTTCTTAATGCAACACTTATTGTGGAACAAAAAAAAAGTCCTAAAAATGTGACACAAATATATTGTGGAATGGAGGGAGTACTAATTAGAAATTCAACATGTACCAACCAAGTAGATGACTCACTAGTTTGTGTAGGGTTACTTGGTAAGAGTTTAAGAGGTGGAGATTTTGAGTCTTATAGTAGGCAAGTTGTGTTAACATGTATATACATGAAAAAATCAGTAATTCAACATGTATATACATCAAAATATAATAGTTTACTTGATGAATTAAGTATATATGCATTGAATTCTTTGGAGAGTACATTCCACACTTCCACAATATATGAATGTAGTAATTTGCATGGAGGGTTGTATGGAGCATATAAGTTAAAACTTCCAGTCCCTAGCTTAAATTTGCAAGGAGTGGGCGAGATATATTGGTAAACAATGTGATGTAGTGGGATTTTTTTCTTTTGTTAATTCTTTCTTTCTGGTTAATTTGTCACGTAGTATCTAACACTAACCACAAAGAGTAATATATGTTCACTGTCGACCCCAATATAAAGGATGACCTTTCCAACATTTTGTTTCGTTGATAATTAAGTCTCGAACTCTAGAATTCGTTTAAAGTGGAATCAGTCACTAAAATTAACCTTCCTAACTCCCTCAATCTACAAAACTTAAAATTGTGACCTTTGCTAGCTATAAGATGGGAAAGGCTTAGCATTTATATAGAGAGAACCAAACTTCGAGCTACTCTCATTGAATGTATAATAATGTTTTTTTTCGTTACAAAAATGTATAACATACCTTTAAGTAATATTTATTACAAGTCTATCATTCCTCTTAGTAGATTAATCAAAGTCTATAATAGATCCTAATAATTATGTGGGCTTATAAGACTCACCAGACTTATTTATACATTATGGGTTCGTTGCTAATTTTATAAGTCAAGTCTGGCGAATTAGCTGTGAATTTGTAATCTTTCCTAGTGAGTTTGTAACTAAGATAAAAATGCTACTTCATGAAGCAATGTTGCTCAAAAAAGGAGCCTTTGCTTTTAGAGAATTAAATACCTACCACTCACAGTTAGTGTAGATCTGTTTAGGTCCTCATTCATAGCGGAGAAGCCCTAAATGTCGCTACTTCAACCTCTTGGCTTCCATATCTATTTGATGTGGGGCTTCCAACGACGCCGATGCTCGCTTCAGCGGCCACGAGTGTCGCCGATGGCTCCTAAGGTCTCCGACCTCTTCCTTTTTGTTCCCCCTTCCTCTCTCGGTCTCTCTTTCTCTTCCCTATCTTCTTCCCTTTTTCTAGCTTCATTTGTTCTTGTTCTTTTGTGATTATTAGAGAGAAGATCATGGGGACAACGGTCAAGCGAATAAGTTATGAAGTGACTTGAGAGAAGGTTTTTTGGGAGGGACGACGACGGGGTTGCTTTATCGCCCTCCAACTGGCTTTTCAAGAGTTTCACCAGCATGCACGCGTCTCCGATCAGCGAGCTGCAGCCATGGGCGAGCATATCTTAGATTTCGGTGTCATTAGTTTATGTTGGATCTGGCTAGCCGCATCATCCTCGACTTCAAGTAGTGGGTGTTTCTACTTTTCTATTTCTTTTTGGATTCGTTATTCGTAGTGTTTAGGGTTGTGTTTAGTTCAATTGTCTAGGGTTTAAGTCAGTTTGGTTCCTGGCTGCGTGCCGATGTTGCCTTAGATTTGTTTATCTAGTGGTGAGGTTTTTTTGTTTTGTTTTTGTTTTAGTTATTGTTACTTGTTGTCTCTCCTGGATGGTCGTCTTCCCTTTTGTCGGGCTTTTCTCCGGTTGCGTCCGGCTTTCCTCCCCATCAATCGTGTCTTATAGGCCTTCGATGATGGAGTATGATGGGCTTCATATCCTCCTTCCTCTCATGGAGACCCAGCTTTATATTGTATAATGGATGTATGGGTTCTCACTTATCAATGCAATTTAATTGCGCTTTGACAAAAATATGACTACCACTCTGATCAAATAAGTTGTTGATAAATATTTATTTCTTTTGGAAAATTAAGATGACCCATCGATGAGACACCCGAGATAGACACCTAGTGATGATGTCCATCCACCGTGCATCGATGTGTCTGCACACATATCTCGATACGCGAATGGATGGACTTTATCACAGGGTGTCACATCCCAGGTCACCTTAACATCTCCCATTTCTTTTCCAAAGACATATTATGTAAAATGTTAGGGTGCCCACACAATTGCCATTCGCCCTTTGATACACCTCAGGATACGCACAAGCTCGAGAATCAATGTAAATCCTATCTCCCATAATCGGGGTAAATCAAAATGTAATGTGGTTTTACTTTAAAATTCAACAAATAAGGGATGGTTTCTTTTAAATCACAAAAATAATGTATTATGTGTTTAGGGAATGTGTCATTAAGTAGGCTCAAATGTGTGAATGCATGAATTACTCCTTTTGAAACGGAGTAGTTTATTCAAAACATAAATTGCATAAATTACTCATTTTCAAAAGGAGTAATTCATGCAATTGTAAACTAATGCAAACCCCATGTAAACTATAAAAATTGCGAACACCTGATATAGAGATAAAGAGAGCGAAGAGAGTTAGTGCAGCTAATGTATCGCCTCGAGAAAATACTACACATACATCACCACATCGTCACGAAATTCTCCTCACATATGAAAACTAAATTTAAAGGGTTGTTTTTGGAATTTTTGATTTAATACGTACCCAAACACATATAAACATATTAAATATGTAAAATTGGACTTCAAGGACTTAGGGGATCGTAGCTCGGGTATTGGGGAGCTAGTCGAGTCAGATTGGGGAGTCCGGAGAAGTCGGAGCGCGGATTGAGGTGCGTAAACCCATTGGAATGCCTAACAGAATTCATGATTTTGTTTTATTGGTATCGGATTACATGTGTGATTGCTGGTGGGCATACATGAGGTTTCACTCCTATTTCGGTTTACGTATATATTGATTGTGGCTAAATCGCTTGCACTGGTTACTTGTGTTTAATGATCGTGTCGATGGCAATAGAATATATCTACGACTATCGAGAGGGATGTAAGATGTTCCCTTGACTTGAAATAGTGTCTGGAGGGGTTCATCTGTTAATCGTAGTTGGGGTTTAGTCACTGTAAGCTTGTAAGTATATACGTGGTTCCTGTCCTATTTTATTGATTGCTAGTTGGTTTAGGTTAGGGTTTTCTCGTAATTATACGGTTGTTTATTTATTAATGCTTTGTTTCCGAGCTTGTTTATTGAGTATGTGTTGTTGATTAGACGCTACTGTTTTTGTTTGTCGCATACTACCTACATTCATGAGAATATGACTTATTGTTGCCAGAGGTCATATTCGCATGTCTCGTAGTTTAGCAATTTTATTTTATGAATATTGTGTGCACTTTTCTTGAGATTTTACTCACTGGAATCGTCACTGTATTTTTTGGGTGACTAAGTGCAGATCCTTCAACGAGCAAAGGCAAGGTTAAGGAGGTATTGGGCGCCTATCTCTGAGATAGTGACGCCAGCTCGTGTGTGACTACAGTATGTATGTGTTTACTTTTTGTTGGTTATAGAACACTGAGTACATATATATGAATCTTTTGTTGTACTTATCTCGCCTTTGATATATACATGGTATCTTTTGCCAGGTTTTCCACTACTTAAGATTGTTAAATATTGCATAACATACTCAATTAAAAACTTCCGCTGTAGAATTGTAATATAACTGGATAAATTGATTAACTAGCTAATTAAATCATTAATACTTATATAGAGATTATTTAGTTAAACTAGTTTTAGTTAGAAAATTGTAAGCAATAAGCTAGGTCACGGGGCGTCATAGATAAGCGGTCCATGACGTGGCAGGGCTTGGTGATATGTGATGCAACATGGCAGGTCCAACGGTGGCCTCGAAGTTTGGGACCGCCACATTTTGTACTTGATTTAGATAATTTTTATACAACAAAATTGATATTTATGCCAATTTCTAAGACCATTGGGCAAATAGAACTATGATACACTTGAAAAAATCGTTCGATTAGCCGTCAAGCACTTAAGAATGATGGCCAATACAACCCGATATGCTACGTCTACCCCTACAAATTTAATACATTCACTCCACGTTAAACTGGTGAGTAAAGTTGACAATACTATCGGCCATAAAGACCTGCAAACCTATACGATCTACGATATTGTTCAACAGCAAACTGTCAAAGCATGACGACAAATTTAAGTCATTTTTCTGTGATTACCTCATTTATTTACTTCATATACCCCTTGTTTAACTGGTAAGAAAATTTGACAATGGCATCAACCATTAAGATCCGATAATCTTTATGATCATCGATATGGTACAACCGCAACCTTTTAAAGATTGACGACTCGTTATGGCCAGTGTTTTACACTTACCCCATTTTATACTTCACATACCCCTTGTTTAACTAGTATTGTTTTCGTTTGATGGTGGTTATTAACCGTAATCAATCTAAACCATTTGGTATGTTCCAACCGCCATGCTACGTGTACCCCACTAATTTACTTTGTGTACCCGTCTACGAGGGTGTATGAAGAATTTCGGTTAGCAATGGCGGTCAACATATCGTGAGATGCAACATTGTTTCGCCGTCAGTTATGTAGAGGTATCGGCCCTACATATCCGCACTGCTAAACTGCACTTAATAATAGACTTAAAAACTATAATAGTTGACAATGAAATAGCACAGACACTTAAGCAATTCAAATGAACATACAAGTAGATGAAATTGTCCATAACAAAGAAAGCACATAAACAAACACACCTTTAAAAATGTTTGAAGACGCATTGAAAATTGTTTAAGATATAAAACAAATGATTAAAACTCTGAAAATTCTCCTTCACTTTGCCTTCTTGCTTCTGTAAATCTGATGCATGTCGATCTCTGTAGTTCTTCCATCGCTTTGATTTAGAGTGGTGGAGCTTTGGGTATAGTCTGAAACTCTGAAATGGAAGGCTACTAGATGATCAGCCATTTCAAATGCGTTGTCTGTCATAACGCGCTCCTTTGACATGATTCGGAACCGCAAAGCGACATTTAATGAACGACTATTACGCTGTTGCAAAGAATAGCAAAGTTCGACATATAACATCACACCAGTCGTATAAGCGAAAACATAAAAAAATAATGCAAAAAATGATCACCAAAGTAGTATCGTCCTCATGAACAGCCACGCTTGAAAGTTCAGGATTACACGCGAAGGGATGACTGACCAATTAAAACCATTGAACATAATCATCAGTAACTTGGCATGTATGGTCCACTCTCTTATCGCGGCGCTCGGCAATTAGGACATTGGCTTCCCAATCCTCTCAAAATTAGGCATCGAATGTGTACTTCACGGAGTACAAAGTTGCCAACTTACTCTTATCCACATCGATGGGTCAAAAAGGTTCTTTGGGTTTACCTTGAACATAGCCCATTTGCCTCAAAATACGGTCCGAATTGTGTGGTTTAATAATATCTAAATACCGCATAGTCTTGTTGTAAAAGGCAATTTCATTGACTGGCGGTGAACCTTTCGAAGTATTATCCCAATTTACTTAACGAAAAGAACAAAATGCAAGACCAAGTTGGTTTTAGTTTCATAACATGTTACACTAATTAAAAGCATCAACTGTGAGTGCCCAACCTCGTGGGATTTAAGCTTGTCCAACCGGGCCCTAAATTGATGAAGAAGGTCATCAGATTGCATCAAATCTTTCTTATTGTGCCACTTCATCACCCGGGGCATAACGACTTATATTCCATACGTGGAACGAGCTTAATGAATGGAATGCGGTCATACAAGCAACCCTATTGGAAATAGTTTTGTTATATGATTGAACAAGTGATAATGAAAACAAGGTTAATGATGCTAAATGAATACCTCCAACAATTTCATGTAACTAACAATTTGGTTTGCCTTGGTGCCACTAGCAATGCTGAGTTTGCAATACAGGCAAGCTAGTGTCGCACCCCCACCCATATGAACCAATCTCCTCCATGGTGTCCAGAAGTTGAAGGAGATTAGGGGAGACTCTTGTACTAGACTTGTCCGTCAAAATGGTGGTTCCAAGAAGATATAATATATAGGCTCGAACAAGGGAATCGGGTAAAGAGAATTTGTCGTCTCCACTATTCCCGTCTGGCTGTATCTCTCCTCTAAAGGACATAGAGGACTGATCCTTCAACCACGCCTAACTCAATTTTTGGACAAGATTTCTATTTAGTTCATCATTCACTGATCGATTGGTATCATCCTTAATGGTGACTAGTCATCACTATCACCAAGATGCGATCCTTTGGTTTTTGTAACCACGCTTTTCCAAAGATCTTAGGGATCCTGAGAAGTACCCTGCATGTCGTCTAAAGTGATACTTAAATCGGTGAAGGGTAAGTGGAATGTTTTGGTCTCCAGCTACCACCTCTCAGCAATACTAGACATTAATACCCTATTACATATGTCATATGAGATGTAACCCAATGAGCGTAAACCAGAGTCATCGGTGAGCTTGTCGAACCTTTCCTTTTGAGGGTGTCGCGTGATAGTCTCCCACGGAGTGATCTGAACATCATGGTTGATGCGCTTTAAATATCATCGAGCCTATAAAGATGAAAAATTGGATTTAAAAACATTGACAATTGCATACAATTAACATAAAATAATGTTAGATGCATTAAGTAATGAATGTATATCTTATTATGTACTTGGATGTCATTCCAAATATCCACCAAGACATGGTTTCGGAACAACGACAACAACGATAAATCTGATGGCCCACCAGGAAACGAAGTGGCCATTTCATCGGCATCGCCTTCCGATATATCGGTTGTAGATGTACCAGCAGCCGAGTCTTCAGCGACGTTTGAGTTGTGTGCAGAATCACATAATGGGGAACCACTCCTTTCAGTCTCCACCCGAACCTCCACACTGTCACCTAAACTTTTGACTCATTTTTTTTAGTAGGAGGTTCTCGTTATTCTTCTTCTAGTGCGAGGTAGTCATATGTTTCCTTTAGTGCTACGAATGGGACGACTCTACTGGGACGACCATATGGTGGTAGAGGCAGCGGTTACAACAACAACAACAGCTCTAGCTTACGCATGTCGCAGGGCCTGCGGATGGTTTCGTCCGACTATCTTCCTTCTACCTATACCTAAACACTAAATAGATGGTAAAATTAGACCAACAACAACAAAATCATGTAAATAGTTTAAATATACATAACGAATATTCAATTTCCTAATTGTCGGTTGAACAGAGTCGAGACCAATACCTAGGGTAGCGGTTATAAATGACCGACAACTCCAAAAGGGTATCGATTTTCATCGACTGAAATCCTTGAGCGCACGTCGATTTTAGAATGTCTTCAAAACTTTTACCTCGCGGCTAAATGCGGTCGTCAATAATTAAACATAATGGTCATATGTGGCCAGACACCTATGGCATGGTGTCGATTTTGTCTCGCCATCATCATTGAGACCGTAACTTCAATCAAACCTTAAAGCCTAAATCGAATACCCAACGAGCAAAGGACCAAAAAACACTAACAAAACAATTGCAAACTCATGAGGAACAAAACCTATCAAAAATTAAGACAAATGACTTACCCGACATGCCGGTAGCAGACGAAGGAATGGCCGTCACTGTTGACTTTTCCAAGACCAACACCTCCAAGAGATCGAACAAGCTTCCACCCACAAAAATACTCCAAATGCACTGGAGAGTTCGATTCGGGGTTCCCTTAAGGCCGAAAAATTGAAAGGAGGCCGATATTCACAAATTTGTTCGTGGGGTACGTGGGTTGGAACATAAGTAGGAGATGAAGTTAGAGTTGTTGAGGGGCTAGGGGTAGTTTCGGAATAATTCACAAATATATGGGTATATATATACACACACATATATAGTGCAATGCCAATTAGGTGATATGGCAAGAATGGCGCATTCGCTAAATGTGTCATTTATGTAAATGATGTGGCTGGCCACATGGACATGAATGACGTATTTTCAAAACACAAAATATTCTAACCAACGAATAACAAGAAAACTTATGGCATTTTAATAATTTAAAAACAAAATTTTAGTACGAGTGTAATTTTTTCCCCTACATGTGAGCTAGGCCACATTGGCACATTGCCATATCTCCATACTAATATCTCCTTTTTCAAATGGCGTTATACACTGAATATCGAATTTTAAAGTGATCAATTGTATTTTGTGAATTAAAAGTGATTTGCGCGGTACGGATGGAAAAAATTCCCCATAATCCTCTCAAAATTTCATTCAGTCCACACTCTGTTTTGCCGCCACTGGCAATCCCATCTCCCATGGCCGCCCCCATCCCAGGTTCCTCCATTCGCCGCCTAACCCTCCACCGCCCATTTCTCCACACTCTCCGCTCCACTTCTTCATCATCAGAAGAAACCCAATTCTCGCCCAATCTTCTACCCACCAACTCTCCAAACCCTAATCGCGCCTCCTCCTCCAAACCCTACTTCCCCAAGCGAGGACAGACATTGGAGCTCGTTTGCGAGAGCCTGGCCTTCAAAGGGAAGGGCGTCTGCAAGGTCTCTGATACTGGGTTCGTTCTCATGTGCGACCTAGCGCTGCCCGGCGAGCGCTTCGTCGGCCGCGTCACTCGAAAGAAGGGGGACTACGCTGAGGTTTGAGTTGTTGATTGTTGTTGGGATTTAGGGTTTGGTGATGAAGATATTGTCTTGGCGTGATTAGGGTTAATGGGTGGAGTTGATTGTTAGTTTTTGGTAGAGATTTGTGAAAAAGTTGGTATTTTCAGTGGTTGATTTGCCTACTCAGTTTTAAGAACTACGATAACAAACTGGCAGCCCCAAATTAGTTTGAGGTTGGTTAATTTGTTGCTCCTTACTTTGGTTCGACTAATCCTGTGGGAATTAGTCGAGCGACTCAACTCTATAACCTAGGAGAATATAATGTAGCTACCAAGAATTACAAGATTAGTCGAGCGACCCAACTCTATAACCTAGGAGAATATAATGTAGCTACCAAGAATTGAATCCAAGTCCATTGCCTCAGTCAGAGTTATAGTGCTCATTTCCTTGCTATTAGACTGCACCCCTTGGGGGTGGTATTCAGCTTGATTTAATGCACTTTTTTGATGTGATTTGGTAAATTTTTCTAGGGTTTTATAATTAATGCATTTCGAGTTATATTAGGTCAACTCTTGTACCTTCAAATTCCTTTGATTTCCAGTTCGTCGAGTTTCTAATGTAGTAGCTAATGTAGGCCTAATGTTAGAATTATAGTATATTATATAACAGGGGTATATTATGAATATATAATATTGATTACTAGGGTTTTGATATAATTGTGTAAACACAATAGAGTAGATAGCTTTTTTATCAAAATGAATCAAAATTGAATGTTAACCCTGGATTGGGTGTTTTATGTTATCTTCTTCGTTGTTCAATCCTTCCTACTCAACTCTCTACATGACTAGCTTGACCATTTTCGTAAATTCTCTTTACTGTCAGTTTATATGTTTTCGCCTCTATGCATGCAGAGTTTTTTTTGGTTATGATAATTCTGATGCAATTAATTCAATGTGCAATGTATGATTTAGTAGTTTATGAGAATATGTTTTTCGCTTTCGGTGATTCTGGTTTGTATTTGAACTTGTACAGGTGAAGAAACTGAAGACACTTTCGCCACATTGGGACTTTGTAAGTGCTCCATGTGAGTATGCTTCTTACTGTGGTGGGTGTAAAACTCAGAACTTAATGTACGATGCCCAAATTAAGGCGAAGGAACAACAGGTTCACGAGTTGATAACACGTGTTGGGAGATTTCCGGTTAGAGACCCTGAGTTCACTTCTGTCATGATGCCAATTGTTCCTAGTGATATCCAATTTCATTACAGGAATAAGGTTGGTAGAGCTGACTGACGCATTTTGATGCCCGTGTGAATGGAAATCCTTTCTTTATTATTCATATATGTGGAACACATAATTCATTAAATAATTATGATTGTCCTAGTTCTGCAGATGGAATTTTCATTTTGTCCCAAAAAGTGGTTTCCAGAAAGCGAAATGCAGAAAGAGCAGAATGCTTTGAATGATTATGCATTAGGGCTGCATGCTCCGGGATTTTTCGACAAGGTCCTCAATATCGATAAGTGTTTATTGCAAAATGAGGTTGCTAATAAGGTATGCTTCTTTGTTTTTCCTAACACGATGTTGGCTTCATTCTTCCACATCAAATTTGATTGAGTGTTTATCAGTGTAAATACATGGTTGATTCTTTCTCTTCTCTCTTTTAAGCAATAAGGAATCCAAGGAATTGGAATTTCTCATTAAATGAAAAAAAAAAGATTATAGGGCACTGTAAATAAGTTCTACTCTTTGTAAATAAGTTAAACTCTTGATGCAACGTGTAACTAGAAATGTTTTGAATTTTTCATGTGCGTACTATTTTATATATGGTGGATGGGAATGGTGTTTTCATCATGTTTAAATTTGAATATTCATTGTAGGTATTGGCCTATACAAGGAGCAAGGAGTCAAATTTGAAATTGGGATTCCTAGGTGGTGAATCTAATGATTTAATTTTCTGCATCTTGTCTTTGTATGCATACAACAGAGAATACATAGAAATTGTAGGAAAAGCAATATAATTATGTAGATTTTAGTTTTTTTTTCCCTAGAATAAGAAAATAGTGCCATATAACTATCAATATTGTCACAATTTTTTATTTATTTATTTTTTCTTACGATAATCACAATTTTGTTTTATAGAATGGAAATAAGAAAAAGTTATAAAGGTAAAATTAGTACTTAATAAAAATGTTCTCATATTTTTATTTCCAGAGATAGAGTTAGTAGCTATGCAGACTAGTTAATTTCCTTACAATTTCCTAAAAGTAGGAAGCATATTGTGGTATATCAGTTCATGTGCATCAATAAATATCAGTCAGCGTCATTTAGATGGTCTGTTTGCTTAGTTTTTCCTTTAATATTAATTTTGCGACACTCCATTTCGAATCAGCCCACTATTTGACTGGATTTATTTGTTGGGCCTATGTGCTTCATTTAATGTGATTGGAGCCCATCTTACCTATCTTAATTGCCTCCTTGTACTTCAGGACCCCAAGTAGCTATAAAGAGTTTGACAAACTATTAGTTGGAATAGAAAACATGGTAGTAAAGACTCCTCATAGACCACATGCTACATATGGTAAAAACTCCTCTTTGGCGCTCTTTTTATTCCCGTGCCTGATTATTTTCTGAGACCAGCACTTTTTTGGTTTGGTTGGTAATTTCTTTGATTGTTCTGACTATTATCCTTTGATTTGTTGATCAATAGAGTTAATTTGTTTGAATGAGCTTAAATAATAGTGTTTTTTTTTTTTTTGGTAAAAGAACAATAGTAGTTTATTCGATGTGCATTTTTTTTCAAGGTAAAGAGCTCCAATTGAATCAAGTGACTTTTTTCCCTTCAAAACAAACTAATAATCATGTTATGGGAAGGAATGTTATTTGTACTTATTGATGGACTAGACAAGCTTAGCAATGTCGTGTCGCCATCGCCAATAGAAAAGGATGACAAACCTTTTCTTTTTCTTTTTACTTTTTCTTTCAGTAATTATTTGATTTCTCACTTTCCAATTCGATTTGTTGGTTACAGAACCTCTATAATTTGTCTCTTTATCTCTAAAATTTGCTTTTAGAGAGTGATCTATAGTGTTAATTCTAGCAGTCATTTTTTGGTTATTAATAACTACATGCACAATAATTGGTCGTCAATCTTTTGTGATATGTTTATATTCTTCCCACAATTTTGTAGTGTGTAAATATGGCTTATACGCATTGCTTTTCTAATCAATAGGTACTTGCTATTGTTCAAGACTGTTGGAGAGATCCAAATTATGGCCTTTCACCATATAATTGTCACTCTCACACTGGATTCCTTAAGCATCTAATGCTAAGAACTGGAAGGTATCAACTCGTTTACCTTTTGATGATTTCTTTAACCGTCACGTGTCTTTCATTCCTTTGAATAGTAGTGATTGATATGGTTGACTCTAATTTTTAGAGTCATTGTTGACAACAATGAAGAAAGAGTAGCAGAATTGAAGAACAATTTCCCTTTCTCATATAGCTATTGTAACTTTTCGATTTCTGTGCAGCAGGAACGGCTGCTGATTTCTCTAAATTTGAGTAGCAAAACATATAACATTAGTGGCATGGTTGCGTGTTTAGAATTGGAGGCTAACATTAACTTTCACGTCTTAGCCAAATCTGATGAAATATTTTGAAACTGAGTATGAGTGATGAAATATTTTTATTTATTTATTTATTTATTTTTATTTTTTTGCAGAGACGTCGACACTGGTCTTACTGAGCTCATGGTTAATTTTGTGACATCATCTTACAAGCCGGAGCTGCTACAGCCTCTTGTCAAGAAGCTCACACTTCTTCCTGAAGTGGTTTGTGTTTTCAATCTTCCGGCTGCATTTAGTTTATTTAGTGGTTCATAGGCTTTTTGTATTTCCCCCGGTCTGTGTGAGTAAGCACTCTTCTTATCTGTTCATGCTAAGTATTTGATTTTGTACAAATTGAGAAGTGGAAGTTCTAATTGTATAGTATCGCCTCCATAGTACAACAAAGCAGTGTCAGTTACCAGTTTAATTTGTACCAATCTTCTATTTCTGGTGTTCACCTTATTGTGGTTATTTGTAATAGGGGAAATTTCATGGGATGTGAAGCATTCATTTTTTTTTTCTTTCAGTCTTATGCATCTGCTTCTTTCCTTCTTCGTTGAATTGGTTATTCTTTTACCAGTGTGCATATTGTTCGAGTAAACATTGAAAACTTGGTTTTCCCTTGATACTTCTGAGGTATGAAAAGAACCATTAGGCTGAAATCCCTCTTATTTTTGAGCTACCTCTAGTGCGTTCTGACTTTCTAGCTCTTGCTCCTTGCATTAGTGTCCACTCGATCACTTTCTCTCTTCTTTCGACTTGCCTTGACCAAACAGCCTTTGGATGAGCCTTGTTAGCTTGTTTCCTCCACCAAGGCTATTTTTCTTTGAGAGCTTTGCTTGATGTGTTTGAGAATCTCTAACAATTCCTGTGCATTCGCAAGAATCCCAATGGTCGCTTCTCCATTGTTGGCATGGATGCATGGCATTACAGATGTGAATTGCACCTGCATAGCTTCTTTTTTATTCAAGCATGTATGTAATGTTATACACATGTTATTTTTTCTGTTTACATTCTTAATTGAGAAGTGTGTAAATCATTTGTCTATCAAATTTACTTGTTCACGATCCTGAGAAAGCTAGATTACTTGTTTTGACTGGAGGCATACTAAGCAGGTTTGTGCACCAGTTTTTTTTTTTTTAGTTTGGCTCTTCATTCATGTGCCAATCCCGACTTGTTTATCAGCATCCTTGTTATGCAGCTGATATGTTATGATCTTTCTGCATGTAACTGATAATTTTAGTTGCTTGTCATTGTTGCTAGGTAAGTGTTGTGAACAATGTTAACACTTCTGTTGGTAATACCTCTGTTGGAGAAGAGGAATACATACTATATGGTAAGTCTACAATAACAGAAGTCTTGAGGGGAGTTGCTTTTCAAATATCAGCAAACTCTTTTTTCCAGACAAACACACACCAGGTATGCACTGTTAAGAAAATTGAACTGCTGTATTCAAATTTTGTTACTTTTTGATTTGGTGCTCTACCAATCTATCCTCACTATAGTAGTTGTTTCCATGTTAGTTTTATTCAATTTATATTGTTAATATACTTTAAAAAAAATGGTATATGTGCTCAATAAAGAAATATCTTGGTAGCATTTATAGGTAGAGTTGAGAAAGGCATGGCCATGTAGCCATTTCGAGAACAATGGTTAACATTAAGAATAAGCTTTCTCGTGAAGCTTTCTAAATGCATATTTAAAAGATCTACTCTCCTGCTTTGCAAAAAGAAAAGTTCCACCAATCACATGACAACTTAAGAAGTATAAGCGAATTTTTATTTTGTTTATGCAGGCAGAGGTTTTGTATAAGTTGATTGAAGAGTGTGCTGACCTTAGAGGAGATGGCTCAGAAATTGTGCTTGATTTGTTTTGTGGAACTGGGTCAATTGGTCTAACACTTGCAAGAAAGTACATTTCTTATTTCAATTGTTTGTTTTTTGGTTTGCACGACGGAATTTCTTTATATTTAAACTTCTTGCTTGCCCTCGGCAGGGTGAAGCATGTTTATGGTTATGAAGTTGTCCCTCAAGCCATCTCAGATGCTCGTCGAAATGCCAGCCAAAATGGTATTCACAATGCAACATTTGTGCAAGGAGATTTAAATAAAATCAATGACCATTTTGAAGATGAGTTTCCTAAGCCCGACATTGTCATTTCAGGTTAACTTCTCAGAATCATAGCTTGGGATTTTGTTGTCTTATGATTCACTTCCATGCTACTGTTTTTTATAGTATAATAACTGAAAAGTAAAAACTGTCCTTTTATCGACAAAAATGAGAATCGAGATACAAGAGGAAAAAGCTTCTAGGTTTGATTAGTTACGAATAGTTCTGGCCTCGAATAGACATGAACTCAGCAATGAAGTTAGCTTTGTAGTGTCCTTTTCTCTGGTGTTTGCTTTTCTATGTTATATCACATCTCAACAGATGATTCACAAAATCTAACAATTCTATGTTCTCTTCTTCAGATCCTAATCGCCCGGGCATGCACTTGAAGTTAATTAAGTTTCTGCTCAAGCAAATGGTCCCTCGGATTATCTACGTATCTTGTAATCCTGCGTCATGTGCCCGTGATCTTGACTACTTGTGTCACGGGGTGGTATGTGATACCATCTGTCGAAAACTCTCTAAAATGCTTGTTTTGCCATTAGTTAAGTTCCTTTGCCTTAGTTTACCAAAATTCTTATGCAGGAGGAAAAAGGTATGGAAGGATGTTACAAATTGAAGAGTGTCCAACCTGTGGACATGTTCCCCCATACGCCCCATATCGAGTGTGTTTGCTTATTAGAGCTTGCTTGAATCTCTTGCTTATAGCAGCTGACGACCGTACTTAGCGTCCTTGAATTCAAGGTACTCGCATTTTCTTTTGTTGTAAATTGAGTTGGAACTTGCTAAGAACTAGAGAAGGAAAATAGAAGACTAAGAACTTCTACTACTACAAACTACTACTACAAAGGAGAAGAGAAGAAATGAGATAGTTGGAATGAGAAGTTTTCATTCAACTTGGTGTGTGAATTACAATGGGGTTGACACCCTTTATATAGGTCATTTGGTGATGATGATAATTGTACTTATACAATGTGTACAAGTTATACATACACCACAAGTCATACAACACATCACAAGCAACATAGACAATACATGGAAGAGTTGATGTACATTGGAGAGGATTGCAAGTTACATGACAATACATAGACAAGTGGAGATACTATTAAGTGAGAAATACAAGTTACATGACTACACAATATGTTGGTGTACATGCATGGTCATCCATATTCCACAACACTCCCCCTTGGATGACACTTGCTTAGAGATTGTGCCTCGTAAAACCTGTACTAGAAAAATCCTGTGGGAAAAAATCTAGTATAGGAAAAAGAGTACAATGTTCTCATCAATCTGGATTTGTAGTATAATATTGTTGATTGCCTCATTAAAAACCTTGTTAGGAAAACCCAGTGGGATAAAATCATAGCTAAGGAAAAGAGTGCAACACATTGATACACTTTGAGAGAATATATATATATGCTTCATTAAAACCTTTACTAGAAAAATCATGTGGGAAAAAATCTAGTATAGGAAAAAAAAGTACATTATTTGCTTTCATAATTTTTTTTTCTTTTTATATGGAGTATAATAATGTTAGGATCGCCTCATTAAAAACCTTGCTAGGAAAACCCAGTAGGATAAAACCATAGCTAAGGAAAAAAGAGTGCAATACACTAATCAATCTAGATAAAGAGTTTTAATATTGTTAGAATTGCCTCATTAAAAACCTTTGCAAGGAAAACCCAGTGGGATAAAACCATAGCAAAGGGAAAAAGAGTGCAATACACTAACCAATAACTCATTTTGATTCTCCCCCTCGTATTCACATGGTGAGACATCTTGTGCATTTTGTTGCACATGGACATCGTTTTCTATATGAACCATTTAATGCTGAAGCATATGATTGTCACTCTTTTATGTATAGTACTTGCATCAAGTAATCGATTCATAACTTGTTGCTACTGAATGATCCTTTGAACTTTGAGTTCATATTAATTTATATATGGATCATAATACAACAAATTTAATGCAATTTGATGTGTTTCAAGCAATTTCACGTCATTCCTTTTGAATTGGCTTATATCTCCCCCTAATGGTGGAAAAATTGCTTCATCAAAGTGACAATTAGCAAAACTTGCTATAAATAATTTCCCTATTAGGGATCCAATGCATCTTATAATATAATTAATGGAGAGTTAAATCAATATACGTCTCCTATTGATTTGCCTTGAGATAATCTCCAGCTGATAAAAAAAATCAGTTCGATAAAGGATATCCGTGCGAATTTACGATATTTTTCGCATTATCGATGATTATGGATATTCAAATAGATCTTTCCATATTATGAATGTCATTTGATTTATGACGACATTCGTTTTAATGTGGCTTATATATTACAGAAGTTAAAGCCGAGAATATTATACTCAGATTAAATCATATTCATATAGATAAATTTTCTATTATTCTGAGTAGACTTCTTCTGAACAAGACATTAACAATAAAATTGTTGTCTCGGATATTGCATGAACATTAGCCTCCGCTAAGTTCGAATTCGAGAAATATTTACTTTTATATTATTATGTACATGCATGTAGCATAATACACAAGACATAAACTCATCGTCCATATTATGTCACGATTTAAACACATCTCGATGTGCCTGTTTTATCGAGCCATTTTCAATGATAAAATTCATAATTTTTTGCCTTTGATTTTGAAGGCATGGTAAAAGTCAAGATATTCGGGTATATATATGACAATATTTAGGCAAAATAGCCTTTCATATATGACCAAAAAATGTCACAATTATGAGCGCTCATTGTCAATAATTATTTGCCCTTCGTAGTGGTGCCCCACTTTTATTCCAATTTTTGGTGGAATTGTCAATACGACCTTTACCTGATATTTTCACATTTTCCACGTCCATAAATTTATTATTGCGATCATGATCATTATATGCAAAATATGCTTCTTAATTTGAAGCTGAACTAATTGGAAATGAGCGATATTATATTTATAATATCTCATTATTTTACTCATCTATCATGAGACAAGAAATCGATCCTTAATATTTATTGGATCGACATGCGCACTCGATATTTGTTGCAGCAATAAGTCGAGGCGGGCCACGTGACCTTATTTTTATTGTCTCATCAGTCATATTTCCACATAGCCTCAACATAGAGGTAATTAAAATTGTGGAATTATAATTAATATTCGACTGATTAAATTTTGTAGCATGAGACCCAGCCGCTCATTTTGAGCTTTTGGAGCATTACCCTTTTGGTATGTATATATATAACTTCATAAGGTGAAAAGATATATAAAGTGAAATATTCACTTTTCAAATCTCAAAAGAAAAATTGGCGAATGATTGTGTATAACACAGTTTTGCATATATGCTTCATTCACAAATTGTAGTATATAATTGTCATGACAAGTAATTCTTGTCGGTAATATAATAAGGCAACAAGTTCAACTTATGGTTGAATAATATTTTGAAAATAAATTTAATATAAAATAGTTTTCCCATTTT
The DNA here is from genome assembly GCA_039657325.1 of Stephania cephalantha. Classification (NCBI taxonomy): domain Eukaryota; kingdom Viridiplantae; phylum Streptophyta; class Magnoliopsida; order Ranunculales; family Menispermaceae; genus Stephania; species Stephania cephalantha. Next base: position 43,482,629 of record CM077576.1, read on the forward strand.
TATGTAAAAACATAACATATGATTAAATATATGTTTACAACTTGATTCATTAATAAACAAAATGTACTATTCGTATGAGTTGGTGGGACAACCTCCAGGTTGGGTGGCGAGACATAGTCTACTTAATACCATGCCTCCTCGAACGGGATAACCCGTCTCCCTTTCAATGTTTAGCTTTACCGGGGACAAGGCTTACCCACTATCAACTCAAACTTATAGCATTATTTGTATTATAAAATCAAGAATAGAATAATGACTAATCGTTTGTAGTTTTAAGAGAAAAACTATATGTCACACATTGACTTTTGATTTCTGATGTAGAAGATCGTACAAGACGCAACTACAGAGCATACTTTCGCAATTGGTGACGTTATAATGCATAGTATATGAATAAAGTATGCATATAGAAGTGATGCATATAATAAAGGAAGCAACCATGATAATATAGAAATAAATTGAACTTATTTAAATAACAAAAGTTATACCTTCCTAGCTTTGTCTCCTTAACAAGCTTTCTTGAACTTCAAGATCTCCTTAATGCTGGAGCAAGCACGTGCTGATAACGTGTTGTAAATTGAGTTGGAACTTGCTAAGAACTAGAGAAGGAAAATAGAAGACTAAGAACTTCTACTACTACAAACTACTACTACAAAGGAGAAGAGAAAAAATGAGATAGTTGGAATGAGAAGTTTTCATTCAACTTGGTGTGTGAATTACAATGGGGTTGACACCCTTTATATAGGTCATTCGGTGATGATGATAATTATACTTATATAATGTGTACAAGTTATACATACACCACAAGTCATACAACACATCACAAGCAACATAGACAATACATGGAAGAGTTGGTGTACATTGGAGAGGATTGCAAGTTACATGACAATACATAGACAAGTGGAGATACTATTAAGTGAGAAATACAAGTTACATGACTACACAATATGTTGGTGTACATGCATGGTCATCCATATTCCACAACATCTTTAACCTTTCTTTTTCGGCCATTTTTAGCTGATGAAATTCAGGTCACCTGGGTTGGCGTGGGCATTTCTCAGCAATGGAAGTAAACTTCTCGTCCACGCATGTATGTACATGTAACTTGTTTTGTCAAGTTATTGACGATGATTTGACTCCTACTTGAGTTTCTTCTGCCATTCTTTAGTGTTATTGCTGTAACAAGTGAGATATTTTAGGAGGGATGTGTATGAAGGGCCAAACCATTCATTCACAGGGTTGCTGTATTGCTATAACATTTTCATCACCATTTATTAAATTATTTCTTGAATAAAGTACACCCAATTTTTGTAGCTTTCATGTATTTGTGCTCTTGATTGAAATTGCAACTCTATTCCTCGATGAAATGGATATTAGGTTCCCCACCTCCGTCGCGAGCCTGAGGGGTCTCTTTCCAAGTACGGATTGGTACCATGGAGAAGGGGTTTGTAGTTGAGCAAATAAAGCAGAAATCAGTGAAAGATTGAAAACAGCCAGAACAGATGGGTTGGATAATTCACGTCAATGTTGAAGTGAAAAGTTAGCATAGATAAAGTGGTGAAACAACCAGTTAGTGCGACTGTTTATTTGAACAGCTCAAAAAACATAACCTTCTTGTTTCTGCATATTTAAGACCAAATGTTTCTGAGTTGCTAGAAACTAGCTACTTCACCACATCAAATCTTGACTGCAAGTTGGATAGCATAACTGGCAACTCCCCCTTTTCGCAATATTCCGCAAACTCCCCTCCAGATAAATCAATGTTCTCGAACTTAGTCCCAGAAGTCTAAACACAAACATGAAATGTCAGCAATTCTTGGCAAAACATTCCCCCTTCCCCCAATATAAGTACAATAATATCAGCCCCCATATATAAATAAAAGTAGGGCTGATATAGGGTAGAGAGGGGCTAATAGTCGCCCCTATCAAAAGGAAAAATAAATAAAATAAAAGTTACTTATAAAATCATCTAGATATAAAACTGCAGCATAACAATTAAACCATAGAGAAGAGATGGTGTTTACATGAAAGATTTGATGTGGTGTTTACATGAAAAGGGATGTATTTTGTAGCTTCAATAAACATTAGCTAGTTTCTGGCAACTAGGAAAGAGATGGTGTTTACATGAAATTCTGAAACAATTGGCTTTTACTTTTCCTTTTCATGAAGAGTGACAAAAAATTTATGTTGGCTGTCAACTTATCGCAACCCTTAAATGGGCTTGGGGCCTCCCTCCCCCATTTTTACTTTTCCTGATTTGTAAAGCTCACCATCAATTGCACTTAATCGAGCACAATGGAAGAGTTTGATCCATGTAGTCGACCCCAATTAATATGAAACTGAGGCTATGTTGTTGTTGTTGTTGTTGTTGTTGTTGTTGTTGTCGCGGCTTATACTTTTCCTCGAAAATAGAAAAGAGATGTATTTTTTGTCCCAAAAAAAAAAAAAAAAAATGGTGTTGACATGAAAGATGCTTGAATTAACATTAGCAGCCTTCAGTATAAAGTAGATTAACAGTTCACAAGTAAACACAATTTCGGCTAAAAGTGGCTAGACTAGAATACGAAGTTTGTTTGCACGAGACATGCGAGAGAATGAAGTCATTCTGTATCCAAATTCCAGGCATAAACAGTACTATACCCTGATGAGTGATGCCAAGTAACCAAAGCTCTGAGTTACGAGACCAACATGCTAAATCCAATAATAATTCTTATGTTGTTGTATTTACATTCTATTTAAGAAAATTCTTAAAAAGTGTCAAATTATGTACTTCTAATTTTATGCAATTCATAATCCACTGATTAAAGAGATTTCAAATATTTAAAAAGTTTCAAAGATCTAAGGAAAGTTTCAGCCCATTGCCTTAAATCATGGATCAAACTTTAAACTACGGTAGTGGTATGCATTGCATGAGGGCCAAGTCTCTTCTTATAAGAAACTTCATTGACATAAACCATCATGTCGGCATTTGCTCACATATCCTGATGGACAGGCTATCTATTATTACAAAAAGTGAGTATCGAGCAAAAAAGTTGTTCATGATAGATTATGCGAATTACTTTTCGAATCAGAAGAATAGCCAATCACGTGACATGAAACATGAAGGAAGTTACCAAAACAGAGGGAATGCCAAAAAAAAAAAAAAAAAAAAAAACTGTCTCAGGTAATGCTGAAGTCTGAAGAATTCCGTATGTTAAAGATGAATATCGTTCATGACTGTAGAATTTCGATGAAGAAAACACCTCATTAGTTTCATTGACAAATACACATTAACTTCAAGAGGCAAAATTTGTAGAAGGGACTTGATGTAATGCATAACCGAGGGCCATTTAGCTGGTAAAGTAGCTCAAATTAAGTTGACTAAAGGGCATATTACAAATAAAATTAAGCACCTCTTATAAAAATTGCTCTCCAAGAACGATAGTTGGCTCTTCTATACAACAACATAGCCTCAATCCCAAATTAGTTGGGGTTGGCTACATGGATCAAACTCTTCCATTGCACTCGATTTAGTGCAATTGATGGTGTGCTTTCCAAATCATTTAAACTCTTCTATATTCTGGAATTTTACAATATCTTGAGGAGTTGGTTGTTCTATTGCACATTAGTCTTTGCAGAATTAAGCTTTCCTTTGGGAGGTAATATTGTACACAGAAGTTTTTGGGTGCCTAAGAGGCTAAGATTCAGGATATTTATAAGCTGTCTGATAGTTGAAAAAAAAAAGAACATTTATTATACGCCATCGTTCAGAATTCCACCAAGGGTTGCTCAGCGGATAGAGAGGAAGATTTGTAGATTTCAGTGACTTGGGATGGAGAATGGGGAAGTTCTTCATTCAAATGACAATTAGTCCAGCATTCAAATTGGTAAGGGAGGCTTCAAATTGGTAATTATAGCCTCTAAGCGACTTGGAGCAGACTTTGTTATAGTAACTACTATATTATATGATTATCTTAAAAAGTATCCTTTAAAAGGTCCTTCAAGACTTATTTCTCTTCTCCTTGACATGGCATGAAGAATATCATATTATCAATCAAGTCAAACTTCACAAGAAACCGATCAAAGCAAGAAAGAAACTTACAGATTCAGCTTTCCAACCAGATCCGAATGAAAACTCAGCCGGCTCCAGCCCCCGGCAATCAAACACCATCAATGGCGCGTACTTACTAGTTTCACTATCTTCAAGCGTCAAAGGACGACCCCGACCCGGTATCATCGTGACATTCCCCTCTCTTCCACAAAACTTACACTGGAAAAGCGAAACAAAATCGATAAACAACATTCCCCCTCATACACCAAAAAGTCATCTCTCAAAATAAACAACTTTCTCTAGACAGTCTCTACTCATGAACTGACACCAAAAAAAAAAAAGGGGGTTTACATCCTCCTAGGGTTTTTTTTTTTTTTTTTTTTCCATTCGTAGTCTTTAACTAAATCAAGCGCAATGGAAGAGTGTTTGATCCATGTGGCTGACCCCAACTAATTTGGGATTGGGTCTTTGTTATTATTGACTTATTGTATCCTTCTAGGTTTTTTTTTTATTATTATTTTCATTCATAGTCATTAACTAAATGGAGCGCAATGGAAGAGTGTTTGATCCTTATAGCCGACCCCAACTAATTTGGGATTGAGTCTTTGTTATTATTGACTCATCGTATCCTTTTAGGGATTTTTTTTTTTTTCATTTGCAGTCTTTAACTAAATCGAGCGCAATGGAAGAGTGTTTGATCCATGTAGCCGATCCCAACTAATTTGGGATTGAGTCTTTGTTGTAATTATTGACTTATTGTATCTTTCTAGGGTTTTTTTTTTTTTTTGTTCACACACATATGACATGACTACTAATACAATCTCAAACCCAGTACATGATCATCATCATCAGCAGCAGCAGCAATGTACCGAAAAATCGAAACTTTTCGACAATCTCAGTAAATACAAGAATCAAAAGAAGTGAATTTCAGTTGAATTGGTTGAACTGACCTTCTGAACTAGATTTGTGGTTCCTCGGCCAGTGGGAAGAGGGAGGGTTTCGGACAACATGATGCAGGTCTCTTTCTGGGTCAATTCGCCGCAGTTGGTGCATTTGATCTGCCAAATCAAACAACAAAAAAATGGGTTTTCATTGAATTTCAGGAAGATTAGATTAGGTTAGGATAGGTTAGATGATGAAGTTGAAACCTTGAAGTAGTAAGGGAAGTTGGGATCATCACAGCCCCCTTGGGGTTCAAGATCGGTTAGGTTTTCCAGCTCTGCCGTGATCATCAACATCACGTTCACCATTGTCGACGCAAGGAATCAAAGGAAGACACAGAAGCCTGTTCGGAGGAGCAGAGGAAGAGCGAATGACACCGCACCAAAGACGAAGACAGCGGATGTAAAATGATGAGGGTCTTGTTAGACCAAGCAATCTAAATTTAAGCATAAATCTGAACATGACACTGTTATCACAAGCAACTAAACATGCTGATTAAATAATTAAGAAGATTAATAAACAAAGTGTACCAGAAGCTTGCAGTGCAATGACTTAAGACATAAAATTTTCTCCAACTCGGTGTTGAATTCAACTAGGAGTTCTGTTCCCAGGATACAACTGGTTTGCTCTTTGATCAAAGCACCAATCAAAGAACCTTCAAACTGCAAAATCGACTCTCTCTCAAAAACACAAATCACATAAATTTTGATTTCGGAAAAACTTGTATTTTCTATGTCCATAGACTCTTCTATTATAGAGAACTATCTAACCGTCCAATTAGTGGACAATTCTTTTTTAATAACTATCTAATTAGTGGTCTTAATTAGTGTGCCAGTAATTGATAGTTAATTAACTCATAATACGAACTTAGCAACTGTTGGTGCTCTTTCGTTTTATTTAAAAACGAAAATAAAAAATGAAAAAAGAAAAACTATATTTATGAATGGCTAAGTTTTGAACAAACCAAAGCCCAAGGCCATTGTCAAAGATTATTTAAATAGGGTGATTACCTAGTGAAACCCCATGGTCCACTCACTCCAACCCACTTCTCACTTAAACAATAGTGAAGTGTGTTGGACCATATATTAAGTGAGAAACCAAACCTTTCTCTCCTATGTGGGACTAAAGGTTTAGTTAATTTGCAATACAAAATTTTAACTTCAAAGTTCAACAATACCCCACATTTGTATTGGAAATGGTAACACCCCATATGTCTTAACTTAGCCAAATCATAAACAAAAAATAATAATTATACACGAGAGAGAGATGATCAAGTCATGCTTATAAAGAAGAGTGTCGTAAAGACTTGAACTAACCTTAGTAAAGCATATCGGGTTCACTTTGTGATGCAGTAGATGTATTTATTTATCTTGAACTGTTCACTTTTATAGTAAACCAAGACAATATGTCTTACTCATGACTTGAATTCAAATGCAGTTCATACGTTTTTGTTCATTTTGGTCTGAATGATCCTGGTTTCATGATAGCTTTAGAGAACTTAGCCTAATTTCATTCTCATAAATGCGACCCCACATTTACTACCATATAGGTGACATTACTATGTCATTAAATGCATTTGGCATACCCTAAACATCTTATCAACACACTTACTTCATCATAGGAACATGTAATTGTGTGTCCTATTTGTTAAGTCAAGTCTAACCGGTTTGCCTATTGAACCTAGACCATGGGATCTCCAATCAGCTAGGTTAGGTTTCCGCTAGACTTGACTTACTCTATAGGCTTTAAGCCCATTCCCCTCGATAATATCTTCACTTGATCTCTTGGTAAGCCTTTAGTCAAATGATCTGCAATGTTTTCCTTAGACTTAACATAATCAATACTAATTACTCCACTTGTGAGTAATTGTCTTATAGTATTATGTCGGCGCCTTATATGTCTCGACTTACCATTATATATGTTGTTCTTAGCTCTTGCTTGTGCTGCCATACTATCACAATGTATGCATATTGCTGTGACTGGTTTTGGCCAACAAAGAATATCTTCTAAGAAAGTTCTTAGCCATTCAAACTTCTTCAAATTTGCCTTGTCAAAGCAATGAATTCGGATTCCATGGTGGATCATGCTATACACGTTTGTTTTGTTGATTTCCAAGAAATTGCTGCTCCACCCAATGTAAATACATATCCACTAGTTGACTTGGTTTCTGTATTATCATAAATCCAATTTGCATCACTATAGCCTTCAAGTACTGGTGGATACTTTGTATAAACCAATCCATAATTCAAGGTATACTTGAGATACCTTAGAACTCTTATCAATGCTGTCCAATGATCATCATTTGGACTACTTGTGTATCTGCTTAACCTGCTTACTGCATAAGCAATGTCCGGTCTAGTAGAGTTCATCAGGTACATTAAACTCCCAATAACTTGAGAATATTCTAATTGACAAACCGACTCTTTAGAGTTATTCTGTAGATGACAATTAGCATCAAAAGGAGTTGGAGCAGGTTTGCAATCGAATTGATTGAATCTTTTTAAGATTTTCTCAACATAATGAGATTGTGTTAGGATATAACCTTCGTTATTCCTTTTGATTTGAATTCCTAGTATTACATCAGCTAGACCTAAGTCTTTCATGTCAAAACTAGAATTCAACATCTTCTTTGTTGACATTATGGCATCCTTGCTTGAGCTCATAATTAACATGTCATCAACATAGAGACATACTATGACAAATGAGTTCTTCATTTCTTTAATGTACACACATTTGTCACATTCATTTATTTTATAACCATTTGCCATCATAGTATGATCAAATTTCTCATGCCATTGTTTTGGAGCTTGTTTAAGTCCATACAAAGACTTAACAAGTCTACAAACTTTGTTTTCTTGGCCTTTTACTACAAACCCTTCAGGTTGATCCATATAAATTTCTTCTTCTAATTCTCCATTTAAAAATGTTGTTTTAACATCCATTTGATGTATTTCCATGTCGTATAAAGCAGCTATAGAAATTAACATCCTAATGGAAGTTATTCTTGAAACAGGAGAATAAGTGTCAAAGTAATCCAAACCTTCTTTTTGTCTATATCATTTAGCAACCAAACGTGCCTTGTATTTCTCAATAGTGCCATCAGCCTTTAGCTTCTTTTTGAAGATCCATTTATATCCAATTGGTTTGATACCTGATGGTAGATCAACCAATTCCCACGTATTATTTTGTAAAATGGATTCAATCTCACTATTGATAGCTTCCATCCACAATGGAGCGTCTGGTGAAGACATAGCTTCTTTATAGGTTCGTGGGTCATTTTCAGTTAACATGTTAACAAAGTCAGGTCCAAAGTTTTTTGTGACCTTAACTCTTTTTCCTCTTCTAGGTTCTAACTCTTGTTCTTGAACCTTAGAAGTAGTTGATTCATCTAAGCTCTCTTCAGCTTTTCTTTTAAGCGACGAACCACTTTGGTTTTCCTTAAAAGGAAAAATGTGTTCAAAAAATTCAGCATCAACAGATTCTATAATAGAATTTTCACTAATATCTGAAATATGTGATTTAACTACTAATAATCTATATGCTGCACTATTCTTAGCAAAACCAATGAACACACAATCAACAGTTTTAGGTCCTAACTTAGTTCTCTTTGGTAAGGGAATTTGGACATTTGCCAAGCAACCCCACACTTTCAAAGTTTTGTAAGTGGGTTTTCTGCCTCTCCATATCTCAAAAGGAGATTTATCTAATTTCTTGAAAGGCACTCTATTCAAAATGTGATTTGCAGTGAGTAGCGCTTCACCCCACAAATTCTGAGAAAGTCCCGAATCATTTAACATGGAATTAATCATATTTTTTAGAGTTCTATTTTTCCTCTCTGCTACACCATTCTGTTGAGGTGTATAGGGTGCAGTCGTTTGATGTATAATTCCATATTTGCTACATAATTATGCAAATTCAGCGGATTCATATTCTCCACCTCTATCTGTTCTTAATGCCTTAATTTTCTTATCTAATTGATTTTCTACCTCTGCCTTATATATTTTAAACATATCTAAGGCCTCATTTTTATTTTTAATCAAATAGACTTGGCAATATTTACTACAATCATCAATAAAGGTGATGTAATAATTTTTCCCCCTCTAGTAGGAATGGATTTAAAATCACAAAGATCACTATAAATCAATCCTAATAATTCGTTTGATCTCTCTTGGACATATTTAAAAGTTTGCCTAGCAAATTTTGATTCAGTGCATATTTCACATTTTTTATTTAAATCAATGTTGAACTTATGCAATAAATTTAATTTAACCATTCTGTAAATAGATCTTTTATTCACATGTCCTAATCTAGCATGCCATTAATTAAATGAATCAACCATATACGCAAAAACGATCATTCTATTACCAGTAGAGTTAACAATTACAATATTGAGCTTAAAGAGACCCTCTGTGAGGTATCCCTTACCTACATACATTCCACCCTTTGTGAGAACAAACTTGTCAGACTCAAACACCAATTTAAAGGGCCAGATACAAGGTTCTTCCTGATCTCAGGAACATACAACACATTGAGTAAAGTGACTATTTTCCCGCTAGTGAATTTCATCTTAACGGTACCCTTGCCTTCAACCATTGAAGAGGATGAATTTCCCATATAAAGCTTTTCTTCACTATCAGCAGGAAGAAACTCAGAAAACAAGCTTTCATCGCTGCAAATGTGCCGAGTTGCACCGGTGTCAATCCACCAGCCCCGAGTGTCAGAGACCATGTTAGTTTCGATTACACAATAAGTGAGATCAATGTCCATTTCATCAATTTGGACATCAGCAACATTTGCTTGGTTGTTCAAACCAGAATTGCCATGATTCTGTTCTTTCTTATGACGACGATCTTGGACCCTATGACCCTGTTTTCCACATACCCAGCAGCTTCCTTGGATTTTCTTAAAATTCTTCCCCTTCGGTGCAAACTGTTTGGTGGGTGCTTCTCTTTTGAAATTCTTCTTCTGGAATTTCTGAAATTTGGACTTGCTTCCTTCCACCATGTTTGCTTTTGCATCAATGTCACTTCCTTCCATCTTGTCTCCTTTCATGTGATCTTCTTCAACACGCAGCCTCAAGATCAGATCTTCAATCGACATATCTCTACGCTTATGCTTCAGATACACCTTGAAGTCATTCCAAGATGGAGGTAACTTCTCAATGATAGAACCAGTTTGAAAATGCTCATTCACGATACATCCCTCAGCATGTAACTCATGAATCAACACTTGCAGTTCTTCAACTTGCTTCACAATAGACTTTGAGTCAACCATGTTATATTTCAAGAATTTGCCAACCACGACCTTTAGCTCCTGCATCTTCAGTTCGATATTTCTTTTCCAGCAGATCCCAAACATCCTTTGCAGTCTCACACTCAGAATAAACATCATATAGAGTGTCATCAAGTCTGTTCAGAATATAGTTCCTGCAAAGGAAGTCAAAATTTTTCCATGCCTCAATTGTCATCATGGTTTACTTGGTGATCGGATTCTCATCCGTCTTAGGAACCTCCTCTCTGATGACATTGGCTAAATTCATAGTGGTCAACCAAAAATTGTTTTCTGTTGCCATCTCTTGAAATCAAGGCCCTTAACCTTTTCAGGCCTCTCATCCTTAGGATTGGATGCAGTAGTAGAGATTGTCTTATCATTAACAATACGATATGATGCCATTTCAGATTCAGATTCAGATTCTAAAACATACAAAACAACAAGTATATTTGAATCAGAAAACGAGAACAACCGAATTTTAATAACAAAACAAAATAATAGAGCTTTTCTGTCTTAGATTATTAGACCAAGCAATCTAAATTTAAGCATAAATCTGAACATGGCACTGTTATCACAAGCAACTAAACATGCTGATTAAACAATTAAGAAGATTAATAAACAAAGTGTACCAGAGGCTTGCAGTGCAATGACCTAAGACAGAAAATTTCCTCCAACTCGGTGCTGAATTCAACTAGGAGTTCTGTCCCCAGGATACAACTGATTTGCTCTTTGATCAAAGCACCAATCAAAGAACCTTCAAACTGCAAAATCGACTCTCTTTCAAAAACACAAATCACATAAATTTTGATTTCGGAAAAACTTGTATTTTCTATGTCCATAGACTCTTCTATTATAGAGAACTATCTAACCGTCCAATTAGTGGAAAATTCTTTTTTAATAACTATCTAATTAGTGGTCTTAATTAGTGTGCCACTAATTGATAGTTAATTAACTCCTAATACGAACTTCGCAACTGTTGGTGCTCTTTTGTTTTATTTAAAAACGAAAATAAAAAACGAAAAAAGAAAAACTATATTTATGAATGGCTAAGTCTTGAACAAACCAAAGCCCCAAAGGCCCCAAGGCCCAAGGCCATTGTCAAAGATTATTTAAATAGGGTGATTACCTAGTGAAACCCCATGGTCCACTCACTCCAAACCACTTCTCACTTAAACAATAGTGAAGTGTGTTGGACCATATATTAAGTGAGAAACCAAACCTTTCTCTCCTATGTGGGACTAAAGGTTTAGTTAATTTGCAATACAAAATTTTAACTTCAAAGTTCAACAGGTCTGAGGGCATCTGCATCCCTACAACATTAAAATTGCTCAACACCAATAGTGTTCATATATATATTTTGGTGTAAATAGTTACACTAATGCTATTCACGTCTTCAATCTATAAACATTATCTTTTACACTATTTTACTTTTATTATTATTTTATTTAATTTAATTGTTATTTTAAAAGTGATATAATCACAAATATAACTTTATAAAATATAAAAACAAAAAATAGAATAAAAAAATAATGAATAGTGGTGTGACATTATTCACACTACGCCATCCATGTGAGATGGCGTTTGTACTTGACGTTGGTTGGAGTTGGTCTTAGGGTCGTAAACTTTGTCTTTCGAAAAGTAATGTGTCAACCATCTTATCAAAGATGCTTTGGCTTGTAACTTGGTTCTTTTTAAAAGAAGTTTCTTTAGGAGGGCCACTGGGCCTAATGTTACTCGAGCGCGAATTAGCCGGTGAAGTTGGCGTCTCATATATGCGAAAAAAAACACAAAAGTAACTCATTTTGCACACCAACCCAGTCGAATGACCTGCATTTCACCTCGAGATACGCACATACACATCTCGGCATGTACTGCACGACATCCGACTGAATCAGTACCCAAAATGGGTTACTTTAGCAATTCCCTCCATGGAAACTCCACCAAAATAAATAAGGTGACTAAACTTTACCAATTCTAACAGTACCTTAGTCATAATTTTTTTTTTTTTTTTTATCTTGGACGGGTGTAGCCTAGTGGAGTGGTAAGGGTGAAGACGGGGTTGTGTGGGTTAAGCGCACGACCTCGGTTTTAATGTCTTATGACACCCAAATATCGGGTCACTGGTGGTTTCTTTAAATTTGCCTGCTAACCCCAGAAAACTCATAATCTCAGTCACTGACGTTGGCGCTGGCCAATCCAAAATCGCCTAAATCTTTGTTGGATCTACGGCAATACCTGCTGCTCCAACAACATGACCCAAAATTTAACCACAGACAACCAAAATTCACACTTACTGAATTTGGCATCCAGTCTGTGCTCCCTCAAAGTCTGCAACGTCTCCCTGAGGTGTTGCTCGTGATCTTCTCGAGTCTTTGAGTACACTAATATATCATCAATAAATACGATCACAAAGCGGTCAAGATATGGTCTCATCACTCGATGCATCAAATCCATAAACATGACAAGAGCATTAGTCAAACCAAACGGCATGACAGTGAACTGATAGTGTCCATACCTCGTACTAAACGCTGTTATGTATCTATCATCATCCCTGATCCTCAGCTGATGATATCATGATCGTAGACCTATCTTGGAGAAAAATTGCGCTCCTCTCAGCTGATCGAATAAGTCGTTAATACGCGGTAATGGATACTTGTTCTTGACTGTGACCTTATTCAATTGTCTGTAATCAATACACAGTCTCAAAGTACCGTCATTCTTCTTCACAAATAGGACCGATGCTCCCCATGGTGATATCGAAGGTGTGATGAATCCCTTCTCGCTTAATTCTTGCAACTGTTTCCTTAATTCTTCCAATTCCCGTGGAGCCATGCGATATGGTGGTATGGATATCGGTTTCGTACCTGACACCAACTCAATAATGAAATCTATCTCCCTCGGTAATGGTAATCCAGGTAAGTCTTCCGGAAACACGTCCGGAAACTCGCACACAACCGGAATCTCTTCAGATTTAGGTTCATGACTCTCTGCAATGATATATATCGATACCAAAGTCTCTATCTCCCCACTAGTCGCAAGCCGACCTCGAGTGCCCTCGGCTCTCGGTGTACTACCACTATACAAGAACACTGGACGCCCTGGAATCTCAAATCTCATTGTTTTCGCAAAACAGTCGATATGAGCATGATATGATGCTAGCCAATCCATCCCTAGCAACGCATCGAATTCCAGAAATTTCAACACCCTAAAGTCTGCAGGTAACTCGACCCCGTCGATATCTACTAGACATTTCTCCACTAGAGAATTAGTGCTTGTGACGGCCCCAACTACAAATAAGGGCACCGCCAGGCCTAATCCCTTAATTAAGCCCTAATATCTCCTATAGGACCTAACAAGGAATTAGTCAGCCTTATTTAAACACCTACACACTTACCATTTTTTGATACCACCTACAGTTAACTTACTTGTTCCAGTGACTAACCTGTGGTTGTCTATGAATCAGAGTTAGTTAAAAAAAAATTTTTCTAACAAATTATTCAGCGGAAGTCTTATTTAGTTACTAGTGGAAATGAAATCCTAACGCCTAACCTATTGTGGAAAAACCAGGAAATAGTGATCACATGCATATATAAACAAAAATGGTGATATATATAACATGTGTCTATAGTCAGGTATTCCTATCACTCAACCCAAAAGTAAAAGCATGTACATAAAAATGTAATACAAAATAATACAAAACGTATAAAAGTATGTCGTAGCGGGTCCTCTACCGCTCGAGAGGTAGTCACCAATCTTCTCTTTGCACTGGTGCTACTATCATGATCCGCACCCACCGTCACAAACTAGACGGTGAGTACATGAAATTATTTAAGTAATACTGAGAGACATCAATCCACATTCCCAAATAGGCAACAAGTATCAAATTGCATAATGTAAATAGAAACTATGCTGAAATAAACATCGTGCAAAGAGATACTTGAGGTAATCAAATATGAAACTGACTCAAGGTTAAGTAGTAATGGATTAGGGTCGGTCGGTCGTGATCTTCATCACATCAGCCTTTCCACTACAATATGAGCTCTGCTCTATACCATTTTATTACACATTGAGCTCTATATCATAATTTCAAAAGGTCGTACGTACGATACGCCTTTTCTATTCCAAGTGAATTAGTCGTCACCGGAATGTATACTTGCTAACATACCCGAGTTTTAAAACTCGTCATGTTCACCCAAGTTATTCTTGCGCTAACAAACCCCGAGGTCCGGTTACCCCGTTCGAGGCACGTTACCCCGTGTGTCATGCAAGGTAGTGGAGAAATTCCCTAACATCCCGACAAGTCTAGTGACCCCCGTATGAAAGCTGAATTTCTATCATCAAATGACCCTAACCACAAGAACCACTTTCATGTTCAATAATGAACTCGGTAATGGAATCCAAGAGATATAACGGCATACTAATGCACAAAGGATGAGAGTCAAAATAAATAAATTATCCTAATAGCCTCACTGACTTACACACACAACAATCAACATGACAAAGTATAGGAATTGGAGTGGGAGCTTTCTAAGGCCTCCCACCATCCACGTCCCCCCCTCACGTGAGCTTTCTAAGGCCTCACGTGAGGCGTGGTTTTTCGCCCCTCAAGTCTCGAAACTAAGTCATGGAGGCTTAAGACATTGATTTTAGAGAGACTTGTACCATTGGGCCACAAGCTCCCACTGCCTTAGGGGTGCCAAGGGCTCTGCTGGGTCGATACGTCGTTCTCCGGGGTGCCTTGGGCCTTCACAAAAAAGGTGTAGCACAATGGTACAAGTCTCGCCAAAATCAATGTCTTAAGCCTCCAGGACTTGGTTTCGAGACTTGGGGGGCGAAAAACCACGCCCATTTATGGCCTTAGAAAGCATAAATGGGGGGGACGTGGATGGTGGGAGGCCTTAGAAAGCTCCCACTGCCTTGGGGGTGCCAAGGGCTCTGCTGGGTCAATACGTCGTTCTCCGGGGTGCCTTGGGCCTTCACAAAAAAAGCGCCTTTTTGTGAAGGCCCAAGGCACCCCGCAGAACGAGTTTGCCCGACCCAGCAGAGCCCTTGGCACCCCCAAGGCAGTGGGAGCTTTCTAAGGCCTCCCACCATCCACTCCCCCCTCACGTGAGCTTTCTAAGGCCTCACGTGAGGCGTGGTTTTTCGCCCCCCAAGTCTCAAAACCAAGTCCTGAAGGCCTAAGACATTGATTTTAGAGAGACTTGTACCATTGGGCCATCAGGACTTGGTTTCGAAACTTGGGGGGCGAAAAACCACGCCCATTTATGGCCTTAGAAAGCATAAATGGGGGGACGTGGATGGTGGGAGGCCTTAGAAAGCTCCCATTGCCTTGGGGGTGCCAAGGGCTCTACTGGGTCAATACGTCGTTCTCCGGGTGCCTTGGGCCTTCACAAAAAAGGCGCCTTTTTGTGAAGGCCCAAGGCACCCCGGAGAACGAGTTTGCCGACCCGGCCGAGAGCCATTGGCACTTCAGCGAGGGGAGCTTTCTAAGGCCTCCCACCATCCACGTCCCCCCCTCACGTGAGCTTTCTAAGGCCTCACGTGAGGCGTGGTTTTTCGACCCCCAAGTCTCAAAACCAAGTCCTGAAGGCCTAAGACATTGATTTTAGAGAGACTTGTACCATTGGGCCATCAGGACTTGGTTTCAAAACTTGGGGGGCGAAAAACCACACCCATTTATGGCCTTAGAAAGCATAAATGGGGGGGACGTGGATGGTGGGAGGCCTTAGAAAGCTCCCACTGCCTTGGGGGTGCCAAGGGCTCTGCTGGGTCGGGCAAACTCGTTCTCCGGGGTGCCTTGGGCCTTCACAGGTACACTCTATCTCCAACTGCAATATTCAAAATCAAATGGACTCCGACACTAACCGGTTTCAACCCTAACATGCCGACCATGCGACCAGAAATGAAAGAAACTGTCGAACCCGAATCAAATAAGACATATGCTTGATGACCACAAATGAAAATCATACCCTCAATGAGTTTCCGTGTAGCGTCTGCGTCAGGCTGTGCAACCACATGTACGACCTCTCGACGCTGTGATGGAATCACTGTCGCTGGTTGTGGACACTCTCGACTGATATGCCCCACCTGACCACATCAAAAATAAGTGACTGCTCTAGATTGACCCTGCGTCCGATCCTGGGCCTATGCAGATGCCTGTCTCTGCCCTGGTCTGGAACTATCTCGTCCTCTACCTCTACCTCTACCTCTACCTCTGCCTCTACCACCATGTTGCTGACGTGGAGCTGGTGGTGCTGGTAAAGCTGGTAAAGTAGACGTAGCAGGAGCTGGAAATGCACGTCTGACTGGTGGTGGTACGGGAGATCTACCCACAATCGTCTGCAAAGGTGTAGGAGATGCTACATAAGGCACAATCGCCCCCTGAACACCTATATCCCATCTCCTCGGTCCTTTGCCCTTCTGTCTCCTTCGCTCATACTCCACCATCTGATCAAGTTTCATCGCGGGTACTAAGGGTGTCCCGTCAGCCATTCGGCTCATATAATAAGTCTCGTTTGCTCGAAAATCTCTCCTAGTGTCCTGGTACCTGTACTAACCACGTAAAAACCAATATCTAGCCTTAGTCCATCGCCAAAATGATATAGATCATCAGCATCCTCCTTCACAAGATCTCCGGCAAACTGCCTCAGATAGCCGTATCTGTCTCGGAAGTTCATCACCGACTCGTCGGCTCCCTATCTCAAGTTCATGAACTCATTCCTCTCCCTATCTCAAGTTCATGAACTCCTTCCTCAACCGCTTCATCACCGCAGTGGGAAGTACTGCTGATAGAACTTAGTCTTGAAGGCATCCCAAGACTCAAACTCTCCCTCAGCGGCTATCGTCGCACGCCACCACACATCGGCGTCTTGCTGCAATGTGTACGACGATATCTCAGTTCTGAGTCTATCCTCAATCTGCAAGACTCTATGTAACTTCTCCTGCGACAGGACCCACTTCTCGATCTTCGCAAAATCTCTCTGACCGTCGAAGTACACCGATTTCAGTTGATGAAATCTTTCACCAGCTGAACTATCATTGTCGAACTAGCTGATGGGGGTGTGGAAGATGGTGTGGAAAATGTCTCTACTACTGGAGCTGATATAATTGGTGTCGCAGTACAACCGACACTACGATCGATCTTGTAGTCGCAGATGAGGACCGATGTTTATCTTGTTTGTCTTTGGTGGAGCAAATCGGGAAGTCATCAATGCGATGAAATCCGCCAATTGCTGCCCCTGAGCAGCTACTCGATCTGAAAGCCTCTGAAAATCCTCTGCTGATGGTATCGAAGGCTGACTACCGCTCGCACCGGCATCATCGCTATCGCGTGAATCCGCCATCTCCGACTGCAAATGGAGAACGAACGTGAATCTGCTACTACGTGGATAACGCATATATACACATAACAAAATTAACATGTATATAGATATATCAAATCCCCAACTCACTATCACTCACTTCCCACATCTGGTTTAGCTTCTACATTTCTTAAATCTTTTAGTTATTTCTAGCTAGCTGAACAATGTAGGTCGTTCACTACATATTGAAGTTGTGGTATCATATTGTAGAAACTCCATATTCTACAATCTTAGAACCATGTTTTCTCAAAACCATGGCGCTGATACTAACCGTGTTGGTATCATATAGCCTAAAACCATATAAGTAAGCCAAGCTGTATAAACCTTGGCTCTGATACCACCTGTGACGGTATCATATGGCCTTAAACCATCGAGGTCTCTAAACCATGGCTCTGATACCACCTGCAGTTAATTAGCTTGTTCTACTAACTAACTTATGGTTGTCTATAAATCAGAGTTAATAAAATAAATTTCAGAAAAGGGATAAAAA
This sequence comes from Stephania cephalantha, assembly GCA_039657325.1. NCBI lineage: Eukaryota > Viridiplantae > Streptophyta > Magnoliopsida > Ranunculales > Menispermaceae > Stephania > Stephania cephalantha. The sequence goes on from CM077576.1 coordinate 43,500,723, forward strand.
TATGGAAAAATTCAGGAAAATTCCACAAAAATTAGGAAAAATTCTGAAAAATTATATTTCGACAAAATAAATAGAAATTGATAAATTTCTATGACAAATACAAGATTTGAAATGTCGAACGCGACTTTTACGGGGTTTTTACCTCGAAAAATGCAAAATTGACAAATTGGTCTCGAATTTGATTTAGACCGATTTCGACCAATGTAGGAATTTAAAATAATGAATTGTTAATCTAAATTGATAACTTGTCAAATGTTAGGACCGTAAAGGAGCTATTACAAGGTATTGGGTGCGTACATCGACGCGACGAGAAGCCGAATAGCTTAGGAATTGCTTGTGTGTAAGTAAGTAAACTGATTGAGACATTTATTTACATTTCATTCCATTTATTTATTTATTATCAGTTATTCGAACCGAATTGCCTTTGAAATCCATATGCTATGACTTGTTCATTCTCATTTTGTGATGTTGTTCATAGCATACTCAGTTGTGTATATCATTGATTCTAATTCCTATACTTTGTCATGTTGATCGTAGTATGTGGAAGTCAGTGATATAGCATGCTATTATATTAGTTTGTTTTGTTTGACTCTAATCCTTTGTGCATTAGTATGCAGTTACATTTTTTGGATTCTATTACCGAGTCATTGTTGAAAATAAAAGTGGTTCTTGTGGTTAGGGTCATTTGATGATAGAAATTCAGCTTTCATACGGGGGTCACTAGACTTGTCGGGATGTTAGGGAATTTCTCCACTACCTTGCATGACACACGGGGTAACGTGCCTCGAACGGGGGAACCGGACCTCGGGGTTTGTTAGCGCAAGAATAACTTGGGTGAACATGACGAGTTTTAAAACTCGGGTATGTTAGCAAGTATACATTCCGGTGACGACTAATTCACTTGGAATAGAAAAGGCGTAATCGTACGTACGACCTTTTGACATTATGATCTAGAGCTCAAATTGTAATGAAATGTTATGGAGCAGAGCTCACATTGTAGTAGAAAGGCTGATGTGATGAAGATCACACCCGACCGACCCTAATCCATTACTACTTAGCCTTGAGTCAGTTTCATATTTGGTTAACTCAAGTATCTCTTTGCATGATGTTTCTTTCAGCATAGTTTCTATTTAAATTATGTCATTTGATACTTGTTGCCTATTTGGGAATGTGGATCGATGTCTCTCAGTATTACTTAAATAATTTCATGTACTCACCGTCTAGTTTGTGACGGTGGGTGCAGATCAGCCGAGTAGCAGACCAGGCAAAGAGAAGCTTGGTGACTACCTCTGAGCCGGTGGAGGTACGTTTTGTATTCTTTTGTATTACATTTATATGTACATGTTCTTTTTACTTTTGGGTTGAGTGATAGGAACATCTGACTAAACACATGTTGTATATATCACCATTTTTGTTTATATATGCATGTGATCTCTATTTCCTGGTTTTTCCACAATAGGTTAGGCCGTAGGATTTAAGGTCCACCAGTAACGATGACTTCCGCTGAATAACTTCTACACATATACATTACACTAGGCAAACAACACACAAATATAACATTTACCTCGACCACCGTGCCTCGGTAGTGACACGTATCTCGATGCGAGTCCCACGTCACGAGTCATTTTGTCATGCTTAACGAATTAAACGTGTATTAATTATTGGGTCGTGACATAGAGACTCGCGAGAGAGGCGATGAGACCGTGGAGTGTGAGGAGAGCTTGGTGAGGAAGAAGATGAGAGTGGTGTGAGGAAGGAGGAGAAGATGAAAATCGTTTGGGGAGAGAAAGAATTGTGGGTTTTGTTTGGAGAGGAGAGAGAAAAGCAAAAGAGAGAAAAGTTAGGGGTGGGATGGGGTGATGTCATAGGTAGGTGTGATGTGACATGTGATGTGACCTATTAAACCATTGGCTATCCCATACACCCGCGTTACGCACACCCCGCGACGTCACACCCTCGTTACACGCACCCCGCGAAGTTGCACCCTGTCATCACTACCCGCGCACAACGTGACCAATAAAATATCAACTAGTGCAACGTGAATTAAATAATAATACAACAATTAATCACGCATCACACAAAAATAACTATTAATACCTTATCTGGCGTGCCTTAACTTGTCAGCAGTGTCCACGTGGGTCCGAGCTACATGTCATAATCTTAATCTGTAATTAATAACTTAATTAAGATTAAATAATGCGGACCGTTACATAAGTTTTAGATGTCATTTACATATGTATATACACATGATTTTCAACGTACCATTGGTGATCTACAAATAACTAAGTCTGAATTATAGTGTTGATTATATTATTGATTTATATAAATTATTTTTGTGAATCTTCATAAACTTAATTTATACATAAAACTTAAAAAGATTTCGATATAAATTGATCAGTGTGGATGATCATGAAAAGAAAATTAGAAGATTAAGTTGATTTTGAAGGAAAAATGCCCCAAATTAATTAAGGATAAAATAGATAGTGAATTGAAAAGGTTAAGATGTAATTGATAAATTTTAAAGTTTATGATATAATTGATACATCTTGTAAATGTTAGGATATTTGTTTTTAATCATTAGGCCTAGTTAAAATCCGGTTGTGTTTTACTTAAAGGATAATGATTAAAAAAAAACACACACAGTGCACTTTTGGGGCGCACACTTTGTTTTTTAGCAGTTTATTGCTCTTTCTTGTTTCCCAAAGCATAGGCCCCACATGTGACAAATCACCATAAAATAACTAAAAAACAAATTGTTCGCTTCAAGTGTGTTATTTAATCATTTTCCTTATTTTAATTGATGATGGAAGAGGATTTTCACTTCCTAGAATGTGTCTAATACAACTTAGGCGTTTGTCTCATCCTAATCGAAAAAAAAAAAGTTTGCGAAAGGAGTGTTACTCATTATATGTTGCATCATCGTCATGGTTGGAGATACCCTTAAATTTCACTTCTGAAGCATTTTAAAAATTAAGCAACTTTTTTCTATTACAAAGTGTCAGACCCCATTTAATTAGAGCATCTGACCGACCTAGATTACCTTAATCCACTGATAATCTAGCAGCCTTAATTTCGAACTTCCATAAATAACATAACAAATTCGTTTAAATCATCAAAGATAAACTATTAACAACCATAACGAATTCTTAAAATAAATTTTAACCTCGAAGTTCATAAATTCATTATGATTGATTAGTTTATGTCAAAAAATTCGTAAAATTTTTTCGCCAGCACCTCTTGTCACGGCCCAAATAATTAATGCGCGTTTAATTCGTTAATCAGGACAAAATGACCCGTGACGTGGGACCCGCAGCGAGATACGTGTTACTACCGAGGCACGGTGGCCGAGGTAAATGTTATATTTGTGTGTTGTATGCCTAGTGTACTGTATATGTGTAGACTACTAAGTCATTTACGGGTATGCAGATATCGAGACGAGCGGGGACTCGCCTCGAGTCACGTGCCGATTTGGGCCCGAGGTAGCTGCTCGTGGGGTAAGTGTAACTAGTTCAATTATAAGGAGAGAAAATTTAAAAAAAAATGCTTGAAAAATTGGAAAAATTCCAGAGAAATTTGGAAAAATCCCGAAAAATTATATTTCGACAAAATAAATAGAAATTGCAACTTTTTATGAAAAATAAAATATTTGAAAGTTCGGACGAGACTTTTACGGGGTTTTTACCTCGAAAAGCACGACATTTGCAAATTGGTCTCGAATTCAATTTCGACCAATTTGGAAATTTTAAATAATTAAGCTTGAATCTAAAATTGATAAATTGTCAAATGTTAGGACCCTAAAGGAGTTACGGGGTATTGGGTGCGTACATCGTCGCGACGAGAAGCCGGATAGCTTAGGAATTGTTGTGTATGTAAGTAACTGAGTGAGACATTTATTTACATTTCATTCCATTTATTTATTCATTCTCAGTTACTCGAATTGAATTGCCTTTGAGATCCATATGTTATGACTTGTTTGTTTCTCATTTTATGATGTTGCTCATAGCATACTCTGTTGTGTATATCATTGATTCCAATTCCTCTACTTTGTCATGTTGATTGTTGTGTTTGGAAGTCAGTGATATAGCATGCTATTAGGTTAGTTGGTTTATTTTGACTCTAATCATTTGTGCATTAGTATGCAGTTACATCTCTTGGATTCTCTTCCAAGTCATTATTGAAAGTGAAAGTGGTTCTTGAGGTTAGGATTTGATGATAGAAATTCAGCTTTCATATGGGGGTCACTAGACTTTTCGGGATGTTAGGGAGTTTCTCCACTACCTTGCATGACACACGGGGTAACGTGCCTCGAACAGGGTAACCGGACCTCGGGGTTTGTTGGTGCAAGAATAACTTGGGTGAGCATGACGAGTTTTAAAACTCGGGTATGTTAGCAAGTATACATTCCGGTGACGACTATTTCACTTGGAATAGAAAAGGTGTAATCGTAAGTACGACCTTTTGAAATTATGATATAGAGCTCAATTTGTAATGAAATGATATAGAGCATAGCTCAAATTGTAGTGGACGGGCTGATGTGATGAAGATCACGGCCGACCGTAATCCATTACTACTTAGCCTTGAGTCAGTTTCATATTTGGTTAACTCAAGTATTTCTTTGCATGATGTTTCTTTCAGCATAGTTGTTATTTAAATTATGTCATTTTATACTTGTTGCCTGTTTGGGAATGTGGATCAATGTCTCTCAGTATTACTTAAATAATTTCACGTATTCACCGTCTAGTTTGTGACGGTGGGTGCAGATCAACCGAGTAGCAGACCAGGCAAAGAGAAGATTGGTGACTATCTCTGAGTCGGTGGAGGACTGCTACGACATATTTTTGTACGTTTTGTATTCTTTTGTATTACATTTTTATGTACATGCTATTTTGCCTTTTGGGTTGAGTGATATGAATATAGGACTAGACAAATGTTGTATATATCACCATTTTTGTTTATATATGCATGTGAGCTATATTTCCTGGTTTTTCCACAATAGGTTAGGCCTTAGGATCTAATGTCCACTAGTAACGAAATAAGACTTCCGCTGAATAACTTGTTAGGTTGAAAAATTTAACTTAACTCTGATTTATAGACAACCATAGGGTAGTCAGTAGAACTAGCTAGTTACCGTAGGTGGTATCATAATTGGTAGGTTTTTAGGTGTTTAAATAAGGTTGACTAGTTCCTTGTTAGGTCTTATATGATAGCTTAGGGCTTAATGAGGAATTAGGTCGGGCGGTGCCCTTATTTGGAAAAGGGGTCGTCACACCTCTTCTATTTTTTAAGCCTAAACCGGAGAACCCAGCCTTCAATAGTCTTCAACAAACCTGTTCATCTTGGTGGAAATGTCGAATGACTCATAATCCACCTATAACAATATATATTGCAATACCAAAAACTATATATTCATTCTAACTTATGTCGAGTTTTCAAAATTCATAAACTGTTTACCTTAACTCCACAGCCTTTCCGTTTTGTCCCAAAACCATTTCAACAATTTCAAAAGAGTTCTTAATCTCGCACGAACCCAAAACCCATTTATAAAATACATAATATTCAAAAATCAATATATACATAGAGAAGAAGGAACCAATAGCGTCACGAAAAATCGATAGCTTCCCTTTTCCTTTATCGATGCTCGAACCTGTCATTACCCAATTATAAAATTCGACAATGTCAGATAAGTAAATCTCACACTATCCAATACACCTGTAATAATCAAATGCATAATAATCTAAGAAATTAAACAAGAAATATAATCCAAAGAATTTAAATACAATCGTGAATCCATCCCCTTTTTGTTATCCGACCACAATCAGTTGATATCCTCCGAAAGTGGTAAGTAAACAATAATAAGGATTCATGCGCGGGGAGAATAACCAAACGAGTCCCGTTCCTCTAGACTATGGAAGTATGATCTAGTTCAACGTGATCTCATAATAAACATGTGATGCAAAGTATCAGTGACTTCAGTCCCTCAAACATAATATAGTGTTCTATAACCCCAATATAGTCTACACTATAAGGAGACTCGTGACGCCTTATCCTCCCAAATCGTGTATGCATGTACAACAAAAATGCAACATCAAGGATCAATGCAATTTATACGAAAATATAATCATACAATGTAAAGGTTACTGTGAGATTTACTTAACCTTATAAACGTAATTCCATCATTTTTTACGCGTCGTATCCGTAAAATAGTCCACACCGGGTTCCAATTGTGGGACACAATTCATTAACACGTCCGGTGAGATTCCACAATCGTTTCACAATTTTCTTCAATTTATTTATTTTAATTAGTCTCGTCCCGACTCAAAAACCTCAAAATAAGTCCAAACTGATGTTCAGGTCCTAATTTTGACTACGAATTGTGGTCCGATATTGAAAATTAAACTATACTAAGCTTTAAAACTATTTTCTAAATTTTGGACATTTTCGGGTATCGTAAATGCATTACGAGAAAAATACCCAGTATAAAGTTTCGATAAAATCTTAAAATCCTCATTTTTCATAAAAACCCTCAATTTTCATTAATTTGTCCAAAAATCTCATTTTTCATAATTTATCTAATTTCTATGGATTTTATTCAATTTATATATAGGGAGTTCTACCATGGTGATTGGGAAAATCACAACGGATGGCGATATTTAATTCTAGCCATTAGATCTTCATCTAACTCTTCAATTTAGACATTGCGCTAGATTTGTGAAATGGGTAATCTATAGGTCAAGTTACTACATTTAATATTTTATTACATTTAATAGTTTGCATTTAATGTTCTACACATGATTATATGATTATGAGAGTTACTACCTTTAGTTATTAATTACTCCGTACATTATGCTTAGTTTCTAAAAGTATTGTTGTACTTTATATTATTTGGAATAGTATAATGCAATTTGATTAGTCTTAAAAAGTTCTATTTTTCTATAAACTTTTTAAATAACTTTTTGTTTTGCTAAATAATAAAGTATGTAACATGAAGACATTTTTAGATATTTAAAACATCAAGAATAAAAATAATATATATTTATGATCTAGTCTTGTGATTTTGAGAAGATGCAAAATTATGAACAACTATATTCATTTTTAAAACATCAACAATATATATTATATTCATTTTAATATTATGAACAAGGTTTTTAAAAATATTTCATGCACAAAATAATGTATGTTGCGTACTTTTTAAAGAGAAAAATCATTAAATTAAATAGATAAAATATATAATATAATTTGAAAATACATTTTATCATTATTTACAACTAACAATATTTTTCAATAAATTTAAAATTTCAATTTTTTTTTACTATCTAAAAAGTTATGTGTTTTACTTCTAAAAAAAACAAGTTGGGAATTTAATTAATTTTCTTTTATATTTTCTTCAAAAAATAATTAGCAAGTTATTAATGAACTCTCTTAAAAAATAATCACGCAATATGATAAATTATCTTATTTAATAAAATTAACTTAAGAAAAGTATGATTGGAACATGTTTTGTTAAAAAAATCTAAATTAAAAAATAAGACTAATGTAAGGGACCCGCAGCGAGATACGTGTCACTACCGAGGCACGGTGGCCGAGGTAAATGTTATATTTGTTTGTTGTTTGCCTAGTGTACTGTATATGTGCAGACTACTAAGTCATTTACGGGTATGCAGATACCGAGACTAGCGGGGACGCACCTCGAGTCGCGTGCCGACGTGGGCCCGAGGTAGCAGCTCGTGGGGTAAGCGTAACTAGTTGAAGTTTATTTTATAAAAAATAAAATAATAAATAATATATATATATTAATAAAATAAATTTCAGAAAAGGGATAAAAATATGGAAAAATTCAGGAAAATACCATAAAAATTAGGAAAAATTGCGAAAAATTATATTTCGACAAAATAAATAAAAATTGATAAATTTCTATGAAAAATACAAGATTTGAAATGTCGGACGTGACTTTTACGGGGTTTTTACCTCGAAAAACGCGAAATTGACAAATTGGTCTCGAATTTGATTTAGACCGATTTCGACCAATGTAGGAATTTTAAATAATGAATTGTTAATCTAAATTGATAACTTGTCAAATGTTAGGACCGTAAAGGAGCTATTACGGGGTATTGGGTGCGTACATCGACGCGACAAGAAACCGGATAGCTTAGGAATTGATGTGTCTAAGCAAGTAAACTGATTGAGACATTTATTTACATTTCATTCCATTTATTTATTTATTCTTAGTTATTCGAACTGAATTGCCTTTGAAATTCATATGCTATGACTTGTTCAGTTCTCATTTTGTGATGTTGTTCATAGCATACTTTGTTGTGTATATCATTGATTATAATTCCTATACTTTGTCATGTTGATCGTTGTGTGTGGAAGTAAGTGATATAGCATGCTATTATGTTAGTTTGTTTTGTTTGACTCTAATCCTTTGTGCATTAGTATGCATTTACATTTCTTGGATTCTATTACCGAGTCATTATTGAAAATAAAAGTGGTTCTTGTGGTTAGCATTTGATGATAGAAACTCAACTTTCATACGTGGGTCACTAGACTTGCCGGGATGTTAGGGAATTTCTCCACTACCTTACATGACACACGGGGTAACGTGCCTCGAACGGGGTAACCGGACCTCGGGGTTTGTTGGCGCAAGAATAACTTGGGTGAACATGACGAGTTTTAAACCTCGGGTATGTTAGCAAGTATACATTCCGTTGACGACTAATTCACTTGGAATAGAAAAGACGTAATTGTACGTACGACCTTTTGACATTATGATAGAGAGCTCAAATTGTAATGAAATGTTATGGAGAAGAGCTCACATTGTAGTGGAAAGGCTGATGTGATGAAAATCACAGCCGAGCGACCCTAATCCATTACTACTTAGCCTTGAGTCAGTTTCATATTTGGTTAACTCAAGTATCTCTTTGCATGATGTTTCTTTCAGCATAGTTTCTATTTAAATTATGTCATTTGATACTTGTTTCCTATTTGGGAATGTGGATCGATGTCTCTCAGTATTACTTAAATAATTTCATGTACTCACCGTCTAGTTTGTTACGGTGGGTGCAGATCAGCCGAGTAGCAGACCAGGCAAAGAGAAGCTTGGTGACTACCTCTGAGTCGGTGGAGGACTGCTACGACATATTTTTGTACGTTTTGTATTCTTTTGTATTACATTTATATGTACATGTTCTTTTTACTTTTGGGTTGAGTGATAGGAACATCTGACTAGACACATGTTGTATATATCACCATTTTTGTTTATATATGCATGTGATCTCTATTTCCTGGTTTTTCCACAATAGGTTAGGCCGTAGGATTTAAGGTCCACTAGTAACGAAGACTTCCGCTGAATCACTTGTTAGATAAAAATAATAATTTCAGATTAACTCTGATTTATAGACAACCATAGGTTAGTTAGTAGAACTAGCTAGTTAACTGTAGGTGGTATCATAATTGGTAGATGTAGATGTTTAGGTGTTTAACTAAGGCTGACTAGTTCCTTGTTAGGTCCTATAGGGGAGATTATGGCTTAATTAAGGGATTAGGTTGGGCGGTGCCCTTATTTGTAGTTGGGGCCGTCACACTCTCCCTTTTGGCGGCTCCGCAACGACTTCCATAAACCAAGGCGAATGGTTATTTTGTTGATGATTTTTGGAGGAGTATATGAGCTTTTAATGGTGTGGTGTTTGTTAGATCGTTGCTAATGTAGATGTTGATATAGCTATATTTGTTATTAATGTTGTTATTGTTGTAAAAAAAAAAAAATGATGTCTCTATGTCTCTGGAGAAGAGACGAAAATGGGGAGGGGGTAGCCAAGTGGGCTACCCCCAAGGCCCATGGCCTATAGGCCAGGTCGACCCGGCTCAAGCCCATATGGATTGGGCGTCCTTGACCCGGGTTGACCGGGGTCCGGTTGGATCGGGTCGGTCGACCCGGGCCCAACCCATATTTTCTCAAAAAATTAATTAATTAAAAAATTTAAATAAAAACTGATTTTTCATAAAATAAATAACAGAAAATAGATAAAAATGGCTAAAAATAGATAAAATTATGAGAAATTCCAGAAAATATAAAAAAATTAGAAGAAAGCTAGGAAAATGAGTGTCGATACTTTCTCGGGCGGTTGACACCCTGGTATAATCCGAAAAGTGTGCCAAAAATTAAACTTTGTTGGAATAAAAATTACAAATTTTGGTCACACATTATAAATTCATTTAATGTGACTCTAAAATAATCAAAATGGTATAATTGGACACTAAGGACTTAGGAGACCATAGTCGGGTGTCGGGTGCGCATCTCGAGGCATGTGCGAGACGTTTTGAAGGCGATTTATGATTGTTTGACGTAAGTAAACCCACGAAATTCGACCGTGAGATGTTAGGTGAGGTAATCGTCATGGGTTCCTCTTAGTTTAGCTAAGTCGATTGCCGGATGTCGACCAGGGTTCTCTGTCACGCTACACTCGTGTCCAAATTCGACTTCTCAACGACTTATTTTCATGCGATTACTTTATTCTTGTTCCTTATTTAAATTGCATGAATTATAATCGTTTTATTGGATTTCGTGAATATTAGCTAACGTTCTTTGGGATTTACTTACTGGAATTTGTCATTATTTTTTGTGACAAATCGCAGATCCTACAACGAGCCAGGGCAAGGGGATTTACTCGCAGAAAAATAATAATTTTAAATTTGAAAATTTGAGTTTCGGACTTTAAATAGATTTTGTCTTTGACTTAGCTAGTCGAAGTATTGATATATGAAACACCGGATGAATTCTCAACATCTGTGGAGGTAACTCTAACTCATATGCAACATTTCCAACTCGTTTCTTGATCTTGAAAGGCCCGATGAATCTCGGTGCTAATTTGCCTTTCAAACCAAATTGATGATGACGCTCCCTCATCGTACGTGAGATCGCTGCGATACATGTCTGCATACTTCTTTTGCCTCTCCTGGGCTCCCTTAAGCTTCTGGCGAATCTGTCTTACCTTTTTAGTGTGATCGACAACAATTTCAGGCCCTAACAAATTTTGGTCTTCTGGCTCAGCCCAACAAGATGGTGAGCAACACGGTCTGCCATATAACGCCTCAAATGGCGCCATTTCAATGCTCGCCTGATAACTGTTGTTGTATGCAAATTCACACAACGGTAAATACTCTTCCCACGATCCGTCAAACTCAAGTACACACGCCCTGAGCATATCTTCGAGAGTTTGAATCAACCTCTCAGTCCGCCCATCAGTCTGAGGGTGAAAGGCTGTGCTAAACTGTAAGCGTGTACCATACTGCTCCTGCATACTCCGCCACATCCTGGACATATACATAGTATCTCTGTCTGACGTAATTGTCAAAGGTACTCCATGCAGCCTGATAATCTCTCTCTCGAACAATACACTCAGCTGGTCAAATGTGTAATGAGCTGCAACTGGTATGAAATGGACATATTTCGTCAATCTGTCCACAATCACCCAGATAGAATCATGTCGATGAACAGTCCTCGGCAGTCCTCAAACGAAATCCATGGCTATGTCTTCCCACTTCCATTGTGGAATGGGAAGCGGCTGTAGTAATCTTCCAGGTCTACGATGATCTGCCTTTACCTGTTGGCAGATCCCATAGTTCCTGATAAACTCCGATATATCTCTTTTCATTCCAGGCCACCAAAAATGTCTCTTCATATCATGATACATTTTGGTCCTTCCTGGATGAACATTGAACCGGGAACGATGTGAATCCTGAAGAATCTCATCTCTCAGCTCTGCCACTGCCGGTATCTACAATCTGCCTCGAAATCGAGACACGATCTCGATCTCGCCGTCCGTCAACAAGACACTCGGGACTCTGGGCCAACTCACTGAATCTCGGATATAGAATGCCAATTTTCTGCTCTCGACACTCTCTCGTCGACGACATCGTTCGAAGTCTCACTTGAGCACAAATCAGTACCTCCGTGTCATTAGCAATATCTGACTGACTCAGCCTCGTCGCCGCCTTAAGTAAACCATACACGTGCATTATATGACATCGAATAGTCTCAGCATCTCCAGTCGGAATCCTACTCAGCGCATTAGCAACGACATTAGCTTTTCCTAGATGATATTCCAGAGAAAAGTCAGTCTTTCAAAAATTCTAACCGTTTGCGTTGTCTCATGTTCAGCTCTTTCTGTGTGAAGAGATATTTTAAACTCTTATGGTCAGTATAGAGTGTGAACTTCTCTCCATACAGATAATGTCTCCATATCTTCAGAGCAAACACTACCGCCGCCAACTCTAAGTCATGAGTTGGATAATTCTTCTCATGTATCTTTAATTGTCTTGATGCATAGGCCACTGTGCCTTTCTCTTGCATCAACACACAACCTAAACCCATATGAGAAGCATATGTGTACACCATGAAACCCTTTCCAGCCTCTGGCAATATCAGCACTGGTGCGGTAGTATTTGCCTAATGTTGTGTATTATATATTATTTTATTTTGCGAAATTCTAGTGATTAAGTAAATTTGAGATTCGCGAGAGTTCTGTCTCGAGATACGTGTCAAAACGAGTTCCAAAGAAGTTTAAATGGCGACCCACGTAATTGTTTTGAGTTTCGCAGAAAAATAATAATTTTAAATTTGAAAATTTGAATTTCGGACTTTAAATAGATTTTACGAGTCTACATGGGTCCCACACCTCGATTTGCATGCGACGGGTTGTCCGAGAGTTTCAGAATATTTTGGTAAATTCTCCAATTTTTGGTGGAATTGAAGTATTTTTCGGGGTTTAATTTGGATAAAAAGTGAAGAGATAATTATAAAAAAGAAAAGAAAAGTGGCTAATTACTCAAAGGGGCAATTGAGGGGTATAGTGTTGAAAAAAATGGAGGGGTAAAACGGTCATTTGACCCTCCATTTAACAAATCGAAATGAACAGGGGGTTAAACCCTCTGTTCATTGTCTTCATTACAAGCTCTCTCGTCTTCTTCGTTTCTCACTAATTTTCGTTTCTTTCTCTCTCTCTCTCTCTCTCTCTCTCTACAGTCTTGTTTTGGAGAAGCCGTGATAGTGGTGGTGACATCTAAAGGTCATGGAGTTTTGAGAAATTTTTACTGTAAATTTGACTTTTGGACTGGTTTTCAATGATTCGAACTTGGAGAAAGGATTTAGGTGATTGATTTGTCTGTATGATTGAACGAGAGAGGGAGAGGTGAGGGATTGGATAAAAAAAAAAAAAACCGTGAGAAATAAGAAGAAAAAGAAACTGTAATCGTTGAAGAAAAAAAGAAAAATGCTTGACAGAGGTAGAAGAGAGGAAGGAGGAGACAATAGAGGGAGGGGAACCCGAAAAGAAAATGTTATAGCAATACCGCAACCCTGTGAATGAATGGTTTGGCCCTTCATACGCATCCCTCCTAAAATATCTCACTTGTTACAGCAATAACACTAAAGAATGGCAGAAGGAACTCAAGTAGGAGTCAAATCATCATCGATAACTTATCCCACTCTAATTCTTAGTTTCATATATTTAGTGTGTGCAAGTTATTTGTGGAAAATGGTAGGTACTAGATAATTAAAGCCCACAAAGAAACTTGCAACTAAATAAATCACATGGCTCGAAACCTATATGCTTTTAAGATTACCATAATCATGACTATTGAAATTATTCATTACCATTACTTTGTAATAGTTCTTGATTGAATTAGCTTTCGTGGAAGGATTAACAAGGGTAATTGCGGTGATTTGGTTCATAGATGATACAAGGCACATGGTGCTAGAATTGTTGCCCCTATATGGAAAGTTATTGACTTCAAAATTTATCTTCATCTTTTTCATTTATTAGTTGAATTTTAAGGTATGTACAAGTTCGCAAGGTGAGATCTCATACATCTTAGATGCAAGTGTACTCATCTCTACTCTAATATGTAAAAATGTTTCCTAGAATATTAGAGTTCAACTGTTCAAGCTCTTTTGTTTTTTGAATTGTATACAATTAGCTTTGTCCAATTGAATAAGTAATCAATTATGGAGTTTTTTTTACGTGTTTGGATGGATTTACTAATTATATATCAAATTGGTAGACTTAAGTATATTTCAAGAAAGAAAGAACTGCATGTTCCGTGACTTAATTTCATGTACAACTTTTATTTTCTTTTTTGTTGGCGTTGGTAAGAAAACGTCTTGATTAATTTTATTTATCAATATTGATATAATTTTACTATGAGTTTATCTTGTTCAATCAACATTTCTTTTAGTCATTGAATGTCTCAATTGTTAATTATTAGTTATTAGTAGGGACTTTGGGATTTGTCTTCATTGTTTTGATTATTCATATCAAGATTTATTTTTGTAAGAATTGATGTATATTTTTTTAAGATAAAATTGGTGTATATTTTTATGTATATTAAGAAATTGGAATCTTACTTTTATAAATAAAAAATATATATTTTTATAATTGGATTCAGACTTATTCATGCGAAACACGTAACTAAACTAGTATATATATATATGGGAGTTCTACATGGTGATTGAGGAAAATCACAATGGATGGTGATCTCCATTGCAACCTATTACAGTAGGTAACCCAATTTGTCATAAAGAAAATTAAATGCATATCTAATTCGTTTCATGTTGGAAATCCAAACTATCATAAATAAGCAAATTAAATTTTGTTAAAAAGTTATTGGTACAAAACATTATTTCATTATTATAATTAATAGTATATTCCTCATCAATTATTAATTGTAGACATTATTGATTATTAATTGATATATAGTCATCTTTAGATACATATATAAATTTATTTTCCAATAATTATTATTTTTCTTAAATCTTCAATAATTATTAAGACATGCATAAGGTCTTTTTTGTTTTAAAGAAAACTTGCAAACTTTTTTGTTGATTATGTTTTGATTTTATGCTCGCTCTCTCAATAATTATCAATATGACGTTCTCCGACAAAAAAAGATAGTGCCATTAAAAATTTACAAAATAAAAAATTAACATGATATATCTGCTTAATTAACCTTTTAAATAAATTTGATCATATACCTAGTGAGAATAAACTCAGTTTGTCCAGTGATATTGTTTCTTGCTTCAAATCAACTAAAGATTACATCATAAGTTTTTTTTTTTTTTTTTTTTTTTTTTTTTTTTTTTTGGTTTAAGTTAAATTTATTTTTATTTTATATTGATAATAGGGTTTTGCTCATGCGCGGAGCTCAAAATTGCAACTAGTAGAAATTATAAAAGAAAAACTTTACTTTTTGAAAAAAAATATAATATAATTCTTGATACAAGAAATTAAAGTTAATAGTAACTTTTTAAAATAATATTGTAATATCTTATTTAAATTCTATATTTTTTTCAAATAATTTTCTATTTCTCTTGATAGTAGTTATTTATGTATTAATTTAGTTTTTAAGTTTTTTTTTCAAATGTCAATTTACTTTTTATTTGTTTTTTTTATTTTTTTCATTTTTGAAGGTAAATATGTGTGTTTGTATTAGTATGTATAAGTGACATTTTATAATTTTATAACGAAAAATGTGACATTTTATGATTAAGTAGGAAATGCGGTAAATTTCACATTAGTCTTATTTTTTAATTTAGATTTTTTTAACAAAACATGTTCCAATCATACTTTTCTTAAGTTAATTTTATTAAATAAGATAATTTATCATATTGCGTGATTATTTTTTAAGAGAGTTCATTAATAACTTGCTAATTATTTTTTGAAGAAAATATAAAAAAATTAATTAAATTCCCAACTTGTTTTTTTAGAAGTAAAACACATAACTTTTTAGATAGTAAAAAAAAAAATTGAAATTTTAAATATATTGAAAAATATTGTTAGTTGTAAATAATGATAAAATTTATTTTCAAATTATATTATATATTTTATCTATTTAATTTAATGATTTTTCTCTTTAAAAAGTACGCAACATACATTATTTTGTGCATGACATATTTTTAAAAACCTTGTTCATAATATTAAAATGAATATAGTATATATTGTTGATGTTTTAAAAATGAATATAGTTGTTCATAGTTTTGCTTCTTCTCAAAATCACGAGACTAGATCATAAATATATATTATTTTTATTCTTGATGTTTTAAATATCTAAAAATGTCTTCATGTTACATACTTTATTATTTAGCAAAACAAAAAGTTACTTAAAAAGTTTATAGAAAAATAGAACTTTTAAGACTAATCAAATTGCATTATATTATTCCAAATAATATAAAGTACAACAATACTTTTAGAAACTAAGCATAATGTACGGAGTAATTAATAACTAAAGGTAGTAACTCTCATCATAATCATATAATCATGTGTAGAACATTAAATGCAGTCTATTAAATGTAGTAACTTGACCTATAGATTACCCATTTCACAAATCTAGCACAATGTCTAAATTGAAGAGTTAGATGAAGATCTAATGGCTAGAATTAAATATCACCATCCATTGTGATTTTCCCAATCACCATGGTAGAACTCCCTATATATATAAATTGAATAAAATCCATAGAAATTAGATATATTATGAAAAATGAGATTTTTGGACAAATTGATGAAAATTGAGGGTTTTTATGAAAAACGAGGATTTTAAGATTTTATCGAAGCTTTATACTCGGGTATTTTTCTCGTAATGCATGTTATGATACCCGAAAATGTCCAAAATTTAGAAAATAGTTTTAAAGCTTAATATAGTTTAATTTTCAATATCGAACCACAATTTGTAGTCAAAATTAGGACATGAACATCAGTTTGGACTTATTTTGAGGTTTTTGAGTCGGGACGAGACTAATTAAAATAAATAAATTGAAGAAAATTGTGAAACGATTGTGGAATCTCACCGGACGTGTTAATGAATTGTAGGACCGCAATTGGAACCCGATGTGGAATATTTTACGGATACGACGCGTAAAAAGTGATGGAATTACGTTTATAAGGTTAAGTAAATATCACAGTAACCTTTACATTGTATGATCATATTTTCGTATAAATTGCATTGATCATTGATGTTGCATTTTTGTTGTACATGCATACACGGTTTGGGAGGATAAGGCGTTACGAGTCTCCTTATAGTGTAGACTATATTGGGGTTATAGAACACTATATTATGTTTGAGGGACTGGAGTCACTGATACTTTGCATCACATGTTTATTATGAGATCACGTTGAACCATATCATACTTCCATAGTCTAGAGGAACGAGACTCGTTTGGTTATTCTCCTCGCGCATGAATCCTTATTATTGTTTACTTACCACTTTCGGAGGATATCAACTGATTGTGGTCGGATAACAAAAATGGGATGAATTCACGATTGTATTTAAATTCTTTGGATTATATTTCTTGTTTAATTTCTTAGATTATTATGCATTTGATTATTACAAGTGTACTGGATAATGTGAGATTTACTTATCTGACATTATCGAATTTTATAATTGGGTAATGACAGGTTCGAGCATCGATAAAGGAAAAATGAAGCTATCAGATTTGATGTGACGCTATTGGTTCCTTTTTCTCTATGTATATATTGATTTTTGAATATTATGTATTTTATAAATGAGTTTTGGGTTCGTGCGAGATTAAGAACTCTTTTGAAATTGTTGAAATGGTTTTGGGACAAAACGGAAAGGGTGTGGAGTTAAGGTAAACAATTTATGAATTTTGAAAACTTGACATAAGTTAGAATGAATATATAGTTTTTGGTATTGCAATATATATTGTAATAGGTGGATTGTGAGTCCTTCGACATTTCCACCAAGCTGAGCAGGTTTGTTGAAGACTATTGAAGGCTGGGTTCTCCGGTATAGGCTTAAAAAATAGAAGAGGTGCTGGCGAAATTTTTTTACGGATTTTTTGATATAAACTAATCAATCATAATGAATTTATGAACTTCGAGGTTAAAATTTATTTTTAGAATCCGTTGTGGTTGTTAATAGTTTATCTTTGGTGATTTAAACGAATTGGTTATGTTATTTATGGAAGTTCGAAATTAAGGCTTTGCTAGATTATCGCTGGATTAAGGTAATCTAGGCCTAGGCCGATGCTCTAATTAAATGGGTCGACACTTTGTAATAGAAAAAAGTTGCTTAATTCTTTAAAATGCTTCAACAGTGAAATTTAAGGGTATCTCCAACCATGACGATGATGCAGCATATAATGAGTAACACTCCTTTCACAAACTTTTTTTTTTCGATAAGGATGAGACAAACGCCTAAGTTGTATCAGACACATTCTAGGAAGTGAAAATCCTTTTCCATCATCAATAAAAATAAGGAAAATGATTAAATAACACACTTGGAGCGAACAATTTGTTTTTTAATTATTTTATGGTGATTTGTCACATGTGGGGCTTATGCTTTGGGAAACAAGAAATAGCAATAAATGGTTAAAAATAAAGTGTGCGCCCCAAGTGTGCACTGTGTGTTTTTTTTAATCATTCTCCTTTAAGTAAAACACAACCCGTTGGGGCAATACTAACTCTATTTTAACTAGGCCTAATGATTAAAAAAATATCATAACATTTACAAGATGTATCAATTATATCCTAAACTTTAAAATTTATCAATTACGTCTTAACCTTTTCAATTCACTATCTATTTTATCCATAATTAATTTGGGGCATTTTTTCCTTCAAAATCAACTTAATCTTCTAATTTTCTTTTCATGATCACCCACTCTGATCAATTTATATCGAAATCTTTTTAAGTTTTATGTATAAATTAAGTTTATGAAGATTCACAAAAAAAAATTATAAATCAATTATATTATCAACACTATAATTCAGACTTAGTTATTCGTAGATCACCAATGGTAAGTTGAAAATCATGTGTATATACATATGTAAATGACATTTAAAAATTATGTAACGGTCAGCATTATTTAATCTTAATTAAGTAATTAATTACAGATTAGGATATGTAGATCGGACCCACGTGGACACTGTTGACAAGTCTAGGGCACGCCAGATAAGGTATTAATAGTTATGTTTGTGTGATGTGTGATTAATTGTTGTATTATTATTTAATTCACGTTGCACTAGTTGATATTTTATTGGTCGCGTTGTGCGCGGGTAGTGATGACAGAGTGCAACGTCGCGGGGTGCGTGTAACGAGGGTGTGACGTCGCGGGGCGTGCATAACGCGGGTGTATGAGATAGCCAATGGTTTAATAGGCCACATCACATGTCACATCACACCTACCTATGACATCACCTCATCCCACCCCTCACTTTTCTCTCTCTTTTTTTTTCTCTCTCTCTCCAAACAAAACCCACAATTTTTTCTCTCCCCCCAAACGATTTTCATCTTCTCCTCCTTCCTCACACCACTCTCATCTTCTTCCTCACCAAGCTCTCCTCACACTCCACGGTCTCATCGCCTCTCTCGCGAGTCTCTCCCTCTTGGCGGCTCCGCAACGACTTCCATAGACCAAAGTGAGTGGTTATTTTGTTGATGATTTTTGGAGGAGTATAGGAGCTTTTAAGGGTGTGGTGTTTGTTAGATTGTTGCTAATGTAGATGTTGATATAGCTATAGTTGTTATTAATGTTGTTATTGTTGTAAAAAAAAAAAAAAAAAATTGATGTCTCTATGTCTCTGGAGAAGAGACGAAAATGGTGAGGGGGTAGCCAAGTGGGCTACCTTAAAGGCCCATGGCCCATGGGCCAGGTCGACCCGGCTCAAGCCCATATGGATCGGGCCGTCCCTGACCCGGGTTGAACGGGGTCCGATTGGATCGGGTCGGGTCGACCCGGGCCCAACCCATATTTTTTCAAAAAAATAATTAATTAAAAAAATTAAATAAAAACTGATTTTTCATAAAATAAACAACAGAAAAATAAAATAGCTAAAAATAGATAAAAATTATGAGAAATTCCAGAAAATATTAAAAATTAGAAGAAAGCTAGGAAAATGAGTTTCGATGCTTTCTCGGGTGGTTGACACCCCTGTATAATCCGAAAAGTGTGCCAAAAATTAAACTTTGTTGGAATAAAAATTACAAATTTTGGTCACACATTATAAATTCATTTAATGTGACTCTAAAATAATCAAAATGGTATAATTGGACACTAGGGACTTAGGAGACCATAGTGGGGTGTCGAGTGCGCATCTCGAGGCGTATGTGAGACGTTTTGAGGCGATTTGCGATTGTTCGAGGTAAGTAAACCCACGAAAAAATTAGTTAAAATTCATTTATGGTACTTGCTTTATCTCACATTTCAATTATTCCATTGTGCTATTTATTGCTATCCACTTTTGTTCATCCACTCCCACGCGTGTATGTGTGTTTGTCGATGGGGTCGGGCATGGCGCAAACTCATACCCCGGGGCTAGCTACCCCGCGTTGTTCGAGTAATTAGCCATGTTAGGGCTACGCGATGATTATTTCTCGCGATACCCATTAGGTTGAGAGATGTTTGACGAAGACTAAAGTCTCCGTCATGGGTTCCTCTCGAGAGATGTTTGAACAGGGTTATATTGTTCATGAGTTCTTCTCATTCGACCGTGAGATGTTTGGCGAGGTAATTGTTATGGGTTCCTCTCAGTTTAGCTAAGACGATTGCCGGATGTCGATCAGGGTTCTCTGTCACGCTACACTCATGTCCAAATTCGACTTCTCAACGACTTATTTTCATGCGATTACTTTATTCTTGTTCCTTATTTAAATTGCATGAATTATAACCGTTTTATTGGATTTCGTGAATATTAACTAACGTTCTCTGAGATTTACTCACTGGAATTTGTCATTGTTTTTGGTGACAAATCGCAGATCCTGCAACGAGCCGGGGCAAGAGGGTCTTAGGCGAATACCTCTGAGCTAAGA